>JARJHM010000089.1:0-623232 GCA_033356055.1 Carex pumila
AACCTTGCTGATCCTTGCTCAAATTCTGACTGATATGAAAAACTTGCGTTTCTTTTTCCAACTCATCTCTTCCACCGAAGATGACGTGTTTGAATGCACTTTTAAGGAAAAGGCCTTCTGATGCATCCTGATTGAGATTAAAAATATGAAGCATTATTATTTATGGCTAATCCAATCCAAGCATTTATATAGCGTTTACCAGTCCTCTGCGGCTGGGATGTCATCTAACATATAGTTTTTAGCATTTTACATGATATAGTGGCCCATAAACCGCAATACCCATATGTTTTATAAATTAAGATTTTCCTAGTTTTACAAAGTCCAAATTATTAATAATAAATCTAAAACAACAACAACAGTAATAATACATCTACAACAACCAAGCCTTTAGTCCCAAACCTTAACTGTGGAGTTCCGATGGAATCCGGTGCTTTAGTGCTGGTATCAATTTTACCACAATAAAGTACATGCTAATATCCTACCTATGCATTGCACAGAGCAAATAATATTTCTTCTGTAAAAATCTACATTTTGTATTTGCAACTTAGGTAAGTACCTTATCGCAAATACAACAACATATTAAGAAACCAAGAAATACTTGTTCAAGGTCTGTACAATGGCATAGTTAACTACTATTGATGCTATATCATGCTAAATGCAACCTCTAATTATGTGCTAAATCAAACAACTTAGTAGCATTTCAGTGATAGGTATCCCAAATCTACTAATTCCATTATATTGCAGCCTCATCACCACTATTTAAAAGCCTGAAGTATTTGTCAGTTGATATACTAAACCATTAGCCCTTTCAATATAATATTAACAACTAAACAAAGTTCCCTACTGACAAACATTCATCACAAGCTGACAATAGTTCAGGGTCTGGCAAGTGTGTAGTGAAAAAAAAAAAAAAGTAAATGTGGGTACGATGTAGTGCATATCACCAAAGCTAACACAATATGTCAAACATAAAATTTTGGATGCCATGAATAGTAAAAGAATAAACAAATAAGCCTCGGAACAAGATTAAACTGTAATGAACTGCATAACTAGAATTGTTATATACCAACCAAGACATTTAAAAATACCTGCCACAGATCATGAATTTCAACCACATCCCCTTCTTTCACCCCTTGGGGCAGCTCCAATTTTCTCTTCTTTCCAGATTCACACCTCAGCACATTTCTAGAGTCATCTACCAAATAGTAGCTATACTCGCATGCAAAACCAGCCTGTACACTAGCTTTAGCACACCACACAAGCTCACCTACTTGGTGTACCGGATCCATGGATAACGCTTGTTTGAGGTTCCATGAACCAAGAACCGGGTCTGAACCTGATATGACCAGACGCTGACCCCATTGTGTGTAGTAAGGGAGCTTGAAGAGGATGGTTATGGAGTTTGAAGATCTTTTGTTGGCTAGTGATCCCAAATTCCTCATGATTTTGATCTGAAATATGGATTCAAATTAGGCAATTGCTGGGACTGAATTTCAAGCTGGTAAAAGCTAAATGATTATCAATTTTCAAGGAACTTCTAATATAGATATTACATTAGCTCAGTTGAACCTTGAATAATCAACAATTGTTCGAAATGAAGGATCCAGTATTGTTGTCATGTAGTATCGAAATTTTGTAAAAAATAATAAATCTGGAAAAAAAATAATCTCTAAATGTAGACGTAGTTAGAAAATTTGAAAAACTTCGCTTTAATTAGACCACTGAACTTTTACAACTTGGCCCTATTAAAATTAGCAAATTGCAACAATACCTGAAAAGAGAGAAAACATACACAAACAAGTAAATGTCAACCATGTAATGTGTTCGAATTCGTAGAAGATGGGATTAACAAATTAGACTGAGATCAAAGAAAGTACCTCCTTTGTGCCTAGAGTGAAGGAAATCACACTGTTGATGGATTGAGAAAGAAATTAGGTAGCCGTGAGTTGCTGAGCAGAATAGAGAGTGTGCAACTGTGCACTGGTCTATCTTTTTTTCGCTGAAACGTGAGGTGAGTTAAAGTGGTGGTGACCTGATTGGAGTGCGTGTCAGATATCTCATATTTTGCGTGTCCGGTGCCTATTCGGGGGTGAGTGGGCACCAGTATTATTTTAGCTTTGAGATTCGCGCAGAACGTATTGCAGCGGTTGAGATTTTCCAAAAAGTTGCGCAAAATATGAGATATCTCAGAGATGCGAATTTGATTCATAGGGAGATCTCTCAGATAAACTAAACAAAGAGAATATATTCCTGAGCCGGACTCACAATTTGGTTTGTGGGACCCGGTAATATCAACGGTGTACAAGCTTTTAATGTGTTTTTGGCATTACCAATTTCAAGTCACGTCAGTCTCGGGATCCCCGTTAATATCTTACCTCCCTTTTAGGATCCTATTTGATAGTATAGAATTACTATTGGTATAGCGACTAGCGAGTCACTTCAACAAGTAGTGGCGCCACTGATCAGATATCTGTTATAATATTTATGTTTATAGATAATCCTAGTCCTCAGAGATGGACATCTAAAGAAAGCGTAGCTTTCGCTCCCTAAAAAAGGTCGGCCTTTCACGGCCATTATTGCTTCTCGAGCTCTCGTCTACTGATCATTTGATTGAAACGTGTTGATATTTTCCCCTTTGGTATTTTTGAAAAGAAAATTATTCATATAAATTATAAAATTCAAACGTAAAAAAATCGAAAGAATATTTCGTTTGTATTCAATATAATAAAATTGAACTCTCTATAGATTTTTTTTTTTTAAATACCGCACAGAAAATTTGCAAAAAGAAATAAAAATTATGGATCGAACTCATTTGAATACAAAAGAATTGATTTTCTATGAAATAAAATTCTCTATATCTATGGACTCAATAATTCTAATTTATAAAGGAATTGATTTTCTGTAGCACAAAATTTTGATTTTTTATAAATACAGAGAGTATTATACCGCAGAAAATCAATCTCTTTATAAATCAGAATTATTGAATTTAATCCATAAATTATTATTTTCTCCTCCATCATATTTATAAAAATTAAATCTATGAATCATACTCAATAAAGTCTCATTTTACTATATTTGATACAAACAAGATACCCGCCTTATTTTTGCACGACTAAGTTTTATAATTTATATGAATAAAAACTTTTTCGGGCCTCATGAAATAAAGCCCAGAAAGGACGAGGCTTGAGGAGAAGTTGTACATGGTCCTGTGCTCGGAATTCATATGCATTTCCAAACTTGGTCAGCCAGCCATGTTGTCCGACAAGGGCTTCTTAAGATTTTTTATAGTTAAGAGAATTTTATTTAGCTTCTTTAGTCGTTTAATTTTATCAAGTATCAATTTCTTAGCGTAAATTAAGACAATCTTCTTTAACCTCTTTTTGCCTTGGATCTTAATCTCCTATTCCTTTCTTAAGGTACCTCCTCTCATTTCTTTAGCTTTCTTTAGTTATCTTAATCTCTTATTTATTCCTTTAGCTTACCGAACAACTCCTCAGAGCAAAGATAAATTCTCGTAATTCAGGACGAATCAATATCGAGAAAACAGGATCATACTAATCTATTTATTTTTAAAATTTTGTATTTATACTTTTTTTATGATTTTATATATAATGTAGAGTAAAATATTATATATACTATAAAATTATTTTTTATATATAATATGAAAAAAAATTATAATTGATTTTTATTTTCATTTAATCCTCATAGCATGAAAGTTTGGTTTCATTCTGTTTTGGATGATTGTTTTTTTAAAACTTTCTGAGTTACAATTTACGAGTGCTATTGTAAAATGTAAAATGATAATTAGTTATCAAATTAATAAAATTTAACAATAATTAAATATTTTAAATGACAAATTGAATCCTAATTATGTCAACATCCTACCCAAGTTACAAATAACAACTTATATTATTTCAGTTTGATTTTAGCAAGAATCAAGGACACATATCAAAGAACTAAAATATGTCATTTTTTTTTTGTAGATTGTGAAGTATGTGTCAAAATAAAGTCAAAATGTTATAATATTTGATGCACTTGGCATGATATAGAGTACAAGCAATAATATTGATTATATATTAATTAGTTGTCATTGAAATAGGACGCAATTCTATTGACAATGCATTAGCTTGGTAATTTTGATAATGGTAAAGAAATAATTTATAATTTTCAAATCCGATTTTTAAAATGTAATTTATACTGTACTTATATGATGCATATAAAAAATGATGATATTTGATGCGGGTTTTAATGTTTGTTAAACAGCTCTTGTAACTATTTATATTTCATGGTTTTTGATGGAATATCAAATGACACTAAAATTGCATGAAATTCCAACAACATTTTATATATAATTCTTTCTTAAATTTTCAAATTTTAATTAAGAATTATATTGCCCAAATTATAATATTTATTGTCAAATAATCCGAACCCGTTAAATAACACATACAGACATTATCCAAAATTTTATTAATATAAACAAATTTCAAAATTTCAAAATATGCACCCATTTTCAACTTATTTTCATATTTGTCCAAACCGGACAGTTATTTTTCAGATTCAGCATCTTTTTTCGGGAAATAATTCTCCAAATTTAAAGGGTCTTTTTCCGAGAAATAATTATCCGGTGTTGTTTTTTTAATTAAATAGAAAATATTATGATTTATTTATTTTTTGTATTGAAATATTCGAAATATTTTAATATTTCTTTGAAAATAGAAGGAATATTATATAATTAAATTTATTGAAAAAACTATGACAAATTACTCATATCAACATTTGTCAGGCTGGATATTTTGTGGCTATAAGAAAAAGTAAAATATTTCTTTGTGTGTTATTGAAAAAAAAAATGTTGTAGACCTGAGTTATTGATTCCAACTAAAATACTTATGGAATACACATAAATATAATCTCACCTCTATTCGACATAGTGAAATAACTGCTAGACGTTTTGATAAAACAATAAATAGAACAATAATAGAGATAACTCTAACATTGAAAATAGTAACTAATCCAACATTTTATTGAGTTAGTAAAATAGTGAGAAAACTCACAAAAAAACAAACAAAGAACAGTCTATATTTGCTCATTCAAGCACACTAAATGAAAAAAGTAGCTCGGAACGAAATATAAAAAAATTTATTAGTTTTGCACAAATTATAAAACATATTATTTTCTAATTAGTTTTGCACAAATTATATTATTGAATTATAAAACATATTATTTTCTAATTATATCATTATTATATTTTAGATTACGAATTTAGACCATATCAAATTATTTTTTAATTTTAAATTTACACCGTGACAGACTAACATGAGGCTAGATTTTGCTAATACCCTTAACGGGTTATCCGAACCCGGTCCGCCTATACCCGTTACCTGAGATATCCGTGCTTGGATATAAGCGGGTAAGCAGGTACATGGGTACGGGTTTGAGACAGGTAGGATACCAATATTTGGAAAAAAAACCCGTCTAACTCGTACCTGAAACCCGCCTACCCAGACCCATTGTATCTGTACCCGCACCCATTTACCCAAACCCAAATCCACGTACTTTACCCGTTCTACCCGTTTAACCCGTACCCATTAACCCATTTAATTTTGAAATTCAAATTAAAAAAAATTCCTGCTGATTTGTAAAAAAGAAAAACACAAAAAAAGCACACACAAAAAGTAAAAGAAAAAAAAACCGTACCCGTTACCTAAGACGGGCACTGGTATGAAACGGGTAGGGTACAATTTAAAAAAAAAAAAAACACCCGTCCTACCTGTACTCGTTCTACCTGACTACCCGTACCTACCCTACCCATTACCTGTCTTGGGTTTACCTGAGGTACCCGTACCTTATCCGAGAGCACAACACTACATGAGGTGACATGTTTTTTACTACACTATATCATACGTACATAGGGGTGAAAACGGAGCGGATACAGAGCGGATAATGCTGATACCATATCCGCATCCGTCGGATAATGAGCGGATACGAATACGGATACGGATACGGATACGGATAGTAAACGGATATCAAAATTCAAAACCAAATCCGCCTTAAACAGATACGGATATGGAACGGATAGTCTACGGATACGGATTTGAATACGGATATAAAACAAATAATGGTCGGATAATTAAGATATATGAACTTCTAAGATACAAATATTAATTAAAATATTAAATATAAATATTAATGAACTTATAAGAGATGGGAGATAATCTATTCATATAATATATATATATATATATCAAATAAATGTATGGTAACAAAAGATGTTTGTGGTGTAGTGGTTTGAAGCTTAGTCTAAAAGCATTAAGATGGGAGGACATGGATTCAAATCCCACCTATAGCAAATATTTATTCCTCTTTTATATGAGTCCGGCCAAACTATTCAAATCCAGATAATCCGGATATCCGCTCCGTTTAGGACTCCAGATATCCGCCGAATAATCCAGCTCCATTTTCACCCCTATATGTACACGAGTTATTTCCACAGAAAATCTGTACTAGAGCACGTGGATTTTTTTTTTTTTTACGAGAAGCTCTTAGGTAAAAAACTCATTAATGAAAAGGAAAGGAAATGAAAAGTTTCGTGAATGGGTCTCTCCTCCAAACAGTGAACTTACAATCCGATTCGGAGCGAAGAATTTGACCAAAAATATATAGGACGCTCACCTTGTCTCTCCTCCGAACAATAATTGTTTCCCTCCGCTTTCTATCTGCTGTCTCCCTTCTAAAATAAGTGGATTTGGTCAATTGGTCTGACCGAGCGATCTGAAATTTGTCCCTCATTCGCACAGTAAATTTTACTCTCTCCCTCCGCGTAACAGTTTTAAAGTTCAGGATACTAATAATTGAGTCAATCTATGGTACTGTGCATATTATGATTTGACACTGTGCTACGATTCTATATTTGAATTTTTAAATTCTAACGATCGATTCGAACTGTTCATCTTGTTCTCCGTATTAATATGTGTTTGGAGACTAAATTTTACATTTTTTGAAATTTTTTTACTATATTTTAGATTTATTGAAAATCACTGTTTTTGAATGATCCAGAATTTTCAGATCAAGTGATTTTCTAAATATCTAAAAAAATAGTAAAAAAAATTTCAAAAAATGTAAAATTTGGTATCCAAACACATATTAATATGGAGAACAAGATGAACAGTTCGGATCGACCGTTAGAATTTAAAAACTCGAATATAGAGCCGTAGCACAGTGTCAAATCGTAATATGCACAGTACCATAGACTCACTCATAATAATTTATAGCCAATATATCTGAATTCTTTTACTATATTTGGGTTTGTTTATAATAGCACACAAGCCATGCTAAAGAAAAAATAAAACAGAACAGATATAATCATATAAATGGAATTCGTATCCTCTGCATTAACTCAAAAAGAAATCTTTTGAGTTAATATATTCAGACCATCCAATCAACTTTAAGATTCGTGCAATTTAAATCTGTATTAACATTAAAAACCTCTACATTTGAAGCGGAAACCGGATAGACTCCGTTTACAATCGATGCAGACTCATATAAATGCGAACATGTGTGCACTACATCACTAGCGACGAGCTTTTATTAGATCTTTAATTATGCAGGATCATGATTTCAGAGCACAGCCTTAGGCAAAGACCATGTGTTTCTCGAATGACGAATGACCACCCATAGTTAACTAAAAGAATCCGATATCCTGTGGCAGAAACGATTATACGTGGCTGATCACTGACAATAGCACATAGATCGTAAACCTAATTAGTATTATCACCTAAGGCAACAGAATATTTCTGTTTGAATCTGAACCGTCCAATCAGAATCCGCACGACTATTAAAGCAGCCGATTCAAACAGAAATATTCTGTTATCTACTTACCTCAAACCGTAAAGTGAGGAGGATCTTTTACAGTAGCTGGATACTTATTCCATTTCATATCCGACCCACAGGCCACAGCACTAGTCCCCATACACTGCTATACTTCGACGACCGCTGCTCTGAGGAGGGAAGGTGATGGAAATGGCGTTGATCTCTCCACACTCCTCCGTACTCTTACCACTCTCCGCTCAAACAACAAGGCATTTTAAAGAATGTAGAACCGCTGTGATGAAAACAAGTCGCTTAGCTCCACAACCTCTCTCACTTTCGAGGGTTTCTTCAAAAGCATTTAGATGTTTTTCTCAGAAGCAATCCACCGAACAGTTGGAGCGCCTGTTCTCCAATGTCAACCAGGTCACTATGAAGCACCAGCCCGGTGAGCTCAACTTACAGTTATACATTATAGATGCTTGTATCTAATGCTCATGATTACAGTGCTTTTCCGTTGGCTGTGGTCTACTAATTGGATCCACTTCCTTAATGCCAATATTGCTCAAACCGAGTGCCTTTTCATCGATACTGATGCCGTGGCAATATCCCACTTAATTGGGGGAAATATTGTCAAATACAAATGTATAGCGACCAATAAATATGAGTATTTGACCCTCGGTATTAGTTTTTGGGTTTTTACTTGGATCTGCATTATCAGTATAGACCTTCGGATTGGGGTAATGGACTGGATCTCTGTAGCATTGAAATCTCATGTCGTCTGACAATGCAAAAGCTATTTTGTGTATTTCACACTCTCTGTTAAGTTGTTGTCATTTTGGTCTTATACAGGAAGTGTAACCAGTGCGATTTTTCTGGTTGCTGGCACAACGGTACAATTTTTGCTATAGTAAATGATATCCCCCTTTCTCTCTCTCTTAAATAAAATGCTTAAATTGCCTTATTTATAGGTAGGTGCAGGAATCCTTGCTATTCCAGCTGTCACACAAGACGCCGGTTTTCTGGCTTCGGCAGTGGCGTGTACGCTTTGCTGGATTTATATGGTTATAAAAATATTTTCAGTTTTAAAATGATATGCATGATAATAAAAAAAATAGGATTGGATGGATTTTTCAATACAGTGCCAATTGAGTTCTCGCAATTTCGAATTGCAGGTTGTGACAGGTTTACTGGTTGCAGAAGTAAATGTAAACACCATGTGTGAGCTAGGCTCTGGAGGTGTCTCGTTGGTAATTTCACAATATTTTTTCTTGATTTTACCTCAATTTTCCAGTATGGACCTCTTGGACCTGCACAGATCTTAGTTTTTTCTTTCAACTTTCCTTTTTTATTTCCAATCTTTTGTTTTTTAATGTTTCCCTCGTTATATGCACTAATGTACAGTTTGAGGATTCAAGGCTTATGATCAAATCCAATAAAGTAAATTAAGTAAAAAGATTTACAAACAAATATTTTGCCAGTAATTACAGTCTCTGACAGCATGGAACCCTAAATGGTGACAGTAAATACTTACACTTGCTAGTGTATAGACAGTTTTATCAACAATAGCAAAGAATCACTTTGTTTAATTAATATCTTAATTCAGGTATCTATGGCCATGCGAACTCTTGGGAAGTTTGGAGTACAAGTTGCTTGGTATGTAAGAGGCCAACATTGCAATCCCTACAGCTGTTTTATTTTTCAGAGCTTTGCAACTTGACTGGTCATGTATATGTACATAATGTCATCAATTGTATATATACAAAACGAGAAATTAATGAAAGTTTACAACAATACAGAAGAAACATCACTTGTTCTGCTACAAATAAGAAAAATACTGTGTGGTACCCTTCCTGATTTACTTCAGAAAGGCACTCCAGAAGGAAAGAGGGATAGATTAGATATTTCAAATGATACTGTGAGAACATGGGTATCTGTATTATATACCATACTTTAGAGGAACTGTGAAATACTTTTTAGGAACAAGACAGATATTCCTTTATTCAATTCTTGAAGAAAACTTCTTAAGCCATATTATTACAGTAACCAAGTCTTCTTTCGTTTTTATAAGTTATCACTGTATGTGGCCTGGGTTCGAAACTGAAAATTGAGGTTAGGGTGGCTAGATGAATAAGTGTCATGTACTTTCATTTATTAGGGGGGCTAATAGTAATAATTTAAAAAATTTAAAAGACAAAAAAAAAAAAATCAATTCATAGGGGGGGCACTTAGCCCCCTTTCCCCAATACTTACTTCTGCCTTTGTATTTGCACTTACAAATAAGAACTATGACATTTGATTTCAATAATGCACCAATCAAGTAATATACCACTGCATATCAGCCTGCACCAGCCAGATTCAGTTTGTCTATTCCTTTTTTCCCCTTTTATTTGTTTCTTTTTTTTTGTTTTGGTGTTTCTGAAAACGAACCTTTATGGACCTACCATACTGACTCTAGTCCTGGAATATAGTATGTATGCCTAATCCTGTACATGTATGATTTTAGCATAATTTAATATGAAGATTCCCAGGACTGCTGCAGTTTACATTCAGTTCCACAGTTTTTGTCATGATTTTAATCCTCATTGTATTTTTTTTTTTTTTGCCATTCCTTGATCTTGGACATGCAGCTGGTCATATTTGTTTATACATTATGCACTTCTTGTTGCATATGTGGCACGTTCTTCTGAGATACTGACCAACTCCTTCGGCATCCCGCTGTATGAACCTCTGAAGAATTTTATACATAATCTACTTCTTTACTGCACTATACTGGGTCTGTCCAGTTCAATAAAATAAGTGGGTTGATACGGGCTTTCAAAATTTATGTTACAGATGGGAGAGCGCTGCCCTGTTTTCCTTTATATTTGGAGGTATATGCTACTTTGGCAGGTAAGGATATTGATTTAGTAATTTTCTATCTGGTTTTTCAAAAATCATAGAGGCCTATAAGTTGGAATGTGAATAGTAATCGACTTGTTATTTGCAGCCAGAGGATAATAGGTGCAATTAATGGCTTTTTGGTTTTTGGCATCCTTGTCTCTTTTACATCTCTCGTGGTAACTACCTATGCTATATTAATTTTTCTGTAGTATAAAATGTTTCGAAAGACAAGAAAAATGGGTAATGAGATCCAACCTGCCAGCAGTTGAGAAAATGGCAACTAAGATTTCATTTGTTAGACAGTGTTATGTTTACAGGCAACTAAGATTTCATGCTTTAGTCAATGCTATGTTACAGGTTGTCCTGACAGTTTGCGCATGTTAACTTGCCAGATATGGTTCAGATAGCGTTTCTAGAGACGCATCATAAAATATTCTCAATTTTGTAGGGACCTTTGGATGAGAAAAATAACTGGGGCTAGCTGTGAGATGGTGCAACTTTTTTTCTTTAACAAAAAAATTTAAGCTAGTGCTTCTAGGTCTCTTTCATTTAGGTCATAACCTGCCGACCTAGACCAGATCTGGCCTGGCCTTGTGAATCCTGGCCCACAAACCTGTTGCCTGTTGGATTCATGGTAGAAAATTGTGAACCTTACACTGTTAAAATTTTCTTGCATGTTATGTACGTTTGCTATAGGAAAGAAGCTATATAGATGAAACTATTAGGTCAACCAACGCTATAATGACAGGTGGTGGCAAGTGGGAATCTAGAATGGAGTTCCCTTCTTCAGGCACATGTTGAGGCTGTCCCAAAAAGTGTACCTATTATTGCACTTTCCTTTGTTTATCAGGTTAGCTTAGTCTAAAATCATATATCGACAACATTTTATACATTATTCTAAAGAATTTGTAATATATTTTGATGGATTTGTTTTTGTTGAATTTACAGAATGTAGTTCCTGTCATATGTACTGATCTTGAAGGTGACCTACCCAAAATAAGGTAAACTTTAATGTAATTCGGAAAAAAGAAGGTAAATTTTAATGCATTTGAGCTTTCCCCTAGGAAGTCTAGACATACTGGTTGGTTTTCTATTGTGAGTACCAAAAAGAGAATGTTTGATGTTTCAGGACAGCTGTTGTATATGGCACAGCTATTCCTTTCATTCTGTTCCTTATCTGGGATGCTGTTATTCTTGGAACCATCCCCACTCTTGGTGCTAGTAATGCTGGCATTGTTGACCCAATTCAGCAGCTGAGATCTAACAATGGAATAGTCGGAGTGAGGCCATCTTTCTTTATTAATGTTATTAAATCTCTTGAAGGTAAATCATGCGTGGGAATAATTGATTTTTTTTTTTTGTTGAATTTGTAGCCTATTGTAGAGGTTTTCTCGTTTTTGGCAATTGGCACGTCGTACATCGGTTTTGTTCTTGGATTATCTGACTTTATTTCAGATTGTAAGTGCCTATATAGAGGTCGAATTATTCTTTTGCAAAGGATTATTTTCAGTTATAGCACAGTATAAATTTACATAGAAGGTCCCTAAATATCATTCCAAAACAACCTATTTGTTATTACCATAAAACTAAACCTTATCATATCTCTTGTGGATTATACTTCCAGTGCTTAAGCTGCCAACTGGCCAAAACAAGCCTCTGCCATATCTTCTGACATTGTTGCCACCACTGGTGCTATCATTGCTTGATCCTGAGATATTTTTTAAGGCCTTGGATTTTGCTGGAACCTATGGAGGTAAGGGGCTGTCAATTACCTGGCACTGCCAGATTTTGTTGAGATGTCTTTTGTTTTTGCATTGTTTTTTCAATAACTGGGAATAAATCTTGCACTTGAGATGTCAGTCAATTTGTATGTTCAATTGAAGGACTCAGTATACGAGCTGTAGTATGCTGTCCTTGTGCTTTTTACTCTTTTATTAAAACACTTTGAAAAAAATGTATAACCTCTTCCCCATAGATTGTCAAAAAAATGGTCGTATACCGCTTTGTTTTATCAGATAAAAGCAAGCAGATTACCGCTTTGCTCAACTTAATAGCAAAAGTAATTGCTAATAGATGCATATCATCTTTCTTATATCAATTTTTCATTGCTGAAATATATGAATTTTATTTTAATCTGCAGTTCTGGTGCTATTTGGAGTTCTCCCTGCCGCCATGTCTTGGTCAGAGAGATACTCAACGGGATCACAACGCTTAAATGTTCCCACATTGGTTCCAGGAGGCAAATTAAGTCTCACGTTCGTAATGGGAGCAGCTTTGCTCGTTATATTTTCAGAACTTTTGAAGGATATATCACACCTACAAGGCCAAGTTTGATCAACGATCTCTCTCTGTAGTCAACAATTAAATTGGTGTTGCATTTGGTGCGTTCTAGTTGTGCCAATGTTATAAATAGGCCACTATAACTCCACCTCTGCCTCGGTAGCTTTTGGGAGCTCAAGAGCTATATATCTCTAGTAAATTGGAAAGAAAAACATTACGTTTCCCCACGTTTCCCCCCTTTAACTGCGGTACTACAATCAGAGAAGTTAGGTTATTTGTGTTTGAATTTTTTTTTTTAAATATGACCCTATCCAACTTTTGTTTCTTACGTCTTGGGCATTTATTCTTTAAAATTCTGAAAGTCAAATGTTTATAATGGGTAAACAATGAATTGTTAGCAACTGGACCAATTTATTTGAAATGAAACGAAACGTATTATTTTTCAAAATTATTTTAGCAACACTAGTTTTTTGTCTCTGTATCGATGGTTTCGCGCAAATAAAAATTTGGGAAAGCAAAAGTCGTATGTTTATAGGAATAAGATGTATAATAAAACAACATGACTCCGCCAGAAGTTGACCTCTTGCAAATAGAGTCGGCTATTATAACATTAATGTTATTTAAGTTTACATAACACCAATTTTAAAACTTATTAAATTGATTTCAAATGGTAAATTCAAACCGTTCAAATCAATCTGTTTCATTAGTTGTACGTTTATATGTAAATTTAATTTTTTTTAAATTTATTTAGTATCAAATCAAGCGATCAAATTAATGAGTTCTAAAGTTAATTTTAATACATTTATTTTTCAATATTTTTACCGCTTAATTTGATACAAAAATAACTCGAAAATATAAAAAAATTGCATGGAAACACATCACTCATAAAATAAATTAGTTTAAACAGTTTTAATTAATCGTTTAAAGTCTATTCAATAAATTTTAAAATTAGTATCGTATGACACCAATGTCATACCTAGCATAACTCCTTGCAATAACTAAAGCTTTAACTGAATCAAAAAACTTGAAAGGATTTGCTTCCCCAAGCGAGAGAGAAAGTACGACAAGATTGCCCAAGGGCCTTAACTAAAAAAAAAAAAATGTACGACAAGATTTTCCCCTCCGTACCTTTTTTTTTGACAAATTTGCGTGAGCTTCTGACTGAATAAGAGAGAGACAAGAAAGTAAGTTTGATTACATGAGACTGACTACATAACATGGGGAGAGAATAACTATAATGATGGCGACAATAGAAAAACTTAACAGGAGAGAATAACTATAATGATTGCGACAATAGAAAAACTTCAGATAGCAACGAGAGAGAGATCAACAGACAATTGACAAGGCGGACGATTCCTTCATTGATTGTATAGGTTTTTCCTCCGCTGTTTAACTTAAAAATAGTAAAAAGAGACTAACAATTGATTTCCATATTGTGTCTAACGTTAGATGGATTATAATTTGCAACGCAAAAAAAAGGTTTTGATGGGGTTCTTTCCAATTGATCCGTAAATGGAGGGGCACCAAATGAACAAAAGGAGGCAAAAAAAATATTTTCTATTAATATTTTAAGCACAGCATGATACACTTAACAAGGAGGCCTAAAAATGCTAATAAAGGCCCGCCACCAACTTCCGGCTTTGACCTTTAGCACAATAGCACCCCAGCTTTATATTCTTCATATTTACATTTATGCTCTTCAACTTTTTTAGTTACTCTCTATATCTGCTAACTATTACATATATTTCAGGTACAGAAAACAAAATCTTACTCCAACGAAGTCAAATTACAGTAAGGCCCTACACAGATGCAAGAGCAGCACAAGAGGCCACAGAACTGATAAATTATACTGACTCACTGCAGCTGCTGCAAAGGTGAAGGAACAAACATACAATGTTAGATAGTTAAAACAATCAATGTGAATTATCCATACTAAAGTACTATTATAGCATTAAACAACTGGACACATCTACTTGATTCAATTTCTCAATTTTTTTCCAATGTTGCCCAAAGTACTCTTGAATCCACAGATCAGAATTACTTGGAGCATAGGCAAAACCTGAAAAACCAGACACCCTATAACTAAAAATTATCAATCAACAACTTTCCCAAAACCATACATTCTTCCCCAGGTTTCTTAATAAAGGACTTTAGACGGAGGAAACCTAATCATAGAAGATTAAATTTTGGCAATTTACAATCACTTACAAGGAAAAGGAGCTGGCGAAATTGGTGGAACTCCATGTGAGGCCACACCACCTGCCATGCTATCAACCGGAGGTTGTGCACTACCGAAAACCACAGCTCGCAATGGTGGTGAAACCAAAACCCCTGTAGACAAAGGTGCCGGTGCATTCCTGTTTATAGAAGGGGCAACACCTATGGACACGGGTGAAGGACTCACATGCTTCTGATGATGTCCATGATGACGATGATCATGATGGTGGTGGTGGTGGTGATGGTGGTGGTGGTGGTGGTGGTGGTGATTAAGATTAGGTTCAGGGACGGGGGCAGGTGAGGGAGCTCCTGTGCCAGTACTAAGAGAATGTTGGAGAAAGGAAGAGAGCTGGACCTGCTTTACTTTGCCGAATACTGTGTTATTTAACCCAAGGTTACTGCTGTCAGATGAGTTACTGATTGTTTGTGCGAGCTGCTTCATCCGAGGTTGGTTGCTTCCAACTGCAAGGATGATTGAGGTCTGGACAATGGTTGGAGGTGCGACTGTGGAGCCTTCCAGATTTGTCAACTTGACATACAAATTCTGTGTATCTCATAAACAAAAACACATTTAACTTGTACAGAATAGGAATTTGATAAAAAAAAAGGGTTTAGAAAACAGTGCTTCTAAAATAACTGTTGTCACTTGTTAAATACTCAAGTCTTGAACCACAGTAGCAAACTGTGTCCATCTAATTTACATTACCAACCCTATATCTGGGAAAACTAATAAAGGTCGAAATCAAGTCAGCTACCTTGTAACGGGTTATGATCACATGATGTAGATACTGCTTTAAGTAAAGATATCTTCTTCTTTTTTCCTGACTTGCATATTTTAAATCATTATCAACTAAGTCTTTCAATTCAAGGCATGTGCCTAATGCAACATTATCATAATTCATAAACCACCAATGCTAGTTGGTCAATTTTCCTATAAAACCAAACTAGATTCAAGAACCACAATTTCTTCAAAAAGTTATAAGTAATAGATATCCAAAACCTTGGATTCACAAACCTCGTATGAAGTGAGATATAGCCCTCGCCGCATCTGGTACTTTAACTCGTCAAACCTCTCCTGCAAACTGCAGATGGAAAAGTTCAACGAGAAGTTAAATACCGCATCAGGGCTTTGCAAAGGATATACATTTTGTTGAGGTGTGATCGTTATCCCTCCTGGGAAGTTTTGAATTTGGAAGAAGCTCGAGTTGCCGAATAAAGATGGTGTTAAATGGAGTGTCGATTGTTGTATGACTAGAGATGTTAAGGAAGAACGCAAGATGCTGACACAGGTACGGGATAAGGTCGAGTTGCTGGGATAAGGCCAAATGCCGAACACTACAGTGGTCCAGTTGGAGTTGGGAACTGGATTGAGCGAACTTACTACCACCTGATTTGGAAGATATGTAGAAGTTAATTTGAGCATGTAAAATTAAAACATAATTGTAGGCTACTTAGTTAACTAAGCCTCAGTTAAACCTCAATTGTGCAATTAAACCTTCAAGAAGCCTGAAAGTTCTACTAGAACTACAATTAGACCCTAATTTGTACAACTATAGCAAAATTAACCTCAACTGCACATCAAGCATAGCTAACACACCAAATGGTAATATATGGATTCATTAATTGTACTTATCAGCTTTACCATTAATGGGACAACCTACAGTAACAGTGGTTCATGGTAGTGTACCGACACAGTCCGATAGTCCTAATTTCCTTCTTTCTCCTGTACTAGTACTGCATTTCAGCTAGTAGCAATTGTTCAAGAGTTTGTAGCAAATTACCACAGTATCCGGATAGCCGATCTCATCAAAAATGTCAGATTCGAGTTTTGTTAGGTTTTCACTCAGCTGAGAAACTGCCCTTTGCAGTCTGAAGCTTGCAACTATGTTAGCTGCTCCAAAGTAGTACTTAAATTAGAAATATCAGTGCATACTAAATCAAGCAATACTTACTATGAGTGAGCAACGTAGCTACAAACCCTAACTGAAATTGAATTATTGCGTAAATACTTACTTTCAAAAGAAGTCTTAAAAAAGGAATTGTTAGAACAAACATAACTCGAAGCACAGATGCTTTAACTTTTTTTCTTTTCTTTTCTATATGATATGGATTGCTGAACCTCAACAAGATTCAATTTACTTTCAGTTACAATTTTAAGTGCCCTAATGCAGTTAACATATCCATTCGGTAGCAATTTAAGATTTGATTCTTTCAGTTGCATTAAAATTAGATTTACTTCAAATAAAGAGCCTGTCTCCTAATTCAGCTCCGAAGTTCCCTAAATTGCATTCCAGTTGGATCAAAATATGGTTGATCTGCTTTGAAAAAGTTCAAATTCAACACGTTACACGAATTACTCCAAGAGACCAAAAAAAGCAAGTAATAACACAACCTGCATTTTTCTTTACATGGGATGCATGAATTTAACCAGTAAAAAACAACAAATCAACCTAATATAGACTAGAGATTAATCAATTGATATCAGATCCAGCAATTACTTCCACTCACCAGACACACTCTCATCCAGATTTCTCTGGTGTCTCAAAAAAGGAGGAAGCCAAAACAAAGTAGAGACCAGCACGGCTACACCGAAAACCAGTGTGAGGATACAACGTGGCCGAAGAAACCGGCCAAAGGCAGCTGATGCGGCATATCCCGGACCGGAATCTGGCGGTTCGCGTAAGGAATCTCGTAATTGTTCCTCATCTCCCTTCCCCATTGAGGAAAGAGGATCTGATCAATGCAAATAACATCTAGAAAATGCAAGCATTGCAATAGAGGGAGAATAGATGAGATGACGATTGAGAGCTAGGGTTTCAGTCGAGATTCTCTCTGAGCGACGCGAGAGGGAGAGAGTAGAGAAGAGGACAGTAGTAGACTAGTAGTACTATACTACTATTAATGTACTTGGTTTCCAGCTGTCTTTTAAATTTTAATTAATTTCAGTGACATGAATGAGTAAGAATTAGGCCGACATTTCTATTAATATCTAACTTATAATATAAATATCAGTAGTAGTCCGATGTACTTGGTTTCCACCTGTCTTTTAAATTTTAATTAATTTCAGTGACACGAATGAGTAAGAATTAGGCCGACATTTCTATTAATATCTAACTTATAATATAAATATCCACTTATATCCAACATCTAACTTTTTTTTTAAGGGGGACCCTCAAAAACTTCAAAATTACATATTTTCCCTCTAAAGTTTGAAATTACATATTTCCTCCTCTAAACTTCAAATACTCACAAATTTATCAATTTTATTGTCTTTTATATTAAAACTCATTCTAAATTTATAAAATACCCATTTCACCCTTTTATTAAAAGTATATAAAGCCCATCAAACTCAAAATTGAATCTGAACAATTTTTCTATCGTCCAAACTGCTTTTAAATATGCATGCGCAAGATCATCATGAATCTTGATGCGAACACGCACGTATATTGATGTGACGTGCATAGATCTTAATGCGATGCGCACCAATCAATATTGCTTTAAGATCCGTGTATGCTAGATCAACACGAAATTGAAGCACTATGCATAGATCTTAATGCGATGTACACGAATCAAACGGTAGAGGAACCTTTTAGATTTAAATTTGAGTTTGATGGACTTTATATGCTTTTAATAAAGGGTAAAATGGGTATTTTAAGAGTTTAGAATGAGTTTTAATATAAAATACAATAAAATGGGTAAATTTGTGAGTTTTTGAAGTTTAGACGGGAAAATACGTAATTTCAAACTTTAGAGGGGAAAATACGTAATTTTGAAGTTTTTGAGGGGTATACGTGAAATTCCCCTTTTTTTTAAATACTCAAATCGCAAAATAATATTGCGGTTTGGAATAAATTTTTTTTCAATATAAATACTCTATGTCTCTCTCCTTCCTCTCAAACTCACCAGAATTCAAAGAGAGAGAGGAAGAGAAAGCAATTTCTAAAACAAAAAAGGACGACTTCAGAGGCAATTTTCAAGTAAATTTTTCTTTTTTAATAATTTTTTAATTAATTTTTTCCCTGCAACTGTCACAATTGAAATCAGTAAACTGACAAATGGTTACCATTTACCAATGTAGTTTATTAACCATGTTTGTTCTCATTTCATTACATTTTGGAGGAAAGTTTTGACTGACCAGTATGCATTCATTACTCTAAAGATCCAATTAATACATATTTCATTACTCCAAAGATCCAATATGTATTTTGTTACCATGTTGGTTCCTTATGGTAATATGGGTGAATGGCCTAGGAGGCTAGGACCAATAATCATAGAATTCTTTATGCCAGAGCTAGGGTTAGGTTTGGGAGGAGAAAATACATCTGTCATGTAATAACCATGGATGAACTGTAAGTAGGCGAATGGGGCAGCGTCCTCGCCATTTCACTTCTGACTAGTACCAAAGAGGTATATAATATTCATAAAAAAATTATATTTCATTCCAATTTTGAATAGCTTACTAACTAACAAATGCACTGCAAATGTAGCAGAAAATGAGAGAGTTATGGCAAAGGCAAGTGGCTAGCGAGGGTTGCAGTGAAGCATAGTTACAAGCAATACATGCCATGAAAAATTCAAATCAAATGTTTGCAGAGGCAATGGGAGAACTAGCTAACTTAGTAGGAGGAGACTGTTGGGTTTCGGATACCACTTTTGGGGTTTCGCAGTAACCAAAACTCGTTTAGGCTTAAGGTGCGGAATGACCGTAGAACAAAAATTTCTACGGCCAACTTAAGCTCAGGATTAAACGGGGTATGTCAAGAAACTTTCCAAGGCGGTCCACCTTCAGTATTCCTTTGGCATCAAAACCCAATTTAATCCTTTTACAGATCTACTCCATGATTGATTTACTTACCAATTAAATAGATTAATATAACATATTTATACCTTGTTTCCAAATCACAGTTGGAATGCAGACCGAGCGTGTAGAGCTACATCACGGAAGGAATTGACTCGTCTCGGAGAATCAGACGTCTGATGCCTTTATCGGTTTATCCACCAGGACTAACCAGAGAGCGGTTTATTTCTTCTGCCAGAAATACCGTAAACCACAGAATTATGCAAAAATACTATTCACGGGAAAAAGACGAAAATCCGTAAACACGAATTTTCGGTTGCTCAGTTTCATCAAATGAGCAAAACTGACATACCGCGAAATTCGGTAAAATACTATTCATCAATCCCATAAATATACTCCACAACAACCCGCAAGATTATACGTCAACTACGTATAACTTTCTTTTCTCAACCGAAACACTATTTGGGAGAGAAACCGAGAAAGAGAGAAAATACCGATTCGATTCTGCACGAAACGATACAAGTAAATTAGTGGTTTTTCTCTCTACATGCACCCCTCTATTTATAGGCTTTTGAGGAGGTTCGCAAAAGACCGAAATGCCCTCCAAGTTTGGCCTATTTACAAGATATGCCATTGACACCTCATCATTTTATATGTGAAATGACCAAAATACCCCTTCCACACCCTTCCACATTCTTCTCCATGCTTCTACATCATGCAAGGTGGCATAGGTGTGAAATGACCATTTTGCCCTTGTGGATAGGATTGATGACATGTCATGCGGATAAGGACGAATCTGAAAAGACCCGAATGGCCTCGGCCCGAACACAAATAATATTCGTATAATTATTCTGAACAATTATATATATATTTTTCTTGCAGTTTGTTGTTTCGGTAATTTATACAACGTGTCCTGCACATTTATAAATTAACCGGTTAACTTTTATACAGCGTGTCATACACGTTTATAAATTAACCAATGTTTTTGCTTGTTATTTTTACATAACATTTATAATTTAATTATAACCATCTTACTATTGATCATAACCAATTTATAATCAATCATAATAAGATTCTCCGATTAACTCCTATATGGTTTGACCCAATAGGATCTGTGTTATGTTGGTAAATAGAGTCAAAACTGTTTTAACTTCTATAATCATGAGCGGCATCTGGCAACACATCATGACCATCCAATTACACAGATGATGCTGTACTGTACAATATCACGATCCAGTAAACAATTTACTTTCTTTTCTTTTTTTTTTTAATTGTGACATAGTTGTTCACCCCAATTGCATGGATAAGAATGCAGATCTTGTGAATGATGCTCGTCTCACTAAGTGGGAGTGTCTTTCGTGCATACGCCGGGCTTCAGACAAGAAGAAAACAAGTTTCTCATCTCATAAACCATAGGTTGGATTTTATGAACTCTATTGTCTTATATAATTTTATGTTTGAATTCGATTGGTTTGTAGTATATGGATTTTATGTTGTATTATTTTATAAACTCTATTGTACTGTATTATTTTATGCTTTATCTGTGCTGTAGTATTTTATGTTGAATATATATTGTAATTGAGAGGTTTGTAACTTAGATGAGACTTTTTCAATGGAATTGCTAAGTTTTCAAACCTACATCTAATCAAAATAGTTCTCAACATAAGTTATCAAATAAAAGTTCTCAAACATGCAACTAATAAAAATAGTTTCTAACACATAAGTTATCAAATAAAAGTTCTCAAACATGCATCTTAAAAAATAGTTCTCAACATATACAAATAAAGTTCGTACAAATTTCAAATAGAAATAGTTCTCAAATCTACATTAAATAAGTTCTCAAACAGCATACAAGTTAATTTCTACTACGCCTAAAATGAATTTCAAAGAACCGACCAGTTCCTATCGATGGTCTACTAAATGTATGTGATTGCTTTGCTTGCGCCTGGCTGGGTTCTGTATTGCCTTTCCTCCCTCCACGATCTCTAGTTGACCACCTTCGCTGGGTACCAGATGGTTTTGCTTACATCCCAACCATGTCTCTGTTAGTTTGTAATAATCTAGAAGTCAATAATACGATAATTTATCATAAAGCTTTGTTCATGAATTGGATGATTAATATAATTTTGTTGCCTTGAGTATTATTGCATTTATGGATCATTTCGAGTTCATGACTGAAATTGTGAAACTCCATAATATAGATAATATATACTCTTAATCTTAAAAGGTCACTGACCAAGGTAATTAGCAGGAACACTAATTACCGCTATAAGGTTAGTATGTGGATTAAAAGATGGTTAAGTTTTATAAACCACCTGACACAAGATGTCATTTTAATCACATAGATACATGTTCTAGGAACATGGTATTTGACAGACCTCGAATGAAACATTAAATAGAATTGTATTCGTGTCATTTATGTTTTCATTCAGTGTCACATTCTACAGTATGAGGTATTTATCATTCCCACTGAGAAATATGTATGTGTGATTGTTATCCACCGCTGTCCGTAAAAAACAGTCATAACGGTAGCTTTTCCATATGTATAGCTTAGCTGAGGAAGTGATAGTTTACCAAGAATACTATTTATCCCTCGTATTTTATACGAGCTATAGCATCACTGGGCCCCTTGGTAGAGTAAGATTATTAGCGCGCGGTATGATTACAAGAGTAATCATATTTGATAATCTACTCAAGATCAAGAAAAGATTAAGTTTACAAGAATGACACACATCTACCTTGAAACTAATCTGATAGCTATGAGACAGAAGAACAGACACAAGTAAATTGTTTACTGGATCGTGATATTGTACAGTACAACATCATCTGTGTAATTGGATGGTCATGATGTGTTGCCAAAATGATGCTGTACTGTACAATATCACGGTAATTACCCGAAAGATGAAAAATAATTTAAAAAATTACCCGAAAATCGCCTATGAAGTCGCCCTTTTTTCCGCCTCAGAATTCGCCTTCTTTTTTTCTCTCTCTTCCTCTCTCTCTTTGAATTCTGGTGAGTTTGAGAGAGAGGAGACAGAAATGGAGACATTTATAGTGCAAAAAAAATTGCAAAATAATATTGCGGTTTGGAATTTTTATATCCATATCCGTCTAATATATCTAATATCCGCTCCGTATCTATATCTGAAAGAGGAAAAAAAATGTGAATATAGTTTTACCACTATCTGTTGCTCCGTTTTCATTTCTAGTAAGAATTTTTTTTCTTTGGCGAATTTTATGTATAACCTTCGAAAACATAATTTTAAGTATTTCATTTAAATTCACAATGGTATATTTTATTTATAAATTTATATATATGTCCAATATAACTCGTTTAATTAGATATTTTTCCATTGAAAATTAATTATTTCTTCATGTAGAAATAACTATTTTAGTAATATATGATACCTCGTATATTTAGCCTATATTTGACTTAATTTCGTACCAAATTCACGTTCTAAATTGTCAAAATCATGTGCATTTCATTGATATATCCTTAGAATTTGGTACTGCTGAGAGTTTGTTTGTTTTCTGCAGGATTGGAGCAAAATAAACGAAGAAACGACGTTTTTGGACTCTCTGGTACGGCCCTTACCAGGCTTGGTACGGCCCTTACCAGGTTTGGTACGGCCCTTACCAGATTTGGTACGGCCCTTACCAGACTTAGCCGATCCAGCATCTCTCCCATCTTGTACGGCCTGGCCGTACCACATTGGTACGGGCCGTACATAGATGTCGCCTGACAGAATTCAAATCTTGGCAGAGGCTATTTAAAGCGAGGGATCTCTCCATTTTCGGGATTCACATTTCATTCCAGATTGAGAACTGAGAGAAAGAGAGAAAGAGAGCAAAGGAGCAAGGAGAGAAGAAGAAGGAAGAGGAAGAGGCGAAAATCGACGGATCAACCCCTTCTCCACTCCCGATCTTCGATCTAGTTCTATCATGCCTCTCTTTATCTCTTTACTTGTATTTCTGGACAGATCTATGACTTGTGAGTAGTAGATCATTGTTTCTAGGGTTTGTAGATGGATTTTCTTGATTTGTGTTGCTTTTCTTGATTTGGATCTTGTATGAACTCTTTTGATTGAATTGATTGTGTATTTGCTTGTCTTGATTGCTTTGTCTTTCTGTGATTGCATATGGTGTGCCTATAGTGGTAGATCAACCCTAACAAGGTCATGTGACCATTGCCTTCCCTCAACCAAACCAATCCCTTTAGGTAGACTTGTTCGAATTGAAACCGAAAGGTTGAATTCTCCCCTAATTGACAGATTAGATGATACCTTAGATCTCCAATCAATCAACTAGAGGATCTGGACCAAAACACGAGAGTTGAGGTTTAGAAACCCTAGAAGGTGAAGAATTGACTCCAAAACCTAGATCTTGAACCAACAAACGAGAGTTGAGGTTTAGGAACCTTAGGTATGGTCAATTGAACCTTTCTGAAGAGTTTAATACGAGGTACCAGCAAGAAATGCATCAACTCGAACTTGTAAGCTCTGTACTGGTACATCAGTACGGGTCTTATAAGAGTGGTGCGGCCTACCCGTACCAAGCCCCACTCGGCTTGGTCGGACTAGGTTGGTGCGGCCTAGCCGTACCAACTTGGTAAGACCCGTACCACTAGAGGCAAATCAGAGATGAAGTCTGAAACCCTTGAAACATCTTTTATCCCAAATTAAAACACAGTTTATACCTTTTCTTGCACATTTACTATTCTATTACATTGTTTGATTGCTTGAGTTGATTCTTTAAGAAAACTAAGTACCAAAACTCCCTCTTTCTCACTTCTAGTCTTTAGTCGAGATAAGTAAATATTTAGATAAAGGAACCGTCTCTGTGGATTGATACCCGATTATACTCCTCGATAGGGTTGTGCACTTACAACCCTAATTGGAAGGTGTAACCGCGGTTTTAAAAGATACGCTCCCAAGCGTACCGAAACTTGCGTTGCGCTTTCACGCGAACAATATACATTCTTGATTTTTTTTTCACTAAAAAGTTCATATTAATATTAATAAAATATCTAATTATCAATGATAGCCTTCATAACTCTTCCCTCTCCATTTCCTTCTTCCCAATTGCCTTATTTTTTTAATTAATATAAATATTAACGTGACACTTTGCTGACGTATCATTTTCTCTTTTCTAGATCATTTGAAGTTATGATCATTTCTCCTTTTTTTTTCGGTGAGGCTCCAAAATATTGCTATGATTTTTGCAGTGAAAAAAACAAGAGGAGACTGATGGATCAAAATCAGAGCTAATAATATTTAGGGAGCATCTAGTTATCCCTCGTAATAATTCCTCATTTCATTTTTCAGTCATTAATTACTTCAATAACTACTAACTACTTAGGGGGGACCACTTACTATTTGGGGACCACATAATATTGAAAAGATTTTACAAGTGGCGTGCGCTAGTATTCATCTATAATACATCAAGTATTCATCTATAACACATCAAGTATTCATACCTAATATATCAAGTATTTTTAAAAAAAAAAACTTGACACGTTTTTAGATGTTTGATTTTTTTTCTTCGTTCAATTTAATCAATATTTCTAACAATCAGTGAGAAATTTTGCAAATCTAAAACCACGAATGTTTTTGGCATAATTTTATCTTTAAAATGAGATCCATGATGATATACTTTTGAGTTGTCCGTTGTATAAATATTCATCATTATCGAGAAAGTATTCATCCTCGTCGTGCAAGTGCAAATATAAAAACTGGACAATCACTCATCCATCTTTTACATGTTTTTAGAGGTGGTTTTTTTTCTCCGTTCAATCTAACCAATATTTATGACGGTCTGTGAGGAATTTTGCAAATCTAAAACCACAAATATTTTCTACACAATTTTATCTTTCAAAT
This sequence comes from Carex pumila, assembly GCA_033356055.1. NCBI lineage: Eukaryota > Viridiplantae > Streptophyta > Magnoliopsida > Poales > Cyperaceae > Carex > Carex pumila. The sequence goes on from JARJHM010000089.1 coordinate 25,858, forward strand.
GAGATCCATGATGACATACTTTCGAGTTGTCCGTTGCACAAGTATTAATATCTTGTCACGCAAGTATTCATACCTAAGATATTAAGTATTCATTTATACACATTGAATTATTCATATCTAAGACATCAAGTATTCATTCATATATCTCTATTTTTTTTTCAAAATTTATTTTTATGTCATTTATTTAATACACAGTTGCCTAATTCACCATTAATACACGTTGAAGTGGGATGGAGTGACGGATGATCTCCGGCAGAACATTCGCTGGAGTGGGAGTAGCAGAGATAGAGGGAAAAAACTGAGGCGAAAGTGTAAGAGGGAGGGAACTTATTGTATTTATCATTTCGAGGTGGGAGAGGGAGGGGAGCTTATTGATGGAAAAATGGAGGCGGAAGAGGAGGTGGGATGCAGAGGTGAGAGAGGCAGAAGTGGGAGGGGGAGGGGGAGGTGGAGGCGGAGGTGAGAGAAGAAGATGGAGGTGAAAGAGAAAGGGAGAAAGAGAAAAGAAATAAATGTTGGTAGAAATAATATTTATAATTATAGTTAAAATAGAAAGTTAGTCGGAGGATGAAATAGGGGATGGATAGGTGGGAGAAATTATAATTACTCTAATATTTATTACTCTAATTGTTTACTCTACTTATTAATTCGCAAGAGCATGAATCAATTCGTATAGTATAGATTGAGGTGTCAATCCACAGAGATAGTGTATTAAGAGATCTCATCGCAAATCAAGTCTAGGTTATCAATTCTTTTAAATTGATTTGGTTATTTGTTTAATTAATTGGTTGGTTGGTTGTTTAGTTGTAATGTTCAGTTACAATAGTGCAGTAAGTAATTGATTAGTGTTTAGAAAATGGGACTTTTAGGGATTTAGACATTATATCATTCAAACTTATTTAATCTAGGTTCTGGTTAAGTTAGCAATTGCACAGGGTTTTGTCATCATCTGTATGCTACTGCGTAAACCTGTCAAGTAAAGTTAATCAATCGCATGCGATTCTGTCACCATCCGCATTCTACTGCGTAAACCGTATACAGCTGGTTTTCACTTCAGTCAGAATCGCACACGGTTTGATCAGAATCGCGCACGCCTTATAATGGTATCAAATGCAATATGAGAGTTGCTAATCACGTTCCAGTGTTAGTCAATATTATGCTGTAACATCATAATTGAGTATGACTGATAAGGGGATGATATTGATATCTTATCCTAACCCTAAGCAATCGCATAAAGATTAATGATAAGTCTCAATTATTAAAACTAGAAAGGTTCAAGTTCACAGTTACATCATTCCTATATGGCTTTCATAATAATAACAATTAAATTTACTCCACTATCAATTTATAGAACGTGACATTCATCTACAAATTTATATTCCAATAGATTTTTAACTGAAGTTCAGATCACAAGAGATTAGCAATTACGTCTATCTCTCTATTTGGATCTAAGATTATTGTATCTTATATCTACTAGTCAACCTTATAAACATACCATGAATTGCTCTTCTTCATGTGTTTTGAGGTTAGAACGCACCAAGTCATAGAAAACTAAATAGTTTTTGTACACGAGTTGCTTACATTTCATTTTCTTAATAGAAGGTAAATCATAATGTTATACATGTGAAGTGATTTTTAATAGAGATAATAATGAATTGGATAGAGCGTTTTGAAATTAGAAGAATAAATGTAATTGTGTAGAAGAGAATATATAATTTTGAAATATTTGAAGGTCATACAGGAGTTTGCTTTTCTTATTCCGTAAAATTAAAAAATGCATAATTATTCTGATTTTAAAAATTTGATAGAACTATCTAATTCCGGAATGTATGTACTATTTAGTGATTTTAATTAAACACGTTCATTTAGATAGTTACAAAATGTTGACAAACTTTTTGAGCACAAAATCAAAGAACAAGTATATGAATCTTTAAACGCATGCCAACAACGTTACGATTTGAATAACCAATTAATATCAAAATGTCTCGTCCAAAATTTAAAATCATAGCTATTTTTTATCATTTCGATCGGTCTTTCAAGGAACTTAATATAATTTGAAATTTAGTCAACAATGAACTATTAATACAACCTAACCATTCATTTGGCGGCGGCAGCTGATCTTTAGAAGCTTTAGAAAATTTAATTTAATACACAGCTAATTCATATTGTAGAGAATATATATATATACAATTTCAAACTTAATGTTGATAATCATTTTATTTCTCCAAAACATAATTTATTCTCATGTTTTTTTTTTTGAGGAAAAATAAGAGTCTAGCTCTCATTTGATTGATATTAAGAAAATGTTACAAAAGTTTGTAACCAGTAAAATAAGATACAATGTAGCTCATGACGGTGAGCTTGTTTATAAAGAAAGAAAGGAGAAAATAAAATTAAAACAGCAAGTGCTAAAACAAATAAAGAAGAAAGAGAAAAAAAGTAAAAGAAGGAAAACTAAAATGAGAAAAAATGCAAATTCTCCGTCTGACAGCCAGTGAAGATAAGACCCAAGAGATATATAGACACGATCATTAATTGTTCTTCTAATTTAAGTTTCACTAACCATTGTAACAAAGAAAATGATTACTGCAGATTCATTAATTGAGTAACGAGATTAACGCACCTGAATTTTACCAACCAAGAGCACAAAATCTATTGGCACGACAGAGGTTCAACTTTTGTTCGTCGTAGCTTGTTTTTTTCTTAAATTACACTACTAATTAATTAAGCTAACCGCCTCATGGTGGCAATTTGTTATTATTAATTAACAAGTTGGTAAATTTCTCTGGTTCAAATATAGAATTTGACAGTGTTCTAGATATATATAAATATATAAAATGATCTTCATATTAGTATATCTAATTAAAACTCAAAATGTCTGGACTATGGGGTACGGTCGAGCTAGTTTCGAGAAAAAGAAAACATAAATTTAGTTAACTAAAAACAATCACAGCTTGGTTTGGTTTAATAAATATTAGACATTAATTGCTGTTTTGTTGTAGCTTGTAATAGGAATTTTCAACTCTAGATGGGCAAGTTAACTGTCTTAATTGGGTTACCCATTATATTTGGAATTGAATTTTGAACAAAATCTTATCCAAAGCCGAATCTAATTGTCTATTATGTGTTCGAATTATATAAATATATTTAAAATTTAATAAATTTAAATAGCTTCTTAAATCTAAACCACCGTACTAAATCAAAGCTACTAATTGACTCTTCCTCAACAGTTTTAGGGTATGTTTGACTTTAAATTAAATAAGAATAGTTAGAATAACCAAATTAAAAATAGTGTTTGTTTTATTAGAATAGCTAAATCTTAAAATTCTTAGAAATAGCTTATTATAATAAGACAAAGAAACAAACACCGAATAGGTTATTTTGAATAGCCAAATTTCAAAAATAGTTTATTCTCAATCCAACTAAACACACCTTTAATGTTGGAACACTGCTACTTCAACCGAAGGCACAAGAACTAACATTTAATATAGTGACAAAGACAATACTCTCTGTGTAGAAAGTTGCAATACACTTATTTTCCTCCCACGATATGACCAGAGTTCGAATAATTTTTTTCCATTATCCAACTACTCACTATTGTGTTGACAAAAATAAAAAAAAAAAAAAAACAAAAAAAAAACAAAGTAATGCCATTATGAGGGGATGAGGAGATTAATTGCAATTATTGATGTAAGAGCTTTTGTTGAACACTTGAAGATCAGCTGTCGAAAGGATAACGATTTCAGTGAGATTTTGTAGAAGCTTAAGAGCTACTTATTTCACTGATTACTTAAATTTTTTTAAACACCGTATTAACGTTATTATAATATTAACCATTTAATATATAGAAAATGCCGCTCAAGCTCAACAATTCCACAACAAAAGGTTCCTGGTACCAAGTTCTCCCGGACTGGTAGAATAAGCGTATCCAAGAATTCAGTTTTTACCCATTATCTCAATTTTATATTTCACAATTAAAATTACATAATATCTCAAACATCAATGACTCAAAACAAATCTTGAAGTATATGTAACATATTTTGATCACTATGCAGAATCAGATATATAAGAGTGAGTCTATGGTACTATGCATATTATAATTTGGTCCGTAATACGGCTCAATATTTGACTTTTTAAAATCCTAACAGTCAATCCGAACCGTTCATCTTGTTCTCCATATTAATATATGTTTGGAGACCAAATTTTACATTTTTTGAAATTTTTTTACTATTTTTTTAGATTTATTGAAAATCACTGTTTTTGGATGGTCCAGAATTTTCAGATCAAGTGATTTTCTAAATATCTAAAAAAATAGTAAACAAATTTCAAAAAATGTACAATTTGGTCTCCAAACACATATTAATATGGAGAATAAGATGAACGGTTCGGATCGATTGTTAGGATTTTAAAAAGCCAAATATTGAGCCGTATTACGGACCAAATCATAATATGCATAGTACCATAGACTCACTCGATATATAATGAAAGGAAACAAATTGAAGCTCATTAAAAATCAGACAACGTATGCTGAGTTAACAATTTCAACAAATTCGCAATATACAAAAGAGTAAGGCTAAGTTGCTATGGGTTGCATAGAGGGCTACAGTGCTATGGTTCAATATTTAAGTTTTTAAAATTCTAACAGTCAATCCGAACCTTTCATCTTGTTCTCCATATTAATATGTGTTTGGAAACCAAATTTTACATTTTTTTTAAATTTTTTAGTATTTTTTTAAATATATAGAAAATCACTTGATCTAAAAAATTCTATATCATTCAGATATTTAATTTTCTACCTATTAAAAAATTTCCAATCAAACCTAAGCGTGTGAACTTTGGGTTGTAGATTGTCACATGGAATTCCTCCGAAATGGAGGTGTTTCGGTTATTTTTTTTTTACTATGGTATTTAAAAAAAAAAAAGGGCATTTCAGACAATCAAACAAAAATGATTGAAATTTGGCATTTTCTATATTTTCCCGCATTGCATGAAACTCACAGACAAAATTTAAATCAAATACAAAGTACGAACAATAAATAAACATTGAGATCAATGATAAAGTAAAAACTAAAAAGTGAAGACAAAATTTAACTCGCATCGCAGATGCAAGATTATGAGATCGAAGGTGAATAGATAACGGATACCTTTAAAAAAAATGTTTCACAAAAATAAAAAAAATAATTAGTTAGATTTTAGAATTGATGTCAGCACTGATACTAAGACGGACTCAGTTTCTGATTTGATGGATATCTTCCAAGTTTTTCTAAAAGATAATAAAAAAGAAAAAGAAAAATAGAACACGTCCCATAATTTTTTTTAGAAACCATAAATAAGTAAAAATAATTTACTAAACTAACTCAGTTATTTGTTTTTAATAAAAAAAAACATAAGAACTGAGATGCTATTTCAGCCTGTAGAGTTTTTTTTTTAGATCGAATTGTCATTTCAGTCCAAGTTATTTTCATAAATTTTGGGAAAAAAATTTGATGTAGTTGTTGGTATAAAACTTGTGAGAATATCTTGAACCGAAATGACAATTCAGTACGAGAAGAAAAAAAAATTTTGGACCAAAATGACATCTCAGATCATATAATTTTTGTAAAAACCAAAACAATTTTGATAAAATATTTTTATTTATTTAGAGTATGTTTGAATGGAATAAGAATAGGTTATTATTTGGAATAACTTGTTCTTTATTTGGATAGAGTTGAACAATTTATTATTTGGAATAACTTGTTCTATATTTGAATAGAGTTAAATAACTAAAATATTGAATTCAACTATTTTGTCTTATTATAATAGCTTATTCTTACAAAATGTTAAATTTAGTTATTGTAATACGACAGATAGAAAAAAAAGTTATTCTAACTTATTTTTATTTTGCAACCAGACACACCTTGTTGTTTTAAAGAAAATTCCACAACCCAAGGGCAATTTGGGAATTCCATCTCACAAAATTGGTATCAGCATTGTTGCGCCGGCGTTATTTGTTTCCATATCGAAGGTTTTCTCCAGGGTTTCATTCTCTCTCCGCTTCTCCGCCTACTAAGTTCTATCTATATCGGATCCGATCGAACACCCATGACGATCGCAACGCAAGAGGAGCTCCTCGCTCAACAAATCGAACAACAAAAGATCGATGTCGGTCCATTCTGATTCTTCATCTTTTTTTTTTTTAATTTTTTTTTTGCCCTTTGTATAACAAGGGTTCAAGCATATTAGAATTTAGAATGGATAGAGTTTTTGTCGATCGTCTTATTCCTTGAAGGTTTTGCGTTTTATCCTATGGAGGTTAAAATCTAATGTGAGCGATAAATTAGTTTGTTAAAATTTGATAAGCATATTAGAAATATTAGAGTTTATGTTAACCTGTAAATTTTACTTAGAAGATATTAACTTATGTAACATTTACCAAGTTACGAAGATCTTTTATGTAGTAGTTTGCCTTCTCATCCTTGCTTAGTCCGAACACAATCTCCGGTTCTCTATGTCTGCAATTTGATTATTTGAAGATGAGATGTTTGTGTATCAGGTTGTTATGGTGTTATTAGTTGTGATGTTAGGTATTGCTCAATACCTTGAGCAATACCTTTAGGAATACTATGTTTTGAGGCTTGGTACCAGCTTGTTGGTACCAGTGAACAAAGTATGAGTTTTCATTTTAATGGAAATCAGTGGATTATTCCACTTCTTTAAAAAAAAGATTATTTGAAGATGAGAAGTTGTAGATTGATACCATAATCTAAGGTATCTATTTTAATTTGTTTCCAAATTGTGATTATTGAGGTATTTACATTTAATTATAGAACGAGGCACCTGTGATCGAGGATGAAGAAGATGACGAAGAAGAGGATGAGGATGATGACAAAGAAGAAAATGATGTAGATGGTTAGTCTTCAGATTTTTGTTTGTAGACTGGTTGCTTTACTGGCACGTACCAGTTAGAATAGAGAACCCTTGGGCCATGGGGAGTAATAACTCGAGTTTTTTTTTTTTTCCTCTTTGAAAAGAAAGCCTTTAATTGGCTACCCGTTTCCATTTAAACAAAGCATCCATATTTATGTTGTCTAGTTCACTACAAAAATCAGAAAAATCAAAAGACTCAACAAATGTACGTATAGAAATGATCATTAATGCCAGTCCTGTAGCTCCTTATCTCAGCCAGAAAATTCAACAAAGAGCACATCACAGATGGATCCCAGCTACTGAACCGAACATACCTCTGATCTATTTACAACTTTACCGGTATCAACTGATGAATCTTGAATTGGCTCAACAACAGATACATACCACACCGAACAATTGAGCTTTTTATTCCCACTATCAGAAGATTCAGAACCCTTGATCTTCGAAGTAATAGAGCTATGAACTCAAATTTATCTTAATATGTTTGTCATTTTTATTTTTTTGGGTCTTTGGTGATCAGTTTTAGCGTGCTAGGGTTAATTTATGGTTAACTTTGCTGCTAAAATATGAACTTTCATGTGTACTGGTGCATTTAATGATGCATCAAGCCAGGTTGTCAAATGTTATATCGCTGACAACACAAAACTCTCGGTGTTATCTTCTTCAAAAGATGTATTTTATGGATTGTTCTTGTGCTATGTGATCTCTCTCCTGCTTTCCCTATAGTGATTCCTTATCTCCTATGAAATCCTAAGTTTTGATCCAAAATTGCTTTACTGGAAGCTTTCAATTTCATGACTCTTCAGCTTGCATATACCAGAGCTACTTGCCCAAACATTTTGTAATATATTATTGTTACAGAGGAACTAGGTGATGGCAATGGAAGATCAAAACAAAGCAGAAGTGAGAAGAAAAGCCGCAAAGCGATGTTGAAGCTTGGGATGAAACCCATTACTGGTGTCAACAGGGTGACTATTAAGAAAAGCAAAAATGTTAGCTACCTGCACTTGTCTTTCTTATTTTGTTTTATTTTTAGTATGTCTGATCCACTATTATTTGAGTGTAAATTATACATGACATAAAAGTATTGCGTGAAAGGGCTGATACTCTACTGGTAAGGTCAGTGCTGGCTGTGCTGCACTGATGTACTGTTATGAGCCAGCCTGTGCAGATCCTGTATTGGCTTGGTTACCGATATGCCTCTATTTCCAATTTATTTATTGTTTTGGTCTATCTTGGATCGTTCTATTTTACTGTCTGAGGTTCATTGCAACCAAATGTTAAGTTCCAGTGAAATATTGATTTTCAAAAAAGCTTGCTGTTGCTGTTTTCAATCTAATTCCATGGCAAGGTACCATTTTGCTTTAGGATTGTCACTAGTAAAGCCAGGATGGCTTAATAGTTACAACTAAGGCTACCAACCTAGTACACAGCTACATACACAGAGCTACACACTAGGTCAGCACCGGGTATCAATGCATGATGGCATTATGAGTAGTTACTGTACCAGTGAGGGACAGGTGCACTATGAGCACTTACCATGTTGATTTATGTACTGAAGGCATGGTTGGCTCGTTTTCTTTTTCTACTCTTTGTCATATGTACTCTCAGCCTGACGCTCTTCTTTCACTGGCAGATGTTATTTGCCATCTCTAAACCAGATGTGTTCAAGAGCCCAAACTCAGAAACTTACATAGTCTTTGGTGAGGCAAAGATGGAGGATCTTAGTTCCCAGCTCCAAACACAGGCTGCTGAGCAGTTCAAGGCACGTGACTATAGCCACATTTCTGCACAGCCTGAGCCTCTTGCCACAATTGAGGAGGATGATGAGGAAGTTGATGAGACTGGTGTCGAGCCAAAGGACATTGAGCTTGTCATGACTCAGGCAGCTGTGTCTAGGGCTAAAGCTGTCAAGGCACTCAAGGCAGCAAATGGCGATCTAGTTACGGCTATCATGGATGTTACGAGTTAGCTATTTTGGGGCTGTATTATGCAAGTTTTTGCGTCAATAAATTGACACGTTTCAAACTTGGTTATAGAATATATATCAGCTTTTGATGAGGTCAAGTGTTCTTTAGTACGTTTAAAAGTTCTGAGCATGGAGTCTCCTTTTTTAATATTGTGGCAGTAATTTTTTTTTTTTTTGTCAACTGCTTTTGATAGTCCTGATAACTATTTTTCCACTGGTGCAACCTGTTTAAAACAATGTCCAGGAACTTACTGTTGTTAGAAGAAATTTGTGTTTGTAGATGGTACATGGCTAACCAAACCTGACGCATATTGAATTTCTTATCATCTTATGACTGGCTAACTTATTTCTGGTGATACAGCTATCAAGGTAATTAAAAGACTGGTTAGGCCGGTTCTTCAATCAGAGATGGGGTTAAATTTTCCCTAAATAATATTTTATGTTTTCACGGTGATAATTCAGAAAGTAAATATTTCACCTCATCCTATTTTAAGTCAATCCACTTATAGCGTGCATCCGCTTTTAATTATCTCATATTGATCTCATTTATTAGTGGGCCAATGAATCTTTGCATGATGCTTTTCATTTCTCCAGCATAAAAATAAAGAGAGCCTGTCGTTGTTAGGGCTGCTAATGAGTCGAGCCGGCTTGTGAATCAATGAGTTGAGCGGCTCAATATTTCATAATGAATCGGACTCGAAACTAAAAAATGTCCTAACTCGACGCGGCTCACTTTCGAAAGAAAAAAGCTCGGCTCGGCTCGACTCATGTAAACACTTGGCTCGACTCGGCTTGACTCGTGAGCCGGCTTCTATTACATGTTTAAAAAATAATCATTTAATTATTTTAAAAAAATGATTGAAGTGGGATAGAGATATTCTTTTGACTTTAAATTACATGTTGAAAAACTTTAATTATTTTTTAAAGAAATGATCTAAAGAAATTTGAAAAAAATATAATTTTCTAAAAATAATTTCAAAATGCCGGCTCATATTATATGTTGAAAACTTTGAAATTTGAAAAAGGAAAAATTCGAAATTTGAAATCTGAAAAATTTGAAATCTGAAAAAATTTGAAATCTGAAAAATTTGAAATCTGAAAAAATTTGAAATCTGGAAAAAATTTGAAATCTGAAAAATTTGAAATCTGAAAAATTTGAAATCTGAAAAATTTGAAATCTGAAAAAATTTGAAATCTGAAAAATTTGAAATCTGAAAAAATTTGAAATCTGAAAAAAAATTGAAATCTGAAAAATTTGAAATCTGAAAAAATTTGAAATCTGAAAAAAATTTGAAATCTGAAAAAAATTTGAAATCTGAAAATTTTGAAATCTGAAAAAATTTGATATCTGAAAAAATTTGAAATCTGAAAAATTTGAAATCTTAAAAAATTTGAAATCTGAAAAAATTTGAAATCTGAAAAATTTTGAAATCTGAAAAATTTTGAAATCTGAAAATTTTGAAATCTGAAAAATTTGAAATCTGAAAAAATTTGACATCTGAAAAAAATTTAAAATCTGAAAAAAATTTGAAATCTGAAAAATTTTGAAATCTGAAAATTTTGAAATCTGAAAAAAATTTGAAATCTGAAAAATTTGAAGTCTGAAAAAATTTGAAATATGAAAAAAATTTGAAATCTGAAAAATTTGAAATCTGAAAAAATTTAAAGGTAGGTCTCATGGCAAATGAAGATATACATGTATTACAAATTTGAAAAACTTCATCTCTACATTGTAAATTAATTAAATATCAACATGAATGTAGGTCTCATGGCAAATGAATATATACATGTATTAAACATATGAGTCGGCTCGTGAGCCGGCTCGCGAGTTCGTGAGTTGAGTTGAGCTATTTCTTTTATGAGCTGAGTTAAGTTGAGCTTTTTTTTTCATGAGCCAAGTCGAGCCGAGCTTTTTCTTTCAAAAATGAGCCGAGTTAAGAGCCGAATCATTAAGCTACAATTGACGACCCAAATCGAGTTTGAGCCGAATCTTAATCATTAGCAGCCCTAGTCGTTGTCCTAATTTCATTTTGCTAATTGAATAAATTTATAACAAGAACTTCTCTGTGGAGATAAATGAAGTTCAACATAATGACTCCCGCATGGTCACATGTGTTAGCGAGTCCATTTTGTTATTTTTACGGTGGAGAACGTTGTAATTCAACTGAGACCGTTCAATTAAGTTTAAATAGTTCAAGTTGACTGCTAACACATATACATAATATTAGGAGAGAATTTTTTTTCTCATTTAAATCCGTCAATGTAAAAGTCGAAAGGTTCTGGATAGGTTGGCAAAAAAGCTTGTGGCTCGATTGTGATTCGCAGCTTACTCATTTGCTAATAGTTCGCTTGTTATTAAACCGAGCTGGAGCCTAGTTAGTTCGCCACTAGTTCAGTTCAGAATTAACGATTTCAAGTTGGAATTTAGCTTGTTTGTCAGTTCGCAAGCTAGTTGAGTAAGCATCAATTTGTGAATTTTTATGAATTTGTATACATTTTATATTGTACATTTAAACTTAATAATTCCTTTTACAATTTATTTTTTTAATTTGCAATATTTGTGAAAACAAGTTGGTCATGCTCGGTCCAAAAAAATTGTAAAATTTATTTTCTTTATAAATCAAGATCCAACCAAATCCAACAAGCCAGCTCGCAAGCTAGCTCAATTTAGCTCATAATGATTTCAAGCTTTGATTTCAACTCATACCTCTAAAGTTAGCTTGCTTGTGACTCGGATGAGCCAACTCGTAATGAGTTCAAGTTGAACCCAACTCGTAACGAGACAGCTCGTTACCACCCCTAGTTACGGGCCATCACATCACCATGAATGCAATGGATCACATGCGACGTCCATGCTAGCAAAATGGGAGAATTTTTTATTCATATAAATTATTACAAAATAATAGAGAGAAATAAAAAGAATGCAATGAATTTTTGACTTCAACTCTGATCTCTAAAGTTAGCTCGCTTGTGACTCAGACGAGCCAATTCGTAATGAGTTCAAGTTGAATTCAACTCATAACAAGCTAGCTCGTTACCACCACTAGTTATGGGCCATCACATCACCATGAATGCAATGGATCGCATGACGTCCATGCTAGCAAAAATGGGAGAATTTTTTATTCATAGAAATTATTAAAAAAATATAGAGAGAAACAAAAAAAATACTTGAATTGTTATACATGTCATTATTTCTAATTCAAAAACAACGCAACCGATCTAATGTGTATTTTTCCGTTTTTAGTTTTCTAATTTCCTATACAGACTTACGGGTGCACAAAAAGCTCATGACTCAAAACTCAGTTCGAATTCAACTCACTATAACTCGAGTTAAAACTGACTCAGTTGATTTATGAGTCAATTCATATATTTCCAATTTTCAGATTGCCGCTTCAAACTTAAAAAAAAAATGAGAGAACCGACTAAACCTAATTCCCAATTCCCCATTCTCCCCTTTGTGTCCACATCACCTTTTCATATTATGTACTATTTAATTATGTGTTGGCCATGATCTCATTATGTATTGCTTTTAATTGTATATTACTATGATAAACTATGTATTATTTTTTTTGTTATAATTAAATTAATCTCTCTCACTATGTACTATATTACGAGTCACGAGTCGACTTGCTTGCGAGTTGATTCCAAATCATATTTTTTGACTCAAAACTGAATTAGTGACTCGGATTCAACTTAACTCATGAATTCGCGAGTTGAATCTAAGTTATCCTCAACTCAGCTCATGAGCAGCCCTATACAGACCTCACTTCTCTCTTATTTATAAACCGTTTATGGTGGACCCCACCAAAATGATAACTTTTTGTTACTATGCTTGTCCATGTATGTATGTATGTGGGTCCGAGTCCAAATCCAGTTAGCTAACAAAATTGTCATTTTTTCACTCTGCGTAGTTTGTGGGTTCCGCTAGAAATGTTAACATCTTCCAATAAAAATTTGTAGTCAACAAGCTTTCAAATGAGATGTGGAGGGCCCACACAGAGGTATGATTGTATTTTGAATCGGTATGATTCCGATTTAAACTTTAAATTGAAATCTTTGTCTTCGATCTTTTTATATATTTAACAATTTAAGTAACTCTTTCTGTTTTTCTATTATTTTTTAATAATTTTATGAATAAAAAATTTGCCAAAGTTGGCCCACTGTACAGAGAGAATATGAACGGTCCGGATGTTCTACAGATCTAGGTATACCTCAAAAGTTTGAGATATCTCAAGACACAAGACTCGAGGGATGCGAATTCAGGTGGTAAGGCCGCCTCGATAAAAACATTGATCTGAGCTTAAAATCCGTTATGAATGCACGGTAGTTGTTAGTTGTTACTGCGTACAGAGTACTGTTTGACTCAACTTTGACATCACTCACCGTCTCGGGAACTTAAATGGGTCTTTATTTCTTTCGGAGCTGTTCGGCAACAAAAGGAGGCTTAATCCGTTTTTTTAGATGTTTAATTCTATTAAACAACAATTTTTTAGTGCAGATTCAAAACATCTCATTTAGTTTTTTTTACATGGATCTTAATTTTTTGTCTGGACTTTAAGATACTCATGCATATTTCTTTTTTAATTTTTACTCAGGAATTAAGACAACTGAACATCGATTTCTTAGCGCTCATTAAACTCTTAATTTTTTATTGCCAAACAATCCCGTTACAATATCAGTAGCCCTTAAATTAGAATTACCAAGAAGATTGCTACCTCCCGGGCTTGTAGAAAAAACAAAATGAATTCTAAACCCGGTCCATTTTTTTAAAATTTTTTGACGAAAATATTCCTAATTTAAGATGTCTGACAAATCTACATCTATTCATACATTCAAATGGCTAAAGATGGTCCTTCAAAAAACTAAGTACAGAATACAGTAGAGTGAAGTGAATGCAGTGGATTGAACACTAAAAAGTTTTTTATATTGAACTGTAAACATGAACACATTACAAAAGCGGATGTAAGAAGACAATATATTGACTTCTATTTTTTTTTTAAATTATTTATGTATAATTTTATTTATAATTTAAAATGAAATGTTACAAAACGGTAAAATTGGTCCGGAACTCTCCTTTCACGCGAAAACAAATCAAAACAAAATTCGGTACATCTCCTTTTTAATTTTTTTTTTAATTTCCAGGTGTAGTATAGAGTTTTTTCTTTTTAGAAAAAAAGTGTAGGCTTGTGTACATAATTTTTTTTCAGGTGTTCTACAGATTTTTTATTTATTTTTTTACAGGTGCGTAGCGGAACTTTGATTCCACATTTTTTTTTATAAACTGTGTATTAAATCCGTACTAATATTAAAAATTTCATATGTTTTAAACGAAAGTCAGATGAACTGTGTTTATAATTGAACGGCTGATGTGTATTAACTCAAAAAATGTACTTTTAAGTTAATGCAGACGATGCGAACTCACCCGAGTCCAAATCCCCTAAAGCAACCCAATCACTGGGCTTTATATCAAAACTGTCCGATTCGAATCTGTCGCTTGAGATTGTATGCACTCCACTTCAGTATTGTCCTTTTTGAATTCATCTCTCAGGATGTGTGCGCTCCACTTTGGATCAGTGTTGGAAAAAATGGCCTTAACGGCCGTTTAATCGTTAACAACAGCCAAACCGTTACGAATACACTGAACGGATGATTTTTTTGCAGATTTTTCTGATTAATCAACCGTTTTACCATTTAATCGTTCATTTATTCCTGTTTATTCCAATTTATTTCAGTAAATATTTTTTTTCACATTGACTTTTTTAATTTTATGTGATAGTGTGTGATAATAAATTTCATAAATCATGTATTGCAATTTTGTTTGTGCTTAGACATATATTCAATATTTTTTTATATATGTTTTTCCTTCTTACTTACTTTAAAATTGATTAATTCTTCTTCTATTTATTTATCATATATTTTTCTTACTAATTATTGATGTGATTTTTTCAATTACTACGTCATATTCATTTATGAAACTAAGTTTTTATTATAAACTAAATTTAGTGATTTTATGTTGGAATATTTCATTTCTTTCACATAATATGTTATTAGTATTTGAAAAAAAAATTAACTCTTGAATTTATTTTTTCATTAAATAAATGTGTTATTGATACATGTAAAGTGCTTATGCGTTAAGAAAAAATAAGTGTAGCGTCAAAAATTAAGTTAAATTAAGTTTACTTGATAAGTTTAATGAGTTAAATAAATTATGATATATATACATAAATTTAACAAAAACGTTAAAATGTCCGCATAATTCCGATTAATTGCTTGGCAGTACCCTGTCCGTCTGACGACCGCATACCGTTATTTACAACACTGCTTTGGATAGATTATTTCAGATTCGTGGACGGTCCTGATTTAAAACCCAATTTTTAAGTTACTTAATTGGACTTGAACTCGACTCGCCCTGTCCATCCGATGACATTACAGCCGGATGAAAGAGACATATACCGAATCCCCCCTCGGTACTTGTCATTTTAATAAAGCCGTCTGTCATCAACCTCTTCGTCATAAATATTTTTAATTCCGATTTTTTTTTTTTTTATAAGCTGGATAGGCTTGTTTTGTCTGCAGCAGCAGAGTGAAAATCCGTATGATCTCTTTGATTTCTTCTGAACGAATCACACTCAGTTAATATTACTACGGAAGACACGCAGTCAACCAATTTATGACATTTACCTGCACAAGCTTTATTACTTGCTCCGAATTCGTAAACTTCTACCAACCCATTCACTCAGGTAGTCAGGCTGTCAGCTACTCATTTTCATCTTAAGCAAGCGGGAGAAGGAGAGAAATCATGCGATCGATGAAGCAAATGGAGCAACCAAAAACGAGCTCTTCCACCCCCAACCATAAGCCCCATTTCTTCAAGTTTCTCTTCCCTGATCCCTTCGCCAACCTGGTCTCTCTCCGACTCTCCCTCTCTCTTTCTTTGTGTGTGTTGCATACAGTATTGGTGTTGTGTTGTAGTGTACTGTAACAGTTTACAAGTGATAGAGAACCTATCTAATGCAAAGCTAGATGCACCATATATGAGATTCTCTCATCTAAACTTCTTTTTCTTTTTTCATTTTTTTTTCATGGCGCAGCGTATTCCAAAGAAGTTTTACAAGCATCTCCCGGCATCACCTCCCAAACAGGCATCTCTTGTAACCCAAACTGACAAATTTTGGAGGGTAGATGTGTGTCAAAATGAAGAAGGCATCATATGCTTCAGCAGAGGCTGGCCTGAATTTGCAAAGGCACACCATTTGCAAATAGGATATCTTGCAGTATTTCGCTACGAGGGAAAGATGGTTTTTAATGTGGAAGTGTTTGATACTAGTAGTTGTCTCAAGAACTATTCTTTAACACCTTGCAAATCCCCAAACTTTAAATCTGAGTCTTCAAAGTTTGTCGATCTGATGTCTGATGTGCAAGTAAAATCAGAGGGTAAGCTCTTCTATTGATCCCTTGTTAAATTTTTAGGAGCATATCTGGTAAATCTACTGAAACTGTGTTGTTTGTTATTTAATCATAAGGTAATGAGATACAAATTCCAGTTGCTTCTGGCAGAAAAAGAAACAATGCTACTGGCAAAGCTCAGTTAGTTGGCGAGGAAGACAGCGAAGAGGAAAAGCCAATTATAAAAAACAGGGTACAGAAAAAACTGACCCAGAAAAATAGCCTTAAATTGCCCGCAGTTCCACAGTTTGAGAAGATACTTGGTTGCACCAGCGCAACTAACCACAGAAAACTTCTGGTAATTACACCTCTTTTTTAACTAGTACAAGAAACTGGAACAACTTACCATTACTTTATGCTATTACTTGTGTGGGCATCAGTGATCAAATATATGTTTCGGAAACTACAGGTATCTTTATGTCAAAATCCAACTCAGACCCACATATCAGTGACTTTAGGAACAGAAATTTCTTGCGTGCGAGGAAGCAAGTGATCCAGTTCCAAAGGGAACCAATATATCCAGTACCTAATGCAAATTCCCATCCATTAATTCCAATTGAATAGTACTTAAAAGGGGTGGTCTTCTTTTTAAGTTATTTAACTTTGGGAGCTATGTGCAGTATATTCCAAAGAGGTTTTGCGTGGAGAATGGCCTTGTGTCAGAACGAACAATGTTTCTCAAGAACTCCAAAGGAAAGAAATGGCCAGTGAAATTCACGATTAAGCAAAATGTTGGACTGGGACAGTTAACTGTGGGATGGCGTGTTTTTTCGACAGAAAACGGACTAAGAAAAGGAGATAAATGCATCTTTAAGCTCATTGACAAAAAGACTTTTCTTGTCAATGTGGTATAATCAATGACTAATGATGTTTGGTGTTGTTTTCAAGAATTATCTTGGCCTATCAATCTTGTTCTGCACCAAATTGGGTTTATTGTTCTGCACCCAATTAGGGTACTACTAAATTCATTGCTCTCTTTGAATCATCTGGCTGAAACTAATATTTTGAATTACTTTGTTAATGATTTCTATGCTTTTGTGAGACAGCACACCAGGGAGTTGTTTCCGTAGTTGCCAACTGGTATCTGCATTTAACTGTTCCAGAAATGAAATGGGCTTTCGGTCTCTTTTAGAAAATAAATAACATTTTGAATTACCATTGACGGTCTTTCAAATGAGCAGAATTTTACGAGTTAAATTCTAAAAAATCAAATTAAAATAAATTGCATTATAGATGAGTGAATTAAGTATGAGAAAAATTGAATTTAGTATGCTATGCAGTCAAGTCGTCGATTGTTCTAGAGATAGAATAGCGTTCCTATCTGCTGCTGGTTTCAAAGCTCGCACCTTACCAAACGATATGATCATACCAACGTCTCTACACAGCATAATTGTACGTCCAGCTATCTAAAATCTCTGCTCCCATACCAATTTGTCTCTCAACCCAACAAAATATCTTTACAAAAATCACAAATACTCAACCTTTTACAAACAGAGCACACTATCCCCTCTCCTTCTTCATACACACAAGCAGCCATGCCTAAGAAAAAACTTACATGTATACATCCAAGTTGTCTGACAAATTTAAGAAAAAACATGCATACATAGTTACATACATACATCCATTTTAAAAAAAAAAATCTTTAATGAAAATATCCCTAATTTAATTAAGATGTCTGACAAATCTATATCTATTCATACATTCAAATGGCTAAACATGGTACTTCAAAAAACTTAGTAAGTACAGAATACAGTAGAGTGAAGTGAATGCAGTGGATTGAACACAAGTTTTTATAGTAAATTGTGAACGTGAACAAATTACAAAAACGGAAGAAGACAGTATGGGGTTAATCACTCTATTATTTTAATTTTTTTTATTTATGCATAATTTTGTATATAATTTAGAACAAAATATCATAAAACGGTAAAATTGACCTTTGCAGGAATTTTTTTATTTAGTTAGTTTTCATATATTTATTTGACTTTTATAATTTGAAAGTCGGACTTCATCAGTGATTAATGAATTTGGTAACCCATGTAGCTTGTACACAGAATCCAAGAATGCTTGAGCTACATCTATGGCCTTGTAGGGGTGGGAAAGACCAATAAAGTGAGCATATTTGGTTAACCTATCTACCACCACCATAATTACCTCTTTACCCTTGGATTTTGGTAACCCAGTTATGAAGTCCATACTCGTACTCAACCAGGCTTCCTCAAGTATAGGTAAGGGCTGCAATAGACCGGGGCTTTGAACTAGCTCATGCTTGTTGAGTTGGCAATTGTGGCAATTCTGTATGTGCTAATGCACATCCTCTTTGAGCCCAGTCCAATAAAAACATTTCTTAATCCTGTGGTATGTTGCTGTGATACCTGAATGTCCCCCAATTGTTGAATCATGCCAAGCTTTTAAAATTTCTTTCCTCCACATTCCTCCATTTCCCACACATATCCTGCCTTTAATTCTCAAAATTCCCAAGTGCTCAGTTACTTTGCTGTTCTTTTCTTCTCTTTTACTATTGTCCTCCTTTAATTGTTGTTTCAATTTCTCAATCCACTTGTCTCCTTCATAACTGCCTTGGATATCTTCCATCCATTTGGGTTTAATTTCACTCACAGCCAATAATCTGGCTTCTTCTTTTCTCTCCTCACTCCTCAATTCGGCCCCTTCTCTCCTTGAGAGTGCATCGGCCACCACATTATCACTACCCTTTTTATACTCAATCACAAAATCTAGACCCAACAATTTACTCAAGCCTTTGTGTTGAGTGGAGGTGTGAATTCTTTGTTCAATGAGATATTTGAGACTGATGTGGTCAGTTTTGATAATAAATCTACCTCCAACCAAATAGTGCCTCCATTTCGTCACTGCCACCACCAATGCTAGGAACTCCTTCTCATATGTGGATAAATCTTGCTTCTTTGGGTTGAGTTTTGACTGAGGAATGCTATTGGTCTCTTGCCTTGCTGCAACACGGCTCCAATGCCATCCTTGCAAGCATCAGTCTCCAATGTGAAAGGTTGAGTGAAATTAGGGAGGGCAAGAACTGGGCCTACACCATGGCTTCCTTCAATTGCTGAAAAGCTTGTTGAGTTCCTTCTCCCCACCTAAAGGCATTTTTCTTCAAAAGTTCTGTTAGAGGTTTAGAAATAATGCCATATCCCTTTATAAATTTTCTATAATAATCGGTCAAACCCAAAAAAACCCCTTAATTCTTTTATGGTGCTTGGTTCTGGCCAATGCACCATAGCTTCAATTTTTTTAGGATTTGTAGCTACCCCCCCCTTGTGAAATCACTTAGCCCAAATATTCAATCTGAGTGACCCCAAAATCACACTTGCTCATTTTCACAAAAAAGTTATTGTCTTTGAGGATTTGAAGGGTTTCTTTCAAGTGTTTAAGGTGGGAGTGAAAATCTTGGATGTATATCAAAATATCATCAAAGAACACCAAAATGAACTTTCTGAGGTAGGGTTTAAAGATGGAATTCATGAGGGATTGAAAGGTGGCTGGTGCGTTAGTTAACCCAAATGGCATGACATTGAACTCAAAGAGTCCATCATGGGTTTGGAAGGCTATTTTGTGCTTATCAGTTTCATTCATCCTAATCTGATGATATCCCGATCTGAGATCCAACTTGGAAAAGTATACAGCATTTTTGAGTTCGTCTAGGAGGTCATCAATGATTGGGATAGGAAACTTGTTTTTAATGGTGTTTTCATTCAACCTCCTATAATCCACACACATTCTCTAAGAGCCATCTTTTTTCTTGACTAGTAACACAGGTGAGGAATAAGGGCTGTTAGATGGTTGAATCAGGCCATGGTTAAGTAACTCGGTTACTATTTTTTCTAGTTCCAGTCTTTGGAAATATGAAAATCTGTAAGGCCTTAGGTTGATTGGTTTAGCTTCTTCTTTCAAAGGTATTTTGTGGTCAGTATTTCTGGAGGGTGGTAAGGTTTTCGGCTCTTGAAATAGTAACTGATACTCTTGCAATAGCATCTGAATGTCTGGATTCAGATTTTCTGTTTTTTTCTCCTGCTACTTCTTCCATTCTAAACAACTGTGCTACAATAACTTGGTTTCCCTTTTTTACCTCTTTCTGCACATTTACTTCTCCTTCAGTCACTCTAATCTCAGCTTTCATCACTTCCATCTTCAAATGGACAGGTTTACCCTTGTAAGTCATTCTTACACTTCCTGTCTCATAATTGAAAACCATATCTCCAAACTTTCTCAACCAATCTACTCCCAGTATAATGTTATACCCTGGTGTATCCAACAACCTCAATTCGGCTTCAAATTCCACACTTTACAGATTAAAAATCAACCCAGAACACTTCATGTGGGAGTACATCTTTTCTCCATTAGCCACTCTGATTGATAATGGATTGGTGGGCTTGCCTTGCAGGTTAAGTGCTTGCACAATGGAAGGATTAATGAAAGAGTGGGTGCTGCCACTGTCCACCAAAATACACAATGGAATATGACCAATTTGCCCTTTAAACTTTGGAGTATTAATGTGGTGTGAGCTGTCATTTATACACACACTAATAGTGGCCTGTTCTACCCCTTCCTCCTCTTCCTGTCTTGCACCAGGTTCTCTCTGTCCTTCATCACCAACTTCTTCATTATCATCCTCTAACTCAGCATCCAAGGCATGTAACATCTTGCCATTGCACTTGTGCCCATAGTGGTACTTCTCATTACATCTAAAGCACAATCCCTTAGCTTTCTTTTCTTCTAGGGATAACTGGTTTTGATTTTGCAACAGCATTTTTGGTGCTGCTTGAGTACCTTCCCCCCTTCTGTACTGGTACTGCTCATTACCCTTTAAGGCTCTCTGGTAAGTTGGTGGCCTTGCTGAACTCAACTTCTTATTACTGCCTTCCAGAGTAATTTCAATCTTTCTTGCATAGCTGATAGCTATCTTGAGAGTTGGTATTTCAAACAGATCAATATTATGCCTAATCTCTTCTTTTAATCCTCCTATGAAACTACCCACATAAAACTCTTCATGATCGATTTGAGTTCTATGCATCAATCTCGCCTTTGCTCTCATGAAACTAGTAACATAATCATCTACCTTACTAGTTTGATGTACCCTTTTAAACTCTTCCATAGGCTTTCCCACTTCATTCACAAAATTCGACAGTACCTCCTCTTTCAAAATTACCCATGGTGGATGTTGGTTGTTGATTTTGATGCATTGATACCATTCTCTAGCATCTCCCGTAAAATGCATGGAAGCCATCCTAGACTTATAATTTTCAGTTACCTGATAGCAATCAAAATAAAACTCACTTTCTTCAACTCAATCGACTGGATTTGCCCCACTAAATACTGGAAAATTGACTCGAGGTAGCTGAGTTCTCGGGGAAGGTTGCTGGTAAACACCTTGCCTCATGTCTATCTCTCCCATGGACTCCTCTCCACCCCCGATTTTCTCTACTACAGGTCGCCTTGGACCAGCTGTGAATCTGGGTCGCTCACCTCGATACTGACCGATGGCACTGTTTTCTCCCTTCTCCAGGGCCACTGTATGCAT
Source organism: Carex pumila (assembly GCA_033356055.1). Taxonomy (NCBI): domain Eukaryota; kingdom Viridiplantae; phylum Streptophyta; class Magnoliopsida; order Poales; family Cyperaceae; genus Carex; species Carex pumila. Next base: position 47,727 of record JARJHM010000089.1, read on the forward strand.
CATAGTCTCCAGCATATTCATCATCTTGCTCATCACCTGACTATTCTCCTCCAATCGACCCTCCATTTGACTAACCCGAGTCGCAAGCTCCTTTAGCAATAACTCAGATTGAAAGCACTGATCCTGGATCACAGCTAGATCCGGATCCATCTCGCCATCGACCTGAACAACGGTTTTGGCACACGTTGCCATGGAAGCTCGTCGCACCTTAGTGTTCCTCCGCTTTCCCAGTTGTGATCGGAAAGGCTCTGATACCAAATGTCAAACTCAAAGTCTGATGATACAAATAGAAATCGCAATTGAGCCTTAGAGAGAGAGAGCTACTTGAACGAGTTTCAGTAAAATAGGTAAAACGGATCAGCAATATCGAAAAAGAATAAGAAAACAAAATAGTAACTTTTCATTAAAATTGACATGTCTGACTGAATACAAAGATGACCTATTTATAGGCGATCAAAATAGAAAAGGTAATTTGGTAAATAGTGAAACAATTCACTCAATTGAGCCACGATTGCAGCTCTGACAAGAGACAGAAATTAACAAACTTCTAATCGTCCCATGAAAGGACCTCTCCAATCTTTGTCACTTCAGAAGTCTCCATTTCTGACAAGGGCGACCCCATATGCAGCTAATTAAAAGGCTTGGTCAGACCTCTTGGTTCAAACCCCACATACAGCTCCTTATTTTCAAATGTCGGGCTGTCCCAAATCCCTTCTTCCTTCTCCATCTTAACGTCTAACTGCTTTTCCCCCAAATCAACATCAACCTTTATTAATTTCATTTCTGATTGTGACACTTTCCTTCTTCTTTTCCTTCGTGCAAGAGAGACGCAGCGGAGGCGATGAGAGAGAGCGATGAGAGATGGGTCGAGTCTGGCGGCTAGGCCTGGAGAGAGCGAGAGAGATGGAACGGATCAAGATTTTTGTTTGGCATTGAGAGAAATGCATCGCGGCTGATCGTAATTTTGAGTTGCAAACCCGCGAAATGAAAATAACAGCGGTAAAAATCACCGACGGTTTTAAAAAAATAGTCAGTGTTTCTATCAACACCGACGGTTTTGTAAAAAGAGTCAGTGTTGCATATTAACACTGACGTTTTAAAAACAGTTAGTGTTGGTATTTAATATTGACGTTTTAAAAACAGTTAGTGTTGGTGTTCAACACTGACGGTTTATAAAAATAGTCAATAAATAATTTAACACTGACGGCTCTAAAAATTAACAGTCAGTAAATGATTTATGGCCATACGATGCTTCAATTTTCGGTTAACTAGATATTGGGTAAATAAAAAGAAATTTTAATCAAACTTGGATGCAAGACAATAAATGCAGTGCTGTTTAAAATTAAAATTAAAGTCAAAATTTGATGTTAATTGTCTAAATTTCAATAATAACGTAAAGTACTAATCATACTTATTAAATAGAATATGTTAATTCTAATAAACAAGCATTACAATTTTTTGATAAAACAATTAATTAGTAATTTATGTTGTATTAGCTAGGTTTTCCATTCCATCATTAACAAACTTTTAAGCACTATACAACGAACGTCTTACCAAATATAATTCCAATCCTATTTTTATATTTTATGAATTACAACGATAAAATATTTATTGCATCTATAAATTCAGTTTAAACAATTAAACTTAATTATTAAATATCTTACAAAATATACACAATGCACAAATTTTTATTCTCAAATAATTATACATCCCTAACAATTTATTTTTAAATATTAAAGTGAAATTAATTTCACTTTCCTCTCAAGACTAACATGAAATCTATCTACAATTTAAATTTACAAAATTCTAAGTTTCTAATTAACATATTTTTATTTTGATTTTGTTTAACATAAATTAAATTATCATATTATTTATTTATGTACGTACTTCCTTAACAACTAATCAAAGTTTAAAAATATATTATAAATTTTGGAAGACTTAATTGTATTGTAAAATATCCACAAATTACTTAATTGGATTCCCTTATAAAGTTTGTCAACAAACGCAAAATCCCGATTGAAATCACGTTTCATATAACTTGTGATTTTCTTTAGGATTCTCCCTCTTCTTGCATTATCTTGTAATTGTTAAATTCGTATTTGTAAACACTTGAACGATTTTAAGTTTTAACTTGATTTTATTAAATAAATTAATGTATTACATGTGTTCAATGAAATGTTCAAACCAAAATAATATATTTTTAATTATGATATTTGAAAAAAAATTTAAGGAAAAAATGTAAAATAGAATGAAAAATGAAACAAACAAAAATATGAAAAATAAATATAATTGTTAAATAAAATTCACATAATACATAAATTATTATTTTTAAATAAAATTCAACTCTAATAAATTATTTATAAATTATTTTATAAGTCCCAATTAGTTTAGGACAAAAATATGCCACTTACATCATGAAATGTTCAAATCAAAATAATATATTTTTAATTATGATATTTGAAAAAAAAAAAACAATTAAGACCCAACACTGACGGTTTTTAGAAAAACAGTCAGTGTTGTTGTTCAACATTGACGCTTGTCAGTGTTGATATCTAACAATGACTGTTTTTGAAAGAGTCAGTGTTGAGTACCAACATTGACGCTTTAAAAATCATCAGTGTTAGTGTTCAACATTAATGATTTACAAATCGTCAGTGTTGACAACCAACACTGACTATTTTTTTTTAAATCATCACTGTTGATCACAAGTATTGACTGTATTTCAAGTGTTAGTATTGAACAACAACACTGACTATTATTTAATAAAAGGGTCAGTGTAGGCATAGAAACACTGATGCTTCGGTTAAAACAGTCAGTGATTAAGAATCAGTAAAGGGGTTTTTTGTACTAGTGACTAATATTAAAGGGTCTCATATATTTCAGAAAAAAGACAGATTGACTCGATTTAAAATGAAATGAATAAGATTTATTAACTCAAAAGATTCACTTTTAAGTTAATGCAGAGGATAAGCATCCCTGTAATTATAAATATTGTTAATTCTGAAATATATATATATTTTTTTAATAAGTTGGCCGGATAGCTTTGTCTTGTCTGCAGCTTTGATTTCTTCTAAACGAATCACACTCACTCAATTAATATTTACCACGGAAGACGTGTTACACACTTACGCACGCAGTCTAACCAATTTATGACGTTTACCTGCGCAAACTTTATTACTTGCACCAAAATCGTAAACTTCGACTAACCCATTCACTCAGGTAGTCAGGTTATCAGCTACTCATTTCATTTTCATCTTAAGCAAGTGGGAAAATGAGAGAAAGCATGCGATCGATGAAGCAAATGGAGCAACCAAAAACGAGCTTTTCCACCTCTAACCATAAGCCCCATTTCTTCAAGTTTCTCTTCCCCGATCCCTTCGCCAACCTGGTCTCTCTCCCTCTCTCTTTCTTTGTGTGTGTTTCAGTCTTGGTGTTGTGGTGTGGTGTGGTGTGGTGTATAGAGAACCTATCTAATGCAAAGCTAGATGCACCATATATGAGATTCTCTCATCTAATTAGTTACTTCTTATTTTTTCATTTTTTTTTTTCATGGCTCAGAGCATTCCAAAGAAGTTTTACAAGCATCTTCCAGCATCACCTCCCAAACAGGCATCTCTTGTAACCCAAACTGACAAATTTTGGAGGGTAGATGTGTGCCAAAATGAAGAAGGCATCATATGCTTCAGCAGAGGCTGGCCTGAATTTGCAAGGGCACACCATTTGCAAATAGGATATCTTGTAGTATTTCGCTACGAGGGAAAGATGGTTTTTAGTGTTGAAGTGTTTGATACTACTAGTTGTCTCAAGAACTATTCTTTAACACCTTGCAAACCCCCAAACTTTAAATTTGAGTCTTCAAAGTTTGTCAATCTGACGTCTGATGTAAAAATAAAATCAGAAGGTAAGCTCTTCTATTGATCCCTTGTTATTTTTAGGAGCATATCTGGTAAATATACTGAAGCCGTGTTGTTTGTATTTTCAATCATAAGGTGAGACACAAATTCCAGTTGTTTCTGGTAGAAAAAGAAACAATGCTAAAGGCAAAGCTCAGTTAGTTGGCGAGGAAGACAGCGAAGAGGAAAAGCCAATTATAAAAAGAAGGGTACAGAAAAAACCCACAGTTCCACAGTTTGAGAAGACACTTGGTTGCACCAGCACAACTAACCACAGAAGTCCACTTCTGGTAATTATACACATCCTTTTTAACTAGTACAAGAAACTGGAATAACTTGCCAAAACTTTCTGCTATTACTTGTCGGAATCAGTAATGAAATATATATATTGGAAACTACATGCATCTTTATGTCAAAATCCAATCCGGACCCACGTATCAGTGATTTTAGAGGTAAAAATTTCCTGTCCACGGAGAAGCAGGTGATCCGAAAATTTCCTGCCCACAGGGAAGCAGGTGATCCGGTTCCAAAGGGAACCGATATATCCAGTACCTAATGCAAATTCCCATCCATTAATTCCAATTGAATAATCTTCTTTTTAAGTTATTTAACTTTGGGAGCTATGTGCAGTATATTCCAAAGAGGTTTTGCATGAAGAATGGCCTTGTGTCGGAACGAACAATGTTTCTCAAGAACTCCAAGGGAAAGAAATGGCGAGTGAAATTCATGATTAGGCAAAATGCCGGACTGGGATTGTTAACTGTGGGATGGCGTGTTTTTTCGACAGAAAATGGGCTAAAAAATGGAGATCAATGTATCTTTAAGCTCATTGACAAAAAGACTTTCCTTGTCAATGTGGTATAATCAATGTCTAACGATGTTTGGTGTTGTTGTTTTCAAGAATTATCATGTTGGCCTATCAATCTTGCTCTGAGTAATTGAGTTTATTGTACTGCAATGTTGTAAAAAATGTTTGTTTAGACTGATTAATTGTTGGCAACTAAATTGTTATGGATTTTTTGGACTAATTGACTGATTATTTTCAATTAATCACTTGACAGTATCATGTCCGTCCGATCACCGCATACTGTTATTTACAACACTAATTCTGCACCTAATTGGGGTACTACCAAATTCATGGCTCTCTTTGAATCATTTGGCTGAAACTAATATTTTGAATTACCATTGATGGTCTTTCAAATGAGCAGAATTTTACAAGTTAAAATTCTAAAAAATCAAATTAAAATAAATTGCATTATAGATGAGTAAATTAAGTATGAGAAAAATTGAATTTTAGTATGCTATGCAGTCAAGTCGTCGATTGTTCTAGAGATAGATCAGCGTTCTCACGTATGGGGTTATCTGCTTGGACAAATATATCGTCCCCTCTTTAATTATACGGTGCGAATCACAAGGCATTTATTTTGAATCCAAGTCTTGCACAAAATTTCTCCTCAAGATTAATAAACATTCTCTAATAATTGGAAAGATAACAAAATGAAGAGGAATTTTCTGTGAAAGGGGAACAAACATGTAAAGCAATTCATTATTTGGTTAACTAAGAAAGTGTGTACACTAAAGTCTAATGGAGGATTGAGAATATATAATTGACTTGACATGTGAGAATGATGCACTCTTGACCAATGATTTAAATAGCATTTATTGCGTTATAGCAGCCGAGTTAAAAAAATTGCGCTATACCCAAATAGCGGCGCTATAGCGCGAAATAGCGCGCTATTTGAACATAGCGTCATAGCTTTTATGGAAGAAAAACGCTATAGCGCGCTATTTAGAACACTGCTCTTGACCAAATGGATATGGGCACTTGAAAACATATCACAGTGCTTATGGGCAATGACTATAAGGTCGTTGTATGAGCTAACCTTGGCTGGTCAGTTGAACAGAAAAGAGCCGAAACATCCTTAATTCTTCGTTAACAATTTGGCCATTAACCGTTCCTTCTATCAATGCTCAATGGAGATGGTGAACGGACAAAAGAAATGAAGATGGACACTGTCAGGTGATTTCTCATGGGCATCACCACACAGGATGATGCTTATCTCTCACTCAAAAAGCATCTCTGAAAAATTAAGGTACCACAAAAAGTGACGGTTTTTATGTGGTTAATGTTGGACGAAAAAATCATGATTAAACAGACATTGCACTAGTGGAAAATATGGAATCAGGATCGGTTATATACGCATATCAGTATCGGAATACAACCGATCCTAAAAGTTTTTTAAATAAAAACCGATCTTAAAAGTTTTTTTTATTTTTTTTTATTGAAATTATGATCTGAAAAAAAAACTTTTAAGATCGGTTTTTAAATAAAAACCTATCCTAAAAGTTTTTTTTCAAACTTTTAGGATCGATTTTTATTTAAAAATCGATCTTAAAAGTTTTTTTTTTTTTTTAGAATTAGGATCGGTTATTTTAAACAACCGATCCTAATAGTAGTAATCTGGATCAGTTGTTTAAAATAACCGATCCTGATGTTTTATTGAAGCTAAAAAAAATATTTTTATTTATTTGACTAGCTTCCATATATATTTTACTAGCCAGCACCCTAATTTTTTTTTTTTTTTTGCACAATAAGAAGCAATAATCAAATATCATATACACATTCTAAATTAATTATCATACACATCTTAAACTATTACAAAAAATTTATGTACTTCATACAAAGTTTTGTGAAGCATTACATATTATAACAAGAAATTTAAATCCAAAAAAAATTTAATTAACAAACATACAAGTGACTAATTGGGCTATTTCTTCAATTAACACACATTTATGCAATATACACATTTATGCAATTAATGTAAAGCACAACAATAAAAAAATCAATAATTACCTCTTTTGCAATCACATTACTCGAGATTAAAAAGACCCTAAAAACAAAAACAAAGGTAACAATTAGATAGAAAAACATTTTCCAATAAAAAATACAAAAAAATGTGTTTTAAAAGTATAATAATGAGAAAATTAGATAAAGCTAATACCATGATAGTTGATCAGCCGGATGATTAAGTAACTTGAGCGAGATGTCCTCAAAACTGTAAAACAATATACAAACACCATTAATTAATTTTTGAAACAATAAAAAAAATTAAAAACTTACAAAATTGAGCCGGAGTTGCAAGAGGCTCGGCTTTGAGAGGAAGAGACGGAGAGAAAGAGAGAGAGAGACACGGAGGAGAGGGAGAGACGAAGACAGAGAGAGAGACACAAAGAGTACAGAGGGAGAGACGGAGACAGAGAGAGACGCTAAGTTGAAAATGAGAGACGCAAAATGAAAATAAGAAGAACCCTAAGCAGGTTATATAGGGAGTTATCATTAGGATCGGTTGTTTATAAAAAATCGATCCTAATAGTATCAGGATCGGTTTTTTATAAAAAACTGACCCTAATAGTATTTTTTTTTTTTTGCAGAACCCACTTTGAAAAAAAAAATAGTATCAAGATCGGTTTTTTAGAAAAAACCGATCCTGATACTATATATAAGAAAGATCACTGAGGTAAACCCCACTTCTATTGATGGTCTATCAACCATCAAACGGCTACCATTTATTTTCTTTTCTGTTTGGTAATGCATGTACACAGATAAATATTAAGAAAAATGTGAAAAATATAAAATTTATTTATTTGTGTTTGTATGGCCAAATCAACTCTACTATGATCAATTTTGTACAATTTTATTATTATTAATGGCATCAAATTGTTAAATGGAATGCAGACCGTTCATTTCTGCATGATCATCCAATGGTGGGTCTGTAATTAAATGACATGTAATAATTTTTAAAATGATCAAGATATAACATAGAACATTAATAATGTAAAAGTGTCGAAGGCCCGACAACTGTAAGTTTTGATCCAACGTAAATTATTTACGGCCGTGCGATGTTGCTATATTGTTTTGCTTTGATGAACTAGTACACGAATCCTGAATTGTATCAAATTTTATAATGGTGAAATTAATATGACATTCTTTCATTTTAACGGTTCCGATCGACCAAATGCTAATATTCGTATTCGTTCCTTCACAACCCCACACAACAAGGGTTCAAGTCCTATGTATATTATTATATGGCACAAGTCATTGATGCATCATGCATGATTGTATAAAAAAATTCAATAGTCAAAATGACTTCAAAATGAAATATCAATGTCAAATAATTAATTATATTATCACATAAATTTTAATAATATAAATTACATTAATTTTCATCAAAAAAAATTTATAATTGAACCATATGCCATATACAACAACCATATATATATTCTATTAATCACCACACTAATTACATATAACACAAATGCCTAATTACATATACTTCTGCAAAAAAAAAAATAGTATTAGAATTGGTTATTTGAAATAACTGATTCTAATACTATTTTTTTTTCAAAGTTGGTTCTCTAAAAAAAAAAAAGAAAAAAGTATCAAGATTGGTTTTTAGCAATAAAACCGATCCGGATAGTATTTGGATCGGTTTTATTATTAAAAACCGATCCTGATAGTATCAGGATCGGTTATTATGTACAAAACCGATCTTGTTACTGTTGACAAAGGTAATAGAAGTGTTGGACTATTGTTAGAGGGTATTGTATTATGAGTATCCTGATAGTATCATTACATTTATTCTCTTGACCCTAGCATGACAGGTGTTTTCCACACATTGTAGTTCTGACATCTGAACACTAATCTTCTATTATGTAAATTTGGTAATTTCATCAAAAAGGATCATTTATAAGTATAAAGCATGGCCGATATGCACAATTTTTTGTTGTTGTTGAAGGAATCCACATTGATGTAAAGTAATCAAGAGATATAAGCAATTTGAGAATTTATCAAATAATAAAAATTAATTGGTGTTCTATATAACATCAAAAACACACAAGGAATTAAAATAATACTTCTGTTATGACTCAACCAATTGAAAAGTTCTTTAACTTACGATTAAAATTAATTAGCCACTAAATGATATTAGAAAACATTAAATAAGTGAAGATAATATATCCAATGTGATCAACAATTGAGAGAGACTGGGACAGATTACACATCTAGGAGTTGAAGCCTTCAGCCTCGACACATATACTTAAACCAAAGTCAAATAAAACAATATTTTGGTTTACCAGCATTACAATTTTGTCTATTACTGAAAGTTGGTTTTAAATAAAAAAAATAAATAAAAAAATAACAGCTCAAATGTTTCTCTAGTATCAGCAAATTACTCAGATGAATTTGTAGCGCGGCCCGGTTGCTTTGAATACTCGAGAGAGGTTAAAGGTTAGTAGCTTGCATATTTTATCAATTTATCCTTTTAATTTTCCTTGAATCTCTTTGTATATTTTTTGGAGAGCTACATTTTTTTTTTAAATAGTTGTACAAATACAATTCCATTTTTTTGGAAATATTTCCTTTTCCTTTTCCAATTCTAAGGACCTCCATGTGGCATTGCCCAAAGAACTTTTTCCTTTAGTATAATAATTGGATCTTGGCATAACAGAACTAATAGAGACAGGATATGAGACTTTTACTGATTAAGTAAACTTTAAGCATATGACTGTTCAAAATTATTTATAAAAAATAAAAAATAAAAAATAAAAAAAAATCAAGATCGGTTTTTAGCAATAAAACCGATCCTGATAGTATCTGGATCGGTTTTATTGCTAAAAACCGATCCTGATACTTCAGGATCGGTTATTATGTACATAACCGATCCAGATGTTATTTTCTGATATATTTTAATTTGTTAGATGTATTTAAGTTATCTGGATCGGCTATTATGTATAGACCCGATCCAGATGCTATTTTCTGATATATTTCAATTAATAAGATTTATTTGAGATATTTCAATTATCAGGATCGGTTTTTTGTTAGAACCGATCCTGATACTATCAGGATCGGATTTTATAAACAACCAACACTGATAGTTGAATTATTAAGATGGGTTATTTAGAATAACTGATCCTGATAGTATCAGGATCAGTTCTAACAAAAAACGGATCCTGATAGTTCATAAATCAGGATCGGTTGACAATAAAACCCGATCTGAATAGTTTTTAAAATCGGTTTTTTTAAATAAACCGATCCAGATACTTATTAGAATCGGGTGTCCCATATAACCGATCCAGATAGGCCGATCCTGATTCCTGTTTTTCCACTAGTGTTGCTAACAAAAGGTTGTACAATACAAACAGATGTCACTTATGCGAGGCTGATCTAACAGAGACAAGAGACCATATCATGTGGAATTGCGGGTATTTGGTCAGATTTTGGTGGGACTTGTTGGTACATTACAACTTCTCCAGGTGTGGTGGGAAGCATATATAGCAGTTGTGGTTGGAAACAGGTAGACTAATGACTTCAAAAATGAGATCTCTCTGGAACACCAATTGAGTAGCCGGAATATTGGCAATTTAAAAAAAAAAGGAGACCGGTTGATCGTCTCATAATTGATACACGTTACAAATTGAGTCATGGAGAGTCAATTGTTAAACAAAATAAGGCAAACCAAGGTTTTTTTTTATCTATTGTTTTATGTTTTAAAAGATACTGACCTCATTGTATAAATAGGAGAGTTGAGCATGTTGTAATATTTTAGGCGTTTGTAAATAATTTTTTTTATCAATATATCTGTAAATTGTCATCAACGATAAACAAAAAATAATTGAAAAGATAAATTTCTTTAGTTCTCTAATAATTTTTTTTTTGGTAATTAAAGATAATGTGAGAAGAGTCGTTGACAAGTCATGGACATAGTGTAATTTGAAGTATATTAATTAGTTGAACAAGTTATCTAACTTAATTCCAAAAACCTATCTCAATTAGAGCGTGACGATGATTAGATCTGGTTGTCAAAGTGCGGCGGCTAATCCTTATATAGAATAACTTTTGTGATTATTTGCTGATTTGAAAAAGATATAATGTGCTATCTCATCAAAAATTGTACTATCAAAACAAAAGTTGTGTGATCACATCAATATCCGTGTGATATGCACGGTCCCCTACAAAGATAGTTTTGTGACCTCTGAAAATGTACTAAAACAAAATCAATCCATCAATAATTTAAAATTTGCCTAAATTGTTCTACATATTTATTGACCGCACCCTATTAAATACATAGATTGTCTAATATCTTAATTTCATATATGACAATATGCAATTAATTTCATACTAGTATTATGCTCATGTGTTGCTACGGGGACATATTATAAGAAACAAATTAATATATCAATGAAAATAAAAATTATCTAAAAATTAAGACACATGTTAATAGAAAATTTATATGATTCTTTATTTTTAATTAACTTTAATTATGATCTCTGATGACAATTTGATGATATGATGATTCTTTATTTTTAAGTACCAATGATATCAAATAATAGCTCAATTGAAATCTAATATCAAATATCATATAACAATTCAATATCAACATATAATATGATGTCAAAAAATATAAATAAAAAGTGTTATCGTGTGTATGTATATGACACACACACACATGTTATAAGAGAAATATATATTCACACACATGTTCCAATTTATATTCTTCTTTGTTTTCAATTTAGAATACACACACACATTGATATATTATATATTGGAAATATGTTCTAAATTGCCCACATCAATATGTATATAAACAAAGAAAGAGAAATAAGGAAAAAAAATTGATTTCCATTGTGATCCGTATAAAAACAAAGAAAAAGTTAGAAAAATAAAATAAAATGTGGAGTCTTCTCAATTGAAGATGAAAAATATGGAAACAAAAAAAATAAGAAAACAGATAAATATATCGCTAAATTTCAGAATTTGATCAATATTAATTATAATGTATTGTGTGACAGCAGATGTAGTAAGAATTTTTTTAATTAAATTTAGACTTTAATACATAAACATATGTACTTAGTTAAAAGAAGACAAATTATGTAACTGGAGGGCTGAGATCAAATCCGAAGTTTCATCTTTCAATCATAGCTATTGGCGGATCAGACACTCAGTGCGCTTAATAATAGAATGGAGATATGACAGTATACAATTCTAATTATATTACATACATGCTCAACGTTAGATTAAGATCCAACAGTTTTTACCATCAAGTCCATCTTTTTTTTTTCTTTTTTTTAGAAATGATGGCAGCTGCTTCCAGATATGTACTGAAACAGAATAATCAGAATATTTACAACTCCATAGGAGCACGCCTACGGCCTATCAGCATCACCATACACACACTAATCACTATCAATCCAAACAGCAAAAACTGAAACGCTGAATTAAGCTAATTCAAAATAAAGCAAATTCCTCCCAAACTACTCACAAGTCAGATCAGATCAACTGGTAATTCATTTATGAAACGGTAAAATGACACACATGACAACATTCTAATGGCTACTAATCAAGGAAAGTTCTTAAAATCTCTGGGTTTCGGAATTTCCCAAACAAAAAGAATCTCAGCTGCACGATATTAAAAGAATCCACAATGCGTTAATTGATTTTTTTGTACATTTTAGGAAATGCCGAAATGCTGAATCGATACCTGGATTAACTGACATGCACATGCCACATGGCCACATCACACATGGGGACTCCATGTGCTATTATTCTCTTTAAAGTTCAAACCATTAATGCTAAGTTACTAACCTATTCAAAGGACGCAACGAAAAGCAAGCAATCAGCTATGCCACTTGCTGTATATATCTCTCCAAAACTATACAATATGAAACAAAATTACCGATTCAGATTTGAAAATTAATTTGAATCTTTTTTTTTTTTTGGTATGTAACGCATCACTTGTAAGATATAGATGAGTTTTAACAATTTAGATTTGTTATTTAAAATCAATCCGATAAATTTTAAGTTGAGTTCACAAAGAAATTTAATGAACTTAAAAACACCTTAGTTCTACTCCTTTAGTATTATATTAAGTTTGTTGGAATTCAATCCAACATCTTTTGAAAATCATTATTTTCTATTAATTTAGGGATAACAAAGACTGACCTGACCTAACGATAGAGGTGGAACTAGAATATTGATATTGAAAAGGTAAAATAAATAAGTGTTTTGTAATTTTATTTAGTAAGGACAATAAGATAAAACAAAAAATTATTGGGGGTTGTTCCCTTTCTTCCTATTTCATTTTTTTTTTTTTAACTTTTACAAAAGTTGCGAAGTCGTAAAAAAAAATTGAACTTTCAATCTTTGAGTAATCTACAATTTTAATATATTCTTATAATCAACTGTATTACATCGTCTTTCCTTTATTCCTATTTCTAGATCTCTATCCTTCTTTGACGGATCAATCCGGCTGACCTGACTCGATAGACAAATGGGTCACATAAAGATCTAATATAAATGTATAATCCGAAATAAGTCAGGTTGAATCAGATTCTTATTTATATAATCTGATCTGATATTTTTTCATTTGGAAGTTTTTAAATGAACTTACATGGACAGATCCATTAGTTGGATGAACTAGAAAAGAGGAATAGTATTTGAAAATAGGAAGATACAAAAAGATACCAAGGAAGAATGCATGGGTAATGTGACATTGTGACTCATACTTGAGTCTTTTCTGTATGGAGCTATCGACTAAACCATCCAGATTCCAGACACAATTTATTTGTACCATCTAGGGGTGTCAATGACATCCGTTTACCCGTTTACCCTACCCATATCGTATTCGATAAGACGGGTATGGGTAAGGTTTTTTTTTCGTTATTTTATTGGGTATGGGTATGGGTAAAGATTTTCTTTTGTTAGATAAACGGGTATGGGTACGGATAAATGTTATTTCGTACCCGTTGGGTAATGGGTAATTATATGAAATATATTATATATAAATATATCAATATTATATCTAATTTATTTATTTTTCTTCTTTTCATATTGTCGTATGCCTATATCAACACTAGAGACATATATATCAACGAATTCATTTCCTTGTTTTCTTCCTTATTCATTGTTATTGCATTTTTCTCAATTCTACAAATGGAAATATTCCATGTTTCAAAGAAAATATATCCTCACCTTATTTTCTGACAATAATGTATTGTTTGGTTTAAGTAATACATTAATGTCAGCTCAGGTATTAGCGTCTGAATTTTGCATTACATGTAAGCTTTCTCAAGGTTATACTATGAATATATATATTTAATAATTGAATGAGATGGAATGAAATGTTAGAAAAAAGAATGTAACAAATGACAAAATTAACCATATGCTATCCAAACCATTATATTGGTATTTTTGTTATTCGCCCACTACCATTTCGTTACCCGTTAATCATAACAGGTATGAGTAGGGTAGGGTAAGAAAAATTCTTAACAGGTATGGGTAGGATATGAATAAGGTCAATTCTTAGTGGGTATGGGTATGAAAATGGTTCCATCCTCCCCGTATCGTACCCATTGACACCCCTAGTACCATCCTCTCTTTTTTTAATAAATATAGAAACTAATGAGCATTAAATGTAGTATAACTTTTGTTAATTTAATTTGTCATGCATGAAACTTGAGGCAGAGGTAGTAGTGTAGAATGAAGTTCAATTATGAATATGAAATACTCCATATTCAAAAAAGAAATTTTGAAATATATTTCACACTCGGATCACTCAGGTTTTATTTCATTTTTTTAGTTTTATTATGCGATCAATAATGCTATAATCTTGAGCTTCTGTTGCCGACATAAAATAGTTTCTTTTTAGATCCTTCTGTATAACATCTACAGGTTTACCTGTATTTTATACATAAATATCCGCAAATGTGTTACGAAGTTCAAGCATATTTTCTACTTTCATTTTTAAGAAATGTATATTTCTATTTTTCTTATCCTTAACACAGGCACTGCTTGACCCCCATTTTTTTTTTTCAAAAACTAGTAATGAATTAAACTTTTGTTTTGTAATTTATAGTAAAATGCTACATGTACAAGAAATTGACCTCATATTTTTTTTTGTGAAATTTTATACTATTGATCCCCATTTTTATAAAAAAGAATGATTTGTGTATAATTTGAGATATTTCTACATTTTATAACTTTTTTAATTAAAAAAAATCAGAAACTCACATGGGACACTTCTTATTTTATATTATTTCTCTCTCACTCACCATTCTTATTAAAAAAAAAAAAAATTGACCCCATTCAAAAATTTCTATCTCTGCCCTGCATGAAACTATTTATGAACTCACATTTTATTACACAAAAATATGTGAATTCATCTATCCAAGTACTATTAATTAAAGATATGAAATTTACAAAAATCGACCTGTCTAGTAGCAAAGGATAATGTTTTTTTCTGAATAAGATAGCTGAAAGTATATAGCGCAACCAGCATGGGATAAAAATCATATAAGAGAGCTCCCCCATTAAAATATTTGAAAAGGAAATAATGCAAAATCCAATGCTTTCAGTTCCAGGCAAGTAAATACTGGCAAGCATGGGATAAAATGATTTTAACACCAAGTTCTATATTGTTGTCATTTGCCAAAACGTGAGGCAAAATAATATTAACTGAAATAATATGGAACTCTTTAACTAGAGATTTTCAATAAGAATAAAGCAACCTGCCAATCAGCTACACCAACAGCAATATATATAGTTATCATAGTAATATCAACAGTAATTTTATGCATCATTATAGAAATTACCACCTTAATTCACTGATAATAAGAGCTGAACCAAAAAGGAAGTACCCTGAGAAAACTACACGAAAATAAACATGTCAGGCCATGATGCCCCTTCATTATACCATCAAATTCAACGTGATCTATTTGATCTGGACGAACGAAAAGGCCACAGGTAAGATAACAGATTCCTGCGCCTTGTTCGACCACTGCTACTATTACTCCTTCCACTACCCTCTGTCCTCGAACAACTGGCCGATGCAACTGATCCCTGAACTGGTAATTCAAATCTGCAGACTGGGCATGAGTTGTGCTGTTCCAGCCAAGGCACAATACACTCTGAATGGTACATATGCTTACATGGCATCTCTCTTGCTTCCATCTCCAGTTCAAATTTCTCTTTACAAACAGGACAATGCGAATCCCCATTTAAGTGCCTCTGATTTATTTTCACACATGGCATTGCTTGAATTGAAGATTCTGAGGCTGGGGGTGGGCCACGTCTATCACTTTGCGACAGCTGTTCAATGAGGTCATCCAACCCAGGCCCCACAAAATAATCAGCTATGTCTGCTCGCTGCATCCAATGAGAATCGGGAATGTGGCGAGGGAGCTGGCCCCGAAAGAGGAGCCATGGGCCAGACCCAAACTCCATCTCCAAGTCTGAGAAGATTCTGGGTCGGGTTCTGAGATCAGTCTCACGGGAAATACCGATCATGCCCCCCTGGCGCATCATGGTGGAGATGGCCTCCATCAGGCCCAAACGTGGGTCAAGATGGAAATCAGGATCCATACCCGCACCAACAAAACGGCCCATGACAGAGTCAATGTCATCCAGCTCAAGAATGAAGCCAGAGTCACAGTTTGGGCACACCATGTCATGGCCACGTGGCCGAACACGTTGTCGACACTGGTAGCACCAGTGGGACTGATTGATGATTGACATGGTAAGTTATTTTGAAATTTGATTGTTTCTCTCTCTCCAATTTATTTTTTGTTCCAAATACAGGATGTGTTTTATCCCGATCTGCATATAAAAAAAAATAGTATATTACAAAGCATTGAAATATACTCAGTAGTATCCAGACGTTGAACCAGTAATGATGATTGATTTCATTTGCTGTTTAGGCAATTGATTCATTTCCTTATAGGTTTCAGTTTCTATTACAAAAAAACTGAAACACAATTGTCAGTTTGGTCAGGTACCACATACCAGGTTGTATGTTGCTAATGGATTTCTTCTACCTACTTTATTTGACTTTTCCATTTTGATTTAGTATATAAGCATATACCTTATTTTAACCAAGAAAAGCCATAATTAGTCATCAAGTATCATGAGAGAAGATACCGTCTGGTAAGGTACTGGTACAATCACGTGTCAGCACTGATACCGCAGTAGTTTTTAAGTGAAATGTTTATCCTATAATTTTTTTATTTAAAAGTGAAAAACAAAGATCGATTATTAAACTGTCCTGGTAGGGAACTAGGGATTAATAAGTTGCTAACATTTAAAAAGAATCTCGGTTGCTTCTATTCATGAATTGTAGGGATCCAGTTGTACTCTTCCAAGGCATAAATAAACTGTGAACTACCAAAATAACTTAATTAAGTCATCAGATAAAAAAATCCCGATTAACCAAACAAGGTAGCTCAAATTAGAAGCAAAATCTACTACTAGCATACCTCACTAACGAACTTTATTTAGCTAAATTAACAGAAAGCAAAAATCCTGAAATATTCCAAAACGAAAATACGAGCTCTTTCAATAAGGAAACAGAAATCTCCAAATGATCCAACTATTCTCTGATTCAAATCTCGAATCTTTCTAAAAGAGAAGTAAAATAAGAAACCACGCCCCCCCCCCTCTCCAAATAACCAATTAATAAAACGCATCTGAACCCAATTAAAAATGAAAAATTAAAGAATAGAAGCTGAATTAATTTTAAGAAAGATTACTTGAGTTGGGATGGGAGATGCCTTGGTTGAGGAGGAGGAGGGCAGGAGGCTGGTTAGAGGAGAGAGATAAGAACTGGATCTGATAAGGTTTTATATCATATATAATAATTGACTTGAGTGGGTCCTACAGCTTACTCCGTTTTCCCTGGTTAGATTATCGACTTCAATGGAAACAACGACTGCATTGACTCAAAGAGCATCTTTTGAGTCAAGATTTTAAAAGGAGCCAATCCGGCCCTCCGTCTATAACACAGAACCCCTTTAATATTAGTGCAGATTTATTTGGCACGGATATTAAAGGCATCGAACGGTCCAGATGCATTAGTTCAGAAGATTCTTTTTTAGTTAATGCAGAGGATACAAATTCGTTTTTTAATGATTTAGCCGTGACTGAGACTGAGAGGAACTGAAAATTGGGGATAGGTTTAGTTTAATATTTTAATTATTAATAATTCCAGAGCAGCTACTAGTAAGCAAAGTAAGAGGGAGTAAATAATTACCGTCCATGTCATAATCAAACGGACTAGATTATAACTCATGGTATGGGGTAAGCGAAGCATCCCATGCGAGATAGATTGTCAGATAGCGTAGAATGCTAATTAAGCAAGGAAAGAGGAAGGAAACGAAGTGGTAAGATCGGATCCGTTCATTTGCTTCGTCAGAGAGAAATCGGAGAAAAGGTAAGAAAAGTGGAAGGAAATAAACGTGAATAGTGAGTCTACGGTACTATGCATATTATGATTTGATCTATAATATGAACTAATATTTTTATTTTTTAAATTATATCAATTGATTTGAACCGTTCAACATTATATTTATATAAAATAATTTTATATTTTTACATTTTTTACTTTTTTTACTTTTTTTAAGATAGATAAAAAATCATTATTTTTAGATGGTCTAAAATTTTCAGATCAAGTAATTTTTTATCTATCTTAAAAAAATAGTAAAAAAAAGTTCTAAAAAAAATATAAAATTCAGTATGCAAATACATATTTACATGGGAATTATGTTGAACGGTTCGGATTCACCATTAAAATTTTGAGAATAAAAATATTGATATGTATTATGGACCAACCCATAATATGCATTAGAATCAGTATCCTCTCATGTATTGTAGAGGATTACCCTGACTTTACAATTTGAGATTAAATCTCAATCGGTTTGAGATTTGGTCATCATAGGGGGCATTATTTTTGGACTCTGAGATTCGTGCCAATTTAAAAAGAACGGTCCAAATATAGTAATTGTAAAAGATTCCCTTATCAGGTATTGGAGAGGATGTGAATTCTATGCATAGACTCACTCAAGGTGAATAGTACGTAAAATGGTAACCTCATCTTCTGTTTTGGCCATGTGTTCCATCTGTCCATCCAATTTTATTTGTTTCGATCTAAACGATCATAATTAAAGTATAAAAAATATTCAAATTTTAAAAAAAAAAACCTATATTAAACCATGACAATTCAGATAGGAGCATACCTGCTATTAGAAGAGGCTAATGGATGAAGATTAAAAAGGTACTGATCAGGAACGGAGCCAGACATTTACTAAATGGAGGTCAAATACATACTTAAAAAATTTAATAACAATTTCTTTTTTAAAATAATTTACATTAACAATTTTGAAAATCCATAAAATACCACTTGTACAATTTACTAATATATTTTTAAAAACTATATAATATAAGATTAAGTGCCGTAAGAAAATTGAAGAATGGAAGTGAGAAATGTACCTATCGCTGGAAGAGAAGGAAATTGAGGTATATTCGCTGGGATAGAGAAATTGAGAGTGGGAGAGAGAGTCACACGTGAATAATTGGTCAGTTGGACAGTTGCTCATTCTTTTTCAGAAAAAAATCTATGAGTCCCCAAGTTACATACATAGAACAATAATCAGTTTTTTTTTTTTTTTAAATAATGGAGGTCAAGCATGCAAAATGTTAACAAATATATGGGGTCAAATTTAGAATACTCATAGTATTTACTCTAAGATTCATTTGCCTCCGCCCCTGGTACTAACAAAGATCGGTAGTTTTCAGCGATGTTGATCACATTCAAATTGGAGTGGTTATATTCAAATCGAAATGTGGATAGTAATTCAACGGTGGTTATTTTTTTTCTTTCGTTCATTGTTTCTCAGCAGTACAATTTTGAAATACAGTTTTAAAATCTATATCGAGAAAGCAACTAGATTGCTAGAGGATGGTTCATGAAGTTATCAAATCCAATAAGCTGACGTGGATGAATCAGGACTGCAAGTTTAACTCGGAATTTGTTCCATAATAGAGAAAGAGAATCGAAGAAAACATAAAAAATAAAGCCAATAAGATATAAAATTTCTTAAACTAGAAGAAAATATTTTATTAGAAATAAATTTAAGAATTCTATCTATTCTTTTATTTACCTCTTTTCATCTCATTTTTTTTAAAATAATGATACTATCTATTTTGATCAAAGCTAGCGTGTGATGCGCTCATCAAGAAAAATTAATGAGCACAACTCTAAAAATTTATCAAAATGTTATTAAGCAACAAATTCAAGCTATTGAAATTCATCTACTTCACGAGTAATGTGTGTACATACAACTTTTTAGAAGTTTTAAATTCATTTACTATAAAATCAAGCGGTAAAAAAAATGAACACTTAATATATTATTTTATAAGTTGTTTTATATATTTATTCTTTATTATTTTTTGACCGCTTGATCATGTACTAAATTAATTCGAATCTTTCAAAATTTTGTATAATTCATGAAGTAGATAGATTTTAATGATTTAAATTGTTCTTTAAAGACAGTTTATAAAACTTTTGAAATTATGTTCACTAAATCTTCTCAGTGAGCGTATCACACCTTAACTTTGCTCGTCTATTTTTATTTATTTTAAAAAAAGTAAGAAAGTATGCAAAAATCAAGCCATCTTTCATCATGTACAATTAAACTCCTTTTGACATGGTGAATTTCATTTTTCTCTTGCTTCTCTCTTGTTTCCATTCATCTTCATTCTTCAAATATTAAAAATTCCGAAGCATACTCTTAATTGTTTATGATTTGCTCATGTCCGATTTAATTCTAACTTTGATTGCGAATTTTATTTTAAAAATATTTGCTCAAAATTTGAGTTCAACCACAATTCACTTATTTCACAAAATAGTTGAAATGTTTTTAATTGTAAATCTTTTTAACTTGATTCGGAAAATGTTGTTCAAGTTAATTCGTTATAAATGAACTCCCAAATGGTCTTCGGGCAATCGCTATTCAACAAAAAAAATCACTTGAACTTGATTCGAAATCGGCTATCGTTTCCGAGGATCTGAGACCGAGAAAGGGTGGGAGAGGGAATGGAGAGGGTGAAAAAGGGAAGAAGCGAGAGAAGCTTTGGAAGAGAAAGGAAAGATGAACCTTATTACAACCGCCATAACCGATTTAAAGAGGTTGCCACTTCCTCTTCTAATTCTTCACCTGCTTCCGCCTCCGATTCTCCTAGAAATCCCCAAAACCTAGTTGGAACCTGCCCTGACATGTGTCCAGGTACTAATTCTCGTTTGATCCTACTACTCGGAATCAAATTGGGATGACTTGAGGAATAATATATACATTATTTAGTGTAAATCATGTGATATTTGGGTTGTATTAGGATAATTTTACTTTAGTTATTTAGTTCCTACTGTATCTCATCAAATCAAGATAGTAGAGTTAAGCAGAGATTGAGGTTCAAGGAAAACACTGGTCTGGCATAGCACCATTTGGCCACAGATTTATATATATGGCTGTATTTTGCACTGAAGAAGCAACCAATAAAGAAGTAAAATAGAAAACTCGGAATCGACTTGCTGCAGCACTTTAGCTATATTTTGCACTAACAAAGTTAACCATGTCTTATTTCAGCAAAAGAGAGAGCTCAGAGGGAGCGGCTAAGAGACCTGTCCATCTTAGAAAGGCTAAAGGGAGATGCTTCTAAAACCTCTCCTGCTCTGGCTGTTAAAAAGGTGCTCACAAATAATTCACCTTTTCATTTTTGCACGTACCTCAGGAATTAGGAAACTACATGCTGAAGGATAATAACTGTACCATATGGTAAGTAAAGATAATACATGTGAATCCTTGATATATGAATAATTTATCTGTATTTTTTTTTTCCCTGGAAGCTAGTTTTGCAGAACAATTTCCAGTGCTGATTTAAATCTGTCAGATATACGGCCCCTTCCAGTCTTGAAACAGACACTGGACTATTTGATGAAGCTGTTGGATTCGACAAAATTTCCATTTGAAACCCTTCATGATTTCATATTTGACCGTACTCGATCAATCAGGCAGGACTTGACTCAGCAAAACCTAGTCAGTTTAGAAGCAGCTCAAATTTATGAGGATATTGTATGGTTTTTTCCTTTCGTTTACATCCTTATTATTAATTTTATCTTCCTTGATTTTTATTAAACTGTTATGTTTTATATGATCAGATTAATTGAGCACCTAAGGTTTCTAGGACAATATTTGTTATGGTTCTACAATATTCGATATTGTTCTATAGATGCCCTTTTTGTTAGGTTTAATCTGTGTCTATCAAAATTCTCTGGGGGGGTTTATTTGCAAGTTCCACTAAGTATTTTTATTGCCAATGTGGAGAAGACCTAACATGTCAAATGGTGGTTCTAACTTAAAACATCAGAAATGTTGTGCATCATTTGCAAATAACTAAACAATGGCTTTGTACTTGTACTTATTTTGATTTTATTTTTCCTTTGTTTGCGAAACACTAGCTGTAGTTTTTTTTTTTTTTTTTGTAATTCAAGAGACTTCAAACTTTCTTAACCTAATGCATGTGGAATCATTTTTAGGTAAAATTTCATATAATATCTCATCGAAAACTCGCCAAGTGTCGGGAAAGGCCTGAAATATCTTCACTTTGTCATCTCAATGTAGAGCAATTGATCAAATGCTTGCTCTCCTTGTATGACATGTATCGATTAATTAGAAAAGGAAAAGGTATAAGCGATAATGAAGCTGAATTTTATTCGCTTTTTGTGCTTCTTCATTTGGGCAATAGTTTGCCTAATATGGTATGTCCTTGTCCTGTTTTGTGTTATCCTATTAAAATATTGGATTTGGTACAATTATGACCGTGAATCTGTTTTTTATGGTTAACTTTTAGCATACTTTGTTTGTTTTATGATTTTGCATGACTGAAATGTGTTTGATTGCACAACTTGTGGAGAAGGATTAGGAGTATTGAATGATGCAACATAGTGAAAGCTAGGGATGATCGAGTTAAATAAAGTTGAATTGAAAATTTAAATTGTGGAATTGAGGGGTCTGTTTTGAGTGCGTATCCTCTGAGATATCTCAACTTTTGCGTGACCGACATGTACAGTGCCTATTATTTTTGCTTTAAGATTCGAGCATAACATATTTGAACGGTTGAGATTTTTTAGAAAAACACACAAAAGTTGAGATATCTCGGAGGATGCAAATTTGTTTGTTTTAGCCTAGTTTAGAGGTTTGAAGTAAACTTATTTGATTTGGCCTTTATTTACTTCTAGTATTATACCAGCAAGGGCTTGACCTTTAAGTGGTTACTGTAATTATACTTATTATTCATTTAACCTTTATATATTTTATTTATTAGGGAGAAACACTCTCACTTTGGTACCGCCAATTAGCTTATTCAGTTCATATGACAAAGGAAGTGCGAGTTGCTAAAAAAATATTGAGGTTTGTTTGTGAATTATTTTTATATTATTTGCTGCTCGAGTCTAGATAAAAAATGACAAGAACCCTTGCAATATTTGATAAGTGCATAGTTGAATTTAACATAGTTAGTCCTATTTATTAATAAAGGTTTCTACAACATGAGAGAACAAATTTACCAAATCATAACGAGGCACCATCCATATTTTAATAAGGTATAAAGAATCATATGTAAAGACTTAACATTGGTGTGTAAGACTCATTTTGTAAGTGTCATGTAACTTATTGTTAAGCATACTACCTGAAGGTATTCAGATCCAGTCGCGTACCTGACCTGGTAGAATGAGATCTAGACCATTTATTTTAATCTGGCATGAATCTCAAAGACCCCTGTTAATCTAAGGCAGGCCCGAAAAAAAAAAATCGCTCGGCTGGGATCTCCTCAGGTGGGGATACTCCTACCAAAAGTACAAAAAGATAACTCAAAATGGTGTAATCATTGTTCCCATAAAAGATAGTACAATTATATCAGTTCTCTAATAGCCTTATATATTTCTTAATTTCTCTTTTTCTTCTCATTTTTTAATTTTGTTGTAGGTATGCTGAGATGGGAAATTTTAAACTATTCTTTAGCACAGTAGCAATGGACTTGACTAATCTGCAATTCAGCCTTATAGAACCTTTCCTTGATGAGGTTCTAGTCTACAACTAAATTTTGCTCCTATGTACTTCTTGAATTTCTCTACTTCCCTGCTTGTTGCGATATAATTATCCAGTTGAGACTTGATTGTTTTTCTTTCCTTTTGTAAAGGTTCGTGCAAGAGCAATAGTGCAATTCAATCAGAGCTGTTACAAGCTTCAGCCTTTTCCACTTGGGCACTTGTCTGAACTTCTTATGGTAAAGGTATGCATATCCTTTTTATAGCGTCTTTAATATAACTTGGGTGAGTAACAGTTGACGTTCTTTTGTAAATTGCACTCACTATTTTACAGATAGTTGTTGATTGAGATCTTAAAGTAGCAGGGTTTGGTCAATGTGTGTTCTGGTCATTATACATTTATTTCAATTGCGATCTTGGTCATTCAGCCTCTTAGGTAAATTTGAGTCGGTGCCATCTTCAGTTCAGTCATCTTGGGTGCCAATTGTTGCTTGATTCAGTTTGGATGCCATTTGCAGATCATGTGGGTGAGTTATTTTCGGGTTTGTACCAGTTCAGGTCTGGATCTTTGGGTACTGGTTTATATTGGTTCAATTCTGGGTTTGGTCTACAGGTTAATGCACACTGAATTTGTTTGGAGTTGTCTTTGAGCTTTTCTTGATATTAGACCAGTTTCTCTTTTGTAGTTTGAGAGTTTTCAGTTTTCAGGTAGCTTCAGATTACAACTGCCCACTCATATTCTAGGTTTGGCTGGTTTCTGGTTGCTCAGGCTATGGTCAGGTTGGGTTAGAATTATACCAATTGTTGGTTGATTCAGATTTGGGTCTGCTCCAGTTGAATTGTGGTGTTTTATAAGTTTTTTATCAGAATGGTTTTTTGGTTTGAGAAGCCTTGTGTTCAGTCAGATTTTGCCAGTTCTAATCATTGACAACCAACACAGAATTCGTCAAAATTAGAAATTTAGGTGGTTTTTGAAATTGGTGCAATTTCAAAATTAATTGATCATCAATTGGGCGATTGGAAAAATTAATGATTTAGATTTATTGGCATTGGATTTGGATTTGGCAACCAAACTCAAATTGGATCATATTTTGATAGATGGTCTATACAAATTTTAAAGGACTCCTGTAACTTGGTTTTTCTATTTTGGTGAATTTTGATGCTGATATCTGTTCCCTCTTGTTTAATTTAGGAAGATGAACTGGAGCAGTTATGTAAAAGTTGTAGCCTTGAGACCAGCATGGATGTGACTGGCATTAAATATTTGCCATGTAAACAAGCTACCTTTTGTATTCCCAAAATAGGATTGCCGTTTAATGGTCTTTCAACTAATCAGAGTATGGAGAAAGGAGAGGTAGCACAATTGGCTAGAAAAATGTCCTAGAGTTGTTATACCAAAAGGTCGAGAGTTCGATTTCCCCTCACAAATCTTGGTAGCTACTACCAAGTTTTTAAAAAAAAAACTAATTAGAGTATGTAAAGTTTTGTACATTATTTTAATTTTCAACTCCATTTATAAATATAACAAATTTCATTATTTCATTTTTGTTTGATTCAGTATCAGGTAGTAGGTATTGGAAATTTCTGATTTTGTACTGACAGTAAGAATAACTAAGAACACCCAAAATTGGATAGTTGATTTGTCTGAACTAGTATTGGTAGTGTATTGACTATTGAGTACTAAGTACTACATGCCAGTCAGTCAGTGGTTCAGGCACCTGCCTGAATATCAGTACTGCAATTCTGTTGGCAGAGGAAACCTAGTTTTTAGCTTGTATACATAATGATTGTGTTTTTAGAATTATTGTGTGCTCTCGAATGGGTTAAAAGTATTGCATACTATTATCCTTTTGCAGTTTGTTCTGATACATAATGGTTACAGATGGTAATCATGAAGACTTGCAGAATATTATTGGCTTACATTTCTTCTTTAGTACAAATACCATTTCATGTGCGCCTGTAAGAGGTAAATCATGGTAAAGTTTGTAAGGTTTTATCATTATGTGGTTGATTTTTTAAAAATGTGTAGAATAATTGTGGAACTACAGTTGTAGGAACCAAGTTCTAGTTTTCTCATATATATTTTTGTGAATTCAAATAGTTTCTTTGTACTTAAAATGAAGACAGAAGGTGATTGTGACAATATAGGAACCAAACTGAAAAGTGTGAATTGCAGTATGAAGTGTGAATGCAAACCAAACGGAAAACAATATAGGAACAAATATGTCCACAGTAGGAACATATTTAATTCGCAATATTCGTAAATGCATTGCACACTAAAATTTAAAATAGTCGTAAAAACTTTAAAAATTTGTAGGTATGCATTAAATTAATTAGATTTGTCAAGTTCAACATATAACCGTTGACACGGATTTTCCGAATTTTTTATTAATAGAAATAAAATAAATAAAATATTTAAAAACAACACTACTTTTGGTTATTTGTCAAAACTAGGTAGATCGGGTTTTCTAAATCCGTCCCACCGGACGGGTCCAATTAATCCGTCCCAGTTAATTGTAGTTAATCCTTAATCGCCATGACGGAAAAAAAAAAAAAAAAAACCTGGCCGGGTCCTGTTAACCCGTCCCACACCGAAAAAAAAAAAAAAAAAAAAAGCTGGCTGGGTTCTCTTAACCCGTTCCACGCCGAAAAAAAAAATAAAAAGAGACACAAAGCACCTTGAGGCCCATTGAAAAGTTTGAGCGGTCGTCTTTACTATTGATAGATGCTGCTGGGAGAAGAGTAACCAAAACTACCTCTAGTTCCTGAAAATATTAAATGAAACAAAATTAAGAGCCAAAAACAGCTCAATTCAAATTTTAATAAATAGTTGATCTCACCTCAAGATCAAGGAGAGGAGGACCTGATTCTGTCAACAAAGCAGCAGTGAGAACACGATGAAGGCTGCTTGTGGCAACATATGCAATTTCTTGATCTTTCTTAGACCTTGTTGGTCAAAGGAGTTAAAATATTAAACAACAATTTGCTTGAAGTATTCCTTTTCAAAGAAGTATAAAAAAAATGTTTAAGAGTATAAATATACAAGTCCAATATTGTAGGGATGAGCCTTGGCAATGCCGCCTTTAGCTGAGATCTTGTAATCAGACCAACCATTTCTCCCAAGGCTTCAACGGAAGATATCCGCACCTGACCATATAACAAAAATTATACACAAATAAAGTTTGGTTGAAACTTGTACTGCACTCATAGAGTCTCAGGCTCCCTTTTTTTTCTTTAACATCTATGTATTTTACAACCAGTCACTTATTTTACTCTTCTCCCAGCAGCATCTATCAATAGTAAAGATGACCGCTCAAACTTTTCAATGGCCTCAATGTGCTTTGTGTCTCCTTTTATTTTTTTTCGGCGTGGGACGGGTTAAGAGGATCCGGCCAGCTTTTTTTTTTTTTTTTTTTTTCGGCGTGGGACGGGTTAACAGGATCCGGCCAGGTATTTTTTTTTTTTTTCCGTCATGGTGATTAAGGATTAACTACAATTAACCGGGACGTGTTAATTGGACCCGTCCGGTGGGACGGGTTTAGAAAACCCGATCTACCTAGTTTTGACAAATAACCAAAAGTAGTGTTGTTTTTAAATATTTATTTTATTTTAAATCTTTTTTTTACTATAACAATAACAAGTGATGAATTCAACGCCGTCTCTTTTACAAAATAAAAGTGTTGCAAGTTTATGTTTACAAGCTCATACATTCACAAAGATTGAAAACAATATCATATCAACCACTGCTGACGTAAATGTAATATCAAGCAGCTCTCTTGTTATAAAAAAGATGTCATTTCATTATTTGCCTTTTGGTTTCTATTTCCTGACTTTCAGATCTAAATTCCTTGTAATTTGGCTTGTTAAAAATTGTCAAACATTTGCAAAAAAATAACCAAAGCCAATAGATTAGAAGCGTGAACGCGCCAGTATAAAGTACTGCAATTGGCTCTCTAAGGATTAAATAATTTGCAAGCTTAGCCAAGTAAAATGCAATTCATAAAATTCGTAACTAAAGCGACAGTCATTTTTTCTCGTTTGTAGGCTGTAGCTGAAGCAATTTGTGTTAGCAGGAAACTCTCCCCAGAAGATCTCATGGCATTATTCGATGTCACTATATGGACATGCACAGTTAAACCATTCATGTAATACAATTCGAAGATATCCATCGGACCTGCACAGTTAAACCATTCATGTAATACAATTCGAACATAATCTTTGTTTGTTGCCAGTATTAGCCACGGCCAGTTAAGATTTTTTTTAAAATCCTATAACGGAGGTACTCAATTAATTAAGGTGAAGAAATTTAATGTTTATCAGACATGCAGTAACAACTCATTACAACAAAAATCAAACTCTTTCCCCAACGCCAAACATTAAATAAGTCTAACAAAAAACACACTAGAAGGCTTTCCTCAAAGAAAAGCCCACTAAAACACCAAACACCAAAGACTGGTGACTTTGCCTCTAGAAAATTAGATCTTGTTGAAGGCAACGATGTCACAGCTCTGGACAAACTCATTGATTGGCTCAACAGTAAGGCGCTCCTCAATAAGTGTGTCAACTGACACAAGATCGTCTACAATTGTCATCATGATTTGAAGCTTTTTAATACCATATCCCACCGGTACAAGCTTAGCTGTAAAAATTTATCCACAAAAGCAGGAGATTAAACACAAGAGGGTTATATATCAGAGGAAATTGCTCTTTTAATGAGCTATTGCTTGCAGTTGAGAAGAGCATTTCAGTGGTAAAACAATATGAAGGCTGAAGTGAAGCGTCTCCAGCTTAATATTTGTAAAAGGAGTTGGGCTATTAGAAACCAACAAGTAGGGTCTAACCACGAGTTCATTAAGACTGTTTCACTGTTCCTATTGTAATCCAACAAACATAAGTGACCGAAATGGTATCACCCATAAACAAATACAAGTTTTTAGGACCAAGAGAGGGACGACAAGACTTGTTGTGCAGGGTCAGTGAACATATAAATAAGAGTACTTGTTTTTACTCTCATTGCAAATATTCCACATAATAGGAAAAAGAGACGTGAAATTTAAAGAATAAGATTTATTACATGCACCCCAGTGAAGACCAGGCATCTCAATAGAACGCACAGCCTCCTCGAGCTTCTTCATGTCAGTTTCATCATCCCACGGCTTGATATCCAAGAGCACCGATGATTTCCCACCTAAATCATATTTGCTCGTGATTAACTTCTACGAAGTTACAAAATACTTGTAAAAAACATGTCACTACTGAATAGCAAAAGGGATTATCAGTAACCCTACACAAGTGATGAGACATGGGAGCAAAATACCAGAACCATTCCCAATTTCTTCAATTACATAAGTCAATATGCACACTTTCAATCCTGTGCCGCAGATGTGCATGATATTTACAATTTGCTACGAGTATCAGAAGTTCAATGGAGATCATCGCGAAAATTGTAATAACAAAATTGTAAATTTTGACTTACTCTCTTTCTTCTTAGTAGAAGCTTTAGCAGCCTCTCTTTCAGCAGCTATCTTCTTGTCCTCCTCTGTCTCATCACCAAAGAGGTCCAAGTCATCATCATCATCATCGGCAGCTTCCTGTGTTGATCAATTAAGGAGAATTAAAAACATGTACAGAAATTAACACAGATTTCTCCAGTCACTAACTCCCTACATAAACTGGATATATCCTTCGACAAAAAAAAGTGCACCGTCCAGATTTCTGAACACAAATCTCAACAAATAACAATTTCTCTGAAAAGAAATAAAAAATACTTTATTGAGAAATAAACCTTTGCAGGCTCAGCAGGAGCAGGAGCAGCAGCTGGGCTACCGAATTTCACTCCAACAGCTTTACCAGGAAATCTACATAGTTGTTATATATAGAACAAGGTCAGAAAATATAATTTTAGTCAATATAAAAAGGATAAAAATCACATAATCTTAAAATAATTTCAAATTATCACAAACTAGTTGAAAGATTTCTGTCTAATGGCATTGATATTGATCAAATTTCCAACTAATTACAAAGTAGGCAATACTACATGCATTTTCTTTATAAGAATGTATTGTAATTGACAATCACCAACATCTCACCAATTAAATTAGCTATACCAGAATTGGTGAGAAAAACTTGAGAGCTTGTAAATCATAATTATAACGGAGAACAAACCTGGAAGCAAGCACAGCAGAAATGCAATCATACCAGCGGCTTACATTTTGGAATTCAGATCCAGGCTTTGTTGAAACAGCACCAAACACCTTAACATCATCCTTGGAGATCACATCACTAGAGTAAAATATATTTAGTACAAATAATCTTGTCTTGTAGGCTTATATTTTTCATGAATTCAAAAAGAACTACATAATTGTAAACCTGGGAAGATTTTGTCAACTAATGGGATCCAAGATTATACTATCTGATTGAACCAGCATATGCTATGATATGATATAATTATCATAATCAACGTTGTTCTGGATACAAGCAGTGAAGAAATAAGCTACTAGTTTTAAGTTATTTCACTTATAGATGCAGAATCAGAATCGGAATTGTAGTTAATCGACCCATATGCAATGAAAAAATGTGCAAATCTTCGAGTTAAGCATTCAATACTGCACACTAGACAAATTCAATCCTTAGAGATGAACCAAATCGGTGAAAATTACAATACCCAGAGATGTAGGTCTTTCCGGAGAGGGCCTTCTCGAGGCATTTGAGGCCAGATTCGGTATGGAGATCGGTAAAAACAGCTGCCATTGGAGAAATATAGAGAAAGAAGTGAAGGATTTACAGATACTCGGAAAACCCTAGATCAGGTGCTGAAAACCCTAGCCTCAGAGAGTGGAGGCGCTGGAGCGGAAAGAGCCTATATATACCTGGAAGGAAAAAAAAAATTCGTATCTTTTTTCTTAAAAAGGGAATCACGAAAAACATATTCCATAATATCCATACCAACTCACCAAGTCACAAAATGTAACTTTCTACAATACGGTTACTAGTTACATTTAAAGTAACAAACGAATAGTTCACATTTAATTGGCAAGATAAAATTTTTTTAATTCAAGTATAATTCGATAAAATAAGAGAACTAAAAAAAAAAATCCAATTTTTTTTATTTTTCTATTTCTTTTTTCGATTCTTTCGAATTTTATTTTCCAGTTATAAAACATAAAATATACTAACACATGTCATGTTGAATCGTGCTTTGACACGTAACTTGCCGTGTCAGAATGCACATCAAATTTGTTTGACACGGCATGACATATATTGATGTCCTGCTTTAATTTGTTACTTAAATCTCTTACTTGTACTTCTTGCGAGCGTCATGTGTTAAAACTATTTAATTGAAAGTGGGATAAAGATATTGACAACATTATTTTGATTTTATACAGTGCACAGTTAAAAACAGTAAAGTTAAATAATATAACTCGTGTACTGTATAAATTCAAATCAGTGTTTGTCAATATGATTATTTTCACTCAAAAAACACTATGCCTCTTCATTCTATGTCCGGATATGAATGGAGAGCTTTCTAATAAATTTCACACAAGTTGGAGCAAAGTTTTCATAACTCGTAAAAAGTTGCTAGGACACAGACCTATCAACATAAACACAGGAATTCGTATCTCTGTATTAACTAATAAATAAATAAATCTTTTGAATTAATGCATCTGGATCGTCCAATCCGCTTTAAAATTCATGCGGACTAGATTCATACTAATATTAAATATCTTTTGAATTATAGATTGTGACTGAATTAGCTTCGTTTAAAATCAGACGGCTAAAATGCGTTAACTCAAAAGATATTTTTTTAGTTAATGCAGACGATGCGGACTCTAAACACAGTCCTCCTCGAATTGAGTATCTTAGGTTGGTTCGGTCATGACTCGTTCGACTCGCTTTTTTGTCAATTTTTTTCTGATGAAAATATGAGGTAATGGACGTATCCAGTTAACAAAAGAAACGGAGAAGAGGGTAAATACGCGAGTAAATCTATAAGATTTTGGAATGATATTTTGGATCGTGTAACTTCATTTATGTTTTCCTTTATTTTATGGATTAATGAAAATTTCTTTGAACTTGGATGTCAAAAAAATTCTTGCTTATATGATAATTTGCAAAATTTATCATAACTAAAGCGTAAAATGATTAATTTTCTTAGTGATAGATATGGCCTACAAGTTAATTTCTCCCCATATTTAAAGTCAATCCAGCACTTCACCGCATTAAGCTTTTATTTGAGTTCCGTAAAACTAATTAAATAGAACATGAGAGAACTAATTAAACCGTTCATATGCTCAAAGATTATCAAAACCAACCTCCAAAAGGAAACAATCGAGTACAAATGAACTTACAAATGAATCATCTCAGTATATATACACCTTTTTTTTTTTAAGTTTAGATCAGTCCTTAGTGTAGTTGGTAGTGGTATGAAATGAATTCTCCTACATAAGCACAAGAGTTCTGATATGCAAAAACGAAATGGATGGATAGAGTCCACCAAGGCACCAACTATTATGAAAAAAAAACTCAAATGAGGACTGACGATATGGACTTTCTTTTTTTACTCCCTATTCACCTATTTCAAATCTGATGCACAACCTAAAAATGGTGTAATGAGAGACCGCATCGTCCGCAAGTGGTTTAAATTTGAGTTTTAAATCTGTTCAATCAGAATTTTATGAAGTTTCTTTGATATTTGTCTATACGGATCGGGCAGTTATAATTATTTTTACAGTAACTCAATTTTGTTACTGTATATAATACAAATGATGGACTCAAACCATAACCAATATACTTCACCACTAATGTATATACAAAATATTAAAATTTTAAAATTAAAGTATAAAATCAAACAGTAAAAAAAAAATTAAAAGTTAATTTTAGTTCATGAATGAATGGCTGATGACATTACATTAACATTGCATAATCAAAATAGAACACAATGCAAAGCTTGAGTCAGTAAAATTGTATTAAAAAACCAGATTATTAGTTGTACAAGCTCCAAATGTGGGCTCCTCATCTATTTTCCCTGAACAATTAGGAAAATTGATTTCTGGTCTATTAATAAGTCAATTTAAACACCTCTTCAGTACGATTGAATTCCGGGGGGTTATTTCCATCAGTGAACTTGAGAGTCTAAAGTTCAAATTGAGTCTTATAAATCTATACAGAACTAAAAAGAACCTTTAACACAATGTTGGCAACCTAATATCTGAAAACACCTTAATAAGCAATAGCCATCCAGCTGCAACATTGATGTAGAAATGCCTATAGCAGAACAATGCAAAGAAAAGTAAGACCTAAAATAATTGAATTTGACATGAGGTCGATGTCAATTCAAGCCTGACCTACAAAAGACCCGAGAAAATTTCACTCTCAGCCCAACCCCTCTAATTTCAAACTACCTCTTCTCCTCCATCTTCTGATAGGAAGAATCCAAATTCTCTTCAAGGTGCTCATTCAATTGTTTGCTTCTAGTTGACGTGCCATCTCCTTGCTCATGCATAAAATCGTCAGTCCCAACACCAACTGTAGCAGCAGCCTGATAGGAAGAGTCCAAATTCTCTTCAAGGTGACCCAGAGACAGGTTAACTGCAAACCTGTCAACCACCTCAGAATTCATTTGCTCATTCAATTGTTCGCTTCTAGTTGATGTGCCATCTCCTTGCTCCTCATGCATAAAATCATCAGTACCAACACCAACTGTAGCAGCAGCCTGATAGGAAGAGTTCAAATTCTCTTCAACGTGACCCAGAGACAGGCCAACTGCAAACCTGTCAACCACCTCAGAATTCATCTGCTCATTCAATTGGTTGGTTCTAGTTGACGTGCCATCTCCTTGCTCCTCATGCATAAAATCATCAGTACCAACACCAACTGTAGCAGCAGCCTGAAGACACGCTATTTCTGTGCATCTATTATCTGACAGCCCAATTTCAAATACAGGTACAAGCAGCTCATTTTCAAACAAGACAGTATTGTCATCACCTCTCCGCTCTGTATCAACAGAAGTACCACAATGTGTCTCTTTCGGGCTGCTATCTCCGGTAAGGGCTTTCAAAAATCCTTCTATGTCCTTCTGTGCCATGTTGAGATGGTCATCAGTCGAGTCAATTTGTCCATTCAGGCCTGTTTGCACCTCACCAGAGAAAGTCTCAGCTGGCTCAGATGAAGAGGTTGTTAGGACCACATCTACATCCATCAGACCATCAACCTCAGAAAATCCATCAACTGTCCCAGTTATAGAACCAGCCACCAGTAGCCCCTTGAGAAAACTACTGGTTGGCACATCTCCATTCAAGTCTGCTTGAGGCAACTCCGTATGCGGACATGCTAGAGTACCTCTCTTGCGGCATTTGTGACACTTGAAACCTATCAACATGTGAATGTTCTCAGGTGTTACCTGATAGGCATCTCCATGAAACCACTCTGTAAAGCCAAAATATATATATATATAATAAGTGAACAGAACCCACCATTGTGATATACTGAAAAATCAACAAAAGGGATTCAGTCTTCCTTACCCCCACACTTGTCACAGCCAATGTAAAGATGATCAGCTGTATCTTTGAAGCAGAGAGAACACACTGGACGTGAAGCACCCTCCTCTAAGTTTTGAGCCTGTAAGATGACTTTTGACCTCCTAAAATCATTTCCTAATTCACCATCTGGTTTTCTTGTCCATTGAAGACCATTGAGCCAGTAGGAATGTGGGGAAATAGTCCGTTTCCTCTTGGGCCATGTCAGGTCAGTTACAGATTCAGCCGAGCCCTTTGACTTCTCTTTTTTAGGTTTTGCTACAGCCTTTTTTGGACTTCTTGTTTTCTTCTTATATTTCTTCTTAGATTTCTTTGGCTGAGGTCTCAAGGAAAGCAGCCTCTCACTTCTTCTCAATTCAACCTTTTTCTTGAGGTTGACTCCTTTCTTCTTTTTCTTCTGCGGGGAAGCTTTTGGTTTTTTCTTCAGTGGGCTAGCCTTCTTTGATTTAGCAGCATCATCCTTGCATTTGGCACAGGTGAAGACTGCTGTAGTGGCACTTTTGGGCACTCTGAAATGCTTGCGGTGGAAAAAACCTGTTCAGAAATAGAGGAAATCAGATAATTAAAAGGCTAGACAATAGTAATATTCTTATGCAAGACCCATTCATTATATAAATATTTCTTCAACTCTTTAAAGAAAAGGTTTATCTAGAGCTAAATTCAGGTTAGGAGGAGAGTTCAGGGAAGAACTAGTTTCATGTATTAGTTGCAGTCATGATACTAGTAGGATAACAGATATCTGAGATTTTAACAGTTTGTGGGGTAAAAAAAGTTACCAAGTTGCGTGATTTTCAAACTAGGTGATCAATGTCACGACAAGATTTTGCTTGTCAAATTTAGCTCATCTAACTTGTTTCATAGTTTGCTATGATAATTTTGTGCTAAGAAAATGGTAAGAAAGAGTTGATGATTCTAATATTTTGAGCAAAGGTAAGTTCATTTTCTTTAAATCAGTAAAAGTTGATGATTCTAATATTCAACCATTATTGGAAAAAACATTACATAGTGCATTGGTTTATTATCAGTTATTGACAATAACTTTTAACTCTCAGGAGTTGAATATGTTGTGCATTTATGGTTTGGAAAGCTGATTTTGTAGGACATAATCAACAAATGCTGGAAGTGCCAAATTCACAAAATTCTCTTACCACCTGAACGGTAATTTGGCAATTATTTTAATGATGCCACTGTCAACTATTTAAAAAAAAAAACAATTATTTTAATGTTTTCCACATCTTATCTGAGATTTTAGATTTCTTGTGAAAGAAATTGGAGAATTGGCACAGAAAAGACAAGGAAGTTTGCAGAAATGTCCATGGTAAGGTGCAAATCCAAATCAAAAGCTTTTACCCAGGTGCATTCCTTGTTAATTAAGAAATAAGAACTGATGTCTATGATTTAAGATTGGATTGGGTTGTTTACTTTTTTCTTTGCATGAACCGAGGGAGATTGGAAGAAAATAAATTGTAAAGGAACAGAACGAAGAATAGTTTGACCCTAATGGTCACAGCATAGCATGCCACTACCAAAAGATGTACCTGTATAGCGTGATACATTGGGCGTCATGCACGGTTCTTTTTCTCTCTTCTCGTTATTGTTTAGAGGTTCAAGCTGATTGTTCAGGGATTTGATTTAAAACTTACATTATCTACCTCTGTATGGAACTTTATCCTTTTGTCTCCTTTTCACAAGGCTGTCTGTTATGTAGCTAAATTGACTTTGTTATTAACTCAGTATGAAAAGATACGGGTGGATTAATAAGTTCATTCCGTAATCTGATATTATAGTGCCGCTATAGACAGTAACTTGGTTACTTTGTGATTAGTCTGTGTTAGGAGAGAATAACAACTAGATGATTATGTCATTTACTATAGTTTGGTCTCTCCACCACAAGGCGTGGGCACTTGACTAGTCATCTGGGAAACATGCTTTATGCAAACATCTTCGATTTTGGTATTTCTGGTTCGACTCCCAGGTCGATTTGTGTTTTTCTCATCAGCACTTGTCTTTTTACTTGCTCTATGGGTGGGACTGGTTCTTTCAATTTCATAATGGTAATTTTGATTGTTTTAATATGAATGAGGGACTAAAGGTAAATTTCCACTGATGTCTCAGAATAGAACATTTTGATTAGTGCTTTTCTTTGGGTAATCTGGATGGAAAGGAGTAGAATTTGCTTCATTCAGTTGATCTGAAGTGCGGAAGTATAGGAGTGGATCTCATACATATAGATAGAAATAAGGAATTGATACTTTTAAGAAAAAAAACTGACTCAAAACTGACTCTTATCGCCCGCCATAGAACTCTTTCATCAGAGTGGTTTATGTCCTAATTACGTACCACCACCTTTTGGTCAATTTGGTAACTGAAACAGGATGATTTTGCAACAGAACTGGACAAAGCTTAAATGTATATAGATTATTCCTGGCTTAGCCAAAAAGGGAAAAGATCAGGACAACCATAAGAAGGTCGAGCATGAAAAGTAAATTAAGGGCGTTACTCAAAAACGTATAAAACTAATAAGAACGCACTCACAATTGCAATTGAGATGGATTAAAATTCGAACACATACGAAAGATAAAAAACTGGTCAAGTTTTTAGCAGCATACCTTTGCACAATTGGCAGTTCACGGCTTCACTGCAGAAAAAATAATGGAAAATAAGGGCACTAACATGATTAAATAACAACAAAACTGCATAAGTAACCTTATTTCTGGATGGTTTTATTCAAGTCTTAGAATTTCAGTACATCCCAGTTAGATCTGGCACCAACCGGTAAATAGGGCACAAAAGGAAAACACTAGCCAACATAAAATGTTAGTAATCTCAGCCACCAGATATGGGGAAGAAAATATGGGTGGCAACAGGATATCTCCCATCAAACCCCATTTTTTTGCAACAACCCAACGCATCATTGGAAATATATTACATAAAACAACTATGGTATGAAACTGCTACTGAACCTGCCATGTGCAATGCACCCATGCACCGACCATAATTATTATTGGTAGTACCTGACAAATACGTCCTGATTGCAGTGGCTACACTCCTTCATCTTCTGTGCCTTTTCAAATAAGTAGTCAAGAACATCAGACTGCCTCCTTTTCTTTGGGCTTGGCTCAATCAGTTTGTCTAAAGCAGCAGCTCGTTTCTTCGGTTTGGATTCAGATTGCTTGCTTGAAGGGGAACCATCTTTCTTTTTGAGCTGCCGGATGAGTTTTCTTTCCTCAAAAGCTCTTACAAGGTTGAGAGGGACATGGTTTTCACCCAACCAATACTTGACTCTCTCACTGGTGGGTTCTTCATGCTTCGTTCCATATCTCACAACAATAGGTGGTATTTGCTCCTTTTTCCTCTTCCCAAAGTCAAGGAGGTACTTTGTGTTTGTCCCATCCATTTCCTTTCTGCGAACTATGACCTTCTTAAACTGCTTTGCAGTTTTCTTGGTTTCTTTGGTCACAGGAGAAAATGGTTCAGCAGTTGAAATCTCAGCCCACTTGATGTAAAATTCTAATTCTTTGATCTGAAAAGAAAAAATTATATACATATATATAGTAAGAATTTTCAATATTATGTAGAGGTCTTCTACTAAAAAAACCATTTATTTCTTGATAATGCTCCATAACTCGTGTTTTATTATATGATGCCAGTTGCAGTACACAATAGAAAAACATATATAAAATACAATATAAATGAAGTTTGCTTTGAGATGCATTATAATAGTCTTTACTTGATCTTACCAGAAATATAAGTTGAGAAACAGTTTTGGACATTTCAACAGTTGCACGCCAAGCAACACACTTGAGCCTCCTGGCAATGATGTCTGAACCATCAGGGTATACCACAGTTGGAATTCTCTTCCGTCCAGCTGAAGCAAAATTTTGAACATATACTTACGCATAAGTCTACAATTGAAGCTTAATTAATCTCAAAGCCACTCCGAAATTCATATACAGGCACCTCTACTGTGCATACTTTCTGAAACAAACGTATCTTTTTGGCAGAGTGGAAAGATTTTCATGGTACTGGACTACCAGTAATGAAATTGATACTCTTTTACCATTATTTTTTTTGAGGAAAGAGATGGGGGTCATGCCCCTCTTTTACCATTATAAATAAGTAACAATGCAATGAGTTAGATATAGTGCAAACCTTGTCGAGCAGCCTTGGATGCAAGTGTTTGAGGTAACATCTTCCAGTGAAAGACTTCACGTGACAGCCTTCCACCTCTCCACCAATTTATACCAACAGCTGATTCACCATTAGATTGAATCCTGGTAATAGATTTCCTACTCGGTCTCCCCGCCTTTCTTCCACCAACCATTCCTTTAGATATGTTATTTACTGGTCGGATTGAGATGTGAACTGCCGATCCAACGACTGCGGTAGAATCCACTGGCCGAGTCCATTCAGCCAACAGAGCAACACGGCGTAAGCTGCTCTCCAGCTAGAAGTTATATGAGGAACCAAATAATGAAAACATAAAGAGTCACAATGCCACCTACTGGGACAAATATAAACTACTCAAGTTCCAACTATAATTCCTCTAACCAAATAAAATGTCAATTTTGGAAAAAAGTTCTCAGACAAGGAATTTTTCCAAACATAAAGCTATCAAAATATAGAGTAGAACTAGGGTGTTCTTAAGCTCACCAAGTCCTTAGGTGAGCTTAACTCTAAAACCCATCGGATTAACTTCAAATGACGAATCCAAACCATTGAAGCCGATCTACTTCACAAGTGAAGCATTTACATGTCATGTCAAATTTATAGATTTTCAAACTAACTTAGTCTAAACTATATAGTTGAGCTGTAAAAAAAAAAAAAAAAATTGAACGTGTTAAAATTAACTTATAAACTTTCTTTTGTTGACCACTTGACTTTATGCTAAATTAAATTCAAAAATTTATAAATTTGACATGTAATTGCATCGCTCGTGAAATAGATCGATTCAACGGTTTGTCTTCGTCATTTGAAGTCATTCCAATAGGTTTTTGAAATTGCACTTACCAATCCTTTGGTGAGCTTAAGAACATCCTAGCTCTACTCCAGAGTATACCATCCAAATTTCTAAAAAGTAAATAATAAAATAAGTTGATTTTTATTATTATGTTTGCTTAGAGAAATTCACTTAAGCAGAAGTTTTTCTTAGAATAGAAGCATATAGGATTATAGGTTGCTAGAGAACTTTCCTAAAACTAATGTTAAGGCACAACTGACAAGTTACCTCCAAAAGAGATTTGCCCAGAGATGCCACATTTGAAGCGGTCAATACAGCCTTACGCCAAGACTCATTGTATTGCGGATCCTCCCAAGGACCTGAAAGTAGGCCCCGCACACGCTCCTCCAATGAAAGAATCTGTTGAATAGCCGATAATATATGACTCCTGTTCTTCTCAGACCTAAGCCCGATGCATTTCTTGCCCAAACTCTTTGCTTGTGTGTTATTCAATCCAGTTCTGAACACACAGTCAGTATTATCTGATTCACTATCTGAAGCCCGGCAAAGGTGGCACCAGCCACAACTTTCCTTTTGTACAGCAAGAGGCAGCTTCTGGTATGTGTACCAACAAAAGGAAGGTGCATTATTAGTGATGGCTTTCATCTGTAGGGGCCGAAGATCCTCAGTAGGCTTCTTAAGCTCTTTGTTTTCGGCCAATATATGCATAAACTCAACTGAAATCGCGGACGCTAGTCGACCAAAACTATAAGAATTGGTGTAGCAGATCACATCTGTATGCAGTTGAGCGTTACCTCCTTTCTTTCTTTCATTAACTGATGTAGCAGTACTGTCCCAACCAGGATCAACCACAATTTTATCACCCTTCGCAATAGTACCGTTTTCTGAAGAAGTGGCTTCCAAATCCAAGGATTTGGATAAACGTTGCTTATGTGATGAATTCAGGGTAGAATGATCAACATAATCAATATGAGATAATCCAGAAGAAGCACCAGAAAGGGCCAAAATTGCACCAACAATTGTGCAATATGAAGGGTGAAATGAACTCAACATTCTGAGAACAGAAGGAAGGTCTTTTTTACAGTAATAGCGGCAAGAACTATCCGTCTCGTATGACTCGGCACTGAATTTCAAGAACAATGAATTAATTTTTAGAAATAAAATTAAGAAAAGGAGAAATAGAACTATTTCAAATGTAAGTTCATAGATAGACATCTACAAATACAACCTACTATGGAAGCTGTTGGAAGTTTAAAACCCTTAATATATAGCCCATATTTATGCAGGGAACATACCAAGAATTTGAACCATAGCATACATCAGGGAACATACACGATTGGCAACTACCTTCCCTAATTAAATATTTGAAACAGCTCAACTTTATTGCACTTCCTAGTAGATGTTGTGAAAATAAAGCAGTAAATGAACATCTTTGGGTCAGAAAAAGGTATATCAGTAGCCATAAATATACTGATGGACCAAAGTCTGATTATGTGTGCATATAAGTGTTTTTTAACAACAGTGCATAATATGAAAAACAAGCACAGTTTTGTAAATATCCTCAGCAGCAACTAATTTGGTCAATTTTATTAAATATGTTATTTGCCACAATAGAAGTTAGCGGGACCCAGCTGCATTACTAGTCAATAAACTACTAATAGTAGTCTTAAGCACTATTTAAGTTAATATCATACGAGGAGACTAATTTTGGACAAATAATTAAATATACCATTTTTGCCGCAATAGAAGTTAGCGGGATATACTAGTCAAGAAACTACTAATAGAAGATTTATTGCCTAGCATTCATGCAAACAAATCTAGTTGTGCAATGACCTAAAAATGCTCATGTCATCTGTAAGTCAGAAGATGCAAAGATCCTTAATGATGCACTGATTATAAAATTGATTGCATGATACCACATAAGATGAAAGACAAAGGAAAGACATGACATACACAAGCAGATAATTGCAGCTCCAGAAATATGCGCGTCCATGTGGATCAATTCCCACAATCTCTCCACCCCTTGAAAGCTTTGTTGGTGGTTTTGCATCTCCTTCATTTGTCCTCACAGAGCACTCAGGACAATACCAATCTCCATCTGGCAATAAATCCTTCACAACACCAATACATTTGGAGTGGAACGCCTTTGGGCACCCATCACAGCATATCAAACTACCATCGATCCCGCAAAGGTAACACTCGTCACTATTTCTATCCTCAACAGAACCAGCCTCAGCATTTGATGAAATGAATTTTCTTTTTCTGCCTCTTTTCTTGGGCTGACTAATCTCTTCAGTTGGTTCTGACTCAGCTTTCATCTCTCTTTGTTCAAGTTCGGCACGAATTGATCCGACATCCATGACATCATCACATAGGCAACGAAGGAGCTCAAGTTTTACCTCCGCAGACTGCTTGTAATACTCCGTACTTAAGAGGCTCAACTGTGGTAGCTTGATAGTGGGTTTGGTTTCAGAGCCATGAATCAACAAATACTCAGCAAGAAATACCGGCCACGTGAATAGATCCAAGAGCTCCCAGTTTAGGTTCCTATATAAATATATTGTACATCGCAATGCAGGAAACATGTCAATGTAATTGCTTGATCAGAACCAAATAAGAAGTTGCATAAATATGAAATACACATTTATTAAAATTTGAGTGTTCAACTGGTAAATTAAAATTTGGGCACACTTAAGCAACCATAAATATAATTTATCTTTACTGGATCGACTTACATAACATGACCAGATTAAAACAGTATTGAAATTTTAACAGGAAATACCTGATACAATGAGCAGCTGATGGAGATCCTTCCTCTGACAAAACCTCCAAATGCCCCTTCAAAGCATGTAGCAACGTAAAGTGCACAGAATCAATCAAAGGATTCACAAAGGTGCACTGCAAGGCTGCCAAAAAGGTCTCTGGGTGAAAAGGCCTCAGAAAGAATTGCTTGCTCATTGATCTCAGAAAAGCATAAACTGTAAAAAAATCGAGAGCAGGAAGTCCCTCCAAATCGAGATTCGTGGAAGAAGGGGGTAACTCTACCTTAGGACCCAGATCAGGAACTTCCAAGCATTTCTTTCTAGATGCACTTTTGCGGGAATTTGAATAGGATCCCAATTTGGGTTTTCTCTCTGATATTTCACAGGTACTTTCATCAGGATCAGGAGTCGATAAAATTGCAGCTTTGGCAGCATAGGCAGCTTGACGGGTACTTCTTCTCAGAGGAGTAACTGGACTTTCATTTCCCCCTTCACAAGATCGGCGCCTTTTTCTCAACTTTTTCTCAGAATCTCCTCCTATCCCCGAGTTACTGTCTACATGTCCATTCTGATTTGCATCAGAACCGCCATTTCCCACCACCAAATCCTCAGAAACCCCTGAAATTACCTCCTCCTTGGTATCAGCCAGCATTGATCGAACTTCCTGTAAGTCAAGTTCCTCAGAATCGCTGTCCTCGTAAGAGACCTTAAAATAACCTGCCTCGGGATCAAACGAATCTACTACTCCTTTGTAAACGCCAAAACGAGGGAATTTTTTCCTTATTGGTTTTCCTACAAGGTCCATTCCCCCTTAAAGGGAGAATAAATTCGAAGAAAAGATCTAATAAAAGAAAATATATTATTTTCTAGGGTTTGGGAAAAGGGAGAGGTGCGAAAGGAGAACTAGATCTAAATTCAATTGAATGCGAGATCGAACTAAAACAAAATTTCAGTTGAAAGAGGGGATAGAACACGCATTTTCTCTGTTTCTCGGTTCTTACCCCCTCTTCGCTTTTCCCCAATTTCGTTTCTGAAGGGAAGGCAGTTTCGGTGAAAAACGCGAGGAGAATTAAATACGATGTTGGTTTCAGCCGTTTGGCGAGAAAAAATAAAAACGTGCTCTTTGATCTTCTGTATAATATTTACATGAGAATATTGTGTAATGAATTCGATGAATGTCTCCAAGATTCGAATATCGATACCCTCCTTCAACTCGTTTTATACAACAAGTGTAAGTTCATTACACAAAAAAAACCCTACCGCAGGAAACTAAGCCAAAGGGTCATTGAATGATGAAATTCGGTTGGACTTGTTGCATTTTTGTACTAACTGTACACCGCTTGTAAACAAACAACTGACAGTTGATTTTTACGGACTTCCCGGCGGAAAAACAAAGAAAGGACTTGATTTCAGCCTGAGGCCCTGAGTGCTCTCGGGTCTCGGGAATAGTTAATTTTGCACATTAACCCTATATATATACAAAATACGAAAATCCAAGATTTACTTTTCTCGTCCTCAATAACATGTTGTAGTGTATTTTAAGAGCAGAACTAGAGTGTTCTTAAGTTCACCAAATCTCTTTGGCCGTGTTCGACAGTGAGGCTTTAGCCTCCTTAAACAGGCTTTAGCCTCCTTAGTTGCTTAAGCTGGCCGAACAGCTGTGCCTTAGAGAGGCTTAGAGCACTTTTCTTAAGCTTCCTTAGAACAAATTCTTAAGCTGACAAAAACCCAGGCTTAAGGCACAGTGCCTCCTTAAGCTTCTCCTTAACACCTTTATTGTTCTTAAGTTTCATTGCTTTAAGCCAAAATTAACCGTACAACTCCTCCTTAGTACAGCTTAACTCTTAAGCTACAAGGCTCTAAGCCTCACTGCCGAACATGACCTTTATGAATAAAATTTTAAATTTTGTTTGATTTGTCTTAAAAGATGAATCTAAACTATTGAAACTCATCTAACTTAGGAGCGATGTCTTTACATGTAAAAAATTTAAAATTTATTTTTATAGAATCAAGTGGTCAAAAAATGTTCTAAAAATAAATATATTAAAATTAATTTATAAGCATTATATTTTGACCAATTAACTTTATACTAAATTAATTTGAAACTTTAGAAACGGATTGGCACCATTGCTTAGGATAGAAAATGAAGTTGTCTTCGGATCTACTCGAACACAGTGTACACACATTATTCTAGCTTGAATACTAAATAATTAAATATAGTGTAATAAACATATTTCTTTATGACAACTTATTACAAGAAAATAATTTAGTTAGATTATTGTAGTTTGAATATATAGTGCCCAACTCATTTGGAATTCGTATCCTCTCAGGTTACCTGACTGAGTAGAATTGAATTGGACAGTTTGAAAATAGAATTTTTAACTTGGCACGCATCTCAAAGCACATATAATACTACCCCTATTACAGTTGGGATCACCCACCAGATGAAATTAAATATGGGTCATCCATTTCAATTGTGTTGAGTCAGGTACTTGGGCGGATATGGATTCACTTATTTGGGATTAAAGACTTAATTATTGTTGCGGTTGTTGTTATATTGTAGTTGAATAATTCACTGATTTAACAAATATTAATTCTTAATTTTATACGTATATGAATCCAAAATAAGCACATCAATTATTTTGGACCACAATCAAGTTATTAAATAGTTGGAAATAAGATGACATTTTTTATCAAATTACAATAAAATTTCCCACTTAGGGACCACCAAATTAAATGTACCTTGTAACCAAAAAGTTTTTTCTGGCAGGGACCAATCCGTATTATCTAATTGTTTGTGTACTTGTA
This sequence comes from Carex pumila, assembly GCA_033356055.1. Lineage (NCBI taxonomy): Eukaryota > Viridiplantae > Streptophyta > Magnoliopsida > Poales > Cyperaceae > Carex > Carex pumila. Next base: position 92,610 of record JARJHM010000089.1, read on the forward strand.
AGAGATTATCCATCACCCTGTATGGTCTACAAGTAACCGAGCATGGACCAGGCATAGATTAAATGTGGGAAGTTAAGAGGGTAGAGGCACCTTGGTACTGATGGCCCGGCGGAACAACCTAAGCAAAAGAATATAAGTAAATCAAGGAGGTTCACATGCACGGTATGGTCTCCAGCGTCTATTATACAACTCAACACGGACGGTTCAGATCGATTAATGGCATTAGGTGAAATAGAGAATGGATGCATGGTGTGATGTACTTTTGGTTTATACGAGTACTATTTGTAAGCTGTAACGGTCGAATTTCGAGGAAAAAAATCATCTTTCCAACAACTGTTCCTGGCTTACTATTTTCGTAACATTTTTTTTTAATGATATGATGATTAAAACATTAGCTAATTCAGAGACATAATTTTAAAAGTAGATTTCTGAAAAACTGAATTAGAAATTTAGGATCAGAGTGATCTAACAATTTTAGACATGTATTTGTTGCTTGCTGCCAATATTGATCCGATTTGTGCATAGGGGCGGATCCATGTAGTCCTGGGGGGGGGGGGGGCAGCTGCCGCTCCCCTTTTCCTGAATTTTGAGTTTTAGTGGAGATTTGGACATTCCAATCGACTTCTCCCTCTTAAATTTGTTTCCCTCTCTGAAAGTTTGATTTGTAATTTGGATTAAATTTAGAGTTAAAATTAAAATAAATTTCTTGAATTATAGTTAATAATTAGAATTATAGATTAGAGAATCAGATATTACAAGTCAAAGTATTGAAAAGTATTACTTAAATTATTATTATTTATCGAGTATCTAATTAGTTAACGGGTTTAAACCCGATTCAATATTTTTATTTCCCTGATGAAAATTCTGAATCTGCCCCCCGCTTGTGCCAACTAAGTGATCCAACTCACTATGATACTGGTATGTAAATCCTAGTGTATCAATAAGATGCAAGAGAACTTTTATAGGATTGGGGTTGAAGTAGCCGTTAGTTCACTTAATTTCAAGAATTAATTCAAAAGTTTAAACTTAAGTGTAGGAGGGAATTTCTATCTCTCAGGCAAAAATTTGTGTTGACCGCTTTGACCCTAAAAATAGTTTGCATCCAGTGAACAAAAGATGACATAATTTATTAACAAATTCGGAATTAGAAGTTTCACACTGACATTTATAAACAAGTCCCAAGATATATATAAATATACGCCTTTTGCTGAAATCTTTATCATCAATTAACATTGAATTTGACGATATTTACAATAAACTTCAGATTTTAAAATATATAATTTTGGAAGTAATGCAAACGTGTCAACTTAATATGGCCTTGAAAGATGAAACATTTTTTTATGCAACTCGTTAGAATATAAAGGTAAGTATTTTTTGCCGAGATTAATCATCAGATTAGAGAATATTTAGCAATTCATCACATATTAATTTGTTTCTGCTCATTTTAATATGGTTCAGGTTTTTATTGTCAAAATAATTTTGATCAGTGTTAAAATGTGATCAGAAATGGAACTTTCTGAGGCTTGTAAATCATGAATGTATAGATAAACAGACAATTATTATACCAGCTATGCCCATATAATCTAATCAAAAGTGCACGTAAATAACATTGATTATAGATCAAAATTAGAGTGTGATGTGCTCATCAAAAGGGGTTGATGAACACACTTTTAAAACGTTATTAAATTGATTTCGAATTACAAATTTAAACTGTTGAAATCTATGTATTTCGTGAGTGATGCTTGTACATGCAAAAAATTTAAAGTTTCTAACTAAAAAATAACTTATAAGATGTTCATTATTTTTACTGCTTGACCACGTACTAAATGAATTCGAAATTTTAAAATTTTTGTATGTACATGCATCACTCACGAAGTAGATGTATTTTAACGGTTTGGAGTCGTCATTTGAAGCTAATCCAATAGTCTTCTAAAGATGTGTTCACCAACTCCTCTTGGTGAACACATCACACCAGGGGCAGATCTACTATAGCACAGGGCGGGCAGCCGCCCCCTCTGGATTTCGAGTTTTAGTAGTGATTTGTTGGTACCGATCGACTTTGTCTTTCCCTGTAAATTTTTTTGCCCCCCTCTGGATGTTTGAATTGAAATTCGGGTTAAATTTAGTGTTAAAATCAAAATAAAATTTTCAAACTATAATTGATAATATTAATTATAAGTTATAGGATCATAAATTATAATGCAGGGTATTGGAAAATATAAATCAAAATATTATTTTTGTTATCGAGTACCCAATTAGTTAATGGGTTTAAACCCGATTCGATATTTTTTTGCCCCCCTTACGAAAATCCTGAGTCCGCTCCTGCATCACACCCTAGTTTTGCTCTTGATTATAATTGTTTTTCAAGCAATCTGCAAATATTAAACAATGAAGGGATGTACTTGACAATTATTTGTTTAAATAATATTCGCAGTATTAAAAAATAAAAGTTTAATTTTCCTCGGTCCTTTTTTTCATTGGTCATTTTTTTTCCTGAAAGTATGTTATTTTGTATGAATATTTTTTTGTTCTCTTATAATAATATATATGTTTCCATTGCAATGCACGAGCACAATACTAGTTTTTATAATAAGCACGTAAATGTCATGATTTGCCAACGATTGTGATAAAAGATAAGATTTTAGATTGAATATCAACCCTCCAATCAAATAATATGTCTTTTTTTATTTTATGTATTTTTTTTTTATATTTTTTACGTGAAGAAGTCCAAATTTAATTAGACACGTGCTCGTCATATGCAAATTGTATTATCTTTCTGAGTGATCTTTATTTCTTTTAATTTTTGAAATATCATTTAAGGAACTTTTTAATTGATTGATTATGTCTTCATTTCTTTCTATTTTTTATATCACTTAAATAATGTTATTTGTCATTTAATATATTATTTTGTATGAGATTTTTTGTATGAAAGTATGTCAAAAGGATAAAAAACTATATATGTCATTTAATATGTCATTAAGAAACGTTATTGGTAGATGTCATTTAAGAAATTTTATTTGTTATATAGTCTAATTTTTTTATAAAAATATGACATTTTGTGTGATTTTTTTTGTTCTCTTATAATATGTTTCCGTTATAACGTACGGACACGATACTAAGTATACATATTATGAATACTGCTTTGATTAAATTAAAAATTAAGCCACGTTTCAAAATAGCATTTTTCAACTATCTTTTTGTAGAACGAGACTATTTATGACTTGGTACACAACAGTTCATGCATTTCGGATCTGCATTCATGCATTCCGAGTATTGAACGCACTACTATAATATTTTGTGACGGAGAGAACATAAATAACATTTTTTTGAGTCAAACATTCACAAGAAAAACGTTTCAAATTTTTTTGGGAGGACACATTTGTGTAAATTATTCTGTGAATGCTCTTTTTATTTTATCATTTCAAAATGAAAAGTAAATGCTCTTTTTTTTGTTTCTCTAGAGTTATCGGTATTAGTGATAACTGATAAGCAATAAGTTTATGCGTTATTTGATTTACAGTTGACCATAAAACCAGCCTCATTTTTCTCAATTTTCATATTCCTCATTATTTTTTTTATTTTTTTTATCCTAATCGCACGCGGCATAAAGAATCGCACTCAAATAGATTTTCGAAAGTCAAGAAGACTTCAGAGATAAAATGCAATGCTTAAAGGAGTTAATCAGAACTCTTAAAAGTCAACCTACATGGCTACACATCAACCTCAACCTAGCACAGTACCACTCAAGTCAAGGGAGTTCAGATACAGTGCAATACCTAACCGTGTAGAATGAGATGTGAATCGTCCGTTTTAACCTGACACGAATCTCAAAACGGAAACCCCACCCCCACCCCCCTCCTCTTTCCTATAAGTTCTGAAATGATTTTGACTCAGTTGCGAATATTTTGAGTGTTGTAAAAAACGTATGTTTAGGCTAATTAATTGGCCGATTAGTCACTGACAGTAATCAAACTGTCACGAGTTTTCTCGATTAATCGGCTGATTATTTATAATTATAACCGATTATTTTCAATTAATCGCTTGACAATACTCTATCCGTCAGATAACCGCATATTGTTATTTATAACACTGAATATTTTATCCCTGCAGTAATCACTCCATGCAACCAGTATCAGATTCGTATCTTTTCAGGTACATGACTCAACACAATTGAAACAGACGGTCCACATTTACTCTGTCAGTGCCTATTCTGGATGGTACTGAGAGCCAATATTATTTGTGTTTTGAGATTCGTGTCAAATTAAAAGAACGATTCTGAACCGTCCGTTTAAATTGTACTCGGATAACCAGAGGGGATGTGAGAGATGCCTCCATCTAAAATAACATATAATTTTTTAAGTTACGTTTTATTAAATATCAACAACTTATAAATAAATAGATTATTGTAACCACACCAGATTAATTTGAGAGCGTTTAATTGTTAAAGCTCTTAATCTTGGACAAATCTCTTCTCTCTTAAAATATAAAACCAATAATTTTTCGTCTGAATTTTCAATTTTATAATATTAATTAAAAAAAAACAGTAGTTGCTTATGGCAGTACAATTAAACAAGTACGACGTCTGAGTTTACAATCCTTATTTAAAGCCCAATATATTCGATCAGGGCTGTGTTCCAGATTGTCTACATCTCTTACAAAATATACTATTAAAGACTTCTTCTGCGCACTAACTTCCAAGTCTAAAAGCAATTAAGCTGCACAAGGAGTGCAGAAAAAATTTCAAATGCTAATAAGGATTGAAAAATAAAATTAGATACTATTTCGGGTTGAAGTAGAACAATTGAAACCAACATCGAGACAATATATACAAAAACAGCCTTCATTATTCCATCTGACAACGGAATAAATATGATTTCACCTCTTCAAGTTTCAGATGTGCTACTTGATGATGCAATAGCTTTTTCAAGAACAATATTGACTATTTGAGCCACGTACTATACGCTACGGTTCTCCTAAATATACAGCCAATCAAAAAGTCTGAGCTGCTTGTCAGCTATTCACCGAAAAATTAAAATATACAGCTATATTCTGCCCATTCAACCAAAATGATCAAAATTAGGCTCCCGCTGCGTTATCGCCGCCACTGTAATCATGTGGGGTAGAGCTGGTGCCAGCTTCTTCGACAACATTCCTGTTTGGTTTCTTTAGTCTTTTTGGCCTCTGAAGAGCAATGCTGTAATGTTCTTCATTCATAGTCTCAGGATTTGTTACATCATCGGCTGGAACTGGTTCCAAATCATCAGAATCTCGTGATTTTGGAGCTTTCTTCTGGGTACTTTGTCTTCTCTAAAATAAGAAAAGTGGACAACAAAATAAAAAAAATGAACATGGGTAGAGATGCAGTCAAAACCAATATCTCAGAAGTACAAGATACCTTCTTATTAGGTTGATTATCTTTCTCTTGCTCTGGTACATCTGCTCCAGCATTGTTATTGAAATCCTCTAGGGTGACATTTTCACCATGTTCATCGATCCTAATTCCTTTTTGTGCTCTCTCACGTTTCTTCTTTTGCCGATCCTTGGCCTAGAGTAAAAAATAATGAAACAAGAAGATGAGAGGACAATTCTTCATTCAGTATTTGTTCCTGTTTAATCAACGGAAACAGGTTACTCGATTTTAATCTATTATTTTCAAAATAGCAACAAGTAAAATAGATCAATCAGTTATAATGAAATGGCTTGGTGATATGAAAATATATACCCACGTACATGCAATATAATATAATTGAATAATGGAAGAAAGAAGAATGACCAAATTTTAGAATAAAAGAACCACCTGAATGGATATCTCTTTGAGCTTCTGTTCCAGCTGGCTGTCATCAAGGAGTAAGGAAACAACATCCTCTTGTTTTAAGAGATCTCCTTGCACATGTTTACCTGTCATAACTAACTGCTGCACAGTGTTTTTCTGGTTTGCTCTCTGTAATATTTTCTCTTCTACTGTCTCCTTACAGATTAATCTATACACGGTTACCTGCAAAAGGTATAACTTATCAGAAATTAGCCCAAATTATTTCCTATAAGAAAAACCACAGAAAACAAAAAAATTGGCTCACTATCATGAGCTTCACTTGCCTCCTTTGTTTGACCAAGCCGGTGTGCTCTATCCATAGCTTGCATATCCAAAGTTGGATTCCAATCAATTTCGTAAAAGATAACTGTGTCAGCTGCCGTCAGGTTGATACCCAGACCTCCAGCACGAGTGCTCAGTAGAAACACAAAAATATCATTTCTGCAACAGAGTGCAGATGTATATACATTATGTATGTACAGATGCATCTAAGGTAATAAAGGAAGATAATTTTTCAAGATTATGCCAGACCACCTGTTTGATGTATATAAACACCCCGCTGAATGAAAATTTACTTGACTTTGATGTGTAAATTTTTTCCACAAGAAATAAATTCTGGTAAAGACGAGTGCTGAACCGTGCACAACTACACTAAATGGTCCAATAAACCAAACCAGTACAATCAGCACAACAGCAGCGGACCAGACTGGCAGGGAATAAAATATCAATTTCAGGTCTATAAGAAACCCCAGGATATACAAATTTCATACCTGGTCTGGAAATCCCTGACCATGTCACGTCGATCATTTATGGCTGAAGATCCATCAAGCCTCAAGTACTTATATTTCCTAAAATTCATGTAATCCTGCAACACAAGCAAAGCTTTTCAGTCCCAAATCAGTGAAATGAAACTTGGTTCATATGCCATCAAAGAGTAGGTAATACATGCAAACCAATGGAATGTTGAAATCTGCAATTGCACTATTCATAAGGTATTAACAATTTACTATTTACTGGAAAATTGCTGATTCTTTGTTAATTATTCATATGATGACAAGATGCAAGAAGAATGCAAAAATTTCCAAAAAAGAAAGATGAATTACCTCAAGAATATCCAACATTTTTGTCATCTGAGCGAACAGAAGCACGCGATGGTTATTAACCCGAAGGCGTCTTAGTAATATATCCAGTGTCTGTAACTTCCCTGAATCCTATAAATCCAAAAACAAAGATTAAAGATTTAGTTTATGCTGCCTTCAATTGCTTCAGGAATTGTGAAGCACACCCTATTATCAAGAATTTACAAAAATGATCTATCTATTATTCTGAGAAGCTCTCGTAAGACATCATACCATCGGTCTTAAACATACTAGTGTATTATGCTGATAAAAGGATTAAAAAGGATACAATGACCAAAATGATTATTGAACGTCAATTGTATGCACGTTGAGAAAATCATGTCTAATTAGGCACTTCAAAACTTTGCTAATAAGGGCCTACAACTATACAAAATAAATTTGCCACTGACATTAAGAACCACATCATCAGAAATTTAATGGAGTTCAAGACTAAAAGTAGGGTCATTTTACTTAGTTTCTCCATAATATACTACACAGCTTGCTGGAAACAGTATTGGAGGGGCTCTTTCTATCAGCTTATATTTTAGAAGTATAAAACTAAAATACATGTAAGCTGGGATAAAAATGATACCGTGAGCATTTTGGCCGGGTCAAAATTTTGTACAGGAGGACATGAACCAAAGATCCTATAAGGTAGTTTGAGAAGGGGCCCACTGTCTGGTAGTTTCAAATCCAATTCTTGTATCAAATAATGTGGCTTGGTTGGTTCTTTAGGGCCGTTGCACTCAGATGTACGTGCAAATCCAAGATATAGCTTTTTAGTCCAGGGGTGATGTAGCTCTTCTGTTATTTGGTATGCCCAATTCCTATTTGAGCACCATGCATTTATCTGCAATAGTAACAAAGAAATTTACATGAACGCACATAGATATATACAAATAATCGGAACCTCACCATAAACTGGCGCATACTGGCAGGTACAAATTACTGTCATACTAGTTTTAGTCTTCATTTGGAACATTGGTTCCATCTTCAGGCAACCATCAATTTCAGTATATAATAACAAGATAAAGGCACTAAGGTCCCAAATAATCAGCACTTCTGGTTCTGCCTAAACTCATCCAGCCCGAAGCCAATAAAGATATGCTAGGATAAAATAAATGGATTTTCATATACACCCCTCCCTCTTTTCTTATGATATACAGCATCCAAATTCCCAAGAGGCAGACAACCCAGGAACCACACCAATATGACAGACAAATCATAAGCCGCAGAGCAGAATGAAAGAAGTTCCATTAAAAAACAAATAAATCTTCATATAAAAAAAATAAATCATACTCACCGGTGGAGCTCTAACTGTAGGAATGAAAGCATAAGCCGCACGCAGGAGTCTTATGTTAGATGACAGCCTCTCTTGATGTGAAACTGCCAATGCCTTAAATGGCTCATCAAGAAACCCAGTAGAGAGTTTGGCTCGGAGAAAACCTGCATCGGACTTAGTTGGTATCAACAACATCCTTGCAACAGCTCGAACCTTCCCCTTCTCCAAAGCATACGAGCATTCAAGATGATCCCCCTCAGCTTCTATAAATGCTTCTACGGTCTCATCAACAATGTGCCTGTCCCATCTAATTATAGAGAAACTAAGCCTTTCGAGTAAAGAAGAATTTGCCAGGAACGAAACCTCAGTAGGGGATAAGTCCACTAGACGAGTAAAACCAAAGGTTCCAGACTCAAGACATTCATGACTCGAGCAATCAGATAGAGGCAATGTCGAATAGTATATTTTGTCAGGAGAGAATATATTGAGAAGTCTCGTATAAGACTCGCGTTGTATCCCTTGATTAGAAAATGAACACGGCAGCACTTTGTCGTGTATTATCTCCTCATACACAAGCTTGGGTATCTGTTAAAAATTATACAGCATTTAAGTCATTGTAGAAGTAATGATTTATCAGAATAAAAGTAAAATTACCTGATGAACTGCAAAGCTTCAAGATGTCAGATATAATTCTGATACAAGAAATATCTCATATACTTCAAATAATAAGAACATCATCTACATCTCTCTCCACACCAAATTTATTGTACAAAACCAACTGTCTAATCCAGAAAATGGAAAACAATGAAGAGAATATGCTTAATGTTTTTTATTCACATAATTTATTTATTTTAAATTTTATATGACTCAAGATATTTCTCATTTTCAGTAATTGCATGATGTTCGAAATTTTATAGCTGTACAGGCAAAATTTTGCATTTAAAACAATATTACTATAAAAAAGAAGAAAAATGAAATATATTACCTTGTAGATAACTGGATTGTGCGCTCCTGCATAATGCACATCTTCGAGTTCCCCAAAAGGAGGTGAAGGAAGAGAATTTGAGACAACAGCAAAGTGGAAATAAGAACTTCCTTCATTTCGCTCAAATAACTCTGGATGATTGCAAACCTACAATTAAAAAACAGGAGAGTATTTGTAAAATACAAAAGACAAGCAATGATAAGGGAACACCCACTGCTGATTTTGTTTATCCAGTATCATTTTAATTGAATAAAAAAAAATATATATATATATTTTTTTTATAAAAAAAATACATTTTTATCTTTTTCCAACAACATAAAAAGGCCAATGCTCTTTATTCATAGCACTTAAAAAGAAAAGAATTAAATCACTATCACCAATCCCGTAAAATGTTGAAATGTAGCAAGGACAGTAGGGAAGACAACAGCAAAAGTTCCTATCATATTTCCTCCTCAATAACGCATATCTCAAAAAGGTATGATTCAGAATGTCCCATCCAGATCAAGGGTGCAACTACCCCTCGCGTCCAGATAAGGAAAAAAAAAAAACTGGCTGGGATGAATCATCCCATCTATGCTAGTTTTGGATATATTCCTGAAACGATGCCATGTAATTAAATTTTATTTTATATAATGCTATTAATAAAGCAATATGTCAAAAAAGAATGTTGAGAATTTCATCAGAGCCAGTCACAAAAAAAAGTTGCGGTGCATGTAGATTGCCTGATGAATGGGGTCTTACTTGAGGGATAGATAACCACAGAGAAATGGTTCGCTAGAAAGGGGGTCCATCTGAGTAACCAAAGAGGAAGGATTCACAGGAGGAAGGGGTCTCATCAGAGGGGCAAATTTCGTGGACAGGTTGGCTAGAGGAGGTCTCCTGGATAAAAGTAGGTTTGCTGGATTTCCCAATTGGTAGTACCTCTTAGAAACGTTTGACAAAGGTAGAGAAAATACTAACGAGCAGGAGATTAAAAACAAAATTAGCTTGCACCGCACATCCCTTTATTATTTTACTTTGATATGAAACAAAACATACTGAAAAAGGTGCTAAAGTGATCTGAACATTTTTTTTCAGGTACCAATATTTATTGTAATGCACAAGCAGTTAATTTTCAATTTCTTATATCTTTTATGGGCTTTTGTTTAGTTGATTGGTCAAATTTAAGGTGTCAACAATAACCAAAGAAAAGTACAGCTCCCATTCACTAATAATTTGAAGCTGCTCCAGAGACGGCACGCTCACACTTGTTTTATCGTGCTTGTGTAAAGGATGGGCAGCTTGTGGAATCTTGCGACAACGAGGGAGGATATGAGAAATACTAAAATTACTTTTTCTCCTTTTTCTGTGTATATGGGTGGGAGGTAGCGTGGAATTCAGGTCCAGTGCAATAGTAGGATGAGATCTGAGTTGTCAGTTTCAGTCTGACACAAATCTCAAAACGGACCCCCCACCCCCCCACCCACCCCCCCCAATATTCCAAATAGGTAGTGAATTGACTTTGGCTCGGCTGGGAGTACTCTACTCCCTCATGTACCTGAGGGGATACTCACTTGGTGGTGGGGTGGGGCGAGGGGGGATTGACATGTATCCTCAAATAAAGTATATTTGAGGATTATCCTCTAACTTTTATTTGTTAAAGAGTGGGAAACACAATTTAAGAAAGAAACAAACGCAAAGAAAATAAGAATCTGTACCTTCCTCAACTGCATAACAATATTCATTAAATTGATCATCTTCTTCTCATTCAAATGACCGCGAGTTCCATCGAATAGCTCTGCAAGAGATATCTTGTTCTTTATAGCTTGGTAAAAGGCCTGCTGGCGAGAGCTCAATTTACAATGAACAGTGATTTCTATCTTTCCAGTCATTTCAGTTATTACATCTTTCTTCACACGGCGCAACATGAATGGTTTTAAAACAGCATGCTGCAAAAAGAAAAAAGAAAGAGAAGTATACAGTAATAATCAGAAATATACCCCAAACAAGAATTAATATCCTTTCATGTTTCTTTAAGGTCTATTTATCTAAAAATGGAAACAGAAGTGCACTATTTTGTCATATCTGATGAAAGTACTGATTTTAAGATTTGAAACATCTTCAATTAAACAGAGAAGTTTTGGTATTGTTTCTGGAAAATTATTTATTTATATTTACTTTTAATTAAGAAGACATGAATATAGGACCCCAGACAAAATATGTGCTACAGTAAATTAATTTGCACAGACAGATTATAAAGCAGGGAAACGAGCATCCTTACCAATCTAGTTAGCTGATGCTCATTCAGAGTGCCTCCATGTTCTGCATGACTCTCAATGCTAGAAGAGGATAGAAAAGTAAAAACAATAAGCAGATAAATTGATATAAGAATTAAAAGAAAGGAAGATATTTCGAGTTCAGGATGTGGTACCCCTTGGAAAACCACTCATTGAACTGTTCGTGACTGTCAAACAAGGTTGGCATGATAAAATGAAGTAGAGCCCACAACTCCGCCATGTTGTTTTGTATAGGTGTCCCAGTAAGAAGCAAGCGGTTCCTGCAGTTAAAGCTGAGCAAAGTCTTCCACCGAATGCTGCAAAAAGATCAAACAATGAATAGACTTAAATTGAAGTGCCTTGCACAGAATAAATACAAAAGGATCACACACTTAAAAAAAGCTAAATTTTGAAGGGTTTTAGAATCTGTACAACAGAAACTGCCACAGTTTGTACCATCACTTCACTGTACAAGCTGCTATTAAAAGCTCGTATGAACTACTATTGAAGTTTTCAAACACACAATTTAGAATAACAAAATGCAAAAAGAATGAAATAAAATAGATTTTTGTCCTACCTGTTTGAGCTTTTAATAGCTTGGGCTTCATCCAGGACCATGTACTGCCACTTCACACGCCTTAGATATTTCTCATCCGATACAAGCAGCTGGTAGCTGGTAATTAAGATGTGAAATCCAGAATCCCTATAACCCAAAGCATTCAAGACCAGAAAAGAGTTAACACCAACACTTAAAAGATACAATGGATCGAACTGAAGTTCAGCTTCATTACACGGTACTCTTACCTCCTATAAAGACGCTTTGGGTTAATATTTTTTCTGAGAACAGTCCGCTCTGGAAGACCGCCCCAGTACGGAAGTGTCTTCAGGTCAGGGCAGAAACGGCTGACTTCATCCGCCCAGTTGTTCAGCACAGATGAAGGGGCAACCACTAGAAAAGGGCCCCATATATTTTTCTCCTGTTAATAGATTTAACAAAAAAAAAAAACACAATGATTGTACAGGTGAAACTGCCAGAAAGTAAAAGTAAATAGTAATGATGGACCTAAACTTATAGAAATGCCAAAAACTAACCTCAGCCAAATGAGCCAAAAAGGCCATTGCCTGAATAGTCTTCCCAAGACCCATTTCATCAGCAAGTATTCCATTAAGGCCCTGCATTTTTACCCAAAAAGTTACCAAATTAACAGCTTGAAGAAGAATCCAGACTTGCAATTGGAAAAGAGCAAGGAATTTTGGCCAAATACCTGCTCATAGCAGTTGACTAGCCACTGCAAGCCCTTCAACTGATATTCTTTCAAAGTGCCCTTAAACAGCTCAGGGGTCTGAACAGTTGATTTTACAGGCATTGTTGATCTGAAAAAATGTAGCAAAGATAGTCAACATGAGATGATCCTTGTATAATGCTAAAAGACCAAAATCCTTCAGCATCGCACACTTTCACTTTCCATCTAACACCAGTGTACACCCAGTGTACCAGAATGACAAAATACTAGTCCACATCTACAGCTATAGACTCCAACTGGTACAGTTTCAGTCAATTCAGTAAGCTCGTCAAGACCCTCTAAGTGCAAATAAGGATACACAGAGACAAGGGGAGTTTCAAAACATAGCCATGATAACAAATAGGAAAAACATAAAAGCTTGTGAATCTTACGGATTTAGCAAGTCCATGTTAGACTCCGCAATGGCAGGATCAATGGCCGTACCGGCCAGCTCTGAAGCCTGACGTAGCTTTGAACATTCTGTGTCAAAAGCATCAGTTATCTTCTTCTGCTGGGAGACAGCAAGTTGGGCTGCACGCAAAGCCTCTTTTTTTAACTCGGACTCCTCTGTGTCTTCTTCTTCTCCAGTCTCAGCTCCTCCATCTCCGTCCATTGCAAAAGGTTCCCCTTCACCACCTGGTTGCAGATTTGCCTTGTTTTGCATGAAATGACTGTACAGCTCAGTTTGTGAGAGTAGAAAATTAAGCCTCTGTTGCTGTCTCCTTGCTTCACGTAGCTCTTCTTCACGCTTCAGTGCCTCGGCTGCCTCTTTCTCCTCCTTCTTTTTAATTTCAGCCTGAAAACATGTCAATAATAGACAGTTGAAGCAAATCAAAATCCAAACATTAGTATTGAACTACTGGAATTCACTACAGGAGAAGTTTCACAACATGTCGTCATCATAAATCAACATCTACAAGTGATTTCTCCTTTATTTAGAACAATGCGTTCAAATTAAATTAACAAGTATAGAAATGGCCAGCTGGCGTGGCAGAAATAAAATTAAGTAATACTAACCTGTTCTTTATCAACTCTTTTCCAGAATATCAACATATCCCTAGCTAGCTTCCTGGTACGTATTGGGGCACTTCTCATCAATTTCAAAGATCTGCTCACCTTCAATTTCACCTAGATTACAACATCAAAATCATCAACCAGTAAGTTATTTAAATACAAGTTGAAGCTTATGATACATTATAAAAACAAAAATAATAATAATCCAAACCTCTCTCTGGGAGGCCTCGGCAAATCGCTTTGCATCTAGCATCTGCTTCTTATGCAGGTTTGTAAATATCCTTTGATGGCGAGGAATATCCCTTCGTGCAATTGCAGCCCAACATTTCAACATCTTCTCTCTCTCTTCTCTCTCAATAACAGAAGGATCTTTCTTTATTATTGGCTTTTTAGGCAAACTGCGCTCTATTATCTATAGAAGAATGTTCATCCAAAATAAAAAGATTATCAAGAAAAGGAATCAAATCATCCCAAGCATCATACAGCTTCAGAGCCAACAGGTATCAAATAAAAAAATTCAACTAATACCCTTCTTGTATTGGTCCAAAATCCAAATAAATCCCGTAATAACCTCCTACTGAAGATACCCAAACTTTCCAATCTACAAAATGCATACACTCACTTGCTCCATGGAAGCACAGTGCTGATGAAAAGTTAGGGGCATCATTTGAATGACAATTGGTGTATTGAGGATATTATAGTTCCCGGGGCGGGGGCGGGGGGGGGGGGGGGGGGTGAATGGTATTTTCCAAGCGCTAAATAACTACAAATCTGATATCTAGCAATCATTGCAAACTTGTCCATAATAAAAACTAATAAAAATAAACAGTTATAGTAGATATTGCAAACTAAACTTTATATAAATATTAGAAGATATTTAAACAGTTAGTATAGATATTGTAAACTAAACTTGCCTCATATGTATCTCCTTTCTCCAACACTTTAACATAGTAAGCCTGCAAGGTGCCATTTTCAGTCAATATAAACCGCCGGATCCGACCTGCAGCTCCCTCTGGAATCGCAAACGAATCCAGGTTCACTTGCAGACTAAACTTCTCAGCCTTGGCCCGAGCCTGAAGCGACCCATATTGGGTCTGAGGCTGGCCCAGTCCACGCCGATTTCCAGCCTCAGCTCTCTTGTCACTTGCAACCATTGCAGCAATTGAGCGCAGATCCAAAGACCCCTTCAGAAAAAATTCCTCCACGCGTATGTCAAAGTAACTGGGCAGCTTGAGTTCTGCTGCAAGCCTGTCGTAGGTCGGTGGTACCCTGTATGTTATTCCTTCACCTAAATCGAGGTAGGGTGAGTCAAGGGAAGAGACAAGCCTCGTAGCTAATAAATAATCAGGGTGCAACCGCGACCCCTTTTCCTTATCATTGGAGAACCTGGATTTCTTCGGAACGGGCTTTCGGGTTGGCATGGTCCGACCTTTATCTGAATTAGTAACAGATTCCACAGTCCGAGACCTTCGGTAGGTCTGCACATGCTCTGTAAGCATGGATCGGTAGTGATCCTCAGTGATTCCATAATTGTAGTCATCTGATGAGTCGCCATTATTTTCTGGCTCAAACGAGTTTCTCTTGCGTCGTTTGGTTGAACCAGTAAAACTGTTCGAGGCACCATTGTATGTATTTGACAAAGATCCTGGACCTGAATTAAAAATCACGAAATTTAATATGAAAAAGATGGAAGCAAGTAGAAGGCAAAAAAACAATTTTATTTGAGCTGTACCTACTTTTTGAGGTCATGTATGTACTGATGTACCTTAGGACTTCAGGACATATATACGTGCACTTTTTTCTATGCATCTGAATATAAAACCTACTGACAAACTTCATTTTCTTTCTACATAATAATATCTAAATATATGCATATTGTGAAATACAGATCCTGCTAAAAATGTTTAAACCAGGAATGAAGTTCTGCTCTGCAGGAACTAAATATTAAGATTATGAAAGAAAAAAAAATGGAACTTAAGCAAAGAGGGGGGTAACAGAAAGAGCTAAAGATGAGAACACAGAAAATTACCTTCACTTCCATCAGGACTACTACTTCCATATTGGTCAATATCATCAGGCAAAGGAACTTGAAAATTCACCAAAGACTACAAAAAAAAGAGGGGAGGAAATTACAACAAATAACACATTGACATGGAGATGCAAGATTCACAAAAGAACTTAACCAATCAATGTCAACAAGCTAGCACAAACCCAAACAATTGCAATGTGCACTAGCAAGATACTGGTTTAACCTAAATTCAAGACGTTTTCTTTAATGTTGTACTTAATTGAGTAATATGAAACAAGTACAGATATAATGGATGAGCAGTATATGATCTAGGATTAACAACTCGTTGCACTCAAGTAAATAAATACAAAAAAAAACATCAGTTTCCACGAGAATCCAACCAACTAAAGAAACTATCAGTTTCCAGTAAAAAAAACACCATAATTTACGCCGCCTGGCAATTTTGGAAATATATCATCGAGAGGAGCCACGAGAGGGAGAGAAATATGACAAACAAACCTCGAGATTGAAGAGATTGGAGTAAGAAAGGACGCCGTTAGCTTGGTGCTGCCGCCGCGCGTCCATTAGCGATAGGGGGTTAGGTTTAGGGTTTCAAGAGATAGAGAAGAAAATCTACGAACCAAACTCGGGTAGCTTATAAATTGTAGCGCTAGTGAGGGGAGATGATAGAAACGAGAAAGGGATGATAAAATAGCGGCACGTGGGGGAACAGAGGTAATTTTGAAGGCGTAGAAGGAGAGGTAGGGATGGCGGGGGGATACAAAGGCATGGCGAGGAGAGAGGGAAAGTAAGAAGGAAAGTGAGACGGTGCTGTTGGGTAAATATTTTAACAGAGCAGTTTTACCTCATGCAGCGCACTAGCTATAGAATTATAACATAGCTGCATACGGTTTCGTGCGCTTCATGAAGCTGAAATGTCTCTGTTAAAATATTTACCCGTGAGACGCTGGAAAAAAAATGAGACGGGGGGCTAAGTGCTAACATGCGCTAAGCCGCTGAGGAAGCAGAGTCCGGATCTGAGGCGATGCGCCGAGCTTCAATCCGGACCGTCCGATCAGAATCCGGATCAATTCGATCTTAGTACACAGTGAACGGATCAGATTCAAAATCAGAAAATGCGGTACGTTAGGGGACATGAATTCCAGGAATTTTTCCGAACTTTTTTAGTAACACCTTTAAAAAATAAAAATAAATCATAGTTAGTCTGTAATTTATAAAAATAAATAAAATTATTAGCAGAGGAGTTAGTCTGTATTTTTTTAGTAACACCTTTAAAAAATACAATTTTAGACACACAATTACTCTCTAATTCCTGCTTATGTATAAATCGAACCTATGCTCTTGGAGAATATGAGCAAAGGAAGGGGACAGGAGACGAAGGAACACAAGTGCGTGTTACTCCCTCTGCACTCTAAATCAAAGGGAATGGATTTTAGAGCTTTTGTATATTGAGTTTTCCTTTGCACAGTGTTGTTTTCTTTTCTTTCCTTTCCGATCTCCTCATTTCTGGAGCGGATGAACGTTGCGTGCAGCTCCAGTCTGAGCACGTGTTACCTTTCTTCTCTTTAATGAAGGATTTCTCTCCCTCTTTGAAGCACACCCCTATACAACAATTGGCTCATTTATTAAATTTTGGATCTTAGCATGAATGCATATCTAGTATGCACAAGACTTTAAAAGTGACTTGCGACTAAGTCGGCGTAGACTTTTAATGTATGCACAGACTTAGCCTGTGTGTCACTTAAGTGGTGTGCAGACTTAGTTGGCATGCCACCGTAAGCATACTAGGTATGACTGGTGTACAGTCATGTATTTTAATTCCTTTTTCGTAATACAATATTTTGAATTTTTTATTCAAGTGGCGTTTGGTACCGAACAAGAGACATGTAATTTTTAAGAAAAATGAAATATTAATAATCATTTTTAGGATGTTAGCTACTGTCACGTTAAATTCTCTCAAACGGACTGTTTATATTTGATATAAAAGAAAAATATATATATGTCGAGAAGCAAGTTTCAACTTTAAGTTTTGAGACACTAAATGATATTTTTTTTGAGACATGCGAGTGTTTTTTAAATTTGATTATTACAAAATTGTAAGCAGGAAAACCTGAAATTTTTATAAATACCCCAAAAAAATCAAAATTTCGAAATCTACCCAGTTTCTGAATGAATTTCGATTTATGCCCTTTCCAGTTATCAAATAACTGGATTTAGAATAACTTTTTGGTTATCCAATTCCCGGACATGGACAAAAGTTCCAGTTACTTGCTAAGCAGAAAGAAGAGAATTTCCGGATTTTGCTTTTTTTTGTATTGCAATATTAGAAATATTAAATATATTTCTTTGAAAATAAATGGAATACAATATAATTTGATTTATTAGAAATACTGCAACAAATAGTTCGGATCAACATTTTTCAGGCCGCATTTGTCGCGGCTGTAAGAAAAATTAATATATTTCTTTATGTGTTATTGGGAAAAAAATAAAAATGCTTAGATTCCGAGTTATTGATCCCAGTTCAAAAGTCACTTCTAGATAAATACAGAAAATATTGCCATCCTTCTATACATTTAATTTCTAAAAGAATTAAAAAAGAATTGACTTTTGCACTAGAAGGACGGTAATACTTTATGTATTTACCTAGAAGTGACTTTTGAACCAGGATCAATGACTTGGAATCTAAGCATTTTTATTTTTTTTCCAATAACACATAAAGAAATATATTAATTTTTTTTACAGCCGCGACAAATCCGGTCTGAAAAATATTGATCCGAACTATTTGTTGCAGTATTTTTAATAAATAAAATTATAATATATTCCATCTATTTTCAAATAAATATATTCAATATTTCTAATATTTCAATGCAAAAAAAAAAAAATGTTTTGTAAAAAAAGAAAAAAGAAAAAAAAGAAGAAGCAAAATCCGGAAATTCTCTTCTTCCCGCTTAGCAAGTAACTGGACCTTTTGTCCATGTTCGGGAATTGGGTAACCGGAAAGTTATTCCAAATCTGATTATTTGATAACTGGAAGGGACATAAATTGAAATCCATTCAAAAACTGGGTAGATTTCATAATTTTGATTTCTTTTTTGGTATTCATAAAAATTTCGGCAGATAAACAGTCAGCGAAGCTAATTTTTGTTTTAAATTATAGTGTCGTCTAACAATAAAAATATAATTAAATTTTAATATGCATTAAGGAGCTTGTCTTCAGTTGTCTTAATTTGTAAATAGCCGCTAAGGCGTATAGAAAAAAGAGATAATTGTGATTCCTCCTTTTATCTTCGCTTTCTGAATTATAATTCCTCTCTTTGTTTTCTAAATTATAGTTCCTCTTTTTATTTTCGCTTTGGCGTATGAAAAAGGAGATAATCGTTGGTATTCTAGTTAAAATATTATAAATTTTATAATTTCCCTCTCGAGATATTCAAAATGCTAACTTTTCCGTTCTATCTTAAAATACTTCCTCGTTTGCACCCTGCATTGTTTATTTTTTAGTTTAAACTATCATTTGGTTCTGTTATGAACTCAAGATGCATATTCTTCTCTTTCTTTTAAAATGTAGAATTCGAAAAATATCAGGATCGTCAATTTAATCTGCGGTCTTATTTTTTGAGAGCCGCATATTGAATTGGAGGTCACCTAAAAACTCAAAGATATACTATAATATACTGATATTTAGGTTTTTGAGGAGCCTCCAATTCAATATGTGATCCTCTAAGAATGAAGTTGCAAATTAAATTAGAAACTCTTGTATTTTTCGAATTATCTAATTTCAGAGGTATTTTAGTTTTTTTTTGTAAATGGCATTAATAAAAATTCGGGAAATTTTACAAATTGCCTTACTTTTTAAAATTTTCAAACAAAATATCCATCGTCTAAAATAATTAACATAATATCCTTGTGGGGCCATCATTTCCTCCTCTCCTCCCTCTTTATCTCTACCTCCTATTTACTCTCTTTGACGCATTCTTATCTCTCATTTAACTTTCTTGAGTACAAAATAGATTTTAAATAATATGTAACTCAAACAAAAAAAATTGGTAGACATGCAACAAAATTTTTAGTTAAATAATATATATATATAGTCTGGCTAATTTGCTGCCGGCAACATTTTAGCGAACTACTACTAGATCTGTGAGCCGTCTAATTTGGTTTTAGATTTACGCTTGATGATTTGAAAATAACGGAGCAATCAATGAAAATAGTTTCCATCTACCTCCCGACTCTCCTCCATACTTCCTAAAACCCTATTTCGTTTTCTCTTTTCCTCTCTCTCTCCTGGAGGATTTCGCCTTCTCTCCTTCCTCCCTCTCCGTCCTCCTTGGAGAAAACTGGAGGTGAAGTCGTTGGTGCTTTGTCCTTCACGCTATCACTCGGGTGATTGGTCTCTTTGGACGAGTCTCTCGACACATGTATTCTCTGACCATCTTTACTTCAATTTTGAATCTTTACATATTTTGCTATAAATATTTCCAATTAACTGGAAATTAGTTTATTTGGTGCAGCAAATTGCTTAATAATGACTAGTTTGCTGAAAGTTAATAAAAATGAGTACTGATATTATTGTCGAGTTAAGCTAATATGACACTAGTGTTATATAAAACTAAATAACACCACATCTTAAATCCTTAGATCTGCTTTAAGATCCGTAATATCCGCTTTTACTGTTTAAGTACTTTATTTTGTACGAATCTTAAAGCAAATCTAAGGGTTTAAGATGTGATGTTATTTAGTTTCAAATAACACTAATGTCATATTAGCCTAACTCATTATTGTCACTAGCAAATTGCTTAATAATTATTAATTTGCTGAAATTTAGTAAATTGCTTATAATATTTCCAGATAAAATTTGGTCTCCAAACACATATTAATATAGAGAACAAGATGAATGGTTTGGATCGGTCATTTGAACTTTAAATCCAGTGATTTATAGTCCAGTGTACAAAAGAGTCTATACATTGCAATGCACCATAACCAGGGGCGGACGCAGGATTTCTGCTAGAGGGGGGCAATAATTGGATGCAAATAGCTTATCGGGTATAATTCAACATAATTAAACCGAATTTTGGTAAATTTTGGATTCAAGTCAATTTATCCTAATTCCATGAATAAATTAGGATTCCAATTATATCAAATCCTACCCGTGAAAATGTAATTCTTGCATCCTAAATGAAACCAATAGAATTCATGGTCTCAGCATTCAACGCTCACTCCATTGACAAGCCTATCAATAGAAGAATTCAACCGTACCAGTAACTGGTACGGAACAAGGTGCTAACTGATCCAATCTCATTAGCTATATCCATTTCTATTTTTACATCATGGACCCATCCTTAAAAGACAATCCCTTTTAAATATTTCTACTAATAGATATGCCACATTATACAGGATGAGAGAATTCAACAAGGAACCCAACAATTCAAACTCAATTTAATTAAAATCTCATAAACTGATACAAATGGCGAAACAACCAAGGTTTAGTTGGAACCAAAATTTATACTAAAGTTTTGAGTCAAAGAGAGAGAGGGCTCTGCCAATTTTGCGATTGAGAGAGAAAGAGGTTGAGTCAATTTCGCAAGCCAAAAGGGAGTCAGAGAGTGATGCGTCCAAAGGGTATGGTGCAAAGTTTCAGTACAATGATGTACTTTTTAAACCTTTAACACATGTTGAATTGAATTGCAAGTGCACAATTCTATCAAAGTAGTATTTGAGGTATCAATCCACAGGGAGTATGATAAAAACTTAGTTTAAACTTTAGTAATAAATTTCAGAAAAATAAAATAAAGTAAAGTGCAATAAAAGTAAATTGGAGGGTTTGTTCTAACAATTCCTAGATTTGGGTTCAATACCCGAATAGAGAGTTTAAAACAATAAAAGTAAATGAAAGTAAAAGAAAGGAATTGGTTTGCTTTTATGATGAGAAGATCTAGGGGTATTCGGTCTACAATCCTTTGCTAACTCTATTAATTCGGTATTTGTTTGAATTCATGTATAATTTGACGAGGTTTCTAACCTAATATGTTATTAAGGGTTACTTTCGTAAATTAACAACGTGCCTAGGTAATTCAAACTTCTCGATTAGGTTTCTCACCCTAGCTACCTAGACCCATTGAGCGCTTGTAGTCTCTCTTCTCCTCAAATATTGGTACTTCGCAATTAAGTCCATCATACCAATACCCAATTCAAAGTGAAATGTCCTAATTAGGGTTTGGCTTCTCGATTAGGTTCTTCACCAAATTTCTAACCTTAATTTCTATAGTTCCGGCTTAGATTAAATTGGTTACAATCTTAATCTAAACCTAGGGTATTTGCATTCATAATTCGGTACTATCCTATTGATCACAGTCAATTTTGGTTCTTTCGAATCCAAAACGGGATACTACAATTCAAGTACTAACTATGTAATTAACACAAATGATTAAATCACAAAAATTAACATCAAATCCTATAAAACAATCATAATAAAAACAAATAATCGAATAAAATAGAATTAAACAAGTTCATGCATTGACCTAAACCCCTAGAGAGAGAACTACTCCCTCATGGAGAGATTCATTACAAAAATTGGCAAAGTAAGAAGAAATGAAATAAAGGAAGTAATTACTCCCTTTGACAAATCAAAAACCTCTATCTTGCTGACTTCTTGCTCAGGAAACCCTTCTTCTCCTTGGCTGAAAGCTTTCCTTTTCTCCAGAATTTATCGCTAAGAATTGTGTGTGTGTGTAGAGAGATAATGAAAGAATGAGAGATGATGAATGGAGAGTGAACCCCCTCTTTTATAGCCAATGATCATGTCCAATTCAGAGCCTAGAAAGTGGAGTTAGTGGGCGCTATATTTGGATTGTTTCCTAGGATTTCCTGTCCACATTTAACTGCAATACACGTCCATGAGGTGCCAAAAATAGAAAAACTGTCAAAACCGTGCAATTTTTGGCTTTCTGCTGGTCCAGTGCGGCTTACCCAATCCGCAATGCGGGTTGTTTGATCCGCAGTGGCTTCAAGTTTCCTTATTTAGCTCTTGTGAATTAGTTGAATGCGGATTGCAGTGCGGATTGCTGACCCACACTGCCGGTTAAAACTACTTCTCTGAAGTCTCTGAAATCGGCTAAGTGTTGAGTGCGGCTTGACTAATCCGCACTGCGGGTTGGTATCAATCCGCACTACGCTCGGACTGTTTCCTGTGCAATGCTTGGATGTTGGAAATGCGGCTAAGTACTCAGTGCGGCTTGACTAATCCGCACTGCGGGTAGATTGATCCGCACTGAGGGATATTTTCATCCTTTTTCATCATTTTCTGCAATGAAAAGCCAAACAATCGAAGTAACTTGATTCTAGGTATATTTAAATCACTTTATATTAAAAATACAAGATATTTAAGGTTGTTTTACGATAAAATCTAGATCGATTGTGTATATAATTTATGCTTATTAGAGAGCGAGAGGGAGACCATCGGCTGATGGGCATCGTGACTAAGTCAGAGTCTCAGAAAGCGAGAGAGATCTCGCGAGTCGCGTCGCCTATCGCGATTCAGAGAGGTAGTGGTGCAGAGCTATCGCCAACCACGATTCAGCGATTCAGAGAGAAAGAGAGAGAGAGAGAGGGCCTCGTGTCGCTAATCGCGTTTCATCGTTTGGGCTTCGCCAAAACTCGCATTTGGGCTTTTGGGCTCCGCCAAAATTCAAAAGTCTAGGCTATAGAATAGAAACTGGGCTTTAAACAACAGGGCGGGGCAATTTCAATTTCAGGGAGGGACAGAGGTCAGAAAATCCAATTTTTAACACTATTTTTGAAAATTCAGAGAAGAGCAGCTGACCTCCTCTGTGCTACAGTGGATCCGCCCCTGACCATAACCCATTTATATATATATATACACATACAAAAAATTCTCATATCTGAATATTTTTGAATCTGCAACTTCTTATCCAGAGGACATTACCTTGCTACTAGATTAAATATCGGTTTTCTGAGACCTGCTAATTGAACAAATTTGTCTATGGACAAACGGGCCGAACAATAATTAGACAGTATTTTAATACTATTTAGGCCCGCTAATCTGATGAAATCAATCAGGCCCGAAGTTAAGTTCGGATCAGTTGAACCGGACCGAGGGCCTTTGGACAACCCGTTTAACAGTTCAAATTCAGATCCGATCGATTCCTGTTCGAACACGAACAATCGAACCTAACACCGACTCTTCGTCTCTTCCCCTCTCTCCCTCTCCGTCGCGCCGCCTGGCCCGCGATCTCTTCCCTCTCCGTCTCCGTCGCGCCGCCTGGCCCGCCTCTCTCCTCTTCGTCTCCCTTCGTCTCCACTTCGTCCTTGTTTAGAACTGAGAGATAGAGAAAAGGCTCTCGCTTCCTTCCTTCCTTCCTTCTCTGCTCTCCTCTCACTTCGTCCTTGTTTAGGGCTGCCCTAGTTGTTGGTACAGAGGAGTTGTTGGTATTGCGATTGACTTTCAGTCTCGTACAAAATCAGAACCCTAATAATAGAGTTGTTTTCAAGATGATGATGGATGAGTATCCTGGTGAAATGGAGATGGAGCCGATGGAAGAGGTGGACGAGGAAGAGGAGATAACACAGGAGGATGCCTGGGCTGTTATCAGCGCATATTTCGAGGAGAAGGGGCTTGTGCGCCAGCAGCTTGACTCTTTCGACGAGTTCATCCAGAACACAATGCAAGAAATAGTGGATGAATCGGCAGATATAGATATCCGACCGGAGTCCCAGCACAACCCTGGTCGCCAGTCTGAGTTCTCTGAGGTTACTGTCCTTTTTTTTTTTTTTTCTGATAAAGAATTCTGAAATGAGGGTCATGGTACATGATACCAGTACTGCAACAGTTGTAGCCTTCCATTCGTGTTGTAGCATTCTGAAACTCTTGCAAAAGGGGTTGGTCTTTGCTTCTAGCTATGCTTTGATGAAATACCAGAGTCCCATTAATTACAGGCATTATTGAGCTACGCTCTGATCAATTAATGAATCAGAAAAAGGGCAAAAATAAAGAAAAAAAACAATTGTCACAAGGGAAAAACATAAAACTTAGAATTTGCCATAATTATGCGCAGATAGGAAACTAATGCCAAATGAAAAACAAAATCAGGAATATACAATGTGCTGCAGCCTTCCATCTGTGTTGTCTTTGAACATCTATGTCTGTTCTTTTTCCCTCCGCTTTCTGTTAATATTTGATAATTCATGGTGTCTGTTCTTTTTGCATGTGACATGCTTGTGTTTTTACAGAACTAAGTCATTGCTAAATGCTAACTGAAACCATGCTTTAGTGTTCCTATTTTATAGCCTTGATAGGGGTAATTTTGTTAATCAATGCAGACTTTGCACAAAATCAGCTTTGGTCAGATATACCTGAGTAGGCCAATGATGACAGAATCTGATGGTGAGACGGCCACGCTCTTTCCAAAAGCAGCTCGGCTTAGGAATCTTACTTACTCAGCCCCATTATATGTCGACGTAACATATCGAGTGATTAAAAAGGGACACGACTGCGAGGAGGTGACAGAAACCCAGGAATACCCAAAGGTTTTCATTGGCAAGGTGCCAATCATGCTAAGATCCAGCTATTGCACTCTATACCAACAATCAGAGAAAGACCTTACTGAGCTTGGCGAGTGTCCCTATGACCAAGGTGGCTATTTTATAATTAATGGCAGCGAGAAGGTGCTTATTGCACAAGAAAAAATGAGCACAAATCATGTGTATGTTTTCAAGAAGAGGCAGCCCAATAAGTTTTCTTTTGTGGGCGAGGTGCGGTCCATGGCTGAGAACCAGAACAGGCCAGCTAGTAGCATGTTTGTCAGGATGCTCTCTCGTACAAGTGCCAAAGGGGTTAGTATTTGCTTCTAGCTTATGATATATGTTTCTACCCTTAGCTTCCTTGTAATTAATGGTTGGATTCTTATTTTACAATTTTTTATTTATACAGGGTTCTTCAGGGCAATATATTCGGGCTACCCTTCCATATATCCGCGCGGATATTCCAATTATCATTGTGTTCCGAGCACTCGGTTTTGTTGCAGACAAAGATATTCTTGAACATATTTGTTATGATTTCTCCGACACACAAATGATGGAACTGCTACGGCCATCCCTTGAGGAGGCATTTGTTATACAAAATCAACAGGTAATTTAAGTCTCCTTTGTATAATCCTCATGCTTATCTAATGGAAGGTGATCCACATTCTTTTTTGACAATACTTGCATTGCTATTGTTAACGTATTGTTTGTTTATTAGGTGGCTTTGGATTATATTGGAAAGCGTGGTGCAACAGTAGGAGTGACTCGTGAGAAGAGAATTAAGTACGCTAGAGATATTCTCCAGAAAGAAATGCTTCCTCATGTTGGTGTGGGGGAATTCTGTGAGACCAAAAAAGCATACTACTTTGGGTGTGTCCTTTTACCATCAATGAAAATTCTCATTTTTGTCTACATGACCATCAGAGATGTTGACCACAAATCCTGTTTTCTTTGTTAAAAGGTACATCATTCATCGGCTGCTGTTATGTGCTCTTGGTCGGAGGCCTGAAGATGACAGGGACCATTATGGCAACAAAAGGCTTGACCTTGCAGGTCCCTTACTAGGCGGGCTCTTCAGGATGGTTCGTTTTGATTGAGATCAGAATTGTTGATTTGTTTTATCTTTGCACTGCTACTTACTATCTGATTTATTTAACTGCAGCTGTTTAGAAAACTGACGAGGGATGTGAGATCTTATGTTCAAAAGGTGCCTCTTTAAGAATAACTCTTTGGCATTTTGAGCTTATTTAATGTTGTCCTGTACTAATTTTGGAGCTTCTCTTGTTGAGCAGTGTGTGGACAATGGAAAAGAGGTCAACTTGCAATTCGCTATTAAAGCTAAGACCGTAACAAGTGGTCTCAAGTACTCCCTTGCTACTGGAAACTGGGGCCAAGCAAATCAAGCTGGTACAAGAGCTGGAGTATCACAGGTACATGAAGTTATGTTATCTTCATTGTTTCAAACCTGTATTAGTAAGATTAATATGCTTTTAATATGCTCTTACTCTTCATTTAGGTGCTGAATCGTCTCACATACGCTTCGACGTTATCTCATTTGAGGAGGCTGAACTCTCCCATTGGGCGTGAAGGTACGTTTTGTACTTTACCAGAAGGAAGGGCAGATTATAGTATCATACCTGTTGGCTGATCACAACCTTGAATTTATCAGGGAAGTTGGCAAAACCACGTCAACTGCATAATTCTCACTGGGGAATGATGTGTCCAGCTGAAACACCCGAGGGTCAGGTACTTACTTATACATAGGGAATGTTCAGGTCAATTTAAAGAGCTCGAGGATAGATTATAACAGTTTTACTGTTGTGGGGCTTCAGGCTTGTGGGCTGGTGAAAAATCTTGCACTTATGGTGTACATTACTGTTGGTTCAGCTGCTCATCCAATTTTGGAATTTCTGGAGGAATGGGGTACTGAGAACTTTGAGGTACTCTAAATAGATTTAACAGTTGAACCTGGATCTATTCTTCTCTGTACTTAGCACTCAGAATTTGTGCTGTGACATTTTCAGGAAATATCACCTGCTGTCATTCCTCAAGCAGCAAAAATCTTTGTTAATGGCTGCTGGGTTGGAATTCACCGAAACCCTGAGCTCCTGGTTAGAACTTTGAGGCGTTTGAGAAGACAGGTAATCTATTTTCCTCTCCATTTAACATTGAATGTGTTGCTGGGCATTATGGCTTGTTGAATATTTGAGAGCATGAGCCATTAGGTATAGAATGCCTTTTTGAGTCCTGATAGAACCTGATTTTTGGAATAAATAGAAAAGGCAACACAGTTAAAATCTTATTATGATTCACATATTGAATCGTATGATTTGACTCGATCTGTTATTCAGGTTAGCATGTCCAGACCCACTAAAATTGTTAAATGTCTATGTCGTGAAGCCCCTTCTAGTTTTTCTGTCTCCCCAAAAAATGCTCATTTGCATCTTTTGTGCCTTTCTGACTGGAAAGAGCACAGTAGAAGACCCATGAGAGAGGAAGAGCACAAGAGATGGTGATTGGGAACAATTAATTAATGTTTGTTATGTGAATTGTGGTTAATTTAATCTCAAAGAGCACACATCTTAATGTAAAACCATACAGACATGGTATAATTTTTTTTCTTCTCGCAATATAATTTGCTGTTGCAATTATTACTTTGACTGCTTTGTTTACAATGACTTAAATTTTTAAGCTGTTCATCTCCAACTAACGGTGTGCTACTTTTTTATTCAGATCGATGTGAATACTGAGGTTGGTGTGGTACGTGATATTCGTCTGAAGGAACTCCGATTGTATACTGACTATGGCCGTTGCAGTCGTCCATTGTTTATAGTTGAAAATCAGAGGCTACTGATTAAGAAAAAAGATATCCGTGCCTTGCAACAAAGGGTCTGACCTTCTTTTAGTTTCTATTTACTGTTAGCCAATTTATTATTGACCTGTTTTCTTTAGCTGAAATTGTTTCTTTTAATGTATATCAGGAGACCCCAGAAGAAAGTGGCTGGCATGATCTGGTTGCCAAGGGATTTATTGAGTACATAGATACTGAGGAAGAAGAAACTACGATGATATCAATGACTATTAATGTTAGTGCCTGGAATCTTAGATTGGTTCTGATAATTAGTTAATGGCTATCATGTAGAGACATATGATGACTACCTTATGCTACACAAAAATTCCAGGATCTTAACAATGCAAGGATGAATCCAGAAGAGGCATATTCCGAGACTTACACTCACTGCGAAATTCATCCGTCACTCATCCTGGGTGTTTGTGCTTCAATCATTCCTTTTCCTGACCACAACCAGGTTATTGATCTCTCTTGAAATCTCTTGTTCTATACTACATTTGTATCTGCTTGGCTTATAGGATGTCTTTATTGTCTTTCAGTCACCCCGTAATACATACCAGTCAGCTATGGGAAAGCAAGCCATGGGGATTTACGTCACGAATTATCAGCTGCGCATGGTGAGGACTTGAATCTTTTGGTTTTTAATTTTTATGGGTCTGTTAAGAAGGTTCTTTTATGAAGTACGAAATTTAGCTTAGTTATCAAGTTGCATTTACATCCAATAAGAAGGCTGTGAAAGCTCAACATCTGTGGAAGCCAGCCATGATGAACCGCTTATACATGGCAGATTGTAGAAGATAATTGTGGTCATAATTACATGTATAGTCTTTTTCTGTGTTTTCATCTGCGTAATTGTGCTTCTGCTATTTCTCAGGATACATTGGCATATGTTCTCTATTACCCACAGAAGCCTCTTGTCACCACTCGTGCTATGGAGCATCTACACTTCAGGCAGTTGCCAGCTGGCATTGTAAGGGACATTGATCTTTATACATGCTCGAGAAATTTACTTTATTATTTTGAAAATAAATTTTGTTAATAATTTCTATTTTTATTGGATAGAATGCTATTGTTGCTATTGCGTGCTATTCGGGATACAATCAAGAAGATTCTGTCATTATGAACCAATCATCAATTGACCGTGGTTTCTTCCGATCATTGTTTTTCCGCTCGTATAGGTATTATATCTGTATAATTTCTCATATTTTGTATTATGGTTTTTGTGTAGTCACTAAAATTTATTTAAGTGGTTTCACATTTGTAGAGATGAGGAAAAAAAGATGGGAACTCTTATCAAGGAAGATTTCGGCCGTCCAAATAGGGAGAACACTATGGTAAGTTGGTAACATTTGAAAGGATCTTCTTTTCTGTTTGGTCAAGAGGTAATGGTTTTTAACCCAAAGCATTCTTTTTTAAGGGTATGCGGCATGGATCCTATGACAAATTAGATGATGATGGCCTAGCTCCTCCAGTGAGTTTTTACTAATTTTGGTTTATGAAATTGTTGACTTCTCTACAAATACTGTTTATGATATTTCTTTCCTTCTTTTTGTTAATTAGGGTACTAGGGTTTCTGGTGAAGATGTTATTATTGGAAAAACATCTCCACTTGCCCAAGATGATGCCCAGGGCCAATCAGCGAGGTACACACGGCGGGATCACAGCACTTCTATGCGCCACAGCGAAACTGGGATGATTGATCAGGTTATGTTTTTGTCCTTCCTGTGATGTAACTTTTTACTGGTTCTGTTCTTAATTTGAGGTTTTCTGCTTTTGTGTTCTCATTCATCGTGTGATATGTACAGGTTCTACTGACAACAAATGCTGATGGTCTGAGGTTTGTGAAGGTGCGAATGAGGTCGGTACGTATACCTCAGATTGGAGACAAGTTCAGTAGTCGGCATGGTCAGAAGGGAACTGTTGGCATGACATATACCCAAGAGGACATGCCTTGGACTATCGAAGGCATCACACCTGATATTATTGTGAACCCACATGCCATTCCATCTCGTATGACTATCGGTCAACTTATCGAGTGTATTATGGGAAAAGTCGCAGCTCATATGGGGAAAGAGGGTGATGCCACACCTTTTACTGATGTCACTGTAAGTTCATTATTGTAATACTAGCAAAATGCAGTGATCAACTTACTCCTAATAATGGAAACAATTGCGAGAAGCCCTTTCTCCTTGTGAATTCACAGAAGGCACTATTTACCCTATCTGTTGGAGAAGGTCATGTTGAAATATGTTCATAATCTAAGTCATGGTTTTGTCTAGTTAAATTAGTGAACTAATTACATTCACGCTTTAGCAAAGTTACCTAGATTGATGGTGTTCAGTTTCTAATTTTCTCATTGGTGAGGAGAATTGTAATATTGTTAAAGAAACGGCTTAAAGTAGCCTTCCCAAGTTAGCAACAATAAGGGAGTTTGAAAATTTTACAAAAAAGTTTGCTACTACTTAGCTGTCTGTCTGTCTGTGTGTGTTTGCTTGCTTGGGTGGTAGATAATGTGAGTTGTCATTTAAGTTCAAACTCCTATTTTATAAACTCTCAACTAACCTTTGTTTTGGTATCACTCAAAGGTGGACAACATCAGTAAGGCCCTGCACAAGTGTGGTTACCAGATGCGTGGGTTTGAGACCATGTACAATGGTCATACAGGCCGTAGGTTGACAGCCATGATATTCCTGGGCCCCACATACTACCAGCGCTTGAAGCACATGGTTGATGACAAGATACACTCGAGGGGGCGTGGACCCGTGCAGATCCTGACACGTCAGCCGTCAGAGGGGCGGTCCCGGGACGGTGGTCTGAGGTTTGGAGAGATGGAGCGTGATTGTATGATTGCACATGGAGCTGCATTTTTTCTGAAAGAGAGGTTGTTCGACCAGAGTGATGCATATAGAGTGCATGTCTGTGAGAAGTGTGGCTTGATTGCCATTGCAAATCTCAAGAAACATTCCTTTGAATGCAGAGGATGCAAGAACAAGACTGACATTGTCCAGGTAAGATAACCATTCTAATACTTTTGGTATGGCACTACCTTGTGTCGTCAATATCTTTCGGTTGAGGTCATAACCGAGTAACTATGTTAATTTACATTATTTTTATTTTTTTTTTGTAATTTCTCTAGTTTTGCTACTTGTTGCAACCACTAGCCTAAATTTTTTCTCTACCCCCATGTGGACCTTATGTTTCCTTCTAAGGTAAAGATTTTTGTTTGACCTTTTGTTTTGCTTTGTTTTCTGTAGGTGTATATACCGTATGCATGCAAGCTTCTGTTCCAGGAGCTCATGGCTATGGCAATTGCTCCTAGAATGCTCACCAAAGAAGTGAAAGAACCCAAAAAGAAGAAATGAGCATTCTCGCATAAGCTTAAGGCTATCTGGTACTGAAGTTTTTTTGGGTTTAAACACTGCCACCTGATGATCCTACAAGTGCAAAAATAATATTGAGATTTGCTTGGGGGGCATGAATTGCTTCCGAGTAATCAGCAAGTAACACAAGCCTGGATATGCCTGCTTGGATTCTAAAATTTGTGTCTTTATGATATTAAATGTATTTCTTGTGAAGCCACTTATTGCTTCAGCCTATTTAGAATCATTTTATGTTATACTGCAAAGTAAACTGTTTTGTAATATTTTGTACGATAAAAAAAGTGTTGAACCCGTTGAGTAGAAGGAAGAGAGATTTTAGCTGATCGTGATAGAAATTTAAATCGAACTATTTTTTCTTAGAGCTGAAAATGAAATAGATGAACTTTTAGCGTTAAAGAAAAGATATTCGTACCATTCGAAGGTTACTTTTAAGCAACGTTGTAAAATATCAAGTGAGATCAATTCGGTGATTATTTGTTTCTTAGTTACAAATGATAAAAGTTCATTATTCAGGGAAATAACTTGTGCGGTTGTGCCGACGCTAATTTTTTGGTTGCCATTTGATTAAGAGTTCCAAATCATAATCAAGTAACAGAAATGGTTTTGTATAGAACATGCAGTAATTAAATAGCACCCATAGTTCATAATTTAATTGTGTAAAATCAACATTTAATTTAAGATGAACTTGTATACCGTTTGATTATTGTATCGGTTCAAACATTAATTGCCCTGCTTTAGGCAAATGGTGGAATTAAATTATGAACTATGCGTGCGGGGCGCGGATTTTCTGCGTTGTTGGAGGATGATGGGAGAATAAAATCGGCTTTTCTGCGTTCCAAGCATTCAAGTTACCTGCACAAAAATTTGCAAAACCTAAAAATTAAAGTATTCAAGTTAAATATATATATATATATATATATTGTTTAAAACCTGTAGGTATTTTCATTAATTAGGATAAACTAGTTACACATAATTTCGTATCAGTACATACAACATTTGTATTAGTACATTAAATATTACAACTGAATTCATTTACAAAAGTAGACAAGAAAAATTAGAAAATAAAAGTAGAACCAGGGATTTCTACGCTCAGATCGGTAGATATGTATTGAGCCTACAGGATTTTCTGTGCTCATGCTCAGATTGATAGATTGTGAGTCTATATAATTTCTTATCATTAGCACAAAACGGTATTGTTGAAATCAAGTCAAGACAAGGGAATTCAAAAGAGCCTTCATGCTCAAATGAGGTTTGTGCTTGATTTATTCAGACGAGAATACGACAAGAACAGAGAAAGGTCAAAGCAGAGGAGGATGAAGAGGACAGAGAAGAAAAAGGAAGAGAAAAGAAGAGGTAGAAGAAGATCACATCACTGCCAACAACATCACTGTCATTAATTATAATACGCATCTTATTTATGTATATAGATTGTAGATACTACTGACGAGGTGGAGCAAATTTATAACACCTACATCTAAATCTGGTGAGTCGAGACAAGAGAGTGACGAAGCAGAACGGTGGCTAGATCCATCAATAAAAGCACTGTTCGAATTAAGTGAATGGGACCGAGCGGAATGAGTAGAGGGAGCGCAAAGAAAGCAACGGACTTGTTCGACTCTCAAAATTCATATCCTCAAGGAAGCTTGCGGAGGAAACGAGGCAGAGAGCGTTAATAAAATATTCAAGTTAAATATTACTAAACTAAAAGTTTGATATTGAATAAAGCCAAGGACTTAACTTCAAATTTTGCATTCTTTATTCTTTTTTTTTTTGCTTCTTAAACGCCCGTAGGCTTGCATTCTTTATTCTTACAACCGAACTTTTTAGAAAACCTGAACCACCATTTAAAATCCTTGTACCAAGTTCTGGTAGTAGCTTACCAGTCCAAGCACCAAGCGGGTAGTGGTGCTTGTTATCAGAAAAACTGAACCATCTTGTTGTTTAAAAAATTAATAAAATTCCTTAGGTCTCAAATTAAATCCCCAAAATTATTTTTCCTTATGGAATAATCTGCAGGGCCTCTTCTCTAACTTGTTTCATACCAATCCAATAATCCCACAAAAAGATATTAACTTCAAAAAATGCTCCCCTGAAAATTTCTGTTGAAAGCTGAAAACTGTGAAAAGATTAAATAAAATCTTATTGTGACCAATTAAAAAATCAATTTTTACAAAAACACTTAAATGATTTTTTTTTGGAATTGTAAAACACTTAAATAAATAATTTAAGATAAATAAAATTCATCTTTTCAGCCGCACTGCTGCTACTCCCTCCATTGCGATGCACGCTCTCCGCCTCTGCTAGCTTCTGTTCCACTGTATGATTTGTTCAAATGCATTTTACTTCTCTTGATATAGGTTGAGAAGTAAATATTTATATTCCATAACTCTTCTCTTAATTTAAGAGTTGCAGATTGAATTGGAGGTCACCTAAAAACTAAAAAATGTATCATAATATATTGATATTTAGGTTTTGAGGGCCTCCAATTTAATCACGAATGGAGCCACAAATTGAATCGAATGCCCTCGTATTTTTCGAATTCTTTAATTTCAGAAATATTTTGATTTTTTTTCAAACGATATTAATAAAAATTTCTGTTTTTTAAATTGAACGCATCTATTAAACTTGCAGAGTTGCAGTTCTCTGTCCCAACGTGAGAATACCTCTCTTATTCATTGAAAGACGCTCCAAATTGAGAACCCCTCCATAACTCGACTCAATTATCGCTTGTAATTTTCTTGACCTTATAATCAGATACAACACGAGACTTAATATGATATGTTTTACTTTTTAATATGATTCAATCCCATTCATTCGCACGATGACACGTTTCGAAATAGAACTTGTCATCACAATATTTTTATTTTTATACTTCAGTAGATGCTATATAATTTATCAACAATTGTAACTAAAAGATTACAATTTTCAATTAAATATCAACCTTTCAATTAAATAGTTTACTTTTTTTTCTTTATGCATCGAAATATATTGCCAAGTGATAATTCCTTGTATCTATATTATGCATGCAGACTGTAATGTCAAACAATAATATATAATTTATGTAGAATCAGAGATTTAAATAGCGTTTATCGCGTCATAGAGGAATGGCTAAAAAAATAGCGCTATGTTCATATAGTGTTGTATATTTTATGGTCCGAAAACGCTAAAATAATACTATAATACTGCTATAGTGTACTTTTTAGAACCTTGTATAAAACGGTGCTAGTCATATATCATGCTTTATTTTCATCGAATATTCACAGTACGAGAAAAATACAAACATACCATACTTGTTCTTAAAATTTAAAATCATATCTACATATACACCTTCATAATTAATATTTAAAAATCATATCTATATATACACCTTTATCGGATGCTCGCGGTACGAGAAAATACAAACATATCATATTTGCTCTTAAAATTTAAAATCATATCTACATGTGCATCTGCTTATATCATAATTATATTCATATATTTTTCTCTTGCAAATATTTGGACATCGATATCCTTAATATGATATGTTTTATCTTTAATACGATTTCAATTGCATTCGTTTGCATGATAACGCATGTCGGAGCAGACATCGTCTCCATTCTTATATTAAATATTATGATCCATCAATGTCTATAATTAAAAGAAATTCTTGAAATAACTATCAGCCCTTCAATCAAATAGTCTATCACTTTTTATTTTATTTTATTTATCTTTTGATTTTTTTTCATTGGATAAATGATTTTAATTAATTTTAAAGGTTAGTATTTATTATAACTGTGAAAAGTAATAAATTATAAAGTACGTTATATAATAAAAAAAATATAATACCGCTTGATCGATTATTAATCACTGATTTTTTTTTAATTATTGATTGGGTATAAATTGTATTCTAATTTTGCGTTATTTTATTGAACTTAACCAATGTCAATTAGTCACATTACTTGTTTGAAATATTTATTTAAAGCATTTCATGTATACCCCTCAGAACTTTGAAAATTAAGTATTCCTTCCCCCTCTAAAGTTCATAATATCATATTTATCCTTCTAATTTTAAAAAAAAATCATAAATTTACTCATTTTATTACATTTTTTTTTTCAAAATATTGTAGATTTATAAAGTATCAATATTAACCTTTACTGAGTGTTAGGTTTCTATGCAGTCAGTTCTAGAGTGAAAATAGTTTATTTCTCTACTTCTAAAGCATACAGAGTGATAGATATGTATACGCTTTTGTAAGCATCAGAAGTAGAGATATGAACCATTTGTCAGAACAACAAATTATAAGACTGATAGTTTTTTTAAACAAACTACATATTTTATATTATTTAATAAATAATAAATGGGTACTTTATAAATTCAAAGTAAATTTAAAATGTGTTTTAATATAAAATGCTCCGTAAAGATTAGCAACAAATAACATGTTAAGAAAAAGAGTCACACATTCTAGGTTTAAAATTTCCTTGAAAATTGAGAATAAATCTGTTTGTGATATCAATAATCCGAGTGAAATTGCATAATTATTGTGAATAACTACTTTGATCATATGGATGAAACATCAATAGCAAATTGACAAATACTTGATTGAACAATGCAAGATATAATTAGTCTATTTTTTCATTAATTAATTTTTTTATTTTTCTATTTATATGAGAATTTTATTTTTCTATTTGTATGAGAATTTTATTTTTTCAATAATTAGTCTATTTGTATGAGAATTTTATTTTTCTTTTATAATAAATTTTCGTTACAACATACGGACTTAGTCAAGGGACTTATGATGCAAAATTACGAAACAGTACTGTTTTGGGAATATTTGCTAATGGAGGGGTTTCGAAGCAAGTTTTACATTGCCAATAAAATTTTGCTCTCTGACTATTCCTCTTTCTGTCGATAGCGGCGAGAAACGGAAGAAGAGAGCATCCATCAAGCACACACACGCGAGATAAAATATGGCGGCGAAGGCGGAGTCAGGTGAGAGAGACTTGGAGCAAACACTCAAACCTTTCTACGATAGAGCTACAGAGGCCGAGGTACTTCCCCTCTGACCCTCTTCCCTTCCATTCCCAAACACTCACAAATTTTGTACAATTTCTACCAGAATTTCTCAGTCAACTTTTGCTTTCAATGTAATTTGAGAAAGTTTAGGGCTTAAGGTATAGGATTCCAGGTCATCAGCAGTTTATTATGGATAGCTACAGTGGTTGATTTTTTTGCTTTTGTGGTTCCCTGACTTGTTCTCTGTAAAATAGTAACTTATATTGCAAATTAGTACAGTTTGTAATTGGAAAAATGGAATGAGCACACAGTGAAGTTAGTACTCATCTTATAATTTTTATGAAGGTAAAAAGTAACTAGATTATTGTTTTTAGAAGAGGGTTCAAATGCCTCCATTTTTGGTGCCTCACTCATGCTTCCATTTTTAAAAGTGCTAATAAATCAAAATTTAAATCATAAACGTCAAAATAAAACCGTTAGATGTAATCTATGTTATTATCTCTATGTGCTCATAAAAAGAAATCACATTTCAATTTTATTTTTATGTGAATCAATCATTTGAAAAATCAACATCTAGAAATTATCCACATTAGTATGTTTTTATAAGCTCTTGATAACAACCAAAACAAAGTTGAAATGTTATAATTTTTTACACGTGCATAGATAAAATGATGTAGATCATATCCAACGGTTTTATTTTGACTTTTAAGTTTTAAATTTTGAGTTATTAAAGTTCTTAAAAATGGAAGCAGCATGGAGGAACAAAAAATGGAGACATTTGAACCCTCATCTTGTTTTTATATGCTAACATATTACCAGGTTATGTAAAGAACATACATACCTGAGGAGAATTACCATCAAATAAGCTCTTTTATTTATTTTTATTTCAAAGTCAGCTTAATTTATTAATGGCGGTAAAGTTTGGTATTGATAGGAACTGTCTAATTGCAGGATAGATTAGCAAAGCTGGAAGAATTGCTCATTAAGAAAGGTAGTTTTCAGCATTCTGTTTCTCCTCCCCTCTTTAAAAGTGTTTTGTTCATTTCTCTCTGTTAGTAAATCACAAAGTTACGGTTATTTCACAATAATAGGTGATTCAGAGAATGACACTAAGGTGTCGTCTATAGTAGAAGAATTTCAGTTGAAGCTTAATATTGCTGATGCAGAGATTATATCAGAAAGAGAAAAGGTTACTCCTCTTGTGTTGATTTTTCTTTAATTATCCGGCTGTATTATGATGATTGCATAACTAGCACCGCAGGTTGGCTTTTGGCCTGAACGGTACCTTGTTTATTCATACAGTATTGGTCAGGCAGGATGGTCTCTTAGAGTTTTTCAAAGAAGGAAGAGCATGGTCAAAATAGAAGCTTAGTTGCATCTTAATTTAAATAGATAGCCATAACTTAGCATGCAGGTTCAAGTATTTCAATTTTAAGCTTCAGTCAAAATTTTGAAGAATGGTGCTAAAACCGCAATGCATGTAGAGGATTTAAACAAATATGGAAGCAATCATATAACAGAAGGAACATACACTGCTCTGGTATAAGACTCGCATGACTTCCTACTACTTACAGCAACATACCTGTCATCTACTAATAAATTTAACCTGTCTTGATACTTTCGAGACCGAAATTCAAATATAGTAGAATCCATTTTTATGAACAAAGAACATAAAAAAATTATTGGTACTTTTTTTAAATAGACTGTTACTTATTTTTTGATAAACATCTTGCATGTTACTAATATGCAGGCTTCTAAAGAGATTCAAAAACTCACAGCTGAAAATGAGAAACTCAAGTATCGTATTGCTCACCTCATCCGTGCACTAAATGAAGCAGATTCAAAACTTGCAGGTTCAAAAGGTAGGCATGCTTGATTTGGAGTTGTTCGTATCAGTATGTTTATATTGCCGGAAATGATTCATAGCAAGACATGGTAGTTCAGTTTCTGAACTTGAAACAGACATCCATAAAAATACAAAATAAATGCATGAATAATTACGATTCCATCATATGTATTTCTTTAGCTTTGAGTTATGACTTTAGTGCTGCAAAATAAGAAAATATCTCACACTTCCTTCAAAACTTGGGTAAATGTAACATAAAGAACACTGTCCTTTTACCGTACTTTGAAAATTACCCAATTACCCCTTGGTATGTTTCTTTTGGTACATGTTGGTTTGTATGCATAAGCATTTCCCAGGATATATATTAAACACTAGAAATTGCTGCTGATAAGGACTAAAAAGATTAGTTAATGGCAATGGAGCACCTTATTAGTATTCGCCAAGTATGGCAATACCAGAACCACCTTGTACGGTAGCAAAATTTTCAAGTCTACACTGTGTTCTCTAAGTAAGAGCATCATGTTCAATTTTCTCTTATGACGGTTTTATACGAGGCCTGGAGGACAAAAAACCAATGGCCAAATAAAAATCGATAAATAGGTATATGTTTGGTATTACATGGAATCAATTATGTACCTCTTGGTAAACTGCGCTGAGAAAACAGTACATAATTTGACAGTGTGGTACTTGTACTGAAAATCAAATGTTCTATTTCTATGATATGCAGAATCTAGTTGAACTGGAGGAGATTAACTCTGCTTCTCAAACACGTGTATTTATTTTGTTACTGTTGTTTCTAAAGGATTAGACATTTGTTATAGATGATTATTGGTGAAAATCTATAGATTGTCAATGCATTTTTTTTATCGAGTAGAAGTTTCTGCGTGATAATATGTGAAGTTGTGCAACTGTCACCTGTAAACTGTAATGAAATGCTCCAGAGCTTATTTGTTTCATAACTATTGAATTATTCTGGTCAAAACTATATTAGTAGTTAATGAAATATGAAATTTGTTTGCGGAATAATTAGGCCTCCAGGCTCCAGTGTATACTGAGCCATAAAATTTCATATGAAACATATCATCACTCTTTTATTTTCCAATTTTAAGACTTCTGCTATGAAATGTCTACATTGATAAATTTTATTTCATGTTTGAATTTTAGATGGCAGTTTATTTGTATTTTCAAGGATGTATGATGATTTCACAAATAGAATGATTTATTTTATTATGTTAATTTTTATTTGCTCATTCATCTCAATATACCTTCAAGGGATTGTACTGTATTTTAGATAGAGCTGCAGTACCATATCTGGATCACTCACCATTGGTAGTAATTCATGTGGATTTGTACAATGTTTGATTTTTATATATCACTGACGTGGCAAGTAGTGAAAACAAATGCTATCGCAAGGGGTGGCAAGAGCTAGCTGGTCACAAGTGAGCTGACTTTAGATGCTCGAGCTGAAATTTCAGCTTGAAATTGTTACGAGTTGGACTGAGCTAACTTGCGAGCTGGTTTGTTAGGTTTGATTAGATCTTGTTTTAAGAATAAAATAAATTCTACAAACTTTTTAAATTGAGCAAAACAGTAAAATATATATACAAATTCACAAAATTGATGTCTAGCCGAGCAAGTTAGGTTCCAATTTTAACTCGTTAATTTTGGACCGAGTTAATGGTAAGATAACTCGTTAACAACTCAGTCCAATAATGATTGAGCGAATCAAGTGTAAGTCACAATCGCGCCACAAGCTACGAGTTTTTTTGCCACCCCTAATTGCAAGTACATTCAAAAGATAGACGCATATTTTTAATTCTCAGATAATCCGGAAAGATACATCAAGCCATCCCTTGTGAGGTTGTGCGGGTTTGAAATAAAAGAAAATACAAATAAGGTTATCTTCTTTTCATCTATTTCGGCCCTTTATGGCCGAAACATAAAGTTTTCAGAAACATTTTTTTTTCTTGAAATTAGTTTTCATAAACAATTTTTTTTCTTGAATTTCCTCAACCCACTTTACTTTTTTTTTTTTCAAAAAATTCGCATCCCCTGATATATATCAAACTCTGAGTTGATCTGTGAAAAATCCGGACCATTCAAATCTTTTATGCACGTATCTCAAAGCACAATAATTCTGTCCACTTTACTCTGAATAGGAACTGAAATGAAATTGACTCATAAAACTGAGAATTTGAGATCCCCTTTTTTTTTCTCAAAGCACAATAAAACCCCCTTTTTTTCTCTCTGACCCGTAAATTATGGGCCAGATATGCGCCTTACTGGACTGGGCTCATGACCTTTCGCTTTCGCTTAGACAGTTGCGCCTTCTTTGTAAATTCGATCCGACGGCCCGGATCATCGCAAAACCCTAACTTAACTGCCCCTCTAAAACCCTAACTTTTTTAGTTGAGCTCGCGCTGCCCCCATTTCCTTCCTCTTCTTTCTCCCCCAACCCAAACCCTCTAAACCCTAGAGGGTGAGAAACCCCGTATCTGTAGATCGGAGCTCTCCCATGGCGCTGTACGTGTTATTCGAGTCGGCCTCTGGCTATGCTCTATTCCATGCGTACGGTATGGACGAGATAGCGCAGAATACCCAGGCAGTACGAGACTCAGTCGTTGACCTAAATCGCTTTGGTCAAGTCGTCAAGCTCGTCGCCTTCTCGCCCTTTTCCTCTGCGATGGATGCTCTTAACCAGTGTAACGCCGTCTCTGAAGGTAAAAATTAGTTTAAAACAATTTTAAGTACGAGAATTTTTTTTTCTGAAGGTCAGTGTGATAACTCTCTGACGATTTCATTGATAATAATAAGAAGTTTATTTACAAAACACTTATTCTATATACACAATTGTAAATTACGAGCATTTTTACAAAACACTTATTTTAAGTACGAGCATTTTTATAAGCTGCCACATAAATCTTTTTTATGAAAAATTTTGGAGCGAATATTGACACAGAGACCAACCTAACTTTCTTTAAAAAATTGATGCTTTGTATCCCACTGATATTCATTTAAGATATTATGAGCATATGCATGATGAGAACATAAACATATTAGTAGCATTTTTGTTATTTTGTAGGAATAATGACCGATGAATTGAGAAACTTTCTGGAACTGAACCTGCCAAAAGTGAAGGAAGGAAAGAAGGCAAAATTTAGTCTCGGAGTTGCCGAGCCCAAAGTAGGCTCTCAGATCAGTGAAGTTACTAAGATACCCTGTCAGAGCAATGAGTTTGTGCTTGAGATTCTTCGAGGGGTCAGGCTGCACTTTGACAAGTTCATTAAAGATTTGAAGGTTTGGTGCCTCCCATTGTATACCTTTTTTTTCTGTTATCTACTTGACTAATCAAGGATCTTCATATTTCATTTTGTTAGAACATTTCTTTTCTGTATTTTGCTATTGGGTAGTCTATTGGAAAATTATTAGCACACAGAGTGGAGCTAAAGGTACAAAATAGCTTGTGTTTTGATGTTCATTATTTATACTTTTGCACTCAAATCCCCATCGTGACATTGCTTTAATAGTTTTAATTTATGGAACTTGGTTTGTAAAATGGAGAATGAAATGTCTGTTTTATGTTTGTTGCAGCCCACAGACTTAGATAAAGCACAGCTTGGTCTGGGCCACAGTTACAGCAGAGCAAAGGTCAAGTTCAATGTGAACCGAGTTGATAACATGGTTATTCAGGCCATTTTCTTACTGGACACACTTGACAAGGACATCAATTCTTTCTCAATGAGAGTCAGGTTTGTAGTTTTATATTTTGAGGCATTTCTTTCTTTCGTTGTATATTTTGAAAGTTCCCTTGTGCAGTCGGTTGCAGTTTTAGTTCATTATACTTGTATTTCACTACTTCATATTGACGAGATTCATATTGTGTAATATGATAGAAGTCCACCTCCTAATTGTTGTTAACTTTAATAGATGATTAGGTCCTAAGTAATCGACTTTCAATTTACTTGCTTTTCGTCTTCCCATTGATACATGAAAAAAATTGTGATGCTTTCACAGATAGCGCTTTTGCTATGTTAACACTTTCATGCTAAACTGGTTGCCTATGAATAATATGCTACATATATCTCCATCAAGTAGCAGGCAAGCTTGTTGGAATAGTCAAATTACTCTATTCACATCTTTGTCACTTGACACTCAAACTAGGTGTTTGTAACCTTTCCCTTCACAAATGCAGAGAGTGGTATGGCTATCATTTCCCTGAGCTTATGAAAATCGTAAATGACAATTATCTCTATGCAAAGATTGCCAAGTTTGTTGAGAACAAGTCTGAGTTATCTGAGGCTCAGTTACCAGCACTGGAAGATATTGTGGGAGATGAGGATAAGGCAAAAGAGATTGTCGAAGCAGCCAAAGCATCCATGGGTACCTTCTTGCTTTCCATATCTATACATCTTTTATTGATCTAATACAAATTAAGTGTTACCTATTAGTTAATAATCTGATAGATTCATCTAAGTTAGAATTTGTAGTTATTCTTTGTTGTGTTTTTTTGACAACAAAATAGTTTTTTGAGATATTTCAGTGTGTTTGATTGTTATTATCACCTGGTATTTTCTGTTGTGGTATGGGAGAATCTGAAATAACATGGGGCCCCTGGTGGGTTCATTTATGTTGGTAACGTGGTTATAAACTGAAATTTGTATTTAATTTTTTCAGGACAAGACATTTCTCCAATTGACCTGATTAATGTGCAACAATTTGCTCAGAGGGTCATTAATCTATCTGAATATAGGAAAAAGTTGTATGACTATCTAGTTACGAAGATGAACGATATTGCACCGAATCTAGCTTCTCTGATTGGTGAGGTGGTTGGTGCACGTTTGATTTCTCATGCGGGTAGCCTTACAAATCTGGCGAAGTGCCCTGCTTCTACTCTTCAGATACTTGGTGCTGAGAAGGCTCTCTTCAGGTTAGTTGTCTTGTCCCAAATTCATTTGAATGTATGATTATTATATAAGCATGACATCAAATTCATCTGCACGTGTTTGGTGCAGTATTGGTGATGTGTGGGTTGAAAGCTTTTAGCTTATTAAAATAGTCAATGTCAATCTGCATGTGTTAGGTGTGGTTGTCGTATCTTTTTGAAAAACCTATATGAATAATATATTCTCTACACTTTGGTTGTTTTTGTAGTTTTTCTCACTTATT
Organism: Carex pumila; assembly: GCA_033356055.1. Classification (NCBI taxonomy): domain Eukaryota; kingdom Viridiplantae; phylum Streptophyta; class Magnoliopsida; order Poales; family Cyperaceae; genus Carex; species Carex pumila. The sequence goes on from JARJHM010000089.1 coordinate 136,161, forward strand.
TTTTATTTTATTTTTTAGAGCATTGAAGACTAAAGGAAACACTCCGAAGTATGGTCTCATATTCCACTCTTCTTTCATTGGGCGTGCATCTAGTCGTAACAAGGGCCGGATGGCTCGCTACCTTGCGAACAAGTGCTCCATTGCCTCCAGGATAGACTGCTTCTCTGGTATATACAAAAATTTAATCTAAATTTTGATAAATGTACTGTTAGATATTGATACTGGTCTCTGTGGTCCACTGCTTTCATGCTGTGTTGTGTAGATTTCACTACTCAGTAATGGACCTGTATTGTCTAGGTTTTGTTTTCTTTTTGCCTGGTCATGTTGTGTTTTGGTTCATGACTTTTTAAGTTTGGAGCTGAATTAGGAATGAATAGCATGAAAAGAACACTGCAATACTGGAATGTTTTTTTTTGAAAATTTATTCTTCCATAGTGAAAATTCTTTCGAACTCTGTTTTTTTTAGAGACGAGTACTACTGTCTTTGGTGAAAAGCTAAGAGAGCAAGTTGAGGAGAGGTTGGATTTCTACGACAAGGGCGTGGCACCTCGTAAGAATTTGGATGTGATGAAATCCGCCCTGGAGAGCATGACTACGGATGACGGTAAGCGCTGTACCTAAGCAACAGTTCCGTTTTATGCTTATGCCTATTCAGGTACTTACTCTAATGCGATTTAATTTTTGCTTGAAAGGCGACAAAAAGAGTGAAGAGACCCCTACCCCTGCAAAGAAAAGCAAGAAAAAGAAATCCAAGGCCGATGATGTTGAGGTGATGGATGTGGATGTATCTGCTGATCTAGGAACAGAGAAGAAAAAGAAAAAGAAGCACAAGCTCGATGAGGACACTGCCATGGGGGTTGTTAATGGTGATGATCAAAATGTGACCCCAAAGAGCAAGAAAAAGAAGCAAGGGAAGGAAGAAAATGGCGATGTGAAAATGGGCACTGAATCGAAGAAGAAAAAGAAGAGTAAGATTGTGGAGTAGTGTTAGTTTATTTGTGATAGAGTGACCTAGCTGTAGCTCTGAATTTTGCTCCTATTGGTGCTTCTCCCCAATTTCATATTTATGTAATGTCAAGTATTTTTGTTTCTACAATCTTTCTATGGGAGTAATGTATTAAAAAATTACTGAATCTCTAGTCTCAGATTTTATGCAAACCCAATATCTGATGGATGTTTTCTATTTCAGACTGTTTGCAATGAACTGCAGCAATTAAATGCACTACGAGCAATTGTAGCAATTGATGGTAATTGGGAGCGAATAATCGTTTCTTTATTAAGCAAAGCTCGAAATTATTAGGGTGCTAAAATTAGCGGGAGTTTGGTTTAAGACTTCTAAAAATGGCGAATGAAAAAGCTATTGTTGAACGGTCGGGCTTTTTTAAAAAAAAATTATCAGTTTTGTTTTTATCGTCCTTGGTGGCAATCAATTGAATTATCGTAAATGCTTTTTTATCGAGTAAAATTCAGTCGTGTGTTATGTTGGAATCGTCCGGTCAGTATTGATATTTATGTGTATTTGATTCGCATGAATTTGAAAATTATTTGTATAAATTTTAATGTGGATCAGACAATTTTTGTTGGACATCGGATTGAATTTCGTCTGATTTTCATCGGATTGTTCCGATTCTTTTGCATGCTTAGCTCCACGATAATTTTAGTTTGCATCTTTTCGGGTAACAAAATATTTGAGTTTAGATCCGGACCGTCTGATCAGAATCCATACAAATCTGACTTAAGGTGAAATTTTCTTAATATTTGTGCCGAAGCTTGTCCGGATCTCACCTCAACATTCTGTTAGTGATATGAATTTCGATTCTTTTGGAATTCGTATTCTCTGCATTAACTCAAAAAGGAATATTTGAGTTAATGTAAATGAATCGTCTGATCAGTTTTAAAATTCATACAGATTAGATTCACACTAATATTAAAGCTCCACTTTGTTATAGATAGAGATCGAATAAACTTAATTTATAATCAAAGATGCTCTTTTGAGTTAATTTAGACAATGCGGACTCATTTTTTCTCCTTCAAAAAAATGATATAATTGTACATAAAGAGAATGTCATTATATATCCCGAATTATATTGTTCCTTGTAGTTTACTCTCGTACTTAACATAAAGCAAAGTGTATGTTTATTTCAAAGACGATGAGTGCAATGCCATTGTTCTCCTCTCCTGACCGAGTGAACCATTATCTGTATAGTTCTAAAATTATTTTTACTTAGTTGGAATAATCGTGATACTGGCAGGCCATCTGTATAAAACTATAAATTATGTTATTTTGGACTCACTTCAACAAAGCTATTTAAAGTACCAGACTCGATGAGAAGAAATTTCACAACATATTTCCACAAGTACAATGAGGCTTCTCTAAAATCATATCATCACTAAAAGGAAGTATAATTGTATATAACTACACCCAAATTTACCTGTAAAATTCAACCAATATTTCCTCTTTCAACATGAATGACGTTTTAAATAATAGAAAAAGGGTAACACAAAAAATGGTAAAAAAACTATGAAAAAAGACATAAAATAATGAAATGAATTTATAGCCTAAGAGCAGCAATTGCCTCAGGCCGAAAGTCAACCCTGAGGCCAAGAACACGCCGGACCTCTGCAGGTGTGAGCAACCATGTGAGGTGACCTGCATTATCCCCCCAGAAATCCATAATCTCAGACACCTTCTCAAAATTCAAAATTGTGGCGACCTGAGACAGCCGCGAGAACTTGTCCCGCACCGGCCGTTGCGACATCTCAGAGAAATGGTTAATTAAGGCTCGCACCTCCTTGTCCAACTGCAACCCACCCAACTGACTGAACCGTTTCTGCATCATAATTACCTCTAATCTCTTCACCACAAAATCGATCACAAGGTGTATGAGTGAGTCGTAATTAGAGGTGGTCATGTAAGGCTGGAGCCATGATAGAGTGGAGTCGATTGTATGGAGGAGATTCTGGGCCCAGGGGTCATTCACCTCATTCTCTGCATATTCTGCATCCGTTAGCTCATAGCTGACTGTTGCAACTGTGTCCAGAACTGGACGGATGCGTGGGGCAATAGATGAAAGGAGTTGCTCCAAGCCAGAATTGAGGAGCCGTTTGAACATGCTGCTTATATCGCCTAATTCAGATAGGCATGACTTCACCTTCTCTCTGTCAGCCGTTGCAGGGAAAGCCTGGTTGCATTGAAAACAAAATTAAGAGATGATGAGTGCCTAACTATAATGTTAAGTTGCAATCAGACGCTTTGGTGCATGCCGTATGAAACTCACACAATAAAGTATGACATTAGAAGCACTGATATGACCCATGAACTCTGGTGCTGTCCAAAGTGGCCCTTGAACAGCTACTCTGTTAAACCATATACTGAGGTCTATCAGATGTGTTCAATTAAACCCTCCTATCAGACTCAGTTTAGCAGTGTTGAAATGGAAGATGGGATTCTTTGCGGCTGGAATCGCACTATAAGAGGCCTGACAGTTGTTTATTTTTTTACTTAATATATTCTCATTAACTTTATCTTATACTACTAAGACCTCAGCAGTTTAGCAACCACTTGGAATGTCAACACCAGCTTAAATTAGCTAACACAAGGACTTGATTGAACAAAAGAAGGTTCTGCGCAAAAGAGAAGAGGGAGATTCATTTTGAAACTCGGTGCTTCTAGCAGTTGCCAAGCTTTCAAGTTACTCGGTTCTTACTAGAGGCCTTATTGACTTTTCCAAATTTAAGGCAAAGACAAACCAGTATTAGGACCTGATTGACAATGAACCAGCTTCAGATGTATTCTTTTAATCAGTTGCCAAACTCTCGTGCATAACTCTCATGAAAATGCATGAAGAATCAGCAAGTGTGCAAAAGGTACTGATCAAGATTTCAGATGGATATTGGTAATGAGCTAGTCAGAATCGTCCTAAAATAATCGGTATCAAGCAACTTGCAAAAGACCCAACAGATAATAGGAGTTATGCAAAGTACTAATCAGTTCTAGCACTCCTACATAGTAAATACCAGCCTAGTAGCAGCTGCCGGTAGTTGCAGGAACTTCAATCCTTGTACCCAACCAAAAAACATTGACATTTGAAAAAGAAAAAAAAAACTTAGTGTGGAACTAATTTCAAAGAATAAAACCAAAAATAAATATGTATTTTACCTCTGTGCAAGTATCTTCAATCTCATGGCGGAGTTTGAGAACATACTCAGAGCTGACATCTATGTTGTTAAGAGCAGTGGCAATCTCAGTCCCAGTTTTTTGCACAACAGTACCGCCCAGGAAAAGCTTGGAGCCAAGATTGGGCTCCCGCATCCGCTGTTGTAAAGCATCCTGGTACTCATTGCCCAGAAGGCTGGTAGCTCCACCAAGCACAGCCAGTACCGAGTTTATGCTCCCAGTTGATATTGCCCTCCTGCAGTGGAATGTTGTCATTTCTTAGTGGTTCCTGTTTGATAACTAGCTTCTCCAAAGCTTCAGCTAATGGGACAGAGACAGCTTTACAATGATTTACTCTTAATACATGCGCTCAAATGTCTATGCGCTTCAACAAGTAATGCAGATAAAAATTACTGGGGAAACTTATATCATACATAAATCAGGGAGATCTGCTGCAGTTTTGGTATTAACCAACCAATTGCTTAAAAGACTTCTGCTTAATAGATGAAGTGCATGTACTTGCCGGGTCTCATTTTCCAACTGATAACTGTTATGAAATACAGGTGCTTGCTGGTTATTCTTTAAATATAATAATACCTTTCTTTCGTGTTTGGGGTTTCCAGATGCATGATGTGTTCCTAAAGTTTATCTTTAATCATTACAGAAATCTTGGGAATTGTTCATGTAATGGGAAACAAGACCAAAAATAAAAGTTATATCTGCCTATACCTGCTACAGCTTTGCAACACAAAGAACACATCATCAACCATGGAGGTGGTAAGCTCATCGGGCACAATCTCATCTATCCTTATCGCCTTCCTCACATTCTCCACCATAAAGAACTCCTCGAAAATCACATAAAACCCTGTCAAATCCTGCACCATCTTGCTGAAGTTACCAAATTTAACCGCCTTTATCCCTTTGGATCCGGCATCTGAACTGGAGTTTCCCAGCCCCCTAAGTTTTGAAACCATAAACTCAGCGTAATCCTCGCCAAGCTGTGTCAAGGCCAAGATTTCCTCCAAGTAGGTCTCGAGTTCTCTTGGGTCAGGACCTGATTGCTGCACACCAGTTGTCATGACAGTTGTCACAGAGAGGAGGTTGTTTTTACTATACGAGTTAATATCAGCTGCAAGTCTACTAAGCTTGCGGTAATCAGTGTACTTCTTCAGAATTTGAGTTCCACGCAAGTCACACTCTTCTTGGAGCTCACAGACAGCAAATGCAACCCCCTCCTCACCTGACAGCTCTCTTAAAACACCATCATTCTGCTCTATTGCAAGAACAATGTCTTTAAACAAGGCAGTGAGGCAACCCACAAAGTCAGGTTGCTCAGATGAGTCTGCAACTTCGCACAAATGCTCAAAGTCAAGTCGGGATCTCACAGAGACCACTTTTTTAAGGTAGGAAACATAGGTCTGAAGCCCCTCCTTGGAAAGAGATAACAGTGGGAAGAGACGGATGAGGCGCAGAACTGACGGGTGGTCCCGGGAGTCAATGGCAGTTGTCAGATGCCGTCTAATGAGAGACTCCAGCCGACGCTTCAGATCAAACATGTCACGCCTAAGTTCATCTTCCTCGGATGGATAATTCAAATCGATCTGAAGGAACGAGTGAACAGCCTGTGCAGCAGATTCGAGATCAGGCGAATCTGATGCGAGAGCACGCTGAGCCGATTCTAGAGCGCGGGACCTGTCAAGTGAGGCAAGAACCCTAGATAGCGTCGAGTCAACTCGGGACTGAGCAAGATCTAGGTGGCGCACATGGGAGGAAAGCGATGATGCGAGAGAAGCAGAAGATTCAGCTGACGTAAGAAGATTTGATGCCTCAGAGATTGCAAGATCAAGTAAAGGAGGGGAGGAACGGAGGAGGGAGGTTAACTGGCGATCTAGATCGGGGCGGCGGGAAAGAAGGGATTCTAAGGAGAGGTCAAGAGAGCGCTGGAAGGCGATGCATTCGTGTAGAAGGCGGTTTAGCGTGCCTACGTCGGTGATGGAGCGGATCTGAGGTAGAGCGTCAGGGGAGCCATAATCCAGCGGTGGAGATGATGTGTCGGGAGGAGAGATGGGGGCAAGAGGGGATGCCAATGGAGTGTGAGACATTTTTGGAGGTGAAATGGGGAGGAATTGCGTTAGCTTTGGTAGTAGCTTGGTTAGTAGGAGATTAGGACCTCTGTTGGGTACATCTCTACATCATGGTGGTGAACTGGTGATCGGAGTAGAAACTGGAAAGGCTGAGTGAGAGCCTGAGACATTCTAGTTTTAACAAATGCATAAAGAATAGATCTACACAAGTTATTCTAGAACAGAGACTCTTCGGAATAATAATGTACATTTAAATAATATTTTTGTTATTTAAAATAACTAAAATAGTTGTTATTATCTATTCCTTATAAATATTAAAATAGTTACTATTTAAAAAGTATAAAGAGAGAGAAAAAAATAATTTTTTCTCTGATTTTTACTAATATAGTCTCAAAATAATAAAATTGACATCACTTTTGTTATCTTCATGTCGTGACAATTCGTTTGAGACTCCACTTACATATTTTTCTTGTTAATTAGCACATTGTTAATACTATTTTTTATCGGTTATAGCTATTTATTATTCTAAATGTACAGTCCAAATAATATTTTTACTAATCCGAATAACACCAATTTCACACTAATCTAAAAATCACTATTTTTTCTTTATTCTCATTCACTATTATCAAATTTTACTATTCTAGCTATTCTAGCTTCCATCCAAACATAGTAAATTTTCTAACACGGAAAAATTAACCGTAATTTTAATTTATAAAAATAAAAAATAAAAAAATGGCAATAGTGAAAGATTTTGTTAGAATTTGAATCTAAGAAAAACGTCATTATAATGTTCGTGGAACGTTATAAACCATAACATTCTGATTAACAAAATCTAACTCACTAGTTAACGAAACATAAAAATAACAGTACGTTGAATTCAATAATGTCGAGACACCATGAATAAAAAAAATAGAAGACGTTATGTATTGTAGATTTGAAAATATATTGTTTTTTTATGATCTCTGGACATTACAGACAGTAGTGTCTCGATTTTTTTTTTCATTAAGTTAATTAGAGGTTAATTATAATTATAATCTAGACATTATAGTTAATGACGTCCATCGGATTTTATGAACTATAGCAGTTTTCTTACATCTCAAAATCTAATGAATTCTTTCACTATTTTCGATATTTTTTTTTCTATTAATAAGAATTTCGAAAAAATTAATGTACCCGTATAAAATAAATTAAATGTTATCGGCCATCTTTAATAATTTATAATTTGACGATCTGTAAATATTTTTTATTTTATTTTTTAATAACAGGCATGCAAGTAATACACGTGGTGTAAATATTTTTTATTCTGTTTTTTAAGTTTTTTTTTTTAATTTCAAAAGTCGACTTAGTATATTTATATGAAAGTTCACGGTCTAACTCTGTTTATTTTTAACAAATTTAAGGATTGATTTTTTATGTTCAAAAACCAAACTGGCAAGTGTTCTAAAACGAAAAAAAAAAATCTAGATCTCGTGTTGATTAATATGTTAAAATCAGATCGAAATTATATAGTGAGTTTGTTTTTCATTTCATATGCATTAAATCAATCTTTGTTATATTTTATATATTAATTAAGAGTATAGTTAAAATGTATCATTGATTTTGTGCTCAAAACTATTGATATTGAAATGTTATGTTTTTCAAATAAAAATGATTGTTATTGTATTCCCTTTAGGCTGTGCTCCAGAATTAGCCTCTGTAGAGGAAGGGGAAGGGACAGAGAGAGAGAGAGGGAGAGAGATGTTCCCCTCGCTATAGTAAATCCTACACCTCAAATCGGGGTTTACGAATTTCGTAGCTTTTCACAGGAGTTCTCCCTCCAATTACTGTTCTCTGGAGCAGGTTGGTGACGTGGGCAGTCTGCTATCTTCTCCTCTTCCCCTTCGTTCATGTTTCTTCCCTTTAATGAAGGAATTCTGGAACACAGCCTTAATTTTGATATATCTAAAGAGATCAAGTTTATTGACATTCAAATCAAAAGTCATAATCATTTTGGAAAGAAATATATTGATAACTATACTTAGCTAACAACCAAGAAACCTAAACAAATATTTATGAAAATTAATAAAAAAAATATATTGACATTTGATTGCTTACCCTTTGATAAAAAAAAAGGTCTGTAGAGTGCAGAGTAACTTACAAATTTAAAAATTCCAAATAAAAAAGAAGAACAAAAAGAAGAAGAGGAAGAAGAGGAAGAAGAAATGATTCCGGAATCCGGAACAAGAAAAAACTTTTCGAAGTGATCTCAAAATATAATTGGATTATATTGAAGAATCTACAAAAGGTTAGAGAGATGACAAATAAAGGGAGTTATGAGCCGAAATTTTTATTAATAGAAAATTATTTAAATAGATATCGATAATGGAGAACAGATTTGAGTTTTTTCGAAATATAGGAAAAACGTGATAGTTTATAACGTTATCTGGACGTAGACCATCACGGTCAGGAACAACTTGTTTTTGTCTCTATTTCTGCTAGGAACAAATCATGTTTTGACAATAATTGACACTGTTTTGGTCAGGAACTGGCACTGTTCTAGGTCGTGATAATCTATAATGTCCATATGACATTATAAACTTTCACGTTTTCCCTATATCTCAAAAAAACTCAGATTCGTTCTCTATTATCGATATTTAATTAATTAATTTCATATTAATAAATATTTCGGAGTCTTGAGAAAGTCAGGCAGTTCGTGCGAATAAGAGAATACAAAAGGAATAGATACACAAGTCCAATCTAACATAATTCGGCATATGAACCAAGAAATAAAACTGCAAGGAATATATAGATACAAAATGTGGGAGTTCAGCTCTCAAATTCCTTCATTTCTAATTTTGAGAACTAAGAGAATGTTTTTTCTTTTAAATATTAATTTTGTTTTTCTACTTTCTCTCTTTGACTCGTTAATTAAATAAACGAAAAAGGAAATAAATTTAAAGAAAAGTTTCCTTCTATAAACAACATCTAAAAAATCTTTCCTTTCCTTGTTTGGTGACTCCTTTCCAGAAACTTTTTCTGATTGAAGCCCTTAAGCACTTGTTTAATTAAACATGATGGTTACCAGTACAAAAAAAACAAAACGATAAATAGATGAAAATAAAAAAAGAAACACACTCCTCTGGAAATAAAAGACACACTAGTGAGATCATCCCACTGACAATTGCAAGAGCTGGAGTTGCAAAATATTTGGAATCTAGATTCCATCAAATTTCTCCTCTTTTGCAAACTTTTCAAACTTTTTGAAAATTTGATTCAATCAATGAAAGACAATTGATTCAATTGATTTTACATATCCACTCAGCTCTATTGCTTCTATTGTAGAACTTCCTATAATCATTATTCTTGAGTCCAGTTAGTATGACATCGGTGTTATATGACACCGGCTACAAAATTGATTGGATAGACTTCAAACGACTACTTCAAATCATTCAAACTGATTTACTTTATGAGTGATGCATTTACATACAAATTTTTTATATTTCTAGTTATTTTAGAATCAAATCAAGCGGTCAAAAATGTTGAAAAATGAATGCATTAAAATTAACTTAAAAACTCACACATTTGGCTGCTTGATTTGATACTAAATAAATTTGACATGTAAACGGACAACTAATGAAATAGATTGATTTGAACGGTTTGGATTCATCATTTGAAATCAATTCGATAGGTTTTAGAGTTGGTGTTATACAGACCGAAATGATACTGATGTCAGACTAGTCAGACTCATTATTCTTTTCTTATAACTGTTTTAATATAAGTTAACAGGAAAGATTAATCTTATAGAACTCGGTGTATCATTGTTTTCTTTCACTAAAAAATAATACACCTTTGAAAAAATAATATGTGATTATTATGCCACAGTCAATAAAAATTATTGGTGTATTACATACAAATAATACATCTTATATAAACCTGTTGGTTAACTGACAACATAAAAACTCAAGATCACATAAAAAATGCAAATATTGCCTGAGCCTCACAGTAACTTATAGGATCATAAGTCGTCATTTAAAGGATGATGTTTTATTTCATAGATGATTTTTGGGTAGAATTTGACTCACGAAAAATAGTCGTTAGATAAATGTATTACTGACAAGTGTTGCTGGTAAGTAGTATCAATTACCAGTACTGTGCTTCAGTAGTTTAACATATGATTGGTACCGTGGTAACTCATGATCTTATATGACTATGATTCTTGACTGGAACAATACTACCAGTATCTCATGTTGTGAAAGAAAATTTATTTAGCATTTAACTGTTATGGTTTCTAATGAAATCAGTGAGTTTCACCCACTTTTTCAAAAAAAAAATGTTGTGAATGAAAATTTTTTTTTGTGACAAATTAAAGCCAACAATACTATCAGAATAGAAGCTATGGTTTGATACATTTCTATTCTTGGGTACAATGAAGAACAATTTCGAATTAACAGAAGTTTGGAGGAGAAAGAAGATACAAGAATTGATCAGAAATCTAGAATGGTTTTTCTCACGGGAGGAGGAAACTTTCTTTCCAGTTAGTTTCTTTATTAATTGATTTAATTAATGAGTCGGAGAGAGAAAGTAGAAGGGTAAAATAGGTAGTTAAAAAAAACAGTTTTTTTAGCTCTCAAAATTAGAATAAAAGTCTCAGTATAGCACTTCTATTGAATTTTTTAGCCTACTAATTTTGTATAAAGTGAACGCAAACTTTTATATTTCTCAACCTAAATGCACGGCACAACAAAACAACAAGATAAGCTATCTAAGAAATTTAGATTTAGATTTTTGAATTATAAATACTAAGTACAAGTTGTGCGTACCACGTTCCATACTAGGCAAGCACCATCTGAATACTAATTAATGTTTTTGTTTGTATTTCATTCGGCTGGATAATCTAATAGTTTTTCCAGTACAAGCTTTTTTTTTTTCCAAGAAAAAATATTTATGCCTTTCATATATTTCACATTCAATTTGTACATAATTTTACTTAAAAGAAGGATTAACTTGTACTCTTTTTTGATGACACTGAATTACATCCTATCTTTTTCGAATCTAAACAGTCGATCCAAACCCTTTAACATGAATAATATATTAGAATGTACTTGTAGATCAAATTTTACAATTATTTTTTTTTTTTTACTATTTATTAAGATAAAAAATGTAAAATTTGATTAACAAACACATTTTAATATATCCATTATATTAAACGATTTGTGTGTGTATAATTTTTTTTATAATTACTTGATCGGATAATAGATACGAAATAGACTTTACCTGTACTCTTATCCATTTAAATAACGAAAAAAAAATTTTACCTATACCCGTACCCAATAATTTTACTTCCTAGGACTTCGTCCTCTTATGAATTCGGATCCTCCCAAATACTGTAAAGGGAAACCTTTTAGTAGATCCGGGCCGTTCTTTTAACTTAGCATGAATCTCATAACACAAATAATATTGGCTCTGTGCTATTCTGAATAGGCAATATTTTTGAGTTAATATGAAACTATAAAGTAGTAAATTCCACCATCCAATATTTGTGAGGATCCTCGTCCTCCCTTATTCCATCCCCGCTTCTATTTTTTCTCTCTTTTGTGAATGTATAAATTAAATAGCTCGCGTTGTAGGTCACCTATTAGTAGGAGTGAGATCTTAGTGCACTTGAAAAGTGGCTAATGCACCTCTACAATTCTAATTTTTTTTAATTATGTATATTAAAATTTAATTGAATTGAATATTTTTTTTAAGTTTTTATATAACTTAGATCTCTTCGTAAATTAAAATATATTTACTTGTAATCTAGTAGTTAAAGTTGCTTATTGGGTTGTGAGAAATCTTGGATTCACATCCCATCTATGTTTACTCAGATATTTCATATTGGACACCGTACTCGTATCTGATGCGTATCGGACACGGATACGCGTACGATACGCCCCAGATATGTATCAGATACGCTAGCTGACGTATCTGGTGACGTGGCGTATCTTTAACATCCTGATACGGTCAATAATACGCTCTGATACAGAGTAGGATACACCCGCACCCTTGTGAGTGGCGCATGGACCAACCTCTAATAGACCAGGAAAATGAGCAAAATTGATTCCCAATAGTGGGTGGAGAAACTACCAGGCGCCTTTTTCATTGATATATCTCATATATATATAATACTTTAGTGAAAATTTCTGATATTATAATTTATATAGTACAAATGCTGAATTAATAATAAAATTAAAATAATAAAAAATATATATAAAATAGACATATCGTATCTAGAATTTTTAAAAATTATTGTATCTCCGTATCTGTATCGTATCTGATACAATACCCGTACCCGTGTCCATGCAACATAACATCCCACCTTCCAACAATATATATTTTTACATTTTATTGTCGAGTCACTCCTATCTAAAATTTCTAATTCCTCCCCTGCCTATATACTATTTCCGCCCCTGCCTATTAGTACATGCATAGATAGTTTACATTGTGAGTATAAAGAATTGGGCATTAGACCTTAACGCGGGAATCAGCATGTGGGGTGGGATTTTGACATGCTTTCTCCGTTTTTAAAATGCAAAGGGACAACTGATTGTTACTACTAAAACACATAATGGGATAGATTTGAACGAATTTTTTTTTTTTTTTGGGTATTATTAGCACACATCTTCTTCTTAACAAATTAATGCAAACGATTAAGTATAATTTGTTTCTTTCTACTTTAATCAATTAACCACTACGCATGATTGAAAGTACTATAACTAATTGAAAATTAAAAGAATGTCCAACAAATAAAGTTGCATTGTTCTTTATTTAAAAACAGAAAAATTGATGTATCGTGTATTTTGAATTCATATGGACGTTACTTATTGAATTTATAAGATTAGGAATTTTCTTTTCTCTTTTGAATTTTTTTCCTTTACCTTTTTGTCTTTAATTCAAGCTCTGTAACTACATGGCGCGGCGGTGGCTTCGGTGCAGATGCAAGATAGTCGGATTAAATTTAAAATTTTAAAGAGGTAGGAGTACTTGTTCGGTGGAATCGGATTAAAAAATAATAATAAGTAGACAAAAAAAATATTAAAGAGACTTAATTTAAAAGAAATAGTGCGAACAAGAGGGGTTTAAACTTAGAAATTTAGACAGACTAATCCTAAAATTGTTGAGACGAATTAAGTTTTTAAAGAGTACAAAATAAGTTTATAAAATCTCAAGGTGCGTTGCCGAACAGCCACTTTGATTACTCACATCCTCTTTGACCCACTGCGCCTTGTCTAGATTCTCTGTAATATTACCTAGTACTAGTAATTAGTGTAACGAGTCAACAATGTGGAAGTGTGGAATCCAATGATTACATTGAGGAATCCTTTTCTCTAAACGCCACACGCAGATATTTTCTAAAGCAATTCTCAGAAAATCCAAAAATCAATGGACGCGTCATAGTGGACCAGCAAGTCAATGACATAGTGGGGACTGGGGGAAGCTTCGAGGTTCCGCTATTCCAGGCTACCAGCTAAACCCGAGTAGTTTCGGTGAACCAGGCTCACATCATCGAGTCAACTTCTCTCTTTGTGTGGTAAATTGGCGTGATCGGCAGTTCTGATTTCTGATTCTGAATGGCTAATTATGAGCACGACGCCTCCATTCCTTTCTTTTAAATGGAGATGATATATTAAAACACTAGCCCAGGACTGGTCCGCCTCCTACTCTATTAAATACCCGTGTCCTTGCATCATTCTACTCTCATCAGAATCAGATACATTCAAGCTCACAGAAATATCTCGCTTCCAAGGTATTATTGGTATTTCCTTTTTCGGTACAAAATTTCTAAATCTGAAAGTCAATTTGTTCCACGTTTACTCTTTCGCGTAAAATCAGGGAGATCTGAGCAGATCAGTTTCTGTTTGAAGCGATTCATGTAGAATTGGATAAGGTTTAGATCAGATCTGGAGAAATCCGTGCATCTTAGACCTTTCAATAGTTTTAAAATAATCTGATCTGATACTAGAATGTAGAATTTTCTCGCTATTAGGTTGTAGAATTTGTTGATCATTACAGATTGTGTCAGTTCAATTGAAGGGAATAGGACGTTCTTCCTTGTCGATAGTGATTTTCAGTGATTGCAAAAAAAAAAATGATTTTCAGCAGCTGTTTGTTAAACTTGTTTAAACTAATTTTGAATGGTGATGCCTCAAATTGTCAATGATTGTTTTTTTTTTTCTCTCTTTTGACTATTTTAATAAGCAAATTATAGAGCTGACGCAATTATGTTAAGTGACTTCGGTCAAAATAAATTTAATAATTTGACTGGCTTTAGGTTCTATGTTATTGTTTCATTTGTCTTCCTTGAAATCAAGCATGAGCTCATAAAGATACAAAAGCAAAGCTGCTATTTATCTTCCTTTTTCATTTCTCAATCTTGAGGCTTGACTTCCAATTGGTTGATTGTTTCCCCTTCTTTTTCTCAGATAAAAAAGCAACTGCAATGGCAGTATCAACTGAATCAGCACTGCGGTCTTCTCTAAATCCAAATGCCCCAATCTTTGTTCCTGCGGCATTCAAGCAAGTGGAGGATTTTTCACCGGAGTGGTGGGAGCTGGTGCAGACTACAGGGTGGTTTCGTGACTACTGGTTTCATGAAAATCAGCACCAAGAGGCCTTTGACACCTCTTACGGGGAAGAGGATATTGAAAACCTCCTGCCTGACTCAATCGACCTCGACATAGCTGATGACATGTACCTTTTTGAGGCAGAGGCGGCTGCAACAGAGAGAGAAATACTGTCTAATGGTGTCTTCAAAGTGGACAATTTGAAGCTGGGTAAGTCAGATTTTTGTATGTTCTGTAATTCTAGACTCATATTGAAAAATGTGTTTTCATTTTTTTTACCCTTTTGGTCTGCTTTCCTGACAGGTTTTAGAAATGATACTGAGGCAGTTCTTCGGAGCCTGAATTTGAATTCACCGAGAAATGGAGTGGCCAAGCCCTTCGTACCAGCCAGGTATCCCGAGAAGCCGGTGCAGCATGTGAGCCCCAAGCGTGGAGCCCGTGGCATTATTCACCAGCCACGCTAGAGAAAGTGACTCGTGATTCAGGATCGTGCCAAGTTGTAAGGTGAAATCACCACATCCTGTGTGTTGCTGTTTAACCTTTAGTTTTTCTTTTTTCTTTTAGCAATTTGCTTCTTTGTATAGCACTGAAGACAAAAAAAAATGCAGCTTTAGATTTGTAAGTCTTATTTATAGTTACCGATGCTAAATAGGATGTGGAGAAAATGGGTAAGAGTGATAGATATGAATAAGAAAGAGCAGCGTACAAACTGTTATACTTAAAAAAAACAAATAAATTTGCTTTCGAGTTATACTTAGTGCACTCTCAAATAATGAATTCAAACTGTTGAAATCTTTCTACTTTACGAGTGATGTGTCTATATGCAAAAATTTTAAAATTTTAAATCAAAAGGCGTTCAAAAAATGAATGCATTAAAATTTATAAACTTTTTAATTTGGATTACTTAACTTTATATTAAATTAATTCGAAACTTTAAAATTTTCACATGCGCATCACTATTTCAACGGTTTAGATTCATTATTTGAAGTCAATTCAATAGATTTTAGAGTTGAGTTTACAATTGAGTAACTTTCATAATTCAGCTTTCATTTGGAGGATCCATAAGCGCATAAACGAATTAGCTTAGTTTCTTGTGGACATTGTGAATCAATTGGTCAACCATCAAACCCCATCAAACAATTCTACAGTTTTCATAAAATAAAAAAAGTTGGTGAACCATCAAACAATTTAAGAATCTACCGGGTAACAGCTAATAATTCTACAGATTTTTTTTCATTATTTGACGACCTTTTTGCATTCGGTTTTATGATTGCTAAATTAGTGACGAATATTAATATATCATGTCAAGTGGTCAAATTTCCTGACATGTTTGAGATAATTCAGGTGGAGATCTATATATTTTATACATTAAAATTGATGAAAATTTATGTAAGTTTTACCATTTATAAAGATGATTACAATGGAACACAAACGAGCTCAATTTCAGAGAAAGGTGATAAAAAAACAGAGACATACTTGATATTTGCTATGAGAAATTGAACTGACTATTTGAAATAAAGTGAAAAGAGCTCAATTTCAGAGAATATGAACCCAACAACAATAGACTTCGCATACTTCCAAATAAAAATAAGATACTAAGCTAGGAAGCCTTCACTACTTAAGTAGGTCTGTAGTACTTCTCGACCATTTTCCTAAATTCTGCATGCGAGAAAACACAAATTAGTTTACAAGTCTCCTTTATTTAATTTATATTGTTGGTTATGTGAAAAACTTCATTACAAATACATGTGATTTTTAGATAGCAAGAATGTCATTTTATGGAGAATATTAAGCAATGAAGAATAAATCAAAGAACCTTGGAGAATACTAAGCAATTATTGTACCTTCTTGATTTGACCATAATGCAGCTGCTTGAGTGTTAAGTGGGGAATCGTTGTTAGGTTCTGCAACAACATCACCATAGCATTAGTTTAAATAATCATTAATTAGTACTTCCTATAAGAATATAGCAAACTAAATGCAACTCTGAATTGACAGAAGGATATAGCAAATTAAATGCAACTCAGAATGAACCAATATCTTTTGGCTAGAGACTACCGGCTGATGCCTCACTGTTATGAGATTAATGGTGCAATACTGAAAATAGTTTGAGAATTTTTACCTCCCAGAAGGCTCTGAATCGACAGAAGGATTGTTCTCACATCATAAGCAGAAGACCACTTGTCCTGTAAACATCACAGATGCAACATAAGTTAAACAACACAGAACCAATCTGCTTGGCTTGATTTTGTTTTGAATTTCACAATAAGCTGCTGGCACTAGAGGGCCAAATTAATAAATACCTGAAGGATGTCAAGACAAATGTTGCCATGAAGGTCCACATTGGGGTGGAAGCAGGGGCTCTCAAACTTGACCTTCGGAGGCTTGAAGGGGTAGTCAGTGTTGAATGATAGAGATAGTTTATAAACCATGCCCGCATAGACTGTCCCAGTGCTTCCATTTATGGTCCCTCTCCAGTGAAATATGTCGTCGCCCTCTGGAAATGCCGAAATTCCTGGATCGCCTGACATCTGAATAAATCCCCCCATTAAGTCAATTTTTGTGTCCCGTGCCAAATAGAAAGTGTAGACTCAAACCCATGTAACCATGACAGTGCCAGTAAACAGGTTCAAACCTCCTACAAACTTGATTGAGTTTTTGTGCTAATCTAAAAGGTAACTTGGGCAATCACAAGTAACTATTCTGAATTTTCAACCTGGTTTAAACTTGGGCAATCACAAAGTAAACTTGGGTTAATTACATATTACAACTGAATTTTCAGATCAACTTACCATCAACGCCATAAGCTCAGTCTGGAGCCTGTTTTTGAGGGAGAGGGAAAAAAAATGAAATTGTTAGGATATCTTTGGGGAAGGTAAAATAAAAAATAATAGGGTTTCGACTGAAAATGAGTTCTGGTTTTTCTTGCTGTGCAAAGAAAATTTTATTATAAAATAGACCAATTGGATATCGCTACCGATACAGTCATTTCTACAAATACCAAAGGTGCTTTCCCAAACAGAACTTCTAAAAATATATAATCGCCATTAAGGTTATATAGACCATTTCCTCAAAAACCATAAAAAAAATCCGACAGCTCAAATTGCAACAAGAGGATCTCAACAATTTTGTATGAAACTGGAGGGAGTCAGGGACAGACTAAAAGAACAACCGAACAATCAAAGAATGAAAAAAGGGATCGAACCTTTTGAGCACAGATTGACGATCAGGGCCTTTTGAAGCTAGATTAGTGTGCTTGGCTGATGTTGTGGCAATGGCGGCTGGAACATTGCCTTGGAAATCTTGGAGATCTTGGTTTTCCCTAGGCATTTTCTCTTTCCTTCTTTCTTTGGTTTGTGTAATTCGGCTGTGTTTCTCTTATTCTTCCTTGATTAAAAGGAAGGTTGAGAGAGAGATATTGGAGAGAATGAGAGGTCGATAGAGGGTGGAGGCTGTTTGATATTAAATAGCGATGGAGATTCCTTTTTATTTTGTCGAACGTTGGAGGCAGCAGATTTTAGTACATCTGGTCTCCGGTATAACGGCTAGTTTTCAAATATCTGAAAAGAACCTTTAAGGTTTTTAGGTCTCCTTTACTACCAATTCAAGATCCAACGGGCCAATTTAGGTATGGGCCTCTTGATCATTTTAATTTAGATATGGGCCGAACGGGGCCTTAATTTTAATTAATATTTTGTTCAAAAGAAAAAGTTAATTAAGATTTATTTAAGAGATGGATTACAGGAGGAGATCAACTAATAAAGTGTCTAATACCCTAAGGAAAAAAATCAGACGGCTACAAGCTTATATGATTGAAACTGCTCCCCGATTTGCATCTAGCAGTGTGGCGAGTCATTTGCGTACAGGACTTAACATCAAAACCTACCTGGATCCGAATCAGAAGGGGAATTTTTTATTCATATAAATTATTAAATTCAAACGAATAGAAATAGAAAGAGTGTATCGTTTCTATCATATATAGTAAGATCGGATTTATTGGGTCCGATCCATTGATGTTTTTTATAAACTGCACCGAGAAAAAAAAAACTTATAAATCGTGAACCGTGATTTCAATCCATAAATGATTTGATTTTCTGTAGCACAAAATTCTTTGTAACTATTGATTTTCTACGGATATAGAGAACCTTATTCCACGAAAAATTAATCTTTTATAGATCAAAATCGCTGTTCAACTCACACTTCAATTAAAATTAAAATTATATAGGAGTGTCTTTTGTTCATCGCTCAACTCACACTTCAATTAAAATTAAAATTATATATAGGAGTGTCTTTTGTTCGTCGCAGTCCAACTCATATAGCCAAGCCAAAAAGTAGCGTAGCTAGTCATCAATTTTAAATTATTCATGTTGAAATACACTCTCTTTTTTAAGAGAAAATTTCGAGCGTATCTATACAAATTTTTAAAATAGCCAATTTATCCATAAAAATCACATAATATCCAATATCCTCATTTTAAAAATTGACATTCTTTCCTCTATCTCCATTTATTTATTTAACATTTTATTTGATTATTTAAAAAATTAAATTGACAAATCTGTCCTCCTAATCTTCTTCCTTTCCCGTGAAACTCATCTATACATGCTTCCATTGCCACGTGAAAACCACACGGAGACTCCAAATTCCTTCTCTGGATGAAATGGCAAGAGACATAACTACATTGCTGCTATGCTTTCTGTGAAATGCTACATAATTGGGTGAATGAAAGAAAAGGTCGAAACAGAGTGTGAACGGGAGGAGGGTGCTGCTATTCTTTGGAATTGCAGCACGGCAACAGATTTATTTCCGCAACTCAGAGAGCATCATGCAATATACGTGCGATCGATGCGAAGGTGTGAATATGACGAACGTCAGTATGTACCATTTAATCCCTTCTCTTTGAAATTTTTGATTGATGATTTTGGGACAGTGGAGTCATGATGAGGAGTCGATACTGAAACAATGCTTTCGAGATTTTTGCAAGTATATTAATCTTGGGTAGGTAATGGATCCCCAATCCGGTTTTCTCAAGCCCACGTGCATTGTAGTCTACAATGTAAACATAGATAAAAATTGATTAAATATAGGATTTGTGATTTCGTGCAGTAAAAAATGCACAAGGCACCAAAAGATAAATTTTCAAGCTGTGCCTGCCCTGCCGACTTGTTTCGTGTGTAGTAGAAAGAGCAGATCACCTGGCTCCCGGGTGCAGAAAAATTCTGCCCTTTCTATTTCTGCAACTGGAACTAGTTATTTTTAAAAGGGATTGGTTACTGTTTATTTTTGAATTTGAAGTCCACTAACAGTGACTCTGGAGGTAGGAAATTTCTGTCCCCAGGGGACAGGATTCAATCTTGTGTAGTAGCGAAGGAGAAAGAACTGGAATGTTAAGACTGAGGTTTTTCTCGATTCAGAGAGGAATATTGCGGGAGGAAATATTAGTAATGACTAATGAGGAATAACTAATTAGAAGTAAAACGTGATTTCTATTTAGCGGATATATTTGTCAATTTAATATTTAAAGTAATCAAAATAAAAGATTAAATAAATAAAAGGATAAAAGAAAGAATGTTAATTTTTTATGAGTATATTAGATATTAAGATGTTTTAATGAGAAAATTGACTATTTTGAAAGTTTTAATGGGTACACAAGAAATTTTCTCTTTTTTTAAAGTTATTATATATATAGTTCAACTTCTCTTGTAAAATGTTACGAGCGTGCTTGTATCTTAGTGAGTAAAATTTCAATTTGGAATTTTGAAGACTTGGGTTCAAATTCAAACTACTTATTATGCATTTTAAATTCAGTCTCCAATTTAAATTTTTCTAGTTTTGTCCATAATTGCAACCGTTTGTTCCGTGTTTGCCTTCATCATAGTGTTGTTTCACTTTTCCTATTTTTAGGCACAACCCTCTTTTTTTATTAATTGAATTAAACAAATAAATTAAAAAGGTAATGGATGCTTCAAAACCTCATTACGTATAAAGAATGTTGTGGTTTATAACATACAAGCTAGACACTACAGACTACAACGTTTTGCATCCAACAAATAAGAAACAAATTGGACGCTATAATATACAAAGAAGGGAGAATTTCATATATATCCCTCAAAAGTTTTAATATTACGTATTTATTCCTCCAAAATTAGTAATTACGTATTTATCCTTGAAAATTGTACAAACTCACATATTTGTTCAATCTAACTCTATAACATATCAATTATCTCCAAAAATAATTAAATAATATTTTTTTAAACTTTAAATTTATTTTACAATATTAAGTAATAATATACTGACCATTATACTCTTCAGTCTCTTTAGTCCGCCTGAGTTCTCTTCTCTGTAAGGCACCAAACCTCCCCTGCCACTCGCTCCAATTGTGCCAAATCACAGATTTATCCCTGCCTCCCCTCTCACAAATTTCTACCGCCCCTTGCTACTTTAATTTTCTATTTTTATTTGGAGAGAGGCAGGAAGTTTGACATCTTAGAAAGAAGATAACTCAAACGGACAAAAACGAAGAGCATAATAGTCAACATATTTTTTAATTAATACTGTAAATTAAATAATTTTTTAAAGTTTTAAAAATATTATTTAATTATTTTTTAAGATATTTGATGTGTAGAGTTAGATTGGACAAATATGTGAGTTTGTATGATTTTTAAGAATAAATATGTAATTATTAATTTTGGAGGGATACATATGTAATATTAAAACTTTTGAGGAATATACATAAAATTGCCCCAAAAGATAAATACTACCTTGAACTGTTGAAGAGTACAACTCAGAGAGCGAGAGAGAAAGAGTGGAGGTTTGGTGAATTCAAATCTAGTACATGGACCTACTGCATAGACTATAGAATGAGATCTGCATTATTCATTTTAACCTGGTACAAATCTTAAAACGGACCTCCTATATCCTATATAGGTATCAAAATGGTCTTGACTCTTGACTCGACTGAGAGTTATTCTATGTGGTAACTGGTAAGGTATTGCAGGAAATACTCCCGAAATTTTTATTTATATCATATTTCAAAAAACCATATTTTATGTGGAATTTCAAAAACGCCAATTCAATCTGCAGCTTTAATTTTAGAAGCCGTTGATTGAATTGGAGGTCTCATAAAAACTAAAAAATGCACTGTATATACTGATATTTAGATATTTTTCTGGGAACTTCCAATTCAATTTACAACTTTAATTGAAGGCCTTGGTAATTTTTGAATTCCCCAATTTTGAATAAAAATTCCAGGAAATACTCACTCAGATTTGTATGAAATTTGGTCCTTGTTTTAATTTTTTCTGAGACAAGGTACTGTGATTAACAAATTAATGGTAACTCTTTCCTTTTGCATTGTTCGGTCTTGGAATTTGATTCCTGTTTTAAAATATTTTCTATTTGAGGAAATAAATCTGATGCTCCCGAGTGAACAGTAATTCTAAAATCCCTGTTTTTCCGAATTAATTAAGACTTCAAATTATTTTCAAGAACGAATCTGGAAGCAACTTTTTATAATAATTTTTCTATACACGCATATCGAAATATTCAGCTAAATTTAGAATAGTAGGAATTTCAGGGTTACGGTTAACTCATGGAATCGCAGTAAATTTGTATCCTCCTCATCAGTATTGATTGGGAGCTCTTAAGTTAAATGATTAATTAACCATTTAATTTCATTTATTATATTTGATCATTTAACTTTTAACAGTGTAGCTGTAACAAATATGATTAAATGATTTTATCAAAATATTAGTCTGTATGAAACATCATGTTGTTAGCTAGTTAAAATATTGTTCTTTGTATGAATGATACATGTTCGAAATTTAGATCTAACATGAATTTATGAAAAAGGAGAACTTTATACCCTTTCAACAGCTGTGATATTTTATATTTATCTTTTGTCCCTCCCATTTTTTAATCTCTTATACTTTTTTATTCACGACATAACATGCAACCTACATAATTCAGCATTTCACGAATTCATATCACCGGAGTTAAAGTTAAATATTGAATTTAGATCCGGACTGTTCAATTTGTTTTAGCACGGATATTAAAGAAAATATGCACATTGCATCTCGAGCTGAACTGAATATGTATCCTCTCAGGTACCACACTCGGTTTGGCTCAATGAGAAAAGCAAAATGATTCGGTTCTTAACTCGGCTCAATTTTAAAAGAAAAAATTCGACTCGACTCGACTCAGCTCGTGAGCCAACTCATTATTGAATCTGTGATAGCAAGGATTGTCGAAGGTGTAACGGCTAATGGCTCTTTATAAGTGATAGGCAGGACACGATTTTCTCTGTTATTCTTATCCCTAAAATTATTATTGCACGAGTAAATTAGTGTAAAGTATCTCAAAGGCTCTGATTGGCTTTACTGTATACCATGTTCGTGTCAAAATCATGACACTTTCATGAAATTTTTATTGTAATAAAAAAAGTTAATATGTGGCATGGAATGATTGGTCCAACATTTTTTATTTTCCTTTATTTACAAAAAAAATATAGCTTCATTTAAAAAAAAAAATAGAGAATGGGACAGTGAACTAAGGAATTATTATTTTTTATTTTTGTTAAATCAGCCAATTAGTTGGTCTCATATAACATTCTGACAAGTCTATTCGTGACGGTTTGATCATCGTCAACGGTTAATCGGCCGATTAATCAGGTTAAACCGCCGTTATTTATAGGTAAAATATTAATATTTGGACTCCATCAAGTTAATTAATTAGATAGGACTCCATAAAATATTGTTTAATATTTTTTTATAGGTAAAATATTAATATTTTAAAATTATCCAGAAACTTTAGATTTAATAAAATTTATATCTATGTAAAAAAATATTAATTAAGGTTATATTTATCTAAAAAGAATTGCACGTGAGAGTGAACTAAAGATTTTTTTTTTTTTTTGTGAACCAGGAACAAATGAAAGCGAAAAAACAGAAAATAACATAGGGGTACGTGGCAATCAACCAGAGCCTCTGAAAATAATATCCCAAATGGAGACCCCAAATGGAGACTAAACACCAATTGGTCCAAGCAGAGGGTTCAAATGCCTCCATTTTTTGTGTCTCTATCGTGTCTTCATTTTTAAAAACTTTAATAACACAAAATTTAAAATTTAAAAGTCAAAATAAAACCATTAGATGTGATCTATATTATTTTCTCTATATGCTTACAAAAAATTATCACATTTCAATTTTGTTTTTATGTGAATCAATAAGTTAAAAAATCAACGTCTATAAATTATCTACATTAATACGTTTTTTACAAGCTCTTGATAACAACCAAAACAAAATTGAAATGCCATAATATTTTTACAAGTGCAGAAATAAAATGATGTAGATTATATCCTACTATTTTATTTTGACTTCTAAGTTTTAAATTTTGACTTATTAAAGTTTTTAAAAATGGAGGGATGATGGAGGCACAAAAATTGGAGGCATTTGAACCCTCCTCTTGGTCCAATTCTTAAAACATAATGATGAAGAGTTATCAGGAAATGTTCAATCTTCTAGAAGCTGAGTAAATTAAAGACAAATTCACTGGATTAAAAATAAACTTCTATGTTTTTATATGTAGCGGGTTAGAAATGCAGTTAATATGACCAACATCAAGAATTTCGCAACATAATCTATAAATAGAACTGGAATAAGGGGCTCATGTAGAGGTTTTCTCTCAAGTAGGGTACAGGTACCTTGGGTAAACCCAAGACGGGTAACGGGTAAGGCGGGTAACGGGTAGGACATGTACTCGGGTAAACTGGGTACTAGTAGGCATTTTTTTTTCAAAAACTCTACCCTACCTGCTTCATACCAGTGCCCGTCTCAGGTAGGGATAACGGGTACCTCACGTACGGATAACAGGTACCTCGGGTAAGGTATGGGCTTTTTTTCTATTTTTTCAAATTAAAAAAAAATGAGTAAACGGGTAGGGTACGGGTGGCAGGTACGGGTATTGGCGGGTACGGATATGGGCGGATTTTTTTCAAAACAGGTGGGTCTGGACCGTCTCATACCCATACCCGTGTACCCATTTATACCCGGCCTCGGATACGGGTACCCCGGGTAGCGAGTATGGGTGGACTGGGTTCGGGTAACCCGTTACAGGTTTTAGCAAACCACTAGGTTCATGGGTCTCTCCTGAACGGTTGACTTCTTCTGCATAGCGAGTTAGGTCACGAACTCACGATGGTCGAGCCAAGCGGATTTCATAAATTATGAGCTGGCTCGCGAGCTCACGAGCAAATTGAGTCGAGCGAAGTGTTTACATAAGTCGAGCCGAGTTGAGCTTTTTCTTTTAAAATCAAGCCGAGTTGAGTTTGAGCTTTTTTTAGTTTTGAGTCTGATTCGTTATGAAATATTGAGCCACTCAACTCATTGATTCGCGAGCCGGCTCGACTCATTAATAGCCCTAGTGTATCCTCTGAAATATCTCATATTTTGCGTGACCGACGTATTCAGTGCCTATTTAGGGATGGCGCAAGAGGCAGTATTATTTGAACTTTGAGATTCGTGCAGAACGTACTTAAACTGTTGAGATTTTCCTGAAATCACGCAAAATATGAAATATCTCAGAGGATGCGAATTCCATTTCTACTCAGTCTGGTTACTCCGGTAAAACACTAGATCTAAATTAATTCGGACTTGCATTTCACACCAACAAGGCAACAACAACGCCGGAATAAAATCAAGGAAAAATTGTGAAAATGTCATTCCGAACTTCAAAATTATAAAAATACCACTCTAAATTTGCTTAAATCCTAAATTTTCCATTCTTATACTATTTTTATTAAAAATAATATAAATTTTTTGTTTTAGAATATGTATTTCTTTATTCCGATTATACCCTTCAAGTAAAATTATGAATTAGAAATGGCCACAGCCGATCCAGAGACGTGCCTCCTCTCTTCTCTTTCACGCGAGAAAGGGAATGCCTCTTCCATCAGAAATCCTCTCTAGCCAATCCTCAATCCTCCTCTTCCATCAATTTCCTCTCTCGCCAATCTATCTCTTCCCTCTCTGCCTCTTACAATCGCTTAAATCGCCGCCTATCAAATTGGCGCCTCCAATCAGCGTCTTACAATTGCCGCTTCCAATCAGATCCCTCTCTTCTCTGAAATCGCCACCTCCAATCAGCATGCATCGCCATTAATCCTCCTTTGAGATCTCTATGCAATTGATTTCGTTCACCGCCGCCCAACCGAGTGATAGTCTGTTGCAAATTATGCAATGTCCGAATTGCGAGATCAATGCGAAAAGACTTGTGAGCGATACCACAGCAAATCCATAAAGAATATTCTACAAATGCGTAAACTACAAAAAGGTACTAGATTTTTGACAAATAATCTCTAGGTTTTACAGTACCCGGATGTGCAGTGGTATAGCTCAAATATTTGATTGATTAGTTGTTATTTTTTTAGCTATAGCACTCAATGCATATAGTATGGGGCTCGTGCAATTCACAATTTTTTATGAGTTGCATGTCACTTGTATCACATGAAAGTCATACCAGTGCAAAAATTCGGTTAGTATAAGTGACTTAGCAGTTAGTAATTAGTTTACAGTAGACACATGTTGAAGGCTCTAGTAGTTATCATGATACAAACTAAATGACAGAAACAAATTTATGGTTAATTGATTTCTCTTGTTTAATTGATCTATGATTGATTTGCTATATATACTAATTGTTCTCTCATTGATCTACAATCAATGTAATTGATATTGAAATCTTAAGATGGATTAATTGGTAATTTTCCTAAGGTGTGCTGGTAAGTTTCTCCAACAATATATAAGTTTCCTTTCTTTGTTTGTCCTTCATTTTTTTTGGATTTGACTATATGCATTGAGTATGTGCTAACCTTGTGTGTACTATGTGCTAACCTTTTGAATTTGACTATATCAGCTTCCTTTCTTTGTCTAGGTAGATTAAATAATATTGCCAATTTAATAGATGTACTATGTGCTAACCTTGTGTGTATGAGTAACTTGGAGCACTTGATACTAGACTTGAATAAGATTTATGGCATAGGTAGCAATGGATTTCATTGGATTTTTGAAACAATTTGACATGTGGTTTTATTTTATTTTGCAGATGTCATTTTCGTGCAGGTTCTAGATGTGGGAAGAGGACTACGAGGCATATCTTTTTGACATTGGAGTTATGGGCATGCAGAGTGATCCCGAGCATGACCTATCCGACATTATTTGAATTTTTCCTAATCGAATTGTCACTCAATTTGATAATGAGATTGAAAAATTGAAGAAACAAAAGGTCATTGTGTTATTATTCACATATCTAATCAACGAGATGCAAACCCTTATACTCTTTAATCCAACTATTAAAACTCTCCGATATGTTATTATTCACATACTCACACTTTGTTAGCTCAAGGAACTTACTCCTACACAAAAGGTCATTGTGTTTCTTCTCGAGAAATTCAATAGCTGCTGGTGCTACTTCGTTAATCATACTCAAATGGTATTCGCTCTTTTCTATGGTGTACGCCTTGGCTGCGGGCCATATGTGAGTAGCAAAGATATCACCTGGAACTTCTTTTTGAAGTTTGACATCAAATGTCTCATGCATTCTCTATGCTCAGAATCGGGGAATACACTTGCAATAGCACTTTCAAGTCTCTTTCGCTTATCTGAAGATATTGCCAAACACGGTGGAGTTCCAATTGCCCCTTTCAACTGAGCCATGAGCCATCCCCAATTTTTGGTTATTTCCAAGTTAAAAACTCCATATGCAACTGGGTACAACCAATTGTGCCCATCAACACCTACCGCAGCCGCCAACTGACCCTTATACTTGCCCATCAAATGAGTTAAATCAACACCCAAATATGGTCTACATCCATAAAAATCCATCGATACATGGTTTCAAAGCCACAAATATCTTGCTAAACACCATCTTATTGCCAACCCTTTTGCAATCTATCTCAACAATACTCCTAGGACATATTTTCTCCAACCCACCCTTAAAATTGTACAGGGATTGAAAGCTTTTCTCCCATGACCTATGGATCTGATGAAGAGCATCTTTCCTTCCCAACCAAACCTTGTCATAAGACACCTTGGCATGAAACTCGTCTTCTAACTTATTATTTACTTCCTTGGCTCCAGCCGAGGGATTCTTTTTTAATCAATCTCCCACTCTATCTGATACCCAAGAGCTAGAAGCCATTTTTTCGTCAACCATGGTAGTGGATGGGCAAGAATGATCATGTGGTAATACCTTCACCTGTAATTACAAACAATTTTTTTTGTTATATTTACATATTCACCACATATTTGAATCATAAATTTATATGCTTAAATAAGTCATTCATATCATGAAGATTTTGTTATCTTCGAGTCTAGAAGCATAAATTCTCCAAGGACAATAACTAAGATATTTGCATTTTCCTATGAACCTGGTCTTATTCGACTTCACCGTACAAACTTCAAACTCATTTTTAATTGCAAAATGCCTCAACGACTTCCTAAAGACATCTACATTGAAAAATAATTCACAAACCTCTATTTTAGGATTTTCAAGGTCAAATGCAATGACCCGTTCACTGTCAACGACATCATCTATAGTTGCTCCCTCATTCTCCAAAATAGGATCTGGACCAATGTGCTCCTCATGTATAGCCTCATCACCATGGCAATAAATATCTTTATCATTAACATCCACATATTCATCAAGATCAGGATCGTCAAATTGATCAGGTTGCCCTGCAATCTGACTGGTCTGAGATGCCCCTACTTGACTACCAAGTGCAATAAATAGTGCTGGCTGGGATGAAGTGTTACACCCCTGAGAGCTCTCCACTTGGCTCTGATTAACAAGTGCAACAGATGGTGTTGGCTAGCATGGAGTGCATGAATAAGTGGGATCAATACCACTACAGTTTGAGCTACCGTCCGTATCACACACTACTACGTTAAGTAAGATTTTCCTTTCTGTTTGGTACATTATGAATATCTCTGGTATTTGTGACTCCGACAATATGCTCACATCTTTCCCTTGATTTTTATCAAACACCCATATTCTTTCCATTTGACAACTCTCCCAAGAGATCTCATCGGATAGACTACTAAGTGTGTCACACAAGGAGAACCTATATGAATCCACAACCTATTTCAATGTCCCTCTCTTGACATATTCCTTCCTATCATCATTTTGCTTGTTCCAAAATCTTTCAATCTTAACCTCTATCCTATAAGCAGTTTTTGGGTCAACCCTATATGTAAAAGTGTAATGTTAGATTATACATGTAATTTCATATGTCGATCATAACTTAATCGAGATCTCAATTTCATTTAAACTTCATGGTCATCTACTCATAAATCTTACGCTTACCCACTAGGAATCCATGACTGTCCATTTCATCTACTCATAAGCATCAGTACAGTCCATGTCATCTACTTGATGTTCTCTTAATAACTTTATCTTAGAAGTTCCTTTCTTGTCGCAATTCTGAAATTTGAAGGACAAAGAGAAAAATGATTAAAAATGACTTATAATTCTTGTGACAGAAGTTCCTTTCATTTACTCATAATTCTTGTCGCAATTCTGCAATTCTAAAATGTGCTATCCATATTACAAATTAAAAGATAGCACATTGTAATAATTTGTCTAAATCAAAGTATATAATAATTTACCTAAATTAAAAGGTAGCACATTGTAATAATTTGTCTTTTTTAAAAAATTTCTCTTGTGTAAGTTATTCATCCACAAAATCTTGAAATTAACATTATGTTTGTAATAACCAGCTAAATGCCCTAAGTGAGCATATTATTAGTCAATATTAAAATAATTAAAATAACCAACTAAATGCCCTGAGCATATTATTAGTCAATATGTAACTAAACTTGCATAAAATTCAAATGTAACCTTATACAGTACAAATTGATATGTGCCAAATGAATAGATACAGTGTTTACTAGTAGAATTAATTGCACACTTAGGTACCAAGATGGAAGCCATTAGATCAAAATACAACCGGTTATTATGGTGAAGTGATAAACTAATATCTAAAATACACTTAGGTTGCCTATGTGGCTAAAATTTGTACATTAACTGTTCTAATAAGGTATGTCCTGGCCATCCCTCTAATGCAAACTTTAATCGACATTAGAAGTTGATCATCTTCTAAACTTTTTAGTATCTTTTCTCTATATTTATTTTCATTTTTCTTGCATGGCTGGTACAAACTTTTTGTTGGTACCGCCTCTTTGCCCCAACGCTATGTGTTGACACAAGATATTGTAATGAATCAAATATTTACATCTGAATGGTTAATGGTTGAAAATTAGAAGAAATAAAGAATTACAATAATGAAAGTCTTCAAAGTAATAAAATGTACCATATGCAATTAGTTGTCATATGCATCCTACTTAACTATAGTTTTATAAGAACGAGAACAGATTTGAATTCGCAATAGACAACAGGAAGCTCTAAATGTGGAAAGAAAAAATACATAGCAAAAATTGTTCTCATAAAGGAAATTTGATTTAGACTAGCACAGAAGGGAGAAGAAGAACTAAATGTGGAGGAGCGTGTCTCCAGGCTGAAAGGAGAAATGTATCAATTGGCTAGGGTTCGTATCTCTAGGCGGAAGGGAGAAAAGGGTAGGGTTCGTGTCTCCAGTGATCTTTGTGGCTTTGTGTTTTTTCATTAAGGGTATTT
Organism: Carex pumila; assembly: GCA_033356055.1. Taxonomy (NCBI): domain Eukaryota; kingdom Viridiplantae; phylum Streptophyta; class Magnoliopsida; order Poales; family Cyperaceae; genus Carex; species Carex pumila. Next base: position 166,664 of record JARJHM010000089.1, read on the forward strand.
TAGGTATTACATTTTTTATTTTAAAAAGATTAATACAATATTAATGGTAAATTTAGGATTTAATAAAGTTTGGAGTGACATTTTTACAACTTTGAAGTTCGGGATAACATTTTTATAATTTCAAGATTTTGAAGTGGTATTTTCACAATTTTTCTTGGAATGCTGCCTTGGGAAAGAAGCATGCCCTCAAGGCCTCAACCCAGTTCCATCACAAGAAAATTACTTTTTAACCCAGCTCATAGGGGTGTCAATGGTACATTTTTAGCCGTTTACCTAACCTGTATTCAACAAGGCGGATATGGGTAAGGTTTTTATTTCGTTAGCTTATTAGGTATGGGTATGAATAAGAATTTTTTCATTGACAAAATGGGTAAGGGTATGGTTAATGACTATTTCGTACCCGTTACCCTATAGGGTAATTATAAAATCTAAATATATATTCAATTTAATTTTCAACCCTCCTAAATATATTATTTGTGGTTTTGAATTTTCTTCCTTTATAAAAAAACAATTTAGATGGAATTAATTGCACATTTACTTTTATTTTTTTATTATAAATATAATTACATATGTATGAAATAAATCAGTTTTTGATGTTTAATTTGTAAAATAAATTCAGTTTTTTATCTATATCAGAATGTGATGAATTATCTTTTGTGTTAGAATGTAAAGTAGCTAATCTTCCGCTTACTTATTTAGGTGTTCCAACCAATAATAAGTCTCTTACGGATATAGATTGGCAACTTTTAATTGATAAAATTGAAAAAAGACTTCAAAGTTGGAAGGGCTCTTTATTATCTTTAGGAGGTCGAGTTAGTCTTTTAAATTTAGTTTTGTCAGCGATTCCTTTATATTGGATGTCTATCTATAGATTACCCGCAAAAATTAGGCATAAAATAGATAAGATTAGAAGGAAATTTTTATGGCATGGGGGTAATTTTACTAGGAAAAAATATTCTTTGGTTGCATGGAATGCAGTATGTAAGAGTAAAGACCAAGGTGGTCTTGATATCTTAGATCTGAAAATTATGAATAAGGCTCTTCTAGCCAAGTGGTGGGTAAGATTCCATGACAATTCCATTACTGGTGTATGGAAATATATTCTTCACTATAAATATGGTTTTAGAACTACCCCTTTTGTATGTTCTCCTTTTAGAGATCTATTCTCAAAGATCATGCGATAATTAATTTAGGCCTTAATAAAAAAATAGGTAATGGTAAAACAACTGCGTTTTGGTTAGACAGATGGTTTACTGAACATGCTTTACAACATCTATATCCCAATTTGTTTTCAATTGTTTATAATAGGTTTATTTCTGTGGCAGATGCTTTTGCTAACTCCTTACAATTGTCTTTCAAGAGACAACTTACGGGTATTTACTTAGCAGAATGGAATGCTTTGCAATTTCTTTTTCAACATTTTACTTTATCTGATCAGCTAGAGGATAAGCTTATATGGCGTTGGTCCAAGGACGATAATTTTACTGTTCATTTTTTTTATAAGTGGTTGAAATATGGGGGAAAACTAAATAAAGAGTATTCAACCATTTGGAAATCTCATATGCCTTTAAAAATAAACTTTTTTTTATGGTTGGTTAGAAGGGACAAAATACTTACCAAACTCAATTTAGCCGCTAAAGGGTGGCAAGGGGATACTACGTGTGCTTTTTGTGATCAACCAGAGAGCACTAATCATTTGTTCACTCAATGCTCTTTTATTAGATTAATTTGGATCTGTATTGCAAATCATAATAATTTTGTTTATAATTGTCATACTTTAGATGAATTATAGCCGATTGATGCTTCTATCTCTTTAAAAGATAGACTATTAGTTGAATTGTTGAGAGGGTCTGTTTTATAGATCATTTGGTTGGAACGAAATAAATTATGCTTTAATAATAGTTCTCCATGTTCTATTAGAATTATTGGTACTAAGATTATTTCTCTTACTCAATCTTGGTGTAAATCTAGAGAGGACAATTTTTTCTTTAAATTAAATCTCATAATGCCTTTTGATGTTAAGGATCTCCCAGATCTCATTCTGTTGGAGAAAGAAAGACGTCCCGATACGACCCAAGTGATGGACATTCTGTTATCCCTGTCCCAGGAAACACCAGTGGGAGATATGCAGGATTTTGGCAATGACAACCCTTCATCTCTAATGTTTGGAGAAGAGGAGGAGAATGAAGACCTTTTAGATATGTAGTACTTAGTTTTTTGTGTGCATGTTATGCTTAGATATTTTCTTAGGCTGCTGCCTTATGTTTTGTGTATGATATTATGTTTTTGCTATTTTCTCGTGTTGTTATTTTTGTTATGACCTGTTGTAAATACTTGCCACATCTGATTTTGGTACCAATTTTAGGTACTAGATTGATTGTGCTAAGGATTTTGATTTCAATGAAATCAGTGGTATATACTACTATTTAAAAAAAAAATACAATAGTATTATTTTTTATTTATTCGCTACCGTTTCATTACCCGATAATATTAATGGGTAAGGATAAAATACGGTAATGTCGGACCCTACCAGCTCAGGTCCCGCCGTCCCAATGCTCAATCCACTCCATTTTATGGTAGTGAAAATCTCCTGCCTCGTCAATTTTCCTCGTTAACTTTGGAGCACCTAAATAAATACTGGAGGATAGATTCCAAGACCGAACAACTTGCAAGGGTCCTAGTGGGGACTCCCAAAGTCCCAGTTACCAGATTTCAGTTCGCCATCTTATTTTTCGAATTTCATTCTCCCGCTAACAAGTTTTTTTGTTAACTGAAATGAAATTCACGTTCTTATACAAATTTGATTAGATCAGTCTTTACAAATTCCTCTCCAATCTCCATCCAATTACGAGTCAGGATCCTCTGAAGTTACTCAAATTTTGTGTTTAGATTTTGACCATCTGATCAGAATCCTGACCAATCCGGCTCCTTTTAATATTCGTGCCAAAGCAGATCAAACCGTCTAGATCTGAACTCAAAATTTATGTTACCTTAGGTGAATTAATTCTCTCTTGTAATAACTGCTTTCACTTTCGTCTGAGTCGGAGCGGTCCATCGCTGTCGTCTGAATCGCCATTCCCTCTATTTCTCGTCGATTTCGCCACTCCCAGCAGCTCCCTCTTAAAGCCTCCGGCCAGTCGCTTTCGCCTCGCCTCCGCCTCTTCTCTTCTTAAAATCGACTCCTCGCCACAGAGTATCTCCTCCTCCCTCAGTATTTGTACTTCTTGTATTTTCTTTTGAGTTTCTTTTGGATCTGAGAAAACCCTAGTTTTTTAGGAGGATTTTCTCATAGTTCTGTTTTTCTTTTTCTGAATTTATTCTCTTGTTTAGTCACAGTAGCTCCATTATTAGGCAAACCCATACAATAAAGCGCTTTCTGGAAATTTTAGACTGAAAAACAAATATTCCAGTAATAATGGGCTAGTATAGAGTTTCGCAAATTTCTGGAAACCCCTTATAAAGGTAGTATTGGGAACAATGGTTTTGTCCTTTTCTTCTTGTTCTCACTGCCTTGGTAATTAAGTGATTGCAGAAAGATCCTTTTTGCTTTCACATATTTTTGTGTAATAACTCTGTGAATAGCTAATGTACAAGTGGTTGTGTGCAGATCTGAAGGTCTTGGTTCAGTTGAAGTTCTCTTACAGTGAGGATGGATAAGTTCAATGGAGATTTGCAAAAGAAGTATAATGATTTGAAGGTATGGTATTGAAAACTCACTTTGTTCTTCATTTGGTGTCATTCTCCAGGGCTAAGTGTGTATATGATTCTACCTATGTCCCTTTTGTCATTGCTCTCACTGTTCCGGCCCATTTTTTTGTTTATAAAATTGATCACAGACTATCATAATCTCTTATGAATTCGAGTTCTCTCTGCTTATTTGAGATTTCATTTTGCTTTTCTCAGAAAAGAAAGCTTATCCAGCTGGATCGGAATAGCGAGTTAGAGAAGAAAGTCTATGAGCTAGGTATTTTTCCTTTTAGAACCTATCAGGAGATACTTTTAGCTACATATCTCGTACTTCAATTTCTAAACTTCACCAAAAGACTCAACTTGGTTATTGTAATTTTTGCTTAATCAAATCAGCCCTCTTCACAGCAAGTGATGTAGTCCTAAATTTTAGGTTTGACCACTAGCAATTGTTATTTCCAAGTCACACTCTCCAACTACCCCCCCTTCTCTCTCATATCTCCTTACCCAGGCAACGTTCCGACATGAGGTGTTTTTCCCATCCCTGTAGTATTCTCTCATTTCTCTCTATAAACACTTTTTAAATCTATTTCTGGTGATTGGTGTGGAGTCATGTCTCAGGTCCTGCCTAGATGAGCATATCATTGCCTTGTCACATGTTGCATCAAATAACTCTTGCTTCTGCAGAAGCCCACATTACATTGCCTGGTGGACAGGATGTAGTTTTAATTTGTTCAGATCCAATTTGTGTTGTTAGAATTCTGATAGACTTACCTCATGGGACCCACCACAATCTCCTCAGTTGAAACCTGTTTGTATACGCTACATATGACCCATCAAAGGATCAGTTTTGCAATGCATAGTTGGGCCTGGTGAGGCACCACCGCCTTTGCAATGTAATAGATGGAGACTGTATTATCATGAGAGAGTTTGACAATTAGAAGAGTTGGTGAAAGATGCTGGGAAATAGAACTGATTCACAGTTCAAAAGCCATATTAGAGACCCAAAGTGGGAACAAATTATACACAGTGAGAAATGAGTGAGATTAGTATGAGAAAATGGAGAGACTTGGGGGGTGCAAACCATGTTCAGTTTGTTTGATATAAGTGGTCAATGAAAGTTTAATGGCCTATTTTTTTTTTTTTTTTTTTTTTTTTTAATATTGAAGATGTCCAAAAATGAGGTTGAATGTCAAGATTTTTTTGTGGTTGTGGTAATTGGTTTGAGTTCCGACTAGCCTAGACTTGACCACAAAAATCTGTGTCATCATGCACATGCTCATACAATCTTTCAGTTTATATATACTGAAGTCCTGCACTAATCATAAATATTAACCCACAGTTTCAGCTACTGAAGATATGCTGAGACATGAAGGAAAGAAAAGTGATCACATGTTTGAAAAGCTGTAAGTGTGCATCTTAAATCTAATAGGAAGCTGCTTATCTTTAAGAATTTGTGTATTTTCTGATTATCTAGGTGAAATAAAAGTATAATATTATCTAATGTCAGGTTGTTTTGGCACGATAAGCTTGCTGAAAAAGAACGACTTGAGCTTGAGCAGACTAAAAGGAGTAAGAAATTGAATTTTCTTATGATAGTACTTGTATTGTATGGTTGCAATGTGGCACTGGTAATACAACTATATACTGGATGGCGATCAGCAACAATAGGTCCCCTCTTTCGTCCACTTTTTGTGGGACTGATACTGGGTTTCACCTCTGGTTCCAAATGAATTAGGCTTGACCTAGCCCTCGTTATTAGTTTGGGTAGTAACCTAGTTGCGGAATTAGCTGCCACATATGGTACTTTGAATGACAGGACTGAAATCTTTGATTTGTTTATCTTTATGGAGTCGAATTTGTGTAATTACTCTCTTTCCAGTGAAAAACCTCTCTAGTGAAGTTACGAGGCTTCAAGACTTGGTGTTGCAGAAGAATGAAGCTACGATTAATATAGAAATGATGAGAAGACAGCCTCCAATGGCAGAAGTTTCTGAAGAGGATAATGCCTCTCAAAAAGAACCTGTCAATGTAAGGAGCTCCTTTTTTCCTTTCCCTAATGATAATACAAAACAGAAAGTGCATGTAAAAGATAAGATAAATGTTGATGATAAGTCTATTTAAACCGACACAATATGACCCTTTGTACTGTTACATGCAACGGAGTTAAGTCTACATGAGAAACACTAGGCCACTGCAAGATATGGAATCCGTAATTTATAAATTGCATGAATTGGAACTAAAGGTGGCGGTATCAGCACTTTTTTTGTTGAAGTTTGTTCAACTTGTTCAAGGGCCTCAAACTCTACTTTGAAAGCACAAACCCAAGAAGAAGAAAAAACAAGGAAAAGGGCTCTCTTTGTTTTCGCACTGGTGTCATGTTACCAAGATGTGAGGTTCCAATTTAGTGTTGTAAATATTAAATCAAATTGGTCTTATGCAGTCTTTGCCATTTTTACTTTTTTTGTATGTTGCATAGCTTTTGGGACTCCAGCAATCCTGTCGCAGATGCACTACTGATGATCACGGTAGGTTTAAAATAAGTAAATTAACAAACTTTTTATTTAACCAGTGTTTGGTTATGATTACTTCTTTTTGTCTAATGCCAAAATAAAGAAATTGTTTGATTGCATGAATACAACTAAATAAAGAAATGAAGTTCTCAAACAGAATTCTTCGCTTCCAGAAACAATGGTGGGCTCAAAAACAATTTGAGACCTAAATCTGTTGTTGCTGACCTTCAAAAATAATCTTTTGTTGTCAATGCTTGAAAGACCTTCAATGACTGTGAACTTTGTTTTATGCTGGTTGATTGAATCATCGCCAAAATTAGATAACAGTATAGCAATTTTCTGTTTTCATGCCTTAAACCTAGCTGTTCTGCTACTATACAGTAGCTTTGCATATGGAATTTTCCATAACATTAAAGGATCATATATAACCCTGACACATGAGGAATATCCTGGCCCCTCTAAGAATGGTAAATGTGGCCTACAGGTACTGATAATTTTCTATTATATGGTTAGAATACAATATAATGAGGGAAACTTTGGGCATATCTGAAGTAATGTGATATAGAGCTTTTTTAGTATATTTGTTGCCTGCCTTGGAATTTCTTGTTATCCTAGGGCTACCATGATATCACCACTCCAACTAACATGGACTTCAAATTCTTATGTTTTAGGTGATCAAGTCATGAGAGATTCTATTTCTGATAAACTACTTACTTTAGTTGAGAGTATACATGGCATGAATATTTCCTTTGGCCAGCAATCAGCAGAAGTTGTTCATGAAAAGAGCGGTATTGTTCCTTGTATTATTATCTTGTTAAATTGCTATTTTACCATTTTTGCATATAACACATTGATGATAATGATCAGGTTTAGATCAGTCTGGGTCCATATTTTTGTCTTGTCTTATTATTATTTTTTTCAGTTTTGGTAAGCTAATTAAAATAGACCACACTTAATTTTTGTATGCGGTTCAAATAAGAGCCAAATGAACAAAATTCTATTAGGGAAACTTGATGTGACCTGACCCAGTTATGAACCAAGTCTGATATTATTCAATGTATTATTGCAGTGCTAAAACATTACTTTTTCCCTCAAAGACTCAGTAATTATCATATTACATTTTAAGATTAGTAATCTTTTCGGGAGATGCTCAACTTGTGCTCACCACTCTAATACTAATGTGTAAAAAGGTCAAAGGGCAGTCAAGTCATTTTACAATTACCCTAAATACTATAAATTACCTGGTTAAATATTCAGTAACCGCAAATGTGATGAAATGTTGAGATATTTTGCAAAACGCTTGACATTATTTTGCATGGAGGTTTGTATGCTGCTGGCTTAATTTAATTTCTGAAATGGTTGCAGGTTATGCTTTCAGCTTGACATGGTCAATAGATGAGGATGAGTTGGTGTATCATGTATCATCACTTGGTACATTGGAAAACATAGCATCGAAATGGATGAAAGAGGAAATTTTTTTCAACATTGACATGTGCCCAATGTTCTTCCAGAAAATATGCAGCGTCATTGGCCGTGCCTGACTGGAGATCAATGTCCTATTTTATGCATTGCATCCACTTTTGTTATCTTGAAGATGACATGCCAATATGTAATTAGTTTTATCTTTTGCTGAAAGAACCTCCTGACCTTTGTATTGCTAGACATGATACTCGACATGCAGTTGCTTTCGACCAAAAGCTTTATTATCTTTTCTTTTCCAGATTGTTGGAGCTTGAAACATCCTCTAAGATGCTGTTGCTCACTGCTCAGCTGTTAGTTCTCGACTTACCATAACAGAATGCTTTCTATATTTGGGCTTTAGTAAATTGTGGAATCTTTTTTTCTCCTAAAAAAAAATTTATGGAATTTTTGTTTTCTTTTCTCTTTTTGCAAACACCAACCTGTGGATAAACTTTGTTACAAATACATAGAGCAAATGCAAGTTGGTGGGTGGGTTAATGAAATGCAAAGTACAAAGAGGAATGACAGTTTCCCGTAATTTAAGGTGGGGTGGGTTACTGGCAATATTTGGCGATAGTTTTCTTTAATCAATTTAGATAAAATTGAGAGTTCAAAAGTGATATTAAGTAGAGGAGACATCTTGATAGTTGATACCATATGCTTATAAGTTGTACAATTTTAAAATCTAAACAATCGATCTGAACCCTTTAACATGTACAAACATATTGTGCTTGGACAATTATGGACCATTGAAAAATATTGATTTTCAAAAAATTTAAAACAATAGTAAACAATTTTAAAAATTTTAAATTTCTATTGTGCCCATGTCTATTGAAAAGGTAAACAATAGTAAACAAATTTTAAATTTCTATTGTAAAGTTTAAAAAAATTGAAGAACAAATTTAATATAAAGAGAAACAAAATTTTCTAAGCTCTCAATAATTAAATTTTTGCTCTCAAAATAACACCCGCCTATTGAAAAAGCTAGATCCTTTTTTCAGATTTCATGTTTCAAATCTTTGTTTTCTAATTTTTTTTTTAGAAAACAATTAATGATTCAGATGTATTAATGAAAATTGGGAATCAAGTAATCAACGTAAATTCTCCTTAAGAAAATTGATATCTTCTAAAATTTGATCTTTCCAAAATAAAAGAGCAAATAAAAATAGAATAAAATATCTCATTTACTAAAAGATAGAATATTTTTTGTATCTTTTAATTTCTTATTTAAATTGTGTTGATTACAAAATCTTAACAAATATACAAAGAGTTTTAAATAATGATCAAATCTATACACTGTGATTGGAGTGGGGCATTTTTTATGTTTCCTCTGAACCGTTTGATCTACATCAAAATTTGTACGAACGATTTATATTATAAATTCTCCCATAAATCTAAATCAAATATATAATCATATAAATCTCGAATAATTTAGATCAAACATTGAATCACATTCGATACGATTTATATTATACGATTCCCGTCGGAATGCCCCATTTGCCCTACGATATCGTTATTATAATTTAGTAATAAAGTAATTTATATACCGAGGGAATTTCATACATACATACCCTTCAAAAACCTTTAAAATTTATCTAATTTATTGATTTTTATATTAAACTGAGTTTATAAAGTTAACCTGCCATTTATTAAAGAAATTAAAAATATGTACTTCGTGTAAGAAAAAAGTTTGATCCTAGAATTTCTCGAGTTATAAAGTTCTCGTTTAAAATTTTTACAAATATGTATTTGTGACACACATATGTTTATATGCCTATATGCCGCAGTTTATGTGTCACAAGCAGATAATTGAATCATTTTTTTCTCACAAATTCTCACATTTGAAGACTGAATATTTTTGTTACACATACTGCAAATTTTTTATTTTATTATAAGGGATAAAATAAAAACCTTAAATTTAAAATGAGTTTAAATTGAAAGGACAATAAATTTAGTAAGTTTGTAAGTTTTGAAAAATTAAAGAGATAAATATGATATTATGAGTTATCGAAAGGGATATATATAATTTCAAAGATTTTAATGGATACCCATGAAATTGCCTCCGTAAAAAAGGTCCTATTTTGGGCCTATAACTATCAACCCAACTTGACTCGATCCCCTTCAGGGGTAAATATTTACAGAGAGATTTTGACTTCATGCAGCGTACAAACCATTGCAGCAATGTTTTGATTCTATACTCTGTACGCTGCATGAAGTTAAAAGTACTCTATTAAAATTTTCACCCCCTTTCAGTCCGTATGCTCTGAGATTTCTCATGACCGACGTGTCCGGGAATTCGCACCCTCTGAGATATCTCACATTTTCCGTGACTTTTTGGAAAAGCTCAACCGTTCAAATACGTTCTGCACAAATCTCAAAGCTTTAATAATAGGGCCCTGCGCTATCCCCGAATAGGCACCGGACACGTCGGTCACGCAAAACGTATTCGGGACTAGCGTAGGGAACCAGTATTATTTTAGCTTTGAGATTCGTGTAGAACGTATTTGAACTGTTGAGATTTTTTGAAAAGTCACGCAAAATATGCGATATCTCAGAGGGTGCGCATTCGATCTCCTTCCCCAGCCAGCAAACCCTTTGCGGTACGCAGAAAGCAACGAAACAAAACCCTTCCGTACCCCTCCTCAGCTTTCTCTCTCGGGTTGAATCCCCTGCTCCTGTAGAAATCGCGATAAACAAAACAAAAGTGATTCCAGAAGAATAGATTGATCTGGAAACGGGAGAGGAGATGGGCGACTACAGCGATGAAGAACCAGTGGTGGTTGGGCAGATGACGACGGTCATGGTACCGCGTCATATCAAGAAGAGGTCTCTCAAAGATAAGGCTCTCTCTGTTTCTTTCGACGAAAAGACCCTCAGGTTTGCTCTTCTAACCCTTCTCTTTATCTATTAAATAATTCTGAATGGCAGCAGGAAATTTAAATAAAAGTGATTCCTTTTAATTTAAGAAGGTATCATCTGGCCATAATCCAATCATTTATTGAAACAAGTTATTATTGCATTTTTTTTAGTTAAAAAATAGAATATCGTGTGTGCATGATCTATTCTCTTATTAATACAATTTAATAGTCTGAATGGTTTTTATCGATTTTGGTATGAAGGTGCCTTTCAATCACTAAAAGTGCTTTAAGTAAATCCTGATTCAGTCTTACATTCTTCATTCAGAACTCATTTAATTTTTTTTTGAAGAGATTATGTGACTGGGTTTCACAAGAGAAAGAAGAAGAGAAGAAAGGAGGCTAACAAGCAGATAGAAGAGAAGGCAAGACTGAAGAGAATTGCTGCCCGTAAGAAGGTGGGTTTCCACTTGGTTTGTGTACTATTATACCAGAGTAACCAGACATACCCCGTACTTAACTGACTCATGGGATTTCCACACAAATGTAGCTGAGATCATGACCTGGTATATCTTGATCTTTTAGGGTAGAGAGTAGAGACCCCCTCCCCACACACCCCACCTACCCACCCCCAAACGACAGTTTTCATAGTTGCTACTACATATATGTTGGCTATATGTTGAAAATACAGTTCACTGTGTAGTACCAAAAAGAAAGAAAAACGACAGTTGAAAGTATTGTTTATGCTGATTGCTTTGCAACTATTTTTAATAGCCTGTATAGTTTACTTATAAGCACTTTTGTACTTTGCTTTTTGCATAAATTTTTGTTCAGAGAAAGGCAGAAAAAGAAATGGCTCTATATGGTAAAGTCCTCTCTGATGATGCTGGTAATAATGAGGAAGGAGAAAAAGAGGAAGAAGAACCTGATTTACCAACAATCATGGCCGGTAAGTACTGTCTAATGTAATATGTCGAACTTAGATGTCAGGTTATATATGTTTTAGGTGGTTGATTACCAATGGTGAAAAATCTCATTTGACATTTGGGATTAACAAACTGATACGACAGTAATATTTTATAGCTGGGTTAAACAGCTGGATGATGTGTAGTAATATGAAGTTATTTTACTCTTTCGGCTAAAAGGCTCCTTCCACTAAGTTTCTGATAAAATGCAATGGATGCATCTCTTGTATTATCGTGCAGAAACAAGGACATATGAAGATAGTTCTACAAAGGTTATAGTCACGACCAGCGAGATCTCACAAGTTGATGCTGATATCGGTCGAAAACATGGAAACCCTAATCCAGTTTATAGTGTTGAGAAGAATCCTAGCTTGGCTGTGAAAAAGAAGCCTCTGAAAAGTTTACCTAAGAAAAAAACACACAAAAAGGGAAAAAAGACTTCATCCCTTAAGAAGGATAAAAGGGTGAAGAAGGCCAGGAATGATAAAAGCAGGAAGAAGTGATGCAAAATTGTTTCCTACAAGTAAGTTTTGACATAGTAGTCATGTTCACTGTATGTTTTGGCCTGATTTTGGTTGTAGTTTAGACATCTTGAGTACAATTACACATGGTGGATACAAGTTTTGTATTGATTGTTGTGGTTTTGATGAAGTTTAGAACAAATTTTATGGCATGCTGATTGTGACGGTCTCTATGTAAGTCCACATCTCTTGTGCACAACTCAGACTGAAATTCTTCAGTTTTTAGTTAATTATTTTGTGCTTTTAGAGTCTGGCTATTGTTACATCGGTAGTATCTCTCTCTAATACTACCCGTTTCAAAACGAATCAGCTAAAAAATAATGAATTCAAACCATTCAAACATATCTATTTCATGAGTGGGGTGATTATATGTAAAATTTATAATATTTGAAGTTATTTAGTATCAAGTCAAGTGTTCATATGTGAGATTTTAATTTAATTTTAATGCATTTATTTATTATTATTATTTTATTGGATAACTTAGTATTAAAATGATTCGGCAGATTATAAATTTTGCATGTAAAGTATAAAACATCACTCACAAAGTAGGTTTGGATTCATCATTTGAATCATATACAATAAGTTTTGAAGTTAGTGGCAAATACTATCAATGTCACAGTAGCCGAACTCATCTTTTATCTTTTTTTACCGGTATATATGAAATTCCCCAAAAATTTAAGTATGCTATCATTTTTTAGTAATTAAATTTAAACTGTACACATTAATGTTTTCTCACATTGATATTACTTCCGAAAATAATAGTCTTACTCTTCAAAGTTGGAGATTTAATACGTGTTTAAATATTTAAAAAAGGAACTCTGTATAGTATAGACTTTATTTTTTAGTTGGTGGCTCGGTTGGCTGAGATGCACAAATATCATATCTACCCCGAATCATCCGATCAATATCAAATAAAAGTAAATTGCGGGAGGTCACTGAACTTTGTCCTGAACTAATCACTCAAGTCTGATTTATTTCAAGTTATTGAATTTTTTATTTGTCTATCAAGTCATTATATAATTTTTTTGTCTAAAATGCTAACGGAATATTCTCATTTTGTTAATATTTTGAAAATAATATAATAATTCCGTTAGTATTTTAGTTAGAATGAGCATATTTTGTTAACATTTTGAATGCAATGAGTATATTTCATTAGTATTTTGGACAAAAAAAATATAGAGTGATTTAATTAGAACAAATAAAAAGTTCAATAACTTAATTGAAACAAATCAAAATTCAATGATCAGTTCATTACAAAAGACAAAGTTCAGTAACCTCCAACGAAATTTATCCTTAAACAAAACCACCACCTTTGCCTATTCTCGAATTATAAGATAATTAGATGAGACATTACATAATTAATATTTTCCATTGTCAGAAAATAAAAATATCGGTCTGTTTTTCCATAACAATATGAAACAAAAGTTCACCAAGTCCAACTCCGAAACCTAACATATCGACAAATTCAAACAGTTATATTTGATCTATATCACAGTGTTGCACTTCAGAAATTTGATTATGTTAATATTGACAAATCCAAACAGTAAAAAAAATTGTTATGTAAAGGTTAATACCCAACCATTGTAGAAAATCAGCAAATACTTATCCCATATGACCCTTAGACCTACTAAAAAATCACCAAATATTTGTGCCTAACATAATATAACGTGCACTTTAGATATACTACAGGTTAAAAGAGTAATATGAAACTTTTTATAAAATAAAATTGAATTTATTTCTCAGTTAAACAGCCATTTCAAGGTTTTATGAAGAATTTATTTTTTCTAAGAACAGATTTGTGAAATTTTCATCAAGATTTGTAGGCTAAGTGAAATATTTTCCAAAAATCATTTCAACTCAAACGTACCACACACCATTATACAACACAGCATTAAGTTATTATCACAACATAACCAAACAAATGACCCAGGCAACGAGTATTTTAGGCCCTTGTGGTAATAATAAATTCTTGCTGATTTATAAAATAAATGAATAAAAATGAAAATATTAGGACCACTGATGTAATTTAAATCTAAGAAAACATAAACATGAAACCGGGATTAAAAGAACCGAAGATAAAAGAGAAAAAGTTGACTATCAACCTAAAATAAAATAAGTGTGACAGAGCCAGCATCATTCTTTGCCAGAACAAAAGCACAGAAAATTTACAAGGCCTAAATCATGCAAAATCCTAATCCTCAACTTACCACCACCAGCACTTTTCTTCATGTTTCTGACACCCTTTTACTACCCAACCTAAACTGCCATGTCAATCACTCAATAACTATGTAGCAGCGGCACAGCAGAATCCAGCCTATACTTGCTTGTAGAATAAGATATAAGCTTGTTCGTGCAAGACGTCTTTTGTGTTGATAGCTGTGACAGATGCATCGTCATACCTTAGCCATTGACCATTCGAATACCTGGTATCAGCTGTATAGTGTCCCTTTGATGGATCCCTACCATGATGCGTGACGGTTGCCACGAGTTCATATCTTCTCCTCTGCATGACATGAGAATGTGTCAGAGCATGCAAAAACATTAGACAATATTTACTCAGAGATGTCTTGTCAGATAAGGCTTGCTAGTTGCAAGTGTATCTGAATAGCGCAAATTATGATAAAACAATGATCCTAAGAGCATCGTTTGATATACAGCTCATTATTTTTATACAACTAATATAAGTACCCACGACATAACAAAGTAAGAACAAAAGCAATTCAACAAAGATACATTTCAAGACAGTGCCGGACTTTTTCTTTATCAGAAAATAGTACCCAATTGAACTATTAAACAAACAAAACTAATGCTTGTAGTTAGCTTCAAGCCATCCTTGACTTCTAATCATCACAACTAGTAAGCAGCAAGACAGGAAAAAGAAAAGGAGTTAAAAAGATTCACCTCTGATGAGGAGATCACCAGGTCACGGCCAAGAACCAGCTCAAGAGGATACTGCACTGGTTTGTGAAGCTTATTGCTCCCATGACCACCATAACTAAACCTCATTAGGTGCAAAATCATTATGGCAGGAAGTGTTTGTATATTCACAGCTTTGCGAGCAGCCACCACACCCGCCTATAAAATAAAATTGATCTCATTAAATAACTATTCAGCGACAAAACATTGTGAAATTCAGTGGAAAGAGCATGTTATTGTTTACAAATTCTTAGCTTTATTAACATTATATCTATCTTACCAGCAGTACTTCCAACCATAGCTAGTGCAGGTATTCAATGGCACAACAGAGTGATTGAGCCTGTATTATATTATTCAAGTCCTAGCAGAACTAAGAGTCTTCTTATGAAAACAATAGTTCAAAAAAAAGAGAGGCTAGGGTTTAATTGAGGGTTATGCAACTCATTTTGAGGTCACTGAGGCTGCATTTGAGCCTATGAAAACACAAAACTACCTTGCCAGAAGCTGTTCTGTATCCTTCTAGGGTTTCTGGAGCTGAGAAAAAACGCAAAGCATCTTCGATTGTGTGAACAGCATCAGGGAAGATGTCAAGATGCAGCAACAGGAAAGGCTGTACAGTTGCCGATGCTTTGTTCCCTGCACCAACATGCAACATTAAAACTTGTTAACAGCCTGATTACAAGTTGTAATTAGATCCTAAAAGTCTAATCAGATATGTGCTACCCTAATTCAACTATTAAGACAGTACTTATGGGGCTATTCATTTTTCCGAAATTGTAAGACTGAAGATTATTAGTCTCTGAAGGATCAGTCCACTTTGTTCTTTTTTATATAACTCAGGTTATCAAAGATATAGAAAATGCAGCCAAGAAGGATGTTGCATCAGCAACTGGTATTGTTGGCAACTAACAATGCTCAAATCAGTATATTTACCTATGCATCTAGCATTGAATTGGCCTAATACAATCACCATCCTACTGGTACAGTACCTTCTGTTTCATTTCGTATCATACAAGGACAGTGGCTTTTTGGACTATGAATATGGACTTACTACCCAAAATTTCAATGTGTTCTCAGCATTCAATGTGCATTCCCGACTAATGTCATTTTTCAATTACTAAATCATTTTATTTTACCAAAGATCAACCTTAGCAAGATTACTCAACATATGTTTTGATGTAACAATAAAGATACATAATATAATAGGGACTACAATGACTAATTGAGCTGTTCTACTGCAACAATATTACAAGATCCTGATGATCATTTTGACCTTTCCTGCATTTCTTGAAGATTATTAAGATTATTCTAATTGAATAAATTTCACTTTCTTACCGTAAAGGCCCTTATTTTCATATATCGGAAGATGATGAAGGCTGGGAAACAGTGGAGCAGAACAAGTCAATATTACAAGATCCTGATGATCATTTTTTTGCAGGCACAATTCTAATATTCGAACATTCATGATAAGGCAACATAAATAAATCTGCAAATGAAAATGACATCAAAACATACCAGCAGCCTTGACAACGCTTCTTAGTTGACCGCCAAAGATTGCACTCAGCTCAGAAGGGATAAAGGTCTGAGTTCTTGTAACTGCCGACTTGTTCTTTGGCCCCACTGTTTCCCAGCCTTCATCATCTTCTGATAAAGAGAGAAGAGACAGCTTCCCTTCTTTTGAATTTGGAGAGCCAGAGTTCAGCTTCAACAGCTCATTGTGCATTTGGTCCATGAGGAAGCTCAAAAATTCCTGAGCATCTTCTTGTCTAAAAGATTAGATGAAAACCAATTACAGCATTATAACTGGTAAAAAGAAACAAGGTTTTAAATGTCAAGAAAAACCAAAAGGATTAGTCCATTTTAATTAAATACACAAAAATATATCAATTTTTTTTTAATTATAAGAAAGAAAACAAATTATGCAAATAATTTGCAAAAAACGGGAACAATTCGTAAAATTTGCAAATAATTCAGAAATCTGTTCAATTTGTATATTCAATCATGTGGCACTTCATAAAATTTAACAGTGAGGTACACTTCTACTGTCTAACCAATCATGTGGCATGCAGATATCTGGCATACCAATCCTATTATTATAACAAACTTCAAACCTTGGGTGAGCAGAGACCCCAGTAGGCAGGTTGGGATTGAAGCTTCGCAAAACTGGATCAAACATGACTGGGCACAGAGATTTTGCACACTCGATTCCTCCTTTTCCGTTTAACTTGGTGCTAGAGTCTTCAGGCATGTCAAAGTTGGAGATGAAATCAACAAATGCACCCAATGTGGGATAAGCAACCTGGACAACAACTTTCAGTTAAAATATTATCTACTAGAGATAAGCAACAAAAATAAATTGACTTAGACTGCCAATAAGAAAGCCCAAGAAATGAGCATACTGCCCATGCAGTATTCTTCTTGATTACAGGCACATGTATCGTCGTGTACATGTTTCTGATACAGTAAATAAATTCTCCTCTGGATATGCAGCATACACTTTTTATATAGTTTTTAGTTTTGGGATTGCTCTAGGGAGGCCATTTCTTGTGCTGCTCATAAGGCACAATGACAAGTGAGAACAAAATGTTATCACTAAAAGAAATGAGAGGACTGAACACAAGGAACACCATATCATATCTCAAGTACCAAACTGAGCTGCAATTTAATGTTCAAAGCTTATAACAACTGATGCAAACAGCAACTCAGAGGATCAGGTTTTGATTTTAGCATGAGAAAGAGATAAATAAAGAGGGCCTCAGGGGAATTCCTAAAAGAGAAATAATGGAAGTTCCTTAATAGATCATCACTTGTTGAATACATATCTTGTTGGATATTTAATAAACTTGGGCAAATGAAGCAGCCTAGAAACTACAAATAAAATCCATATTTTAACAAACAAATTGAAATCCAAACAGATAAAAAAAAAAGATGACCTCCTTTAAGAAATTTAAATACCAGTTTTTTTTTTTTTTTTTTTTTATAACAAATCAGCATCAGATGTAGCTCAAATCCATTGCTTTCTAACCTCAATAAACTTACAATAAATTCAGTCAAATCAAGATTTGATAGATTTGATTTGGCATATTAATAACAAAACCTCAACCTTACATGAATTCAGATTCCAGCATGCAATTGTCAACTGGAATTGACAAGTAATCCTCAATAGTTCAACTCAAAACCAGACAAAGCCAGACAATCAACTGTAAGTACAAAAAAAAATTGAATTTAGTAGGTACCAGGTACAGACCTTTGGTAAAGCACGATCACGCAAGCCTTGCAAGAACTCCACGAAGGGTGAACAAGAGAGCAATGCTTGCAAAGAAGCATTTAAGAAGCATGTATTCCCAGTATTTACCAAGCCACGCGGTATTAGAGTAGTTGAACAAGGTTTCTTCTCATTTTTCAGCACCACATCAACAGTAGGATCATAATTAATGGCTGCACTTTCAACTTTGACCCCATTCTCCTGCCTTTTAATCAATAGATCCTTTGATTCCTTCTTCTCATTTTTTGGGGTCACAACAAGTTTCGATATATAAAAGGGGGCGCCACCATTCACACTTTGAACCCCATTGGTTTGCACCTTTGGTAAAACCTCTTTAACTTCATTTTTCTTCACTGATTTCTCTAACTTACGAGAGGAACCATTAGCTGACGATATGGAGCTTTTGGAGGTCCCATTTGCATGGACAATTGTATCAGGTGATAAGTTATTACTAAATAGCATCTCTGTCTTGATAGTATTGTTTTCATTACCACCTGATTGGACAGGTGAAATAGATTGCTTGTTTACAAAGGGGCTCTCCAGTAAACCTATTGAAGGGAAGTCCAGAGAGCCAAATCTGAAGCCTTCATTCTTTGTAGGAGCAGCAGGCGTACTGCTTGGTTGCCCTTGAAAAATTTTGGTTTCAGCCTCAGTGAAATCACCAAAAAGCACCACCTACAGAAATAGAAAGAATAATTGTCATAAGGCACTTCATATTGTTAAAACCCAAAGCATATACCAAGTATTATATCAAAACTGTAAGTAACAATATAGGTTACATTCCTGCAATTTGATGACACAACAGTTGCCTTTAGGAAGGATTTGTCAAATAACATTTGTTAATGGGCCCTCTGAAAATATGCAACAACTCCTGGAATCTCTTTTACACAGATTACAACGTTAAGATGAGAAATACAATGCCTACTATAGGAAACCAACATTTTGTATATATCAAAACCCTAAAGCAGTTGCAGTTATTAGAAAACTTAAAACCTCAAGGTTTCAAAAGACCTTGTTTCTTCTAGAAGTAATAATCCAAAGACTATTAGTACAAAATTCAGGAAAACAAAAACATTGCTATCTGCAAGAGAGTTTGACAACAGCAAACAACATATAAAGGAAAAATTCAGAGATCCTCAGAGATCACTTGCCAATGCAAATCTTCAAGTGGTACACCTGATAACAATTAAGAAGAATAAACCTAGCATAAAACAAGTTTATCGCCACCTAAAACCACCAATCGACAGCAAATATCATCAATCTTCTCAATTTCAGCGAAAATATAGATAAAGGCACATAAATTATACAAGTTCTGAAGAAATGAAGCGTAAAGGGCTAAGAAAATTATAAACCCTTCTATATTACCTTATTATCACTCATCCTGCCCAACCGTGAAGCGGAGTCAACGTTAAAGCGAAATTGGGACCAGAAGATAAAGGAGCGGGCAAGGAGAAGACATGAAATGAACTAAAAATAATCTCGTCTTGCTTCTTTCTCGATTTTCCCTCTCTTTCTTCTCTAGTAAAGAGCAGGGATGAGGAAAAACGAAGAACTGCGACGAGGGGTTTGCGCAAGCCGCGAGGAAAGAAAAAGAGGAGAGGCGAAGGCGGCGCTTGGTTTATGATCTTCGAGTTGGCCCAATGGGCTTTAGAAACGTGCGCACGGGGATTGATGAATTCGCATCCTCTGAGATGCCTCAAACTTTTGAGCGTTTTTCCGGAAAATCACAACCGTTAAAATACGTCCTGCACGAATCTAAAGCATATAGGCACCGTGCACGTCGGTCATACAAAAGTTGAGATATCTCAGGGGATACGCATTCGGGATTGATTGGGTCCCGGGAGGGTTCGAACTGAGTGCGAATCCTCTGAGATATCTCTTATTTTGGGTGACCGACGTGTCAGTTCCTATTCGGGGATGGCGCGGGGGCCAGTATATTAAAGCTTCGAGATTCGTGCAGAATGTATTTTAACGGTTGAGATTTCCCAAAAGTCACGCAAAATATGAGATATCTCAGAGTATGCGAATTCGTCGGAACTTGGAAGCAGTCCGGATCCTCTGCATTACCTCATCGGTTGATTTTAAATCACGACCGTCCGATCAGAATCGGATCAATTCCTTTTCCGTTCCGGAACTGCAATGCAGGAGCACTTTGAGATCGTGTCAGTGGATAATGAACGGATCTGATTCAAATTGAAAGGGTAAAGTACTTGAGTGAAATTAATTCGGATTGGGAGATATCGTAGGGTAAAGTTTTACTTGCCCGCTAAGCAAAACCAGGGCCTATCCGGCTATCCGCCCGTGAGATTGCATTAAAAAATAGAAAATATATATATACATAATACATAAGTGTGATTATTGAATTTTTTTTTTGTCAATTTTCTCTTCTTATAATTGTACTATGTGTGTCGGTTACGTACTATAATTCATGTATCTCATATCGTGATCATTCGTATGATGTGATTATCTTTTGAAAATGTGACATAACACACACGTCACGTGAAAGATTCAACCACAACATGATACATGATCAAGTAAGTCACGTGTTATTGTAACAGTTATATCTTAATTGAACAATGAATCCTCAGTAAATTGGTTTAAATTATGAAATAAATTGTTAAATGTGATCAAACGTAACCAACATGATCAATTACATTTGGACATCACATATAATCACAGCATAACTAACTTGTCGTGATTATTATTTCAAATTTAATTTAGTCATGACACGACATGTGATTCAAGTCACACCGTAACTTATTAAGGGACAACACATCAGTATTGACTATTGAAACTCCTATGCATGAACAGGGGCGGAACCAGGATTTGAATATAAGGGCTAAACATCAATTAAATTTTTTTTTAAAAAAAATATAATGCAGCTGTTATTTAACTTTGTTTTTGTTTTCTGAATTTCTTTATATGTTGTTGGATTTCGCCCGCCTTCTTCAAAAATTGATTAATTTGTGTCTTTTTTTGCGGTGAACTGGAAGAGCCAAAGAGATCCTCAATTGTTCTGGAATTTCTTTCTTTCAAGCATTCAATGACATTTCCTTTTTTTTTTATTTTCTCTATACGGTAAACTATCCAAATTCCATCAAGAAGACAGAAGGTTGCCTATTTTTTTAATATTGATGGTAAGCAAATTTAGGGGTCAAGATTGCAAATGAGAAATAAAAAACTCAGAATTTGCTCCTTAAATTTCATTTTTAAACCCTATAAGTTTGTAATAATACATAGGGGGGCTGCTATCTAAAAAAAAATAACATTTACTTAAACTTTTATGAGTGAGTCTATGGTAGGGGTGCACAAAAAATTCGAGATTCGTGATTTGATTTGAGTTCGATTCGAAAAAGTTCGAAAAAAAATTAATTCGAAAGTAGTTCGGTTCGAAATTAATTCAATTTCGAATAAGAATCAGGCCCAATTCGATTCGTATGGTTCGCGAATCTGGCCCAGTTCGATTCGTTTACGTTGTAGTGCGGAACCAGGCCCAATTCGTTTACGCTGTAGTTCAATTTGTGGGCCCAATTCGTTTACGCTGTAGTCATTTGCTATATCAATTTGTTTACGCTGTAGCTAATCTTGGCGCATTCAATGCGTACCAACTACCAGCGAATCGTGGCCAAATTCCCTGTGAGCGCATTCAATGCGTGGGGCCCTCCTTCCTGAAGTTAGGAAATAAATCTGCAGCGATTCCAAATCCCTCCGTTCAAATTTTAAAATGCACAAATCTCAAAGAGGAGTTATCTTTTATGTACAAATCTCTAAACAAATGAAGGGAGGGATTTGGAATCGCAGCAGATTTATTTCTCCTGAAGTTGCAAGCCCGAAAACCTCTTCTCCCCTCCCTCCTCGCTCTTCTTCCATGAATTCGAAGCTTTAAGCTTTTCAATTTAAGCTTTAAAATCACTCCTCTTTTATGAAATCGCAACATATTTATTTTGTAACGATGTTTGTTTCTCTGTCTGTGTTTTCAAAAGCAATCGCACATGATTATAAAAAAAAATAATTTCATTCATTTACAGAAAGAAAAGAAGTATTTCAACAAAGTCTGGGTGGTGTAGTTGGTTATCACGTTCGCCTCACACGCGAAAGGTCCCCGGTTCGAACCCGGGCTTAGACAAATTTTTTTATATTCTTAGTGCGTAGATATCTCATATTTAATTTGCGTGACCGACGCGTTCCGGTGCCTTTTCGGAGATAGCGCATGGGGGCTTATTTGAGTTTCGAGATTCGAGAAGAGTTTTTCAAGATTCGGAGATAGCGCAGTGGGGCTTATTTGAGTTTCGAGGTTCGTGCAGAGCGTTTTCTGAACGGTCGATATTTTCCAAAAAGTCACGCAAAATATGAGAGATATCAGAGGATGCGAATTATACATTAGTGGACAGTGCTACACCATATTATTAATCTTCCAAGAGTTTGTTCCATGCAGCTTTTTTGTCGCTACACTTCTGATAATTAATTTTGGTAAATTTTAAGTGCCATTAAATATATATTTTTTATATATTAAAGTAGTTTGCCGAAAATCAGAATGTCACTATAAAATGCTCCGCCAGATTGAATACTATACTTAACTTTTTTTATATATTACGATTATTTCTAATTGAGGAGGGATCGAATGACTCTTTTTTTATGACATCGGATAATATCGTGTATTTTTAAAGTTTTCAAAGTTCAAGCAGTCAATCCAAACTGTTCAACATAATAAATATGTTAAAATGTGCTTGCAGATCAAATTTAAATTTTTTTTACTATTTATTAAATATTTAACAAAATCGCTATATTCAAACCATTGAATTTTTGTACCCATCTTAATAAATAATAAAAAAATTCAGAAAAATGTAAAATTTGATCTGCAAATATATTTTAACATATCCATCAAGTTAAACAATTTAAATCGACTGTTTGAACTTTAAAAATACACAGTATCATTCGATATCACCAAAAAGGATGTCATCTGATCCCTCCTCTTTTTAATTATTCTTACACAAAATATAGAAAAATTATAAATTGGAAAATAAATACATTGCGTAAAATTTGACCCCATCAAATCGGCCATTTTATAGCTTTTTACACAATTATTTTTACATCAAATTTGACCCCGTCAAATCTCCTTAAACAGATCAATTCTACAATCAGCGGGAAATTTGACCCCATCAAATCGGCCATTTAAATTGCTTATAAGGGCCCGTTCGGCAGATTACTATTCAATGTGGGAAAAAAAAATTTGCTCAGACTGAAATTTTTATTCCCACGATGAACAGTAAAATTCAGTTCAAAATTTTTAAAACCTATACCCATTTCTATTCCCTACTTGATTGCTGAAAGGACCTAAATAATAATGGTGTTTCAGTCAAATCAATTGACCATAGTTTTTTGCAGGATACATGTAAATTAAATATCTATAATCAATAACTAGGCTAGTGTATTTAGTCTATCTATAACATTTTTCCCTTTGCTTCCTCAAATTTTTGCGTCAGATGCTGCTTCACACTTTCATCTGCAAACACAAAGTTAACCGCCTCTTGAGCCAGTTTAAACATTTCTTCCTTTCCCAGACCTAATTTCATAGAAAATTCAAAATGTTACCACAAAGTTTGAACTTCTTACATGGAGTGCTGCTCAGGAATTTCTAAAAAAAAAAACCCCAAGTAATTATACTCCAACCAAAAAAGCCAATAGCACTCCTATTATTTTTTAAATTACGTATATTAATATTTGATTGAATTTTAATTTTTTTTTTAAGTTTTTAAATGGTTCAGCCGTCCTCATAAAATGCTAAATGTGTATTTGTAGCTTTTAGTTGTTAGAATTTCAACTTTGTAGTTGTGGAGACTTGGATTTAAATTCCACTAACCACATATTGTGCATTTTACATTTCAGGCCCTTCCCAATAAAATATTTCTAGTTTCACCCCTTGCAGGACGGGATTACAAGGTTCAGATTTCCATTGGCAAAGTAATTCTGCAAGGACATTGAGCCTTATCCATATCATCCGGAAAAAAAAGTTTACAGCAGGTATCGGACTGTTACCATCAACACCTTATTGTAAAACTGATGTGTCCCTCAAGAAGTAAAAACCTACCAAATGACAATGCAGCTTTGTAGTACTCATTTGACAGGGTTGTAGAGAAAAGACCAGTATCATCAGTGCATAAAGACATTGGATGTTCTGATTTGTAAAGGTCAGCTGTAGTGAATTAGAAGTAAGAAAATTGAAGTGTTAGATAATTCACCTTTATTTTCAAGCTGAAAGAACAATGTCCTGTCTAATTTTAGCGGAAATTTAACAAAGGGGTGCTTTGATTGAGGGGCATTCTTGATAGTTGTTGGAGTTGACTTTTTGAGGAATATGAATTGTCAGTTTGTCACTTGATGACTGGAAATAATTAGATGAAAATTCATCTCATAAAGAGAACAAACTAAAAGATAGTAAAGAATAGGTCTAACCAAAATGATGCAACTCGATCGAAGGAATGGTCTGTGTCATGATATTTGATGTCAAGCATATTTCCACCTACAAAAAGCATAAAGTATTTATGAGCCTAGAAAAATTGGTTCATGCAAAGAATACCAATATTTCACCATTATTGCAGAAAGCACCCTTAATATTGAACTTATTATCCATTGTATAGCTGATAGTAGCATGCAAATGTCAAATTTAAATAGATGGAAATTTGTTGTATCTCTAGTGACTTCAATTAGGATTCCCAGCTCATACGAACTACTTATGAATGAATTTGCCCGAATTAATATTAAGAAAATCAAATCAATTTAGTCACTTTTCGCTTGACTTAAAATTGTTTGGGTGGCTCAGAAGATAGCCAAAAGAGATGCTTACCGGGATCACTAGAGATTTAAGCCTATCCCATTCTTCATCTGCAAGGAGACATACATGGCCTAACCTTTCAGGATTGAAGTCAAGCATGGCTTGGATCTCCTTGCTATTACGTACCTATTATCACTAGACTTTAGCAATATGCTAATCTGTGAAATTTTTCAATAAACACTTTAAAAAAATGGCTGTATCCTTTTATGCAAACCAGATCCGATATTTCACTGTACTGGAAAAGAAAAACCCAGTAGTGCTAACTTTTGCAAGCAGTGCCCATATTTCTATTATAATACCACCAAGTAAACTCAAAGAGACATAAAAGCTTTTATTTTCATTAATTATTTATAACGCTACCACTATAAAACAACCTTTGCGGTCGTAAGTATGGAGATAAAACCGAACCAGGAGGACTCAGCTTTTGGTTCTTACTTATTAGCTTAGATGCAATATGATTGAGATGATTCGGTGAATGAAAAAATAAAGAGAAATTTAGTCATTTTCTATCTGTAAAAATCCCAAAGTACATTGTACTTGTGAATGGGAGAAATGTTGGTTTATTTGTATACAGGTAAAACCTCAAGATAGTAGCAAAAAGAAATTTTAAAAATGGTATATTAAAATCAAAGGGATTCAGATAGCTGTATATAAAGAGGCCCTGAAGAGACTGGGAATGAATTTAACGTGCAGTTGATACTAGAACACTGTATAAGCACAAATCAATAAAAGAGATAAATAAACAAAAAACAGAAAATTTAAGAAATATCAAACAAAAAAAGATGATCACAAAATTTGTATACTGACCTCACCGCAATGAAGAGTAACAGAAAGGCCCAGTTCTCTGGCAAGTTTTAGTGCTGGTAGTACTGTCTCCCTACAAAAGAAGAGAGAATAAATATTGTTCAAGTAATAATAATAAGCTAACGTTTTAGGCTAATCATACAAGTCTCTCTATTTACCACTGGCCAATAGTAGGGTCACCAGACAAGTCAATTCCAACTACCCCCACGTCCTTCATTTCCATTGCCAAATTAACCTACAAAAGTTTGACACTAGAACAGTTAGAGTTTAAAATCTTTAAGTTGTTTGGTTTATTAACTGGATCTCAATCAAATCCCCCCTGGAACGTGTGCACACGCGCACCACATCAATGCATACACGGAAAGAAACCCCACACACCTTCCAATAAGTTCATTGAAACAATTGCATTTGTGTAATACCATCTCAACACTAAAGTTAATACAAAATATTGAAACAAACCAACAAAAAGAAATTTGAACTATGCCATATGATGTTCATGTTGCTGTTACAGTTAGCAACAAGATGGTAAATAAAGCAAAGTAATTATAGTTGTGAAAATATAGATTTTAGTCTTGCATACAAATTTTGTCTGCTTGGTAACGGTTAAGAGAAATCATATATCTAATAAGTGAGTTTCTTTGTCATCTTAGTACTGAAACAATGAAGAACCACCTAACCTGCACCACATCTGTCAGAATAGTATCCGTTAAATTTTATGCCTGGCACTTACTGGCATAAGCTGAATGCAACAAAATATACCATTTTTGTCAGAACAACCTGTTAAGTTTTACCTGGTATGTACTGTCATAGACTGAATGCAACAGCACATACCGTGTCTATGGCCGATGAAGTTGCTTCGCTGCGGTTAATACTCAAGAGAAGCCTCACGAATATTTTCTTTCTCCTAGTATCTCCACTTTCCTCATTGTTCAATCCAGAGCCACAAAAGTCAACATCTACTATATCAACTGCTTTTAACCCGTCAATTACAGCTTGCATGTATGATTGTTTTGTCATCCCTTTAGCTTCATTATTCTACATGACCAAGAAAATTACCAGCAGGTTAATACTTGATACCATAGTGATGGAGAAATAGAGGAAAGACTGAGGTTGTGCAATGACCTGAACAAATAAATTTAGTGAATAAATTGAAGATGAATGATGGTACAAGAACAGAAAACTTATTTGTGTTACTATCTGGTAGTTAGGAGAACAGATAGTATTGTTCAAAATTTTAGCATATGTCTTCGCTTGCCCTCGTAAATACCCCTTTTAGTGGATGTAAGAAAAAAGAATAGAAATGAATCCAAGAACTAATTTATCTCTTTATCAATTAATTTTTTCCTTACATATTTTAGAAGTGCGTGTTGCTTAAGATAAAGTATCCCGATTTACCCTTAATACAATTGAACTCAATTTACACAAATTCCACTCAAAATTTTCCATCGCCAAACCACTAAATTCCAAGTCATGCGTCATGTCTCATATCAGGACATATAAGGTTGCAACCATCAAGTTGTCTCAATGTTACGCCAAAACCTTGTTATTGAATATATAACTCGATATCAGATTGACAAAAAATAAAATAAAACATTGGCATGCAGTGGCAGATACCTGAATTGTTCTGGAAAACAATCACCTTTGTGAAGTGTGATGTTAAGTTTAGAAGAACTGATTTATGCCACATAAAAGATGGTAAACTGCTTATTAAAATCTTTTTTATTATAACCCCTCTTTATATCCTTTTAGTGTACAAATGTTGATATAATATACCTTTTTGACCCACATTGTTATGCCCTTTTTTTTTCCACTATACCTTTGACTTGTTGAGGGTCTTGGTGCAGCTTAGTTTGGTGGTACATACCATGCCTCTTCGAAAAAAGTATTGTACCAGCTATAATTGGTATTAGAAATTAATATTTAATAGTACCTTAGGAGTAGTCCTGAGCTCTAGATAAATACAATTATCAGCAGCAAAGTCCTCAACGACCTGCTTAGTGTATCAAATCAAGGCAGTTAACTTAAAAAAGCACAATGGAAGTTAGTTATGAGACTTGAGGAGTTGCGGAGCATACCTCCTTGGTGATTCTTTTCACCGTTTCATGATCAGTGGTGAGCACATGGTACACAGCAAAAAGATCAAAGCACTTTCTCAAGGATGTACCCTCTATATCAAAACAAGAAAATAGTAATAAGAATGAGGCCATGGTACAATGTATAGCGCATATTGGTCCGTACTATGGATCAATATCTCTATTTCAAAGTTAAAACAATCGATTTGAACCGTTCAACATGATCTCCCTCTAAAAATGTACTCGTACATCAAATTTTACATATTTTAGAATTTTTTTACTATTTTTTAAATAGGTAGAAAATCATTTGGTCTAAAGATTCTAAACCATTCAGAAGTAGTGATTTTCTATCTATTTGGAAAAAGTAGTAAAAGAATTCTAAAAATTTTAGTCTGAAAATTGCAAATGCATTTTAATGTGGAGATCATGTCAAACGGTTTAGATTTTGGAAATGGAGATATTGATCCATGGTACGTAGGGGCCAATATGCGCTATGCATATTACTATAGCCTCATTCATGGTAATAATAACATGATTGCTATGGCTGTTCCTTATATGAATCCAGAAAATATTACTGCACTATAAGATAATTAAAGATAAAAGATGATTATGATGAGTAGGTGAATATCAGACATGGCGTACTTTCTAAAATTATGTGCTCAACATCGTTAGAAACAATAATTCCATTATCTCCATGATTTCTCACAAGTTCTCTGAAAATAAAATTGACAGAACAAATAAGAATTGTGCAAAAAACTCTTTGCTAAAAAAATCACAGGTAACTTCAAATAAATAGAAGACTTCAACTTCCTATTTGCACTATATATTCAACTCAAGATACTATAATTTCTTGTGAATAGGTTCACATTTCTTAACAGTTCATCAATAACGGTCATACAGTTCGTGCTAACCAGAAATTGTGGATAAATTGAACAAGTAAAAATTAAATGTTTTGAATTAAATCTACAATTTCAAATTTTCAGTTATAGCACTGCTATCACAGTTGATTTTTCTTTAAAATTCTATTGAATATCCTTTACATGGAAGATATTACAAAATCAACCCTTCGCACGCATACAAGAGAGAGAGAGAGGACTCACAGGAGTGTAGAGTCTCTGATAGAGCCATTGAGATGAGTGTGAAGCTCCACTTTGGGAAGTTCACAGCACCATTCCCTTAACTCAGCATTGCTAAATTCCATGGTCTCTGTAACTCTGGCAATCATGCTCTCAAAAATGGTTCGAGCATCACGCAATTACCAAAATTGCATCAACTACGGTTTGGGAGAAAATAAATTGAGGCTGTGAGTGAGGTGTCAAACTTGCGAATTCTTAAAATCTAAATCCACTTGGTGCTCAACTAATTTCTCAGCAAAGAATTGAATAAACAAACCTCCAAGAGACCTGACCTCACTTGACTGACTTTCTGTCGCAGCGACTGAAGAGGAGATGCGACAGAGCAGAGAGAAAGAGAGAGGAAGGAATGAGAAGCAGGAGATATTTAGCGTTTTTGGCAAGGCATCAAAAGAGACGTGTTTCGGCCATGTTGATCGAGTCCACATCGTCTGCATTAACTCAAAATTTTGAGTTAATATATATGGACCGTCTGATTGTAAGTGGAGCCCATCCGGCTCCGACCTATAACGTAAGGGTCTTTAATATTAGTGTGTATTTAATCTTCATGAATCTTGAAGCTAATCTGACGGTCCATAAACATTAACTCAAAAGATTCCTTTTTGAGTTAATGCAGAGGATACGAACTCATGTTGCTCATATAATACAATGGCGACAGGTGGACAGTAAATTGGAATTATATGTTAAACAAGCTATTTATTAGTCGGTCATGGTCTTGAGACCCGGGATGTAAGTTACTTTTTTTGCTTCAATGAAGTAGGCAGGCATTAGCCTTATTATCAAAAAAAGAAAGAAAAAAAAGTCGGTCATGGTCATAGATTTGAATATCAACGGTTCGAACTTAATGATTAAATAATTTTTTGAACGGGGTCGAAAATTTTTTTTTAATAAAAATGGTGAGTGAAAAGAGATAATATAAAATAAAAAATGTTACATGTGAGTTTTTGTTTTTTTAATTAAAAAAAATTCTAAAATGTTAGAAATCTTTCAAATTATACACAATTTTTTTTTAAATGGAGATTAATAGTATAAAATTTCACAAAAAAATATAAGGGTCAATTTCTTGTACATGTAGTATTTTATTGTAAATTATAGAACAAAAGTCTAATTCATTACTAGTTTTTGAAAAAAAAAATGGAGGTCAATTGATCTCATTCTACACTACTACCTCCGTCTCCGAATTGTGCCTAAGCACCTGATTTAAATTATAAAAATTATATTTATCAGTGTGGCTACGGTACTTTGAAATGTGTAGCGTTGGGAATTAAGTTTATAAAGTTGAAACAATCGATCTGAACCATTTAATGTGATATTCATATAAAAATATACTAACCGATCAAATTTGTCATTTTTATAAAAATTTTACCATTTTTTAAAATAAGTAAAAATCATTACTTTAGGAGTTAGGATAGTTCAATCTTTTTAGATCAAGTATTTTTCTATTTATATAAAAAATATAAAATTTAGAGCCCTATTAAATTTTCATACGAAGATCGTATTAAATGACTTAAATCAACTATTTCAATTTTAAAAATAAAAATATAAATCTATAACAATTATGTACATATTGCAAAGTACCGTAGTCTATTCTATCTTCTATTTTTAATTTTACTTTTTAAACTTTTATAGCAATTTTATCTTTTTGAAAAGGAAAAAAAGTTGGTAGAGAACATCAACTATTATGGTAATTTTATCAATTGACACGGTTTTTCTAAAAAAAACGCCCTCAAAAAAGAAAAGAGATTATTAAATGTTAAACTTTTCGTTTTGGCAAATCAAAAGAGACGTGTGCTTCCATACTAGCTTTGCTTGGGCCAGTAATCGAGTTCAGATCGAGTGAAGTAACTCAATCTTTGAGTTTTAAATTGAGACTGTCTCATTTGAATTCGTGATAATATATTCGAAGTGGAGCGCACATATTATGAGAGATAAATTCGAATTGGAAAATAATCTCTAAAAACAGATTTGAATTAGACTGCCTCGATCTAAAACCCAAAGATTATATTACTGTAGGGAATCTGGATCCCCAGTAAACCGCATCGTCTGCATTAACTCAAAAGAGCATCTTTTGAGTTAACCCATCTCGGCTGTCTGATTTTAAATATAGCTAATCTGATCACAGCTTATAATTTAGGAGCCCTTTAATATTAGTATGGATCTAGTCAGCATAGATTTTAAAGCATATTGGACGGTCCAGATTAATTAACTCAAAAGATTTCTTTTTGAGTTAATGCAGAGGATACAAATTCGTAATCAGATCCATATTCATTAGCTCAAAAGATTCTTTTTGGAGTTAAATGCAGAGGATACGAATTCGTAATCAGATATCTTTTTCAAATACCACTTTCATATATTTAATGCAATTTTACTTTTCAAACTTTTATAGCAATTTTATCTTTTTTTAAAAAGAAAAAAAAAAACTTGGTAGAGAACTTCAACTATTATAGTAATTTTATCAATTGATTAGTAATTTAGTATGGAATAAATGCAATTTTACTTTTCAAACTTTTTATAGCAATTTTATCTTTTTTTGAAAAGAAACAAAACTTGGCAGAGAACTTCAACTATTACAGCAATTTTATCAATTGATTCGGCTTTTCTAAAAAAAACGCTCTCCCAAAAAGAACAGAGACCATTAAATGTTAACCTTTTTGTTTTGGCAACTCAAAAGAGACGTCAGACGTGTACCGGTGTGCACCTCACCCTGCCAAAAACAAAAATAGATGTGGTCCATTTTATCTATGAAAATGGCATTGATTCTGTGCTTCCAGCTTTGCTTGGGCCAATAATCAAGCATCTTTTTCAAATTGAGCCATTCAATAAATACATTCTGGGACAATCTTACCTGTCACCCAGCAATAATCTTTAATTATAACTTTTTTATAAAAATAATATAGAATAATAAATGAATTTATTATCTTTAAGCAATTATGAAGTAACTGAAATTTATTTTTTTCCTTCTTTTTAAGATTCAGCGTAGCGTATCACCCATCTGAGATCAAAACTTCAAGACAATTCATCTATTATTCTATATTATTTAAAAATATTTTTATAAGTAAAAATTCTCTGACCGAATAAATGGAGAGGAAGTGTGTTGTCTTCTTCAAAGAAAAATGGAGACAAGTTTGAACACCATTTGAGACATGGTCTCTGCGTTGGAGCCCCATTTAGACGAACCCGTATCCTCTCAGGTATTGCACTATTATTGTAGAGGATCACTTACTTTACGGTTTGAGATTAAATCTCAACCGGCTTGAGATTCGAGTCACTGCAGGGGCTGTATTTTTTAGCTTTGAGATTCGTGCCAAGTTAAAAAGTACGGTTCAGATCTAGTAATTGTAAAAGATTCCCTTATCAGGTATTGGAGAGGATGTGAATACCATTTAGACTGTGTCAGTGTCAGAGCATCCATATGTAACTTCTTTTTTATTTTTATTTTTTTTGCATATTTACTCCAGATTTTTGCTTCTCCCATGCTCGTTTTTTGAAATATAGTCAGTAGATAATGAGAGCAAGACAGAAATTTGCAAAGTCTTCCCAAGTTCGACCCACCAAGCAGAATTTTTTTTAGAAACCATAAATAATTAAATTATTTTTAGGGAACCAATAAGATTACTCCAAAATCAGTTTTTTTCCAGACCGGATGAACCATCCGGTCTCACTTTTTTTTTTTTTTAAACAGAAAAAGTTTTTTTTTTTTGTATTAAAATATTAGAAATATTGAATATGTTTCTTTGAAAAGAGATGAAATACAATATAATTTGATTTATTAGAAAGACTGCAACAAATAATCCGGATCAATATTTTTCAGATCGGATTTTTCGTGGCTGTAAGAAAAATTAATATATTTCTTTATGTGTTATTAGAAAAAAATAAAAATGCTTAGATTCTGAGTTATTGATCCCGGTTCAAAAGTCACTTCTAGGTAATTCAGAAAATATTGTGATCCTTCTAGGACATTTAATTTATAAAAAGTTGTATCTATTTTGAGAATTCTTTTTGAATAATAATCATTAAATAACTTAAAGTTTTTGTTTTTTTTTTCAAAAATAGACACAACTTTTTATAAATTAAATGTCCTAGAAGGATCACAATATTTTCTGGATTACCTAGAAGTGACTTTTGAACCGGGATCAATAACTCAGAATCTAAGCATTTTTATTTTTTTCTAATAACACATAAAGAAATATATTAATTTTTCTTACAGCCACGAAAAATCCGATTTGAAAAATATTGTTTCGGGTTATTTGTTGCAGTCTTTCTAATAAATCAAATTATATTGTATTTCATCTCTTTTCAAAGAAACATATTCAACATTTATAATATTTTAATACAAAAAATAAAAAAAATAAAAAATTTTCTGTTTAAAAAAAAAAAAAAAAGTGAGACCGGATGGTCCATCCGGTCTGGGGAAAAACTGATTTTGAGACTGGACGGACCGTCCGGTCCTTGTGGTTTTTTAAAAAAAAAAATTAATCTTATTAGTTCCCTAATAATTAAATCCTAAAAATAATTTAATTATTTATGGTTTCTAAAAAAAATTCCACCAAGCAAGCATGCAGTTCGATGCCTTTAGCATCCAAGTTTAACTATTTTTTTGTACCCCAAAAAAAAAAAAGGGCTATGCAAACCATGTCAGAGTACCATTTAATTGGGAACGCATACTAGGTGTGATTAGGAAAAATAAATCTTCTGTAATTCTTGGGGAATTACAGGACCCTGTAATCCCAATCAGAACCATTAGTCTTTCTTGAAATTTGTGCATGAAAACTTATTTTTTTTCGAGATCTGTGTAGAAAATATTTGAACGGTTGATATTAAAATTTCAAGACCCTGTAATTCCTTTCGGGATTAAAGTAGATTCAGACTTATGATTAGGGGTGTTCATTGGTTCAATTAGGTTGAAACCAAACCAAATTAGACAAACCAAAGTTATGATTCAGTTTTAAAAATAGAACCGAACCAAAATTTCATTTCGGTTTGTTCGGTTCAAACCAAAATATATTAATTTGTTTATTTAAAACAATTGATTTATAATAAACCGAAGTATATTAAGAAACAAACCAGGATATTAAGAAATAAACCGAAGTATTTAGAACAATTAATTAAGAAATTACCGAAGTATTAAGAAATAAACCGAGGCGGTGCGGATCAAATTCATAATATATAAAAGTTCGGTCAGTTCGGTTATTTCGGTTTTGAAAATTTTCAAACCGAACCGGACCAAAGTTATAATTCAGTTTTAAAAAGAAAACCAGACCGAATCATTAAATCGAAAAAACTGAACCATTTGAACCAAACTAATTCAGTTTGGTTCTAAACCGGATCCAATGAACACCCCCAGTGACACCAATTAAATGTTGTGCATATAATGCATGGAGTAAGGTTGGGGCGCTATGGATAGGATACAGTCTCAAAAATCTATCGTATAAACTTCAAATTTCGATTTAAATAGCTCAATAAATAAGTTATAAATGAATTTGTAGAATACTAATTTTTATTTTTTTAATATTGTTTTTACTATTTTTTATAATTTATGAAAGATGATAAAAAATAACATAAAATATTGACAATTTTCTTTTATTTTTAAGTCATTTTTTTGCCATCTTTCATAAATCATAACAAATAGTAAAAAAATTTTAAAAATAATAAAAATTAGTATTCTACAAGTTTACTATATAATCAATTTATTGAGATACTTTAATCAAAATTTAAAGTTTATACAATAGATATTTGAGACCGTAACACAAATAGCTTTATATTATCCATAGCACCTAAACCTTACTCCCAATTAAATATTGGCATATGTGTGTATACAATGTATGCGTTCCTGTTAAAATTCTAATTTTTGCCCATGTTAGATTAAATCTGGATTTCTTATTTTTGGAAATGCTAACTAAAAAAAAAAATTCAGCATAGCCAAGTAATATGTAAGTGATACAGCCCTTGATGTTGGGTTTTTGTGTGAAAAACTGGTAAAATCCTGTACTGGCTTAGGTGCGGAAAAAGACGTAAAACAAAAATTTTTACGTCTAACCTAAGCCGAGCATCTATCTCCATGATTGATTTCTAAAACTAAATTTATTTAACAATTAAATAAATTAATATAGCATTATA
Source organism: Carex pumila (assembly GCA_033356055.1). Classification (NCBI taxonomy): domain Eukaryota; kingdom Viridiplantae; phylum Streptophyta; class Magnoliopsida; order Poales; family Cyperaceae; genus Carex; species Carex pumila. Next base: position 201,805 of record JARJHM010000089.1, read on the forward strand.
CCTTAGTTCCAAATTCGAATTGGAACTGCTGACGGTTTTGTCTCGCTGCTGCTACTCCTCGGACAACAGCACCAGATGTCTAGTGCCTCTATCAGTAGTACACCAGGAATGATCAGAGAGTGAGTATTTCTTCTGCCATAAATACTATACTCACAGCACTCGGCTAAATAAGTTGTCTCACGTTCTGCAGATAACCTGATTCACAACTTATGTGTGAAAGCAGAATTACCGCTGACTACGCAAGATTACAACCGCTTATCACTCAAATATATACGTCTATACGTATATATTTATAACCTCACACAAATCATTATTTGAGAGGAAACCCGAGAAAGGAAGGAAAATGGAAAGGCATGTATATTCTCCAACCCCTCCACCCCTTTATATAGGAGTAGGGTTACTTGTGCTCCAAGTAACGGGTTGCTTGTGCTCCAAGTAATAAATAGTAATGGACCTGAAATTTTGGGCTTTAATCTTTTGGGTTTCTTAATTATATTCTAAATATAATTAAGGCCCAAATATGTTAGCCCATATATATATATAATTGTTCTAAACAGTTATATATATTTGCGATTGCGGTTGTAATAACTATTACACAATGTGTCAAACACGCTTGTAATTTTAATCTTTTTAAGCCTATCATCTCTATGATATTTCTATATTAATTATAACATTTATAATTAATATTTTGCCACCTTATTTATTAATTATAACTATTTATAATTAATAATAAGATTCTTTGATCTCGTTCCTATATGGTGTTGCCCGATAGGATCTGTGTTATGTTGGCAGTAGAGTTAAAACTTCTACAGATCATAGTTGGCACCTGGCAGTGCATTGTGACCCCCAATTACACAAATAATGTTGTCCAATACAATATCACGATCCTGCAATAAACTTATTAATTTACTTGTGTTAATTCCATCGTCTCATAGTAACAGATCAGGTTCAAGGTAGGTATGTGTCATCCCTGCAAACCTAATCTTTTCTTGATCTTTGAGTAGATTATTTTATATGATTAATCTCTATTAATCATACCGTATACGTATAATCCTACTCCTATCAAGGGGCCCAGTGTTACTATCACTCGTATAATAATACGAGGGACGATAGTACTTTTGGTGTGCATCTCTTCCTCCGCACAAGTCATGTGTAATGAAATGTCACCTTTATAACTACCTTTTTTTAGACAGCGTTTGATAACACTTACGAATACACATTTCTTATGTATGAAAGACCACACCTCATACTGTAGAACTTAACACGAATGAAACTGTTAATGACACAAACACATTACCATATAACGTTTCATTGTGGGTCAGTCAAATACTATGTTCATAACATGTATCCATGTGATTAAATGACAACTCTTTGTCTATGGTTTGTGAAACTTGACCATCATTTAATCCACATGCTAACCTTATAATGGCTAATTAGTGTTCCTGCTAATTACCACAGTTAGTGACTGTTTAGAGTATTTATCATCTTTATTATGAAGTTTCACAACTTCGGTTCTTAACCTACAATGATTCATAAAAACAATAAAACTCATGGAACAAAATGATTTTTATTAATCATCCAATTCATGAACAAAGTATAATTCTGATTGACTGCTAGATTACTACCTAACACTTGAGACTTCCTACCATATTATTTCTTAGGGTGAATTTTGTTCTTTTTTACAGACTGGCTATTCAAGTTTAATTTGTATTTTCATAGTTATTGAACTTTTATTTTGTTCCAATCAAATCACCCTATAATTTTCTCATCCAAAAAATTAATAAAATGTAACTTTTCCGTTAGTATTTTGAATGGAATGAGTATATTCTGTTACAAAAAAGTTATAAGTTATATGATGACTTTATTAGAATGAATAAAAAATTCAGTAACTATAGAAATTTTTTTTTCAAATGAAAACAAATCAAAGTTAAATAAATAATTCACGACGAGAGACAAAATTTATCCTTCTTTTTATTAAAAATTGCAAACAAAATTTGAGACTTCCTACCACCGAGTTTTTTAAAAATATCCAACTTTATTAATATTTTATTATAAAAAACTAGATGTTTGACAAAATTATTTTTTGCCCAAACCATAAGTAAATTTTACGGTTTGAATTAAAAATTCAAACCGCAAGATTTCCTTACGGTTTGGAATTTATTTATTTATTTTTTGGTTCAAACTGCAAGATTTCCTTATGGTTTGAATTGTTTTTTTTTTTAGCCCAATTTTGCACATCTGGTTAACATATCAAAATACCTTCAAAAATTATGAAAATTTACCTACATGCACTCTTAACTTCATAGAACAATACTGTGAAATTTCATACAAAATCTCAAAACAGATCGTGAGATATCGGCTCTCAAAAATTGCCCGAACTGCTGAAAGAGTGCTTCTGAGCCCAAATTTGCACCTCTGATTAACATATCAAAACACCTTCAAAAATCATGAAAATTTACCAACATGTACTCTTGACTTCATAGAACAAGACTGTAAAGTTTCATACAAAATCTCAGAACAGATCGTGAGATATCGGCTCTCACAAATTGCCCGAACTACTGAAGGAATGCTTCTGAGCCCAAATTTGGGAGTTCTGATTAACATAACAAAATACCTTCAAAAATCATAAAAATTTACCGACATGCATTCTTGACTTCATACAACAAGACTGTGAAGTTTCATACAAAATCTCAAAACAGATCGTGAAATATCGGCAATTTTTGAGAGCCGATATCTCACGATCTGTTCTGAGATTTTCTATGAAACTTCACAGTCTTGTTCTATGAAGTCAAGAGTACATATCGGTAAATTTTCATGATTTTTGAGGTGTTTTGATATGTTAATTAGAGATGCAAATTTGGGCTCAAAAGTACTCTTTCAGCAGTTCAGGCAATTTTTGAGAGCTGATATCTCACGATCTGTTTTGAGATTTTGTATGAAACTTCACAATCTTGTTCTATGAAGTCAAAAGTGCATGTCATTAAATTTTCATAATTTTTGAAAGTGTTTTGATATGTTAATCAGAGGTGCAAAGTTGGGCTAAAAAAAAAAATTCAAACCGTAAGGAAATCTTACGGTTTGAACCAAAAAAAAAAAAATTTCCAAACCGTAAGTAAATCTTATGATTTGAATTTTTAAAATTTTCTTACGATTTGAGCAAAAATATAATTTTGCCAAACATCTGGTTATTTATAATAAAATATTAATAAATTTGGATATTTTAAAAAAACTCGGTTCCTACCATCTGCGACAACAAAATGAATAGATAAATTCGGGATATTACACGTATGTTTTAATGGGCCCAAATCTGTGCAGCCTAATGAATAAACAAATTGGGCCGTATCTAAATGGGCCGTATCAACTATCACCTCTGTCTAGTGACATCAAATCTATGAAGCTTCACACTTTGAGGATAAAATAAAGATAAAGGGAGCACTCTAGCTCTCTTGGCCACCGTGAGCAGCGTTTGAAAAGGCCATGGCGTCTCTCTCTCTCTCGATCAATCCCTCCAGGTACGCCTCCTTATTATATACGCTGGATTTGCAACTGAGCTTTCTATACGCAGTTTTGTTTTTCCTTTCGCGGAGGTGGATTTGGGTTAACTCCATGGAAACTCACTCCTTTATCTTTATTCTGTGCTGTCGTTAACAGCATATATGTTGCACCAGGAGTAATATTCTGGTAATATGAATTGAAAATTTTGATGAAAAGTTGTTTTTTTCAAAATGCAATTGGAGTTCCTGTCGATATTATCAACTTTAGATTAAAATGCCAAACCGAGAATTTGGTACAACAATGATAATTGTCAATATATTCCTCCTAAAAAAAATAATCTCTCTTTTCTCTACATGATATGTCGAAAATGGCGTTCTTCTGGTGTGTCATATGTAATCAAATGCAACAAATAATAATTTTAGTTTTTCTGAAAACAGCTTGCAGACTGGTATTTGTTTGCCGCGTAGATCCGTTTCTAAATTCGGCTACTTCAGAACGAAAGTCGAATGCAAAGAGTCAAGGGTTGGTAAGAAGCCAATTCAAGTCCCATCTAGTGTCAACTTGACAATTGATGGGCAGTTCATTAATGTCAAGGGTCCGCTTGGGGAGCTGTCAAGGACGTATCCCAACGATATCTTAATAGAGAGAAATGATTCTGTTCTGAGGATTCGTAAAGCTGTAGAGACAAAACGCGCAAACGAGATGCATGGACTTTTCAGGTGTAATGATAAAATTATTATTTTTTCACTAACATTGTATCTTCTGTAGATGTAGTCTTTTATATTGGTTTATGACATTTATGTTTATCTTGGATGACAACTGACAGTTGATTTAGACAGTGATGCCTGTGTAGGTACGTGTCGATAGGTGGTTATTGCAAATAAGCATAGGTCAATTGCAAAGGATTAAATGAAAGTAAATGAGGAAATAGATCAGAAGTAGTGTCAAGGTCATATACCTAATACCATAAACATGCCATAAAAATGTCAGAGATCGAATCGTTGGCAGTGACCATATTCCAGTTTTACTGGTACAATGCTGAAACTGAAGGGCCTCCTTGGTCATCATTTAGATGAGGCAAATAAAATGCAAAACATTAGACCAACTCCAAATTCACACAGTCAACGAACTCTGTTGCTAAATGTAGGACACTGATAGATAACATGGTGGTGGGGGTATCAAAGGGATTCGAAAAACGTCTCCTCCTTGTTGGGGTGGGGTACCGTGCACAGATGGAGGGCAATGATCTGGTTCTTTTTCTTGGGTTCTCTCATCCTGTCAGAATGCCTGTTCCCGAAGGCCTCCAAGTGAAGGTGGAAGAGAGCACAAGGGTTATTGTGAGCGGATACAACAAACAACATATCGGAGAGTTTGCAGCAAAAATAAGGAAATGGAGACCTCCAGAGCCTTACAAGGGGAAGGGAATAAGGTATGTTGATGAGGTTGTGAGAAAGAAGGAAGGCAAAGCTGGAAAGAAAAAGTAGAAAATGTTCTCCGTATGTATCTTTTTGTTATTTTATTTCTTTCGAATTCTGCTATTTGAATTTAGATTTTACACTTTTATTTTCAGTTAATTGTTATTTACTTTTTTCCATTTGGCTCCCATGCCATGTGTATGTATTTGCAAAATTTCATAAGCCGTTTTGAGAGTTGCACAATCATTTCTTGTCTATCCAACACTTTCTAATTTCGGTTTCCAATTTCTATTGAAGGCCTCAGGAAGGGTATTTCTTTGTAATCCAAAAGACCGTTTTTTAGCAGCACGTTGTCAATTTTTATGCAACTGATCAATTGTTACCTAAAAGGTGTACATAAAATTCATTTGCTTTATCGTCTAGTTTCAGAAATAAACAAGTTTTTTTTCTCATAACACCAAGTTACTTTAATCGTAGTATCAAATCAACATATCACTAAAGAAACAACTACCTGAAAATTCACAAATAATAATAAAGAAAAGCTAACATGGTCTGACAATAAAACCACATCCTGCTACATCGCTTATAAGCTCTCCTATACCTTAATCAAACTGCAAGGTGTAAATCAAAAGAGCTGGGAAGAATAATTTCGATAACACAACAAAAATAATGTAAAGCAAAAGCAAACTATACGTCTCTTGAAAACTGTACGTATTAGTATTCTCAAACACGGAGGGACACAACATCGCCCAAGATATCAAAGAAACGATTGATATCGATTTTGGCCTCTCCAGAGTAGATGGCTTCTGCACCTCCCGAATGTGATCCTTGTGCTGCCATCTCAATTAGCATGTATACCTTCTTTATAGGCATCTACAACATATTACCAGACATTAGAGAACAAGGAGCATTTAAAAGGTCACTGACAATACGAAAACAGAAAAGGGTACTTACATCATCGATTGCTTCAGCTGCAGCGTCGATGTCATAATCAGCAAAGACGTTGAGATGCTTCAATACCTATAAGAGATAATTTAGTATTACAACAACATATAGTCTAACTAGGTTTGTAATCTATTCAGTTAACTTCTCTTCCTTTTTCTCTCTCCTTTTACCTTTTTGGCATCAGCTTGACGTAGCTTGGGAACATGATAAGTGATAGCAAATGCATCACAAATACCAAGGGACTCCAGGAAGCCAACCTCACTGGTTGTACCAATAACAAACAAATTCTTTCCCTGAACAAAAAAACAATACATTGTAATAAGATAACAGACTAACAAATAAAATACATACCATGAATGTATTATTAATCAATCAGCTTGTGGGTCATGGTGTAGTGTTTACTAACTTTGGGTGGAAGCCTCTTGAGAAGAACCAACAGTGTTTGTGAAATCAAGTTCGAGAAACGAGGGCCAATAGCAACATATTCAATCAACCTAAAAGCAATACCATACAAAAGACCATTGAATAAAAATGGAGAAAGTTATAAAGAGCATTTGAGCATGTAAAAAGATTATAAAGGAATTTTCAAGTGTTTGTGAGCTTACCTCTCAATGTCATCAAGAATGATAATGCTAAGCTGGGATCTGTAAGCATCCTCAAAGACCTGTATAATTCATCAGAATAAACCATATTAACCTCTTAGTATTTGGGTATTTATTGAAGAAAAGGTAAACAAAGCAATAAAAAGTTCTAAAAATAGGAGAATGGTCTCAAACCTTGACAATTTGTGCACACTTGCTACCTTCACTGAGGCCAATCATAGTTTCAGCTGATATCTATAACCAGATGGATCCAAATATGAGTACTAAACAACAACAAATATGTTGTCTTTTGCAATTTAAGTAAAAGTATGGAACATAAAACTCACAATCTTAACATAAGGGAAATCACTATTGATGCCGATTGTAGCAGCCATCGCTGATTTTCCACTTCCAGATGGGCCCTCCAATAGACAAGTGACAAGTGGGCTCCCCTTACTGACTCTGACCTGCTCCACCAGGAGCATGGCTCTCTCATATATGTGTTTATGCCTATCTCCGCAATCTACTATGCCATTCAGTCTGAAAATTGTAAATCATTGCAAAGCCACGCAACTCAATATCCAACTTCACATACCCCAGGCGTCATTGTAAAATAAAGCTCTCAAAGGTAAAAGTGTACCTGCATCTCTCAAGGTCACCTGTGGAGGCACCAAAGGCAGGAGGAATCTCGTGAAGGGCATTTAAGAAATCCTCCATGGTGACCTTGATGCTCTCTTCATCCAATGGCTTGGTGAGGTCATCCATGCTGATCTGACGATTTAGGGCATATGACACTGCGCTCTTGACCACTCCCTCCAGTTCTGCTCCACTGTAGTTCTTTGTACGTGCCGCTAAAGTTGAAAAGGACAACTCAATTTCAGCATACTCAAATTCATATGAAGATGATTTTTAAACTGATCAGTTGAGTCCTCAGTAAAGCCTCAACGAAGCAAGAGGCAACTGAAGAATATAAATAAACAAGAGTAGAACTAGGGTGTTCTTAAGCTCTCCAAAGTGTTTGGTGAGCTTAACTCCAAAATCCATCAAATCGATTTCAATGACAAATCCGAACCGTTAGAACCCACCTATCTTACGTGTGATGTGTCTACATGTGAAATTTTTAAACATTTGAATTAGTTTAGTATAAAGTCAATCGGTCAAAATTAGACGGTTAATAAATTAATTTTAGTGCATTCATTTTTTGAACGTTTTTTGACCGCTTGACTTTATACTAAATTAATTCGAATGTTTAAAATTTTCACGTGTAGACTCATCACTCGTAAAAGAAGGCGGATTTCAACGGTTCGGATTCGTTATTTGAAACAGATTTGATGGGTTTTGAAGTTAAGCTCACCAAACACTTTGGTGAGCTTAAGAACACCCTAGTTCTACTCAATAAACAAATATAGCTATGTTGTTGTTGTTAAAATTAAGATAACTTATTTGGTGCTGAGCAACATCAACTTATTTCTGGGTGTGACACAGCTAAAACTGGGGACCAAAACAGTACTAAAGGTCAATAGTAGGATCCTTGAATTAAGACGCATGGTTTAATAACAATAACGTACCAAGCTCAGGGAGACTGACATCAGGGGCAAGAAAGGAGTTCTCTTTCATCTTGTTGGTATGTATTTGTAGAATTTGCAATCGACCATTTTCATCTGGGAGATTTATCTCTATATGCACCTCCAACCTTCCTGGCCTTTAAACAACCAGATATATGGAGCCTGGGTAAGTGATTAATAAACAAGCAAAATAATACAAAAGATACTAATAGGTGAAAGTCAAACCTTATTCAGGAGAAAGTAGAGTGTGTGTGTGTGAAAAAGAGAAAGGTAACCTGAGTAAGGCTTCATCAAGAAGATCTTTCCTATTGGTCATTCCAATAAGCAATACATTGTTCAGTGACTCGACACCATCTATCTAGTAAATGTAATAGCTTGGATCAGTTTCAGCCAAATGCAGTTAAAAAGAATTTCATTCAGTATATAGCCTTCTGAGGGAGATTGTGGTGTACCTTTGTTAGAAGCTGATTGACTATGCTATCGTGTACTCCTGTGCCATCTCTTGTTGAACCTCTAGACTACATTATTACAACATGATATGAGCATGAGTTAAGTATTTCTAGTTGCCCTTTAAATTAACCTAGAGAAAGAGAGAATATAGAAGACATCTCTACCTTGCAAATAGCATCAATTTCATCAAAAATTATGACATGGAGCTCACTCTGATCACCTGAAAAAAAGGCATACAATGAATCAAGTTTCATGACTAATGGAAACCATAAAAAAGGTTTAGATGGACAAAATGGCAAATACCTTTAGCCCTCTGGTCATTTTCAGCATCAGCAAACAAATCTCTCACATTTTTTTCTGTCTCTCCAACAAATTTGCTGAGCACTTCAGGCCCATTTACAATCTAAATGATTTTCAAAATAATCAGCAAGCTTTCAATATTTAGAAAGATCAATCAAGAACTGTGGAAAAATTAGTACCTTTGGGTCTTTTCCATTCAACAATTTTCCTATCTGACGAGCCATGAGAGTCTTCCCTGTACCAGGAGGACCATAGAGCAATATACCTTTCACATGCTTAATACCCAACCTACCAAAAAACAACCAACCAAAATAGCATTAAGAAGAAAAGTATTAAAGACCAAACAGTATAACTTGAACCTACAAATCAATAATATATTTGTAGGTTTAAGGTTATGTTTGTGCTGAAGCTCAAAAATGTATACCCCTGCAAAACTAGTATCAAACCTAAAACACGAAAAGTATAAACAGCCCTCATTTAGCCTTTTTTATCTTCAGGGAAATAGTGAGGAAAGTGTGGATATATAAAAATATTTTCCAGGTTTCGTGGGACATTGTTATTCTCATGTTTTACATAGTTCCCATTTTGCCGGCATGTATTATGCTTTAAAAGAACACACAAAATTAACAGTCTGTAACTATTTTTTGTGTCATTTCATTACCGATTAACAACATTGGGAGGGAAAACCCTAGAGGCAAAAGCCCTTCGAAAGATATCGGTGAATTCAGAGCCCAAACCTCCAATACCGAGCTTTTCTAAATTAAATTCTTTATGCTTGAAAAGCTTGCTACTTGCCGCCTCCCTTTGATTTACCACCTTTAATATTTTGACCAAACAGACCACAATGTTAATGCTATCTTAAAAATAAGGTTCAAAGCAAACACATCATCAACCTGAACTAAACATAAGAAACACAAAAAAGAAGAAGAAGAAAGCCTTAAGTGAATAAGGAGGCAGCATTCTCAAATCAATACTAGATTATATTGAGGCTGCCTTTTGGGGTATAAATTGACAATTAAGGTCAATATAAATCACACTCGACCACGAACCACTGAAATTGAAGACATGAGTGCTGAATGTACAAAATAAGACCAATGCAGGTAAAATATATTCACGGCACACTATAACACTCATGTACAACAACAGCTGACAGATTTGGTGTTAGCTAACCTTAATTCCTGAGTTTGGGGTAGCCTCAAAAATAAAGTAGGTTTCTTTTGTTAGGAGCCCTCGATCCAAAGGGGTGGCACTTTCTTGGCCTTCAAGTAAAGCTTGATTTACAGTGAATATATAATTTGTTCCTTGAAATTCAAATGAAGCTCTTTGACCAGTTGTCATGACCTATAAACAAAATACAAAAATGTTAACAGTTATACTCCTGTGGCATTTCACCACAAACTTTGGGGAGACTCTCCCTTAGTGGTTGCCTATTCCATTTCTGCCTTCCCCAATTTCAATGCCCCATTTTCTTTTTCTTTTTTTGAATTTCACAAAGGAACTGCTTTTAGGTTGTTTTACAAGTTAAGAGAAACAAAGATGTCAACAGTCTTTGTCATTCCATGGATAAGGTTTCCACTGTAAAGGTACAATAAAAGTGCCTTTCGAAGACAGAGAGATGGGGGTCAACTGGGCCTGGTTTCATGATAATAGGGGTCCTAGCTGAAAGCATCGGCATGAGTGCATTTGTTGCATTTTTTTTCTTCTAATTTTCCTTTTTAGCTGTGGTGATGGTGTGTGTGTGTGTGCTGTGGACCAACCCCAACCTCCCCATTTTTTTTGTTCCTTCGATGAATTCATTGGGGGTGACTAATAGCCCATTTTTGTTGGCTGAGTGGGTGTGCTAGATTAGCGCTTAATAGCAAGGTTGGAATATCTTTGTCTCGGTAGATCTTGTACATGGATCAGCAAAAACTTTAACATCCTTAGTGAAAAAAAAAATCCAGCAACTTCCTCTACTTACCTGGTCAATGAACCTTTTCCGAATGAGTTGTGCAAGTACAACAGCATCTAACTACAAAGCCAAGTAGAGATACATTTAATAACTTAATATCATTAATTAATTCAACAAATAAATGAATAAAAAAAAACTCAAAGAGAGAGAAAAAACGTACTTCTTCATTTCGGTTGCCCTTCTTAACAAACTCGAGCTCTAAGGTAAGAACAGCAAGGTTGAAATTCTCAGGAGGAACAAAACTAAAAGAAATAAGGATTAAAACAAAGTTGAAAAATGAAGAAAATACTAATGCATGTAGAATGGTGTATAAAAGGTGTATTACCTGGTAACAGAAACAGAATCGCCAGCTGAGACTTTAGCTTGGCGCCGTTGAATGGCATTTAACGCTATCTGACCATCCCTGATAGCCTCATGAGCCGTATCCCTTAGTTAAGGCTCACATATTTGAGGGTACAACAGCTAATTAATTCAAATAGTAAGGTACAGAGCACTATGCTCAATTGTAACCCTGGTTATGTAACTTGATTGTGTGAACTAAAGGTTTCAATTTTAACCATTGATCCAATAATATCAGATTCAGTAACTGGTTGCTTTTTCCTAGACAATTCTCACTTATGGTACATTTGACATATGAAAACGCAGTTGATCGTTCATATAATTTTAAACAAGATTCAAAATTAAAGCTTCTCATACAAGTCCCTTCGTAGTGGTAAAGCATCTTAAAATTTAAATGCAGGAAATCAACAAAGTAAAATATCTAACTAAAAGAGATTGAACAAAGGATATCTGAGGCTGAGAACGGCTGCATCTCCGACCAAGGCATAAGCAAGCTTTGTACCAGGGAGCATGAACCTTCTCAGATCGCCAAAGGAGCAATACGCGAGATTTGTGAGTGCAAGATCCTGACTTGGCGTGCTCACCACCACCATAGTCGGGACATCACCGTCAAATCCATACCTCCTCGCCATGGTTAGCTGGCTAGTGAGAAAGAAAGACCGGATCCGATCGAGAGGAGCAGAGGGAAGGGGAAGGAAATTAAAAGGGAACAAGGGGAGGAGAAAATACGGTCAAAAGGATCTCTCCAGTATTTCGGGATAAATTAATGATCCGGTTTGTGAAAAATGGAGATGAACACGAGTCCGAGAATATTCTCCTTTAAAAGTCGTGCTAAAACAGATCTTACGGTCCAGATCTAATCTCAAAATTTGAGTTACTTTAGGTGATCTGACGGTAACTTCGCCACGAAGGCGGGTCGTTTTTTTCTTTAAAACCCCTTCTTTCTTATTTTTTTACTACCTAGTCCCTTCTTTCGAGTGCGTATCATCCTCTGAGGTATCTCAACTTTACGTGACCGACGTATACGGCGTGCATACCAGTTTTATTGTGCTTTGAGATTCGTGCAATACGTATTTGAACGTCTGTGATTTTCAAAAAGAACACTCAGAGTTTACATTTACGGGGCTGTTGTCGAAGGGACACGAAAAATAACCAGTCACGAACTACACAATTTCTCCTCCGTATTCTGGTCATGTATTTTGGAACCAAAATAATCCTTTAGGATTTAAAAATACACAACTCGTAAATATTAAAATTTAGAAAGTCAAAACCTCCATCTTTCTCTAAATATAAAAAAAAATTAAAACATGCAACAATAAATATTAAAATTTAGTACGTCCTAAGGTTGATTTTTCTCGTACAAGTCGTCCTCGAATCTCCATATTACATGATGTCTCCAATTTATCATCGGATCAAAATTCTACCACACAAAAGAGAAAGAAATAGCAAGAAATAATAATACCTTAACTCGGATGGACAAACCATACTGGGTTGAGTCAGTATTGCACACACGGAAGAGAAGAAACAAACATTGTGGAATGCCGCGTGAAATAGAGAGAAAAGAGAGAAAGAAAACGATATTCCGAAGAGAAGAGATTTGTATGAGTTTTCAGACAAGAAAAAAGTTGAAAGAAAAAAGCCGGAAGTGAAAAAATTGAAGGAAGAAAAAATCTTCCATACGTTGATGTGAAATAAGGTGCTAATAAAATATACCCTAATTTAAAAGATTGATTTATAACCTTAATTTTCATGCATTATTTCAAATAATTATACTTAATATATCAAGTATTTCTGAATAAACTGAGCATATCAACTCTTTTTCTTTCTCTCTCTCATCACTCATCCATCTTTCACATTTTTTAGGTGTGGATTTTCTTTGCTTCATTCAATTTCGCTTATATTTCTAACAGTCTAAGAGAATTTTTACGAATCTAAAATCACAAATATTTTCTATGCAATTTTCTCTTTCAAATGTAATTCAGACGAAGTATTTTCGAATTCTTCGTCACGTAAATATTTATACATCATCATGAGGTGAGTTTACAGTGAAGAAATTAAGTGATATGCAAATTTATTCCTTCAAGATAAATGAGCAAAGACAAGTGTAAACCTCATTTGTTTTTGTTAAATTAGTCATGTCAACTTGAACGGACTTTACAGTTCCAAATTTGAGCATTCAAGGATCTATTGATCCCTCTGTAATTAAGAAAATTATAAAAGAATTTGACAATAAAATTGTCTATATGTCGCCTACTCCTATTAGTCATGATCCAACTTACGACATGACCAGAATGTGCGAAATTTTGTCAATTATATGAAGAATTTGATGGAATTAGAATGATGATGGAGGAATTTGGAAATAAATTGGGATTTTAAATTAATTAATCCACTCTGCTCCTGAAAGAATAATAAGTGGACAAAAGAGATGAAATAAACAAAACTATTTCAAATAATTTACTGCTCTGTCTCATTAGACACTGTATTTCTTTAGAAATTGTATGTAATCATCAAATAATTTTCTTAGATCACTCCTAATTGAAATAAAATAACGCTAAATCCAAACTAAATGAAAGAAAATTTAGATGAATAAGTAAAACGATAGAAGAAGATATTACAAGAAAAGGTGTTTCATTCATTTCCTTTTCTGCATTTCATTATCATTACATACAAAAACAAATCAATATATGGATGTCTCGGAGAAGGGAGAAACACTAGAACTAAATTAAAAAAGCCCCAAGTCCAAAGAAAAAGAAAATTAAATAAAAGCTCTGGCCCACACGGAAAGTTTTGGGCCTTCTGGCCCAAATTGTTTTATGCCATTCAGTTCCTTTTTTTTTCACTGCGATAATAGAAGTTTCAAAATAAAAATTGTACCATGACATATCCCGGATATAAGTCTTCAATATTTTTTACAAAGTGACAAATAGTAACAGAGCGTACAAAATAAGAAAATAAAATAAGAAAAGAACATATAGTAATGGAAATTATTCTATAGGAGTTGGCAATGCTTTATGTCCAAGTAACATGCCACCATATCCATATAATATGATTAACATCTCCCACTCTAGATGCCAAGGTGTATCTACTAGAAAATTGAGATAGGGAAGCTAGATGAATATGTGTGATGTAATTTCGTTTTATGAGAAGGAGCTAATTATAATAATTTTTGTAAATACTAAAAATTTAGGATACATTTGGATCGTGCAAGGATTAGTGCAAGAATAACGATTTTTTGGTTAGTAGTTGAGAATACTACTAAACCAAGGGATTCAAGAATAGCACTAGATTTGACTATTCTGGATTAGTAGAAATGTTGTTTGGTTTGTATGTTTGGAATAGCAATGGAGGGAAGAAATATAATAATGATTTATTTATTTTTATCTTTTCAACTAACTTTTATATTTATAATGACTTGTTAAATATATATAAAGCATCATATTTTTCAATAATACTTCAATCTAATATTTAAATTAATATTATATTATATTAATATTTCAACTAATATTATTTTATTTTTAAATTCATATTAAATTTAATACTAATCTAATATTTAAACTAATATTATTTTATTTTTAATTTAATATTTAGTTTAATAACAATCTAATATTTAAAGTAATATTATATTACATTTAATATTAAAAAAATATTATATTGTATTGATTTAATATTCAAAAAAATATTATATTATATTTATTTAATACTAATATATTATTTAAATTAATATTTTATTTAATACTAATCTAATTTGATATTATAGTTATTTAATACTAATCTAATATTTAAATTAATATTATATTACATTTAATATTTAAACTAATATTATATTACATTTACATTTAAATTAATATTGTATTTCATTTAATATTTAAACTAATATTATATTTAATCTAATATTTTATTTAATACTAATCTAATATGATATTATATTTATTTAATATTAATATAATATTTAAACTAGTATTATATTATATTTATTATTTAAATGACTACGATATAATATTTAATCTAACATTTTATTTAATATTATATTTATTTAATACTAATCTACATTTTAAATTGATATCATATTACATTTAATATTTACACAAATATTTTATTTAATACTAATTTAATATTATATTATATCATATTTAGTACTAATTTAATATTTAAACATACTTTAATTGAGAGGAATCAAATATTTTATTAATATCATTAACCTTGCTAGAGCTATTATTGCTAACCCACAATTTCTTTGAATTAGTATGATAGAGCTATTATTGAGCTAATCCAATTTGCAAATTTGTCTTTGGATCACCAAGATTTGAGAATAGTGGAGCTAACCCAAAAATAGCTCTATTCTTAGGTGATCCAAACACATCCTTAAAGAACAAAAAGTGAAAAATTTCAATTCATAGGGTGACTTAGCCACTTTTGGTTTGGCTTGAGTTCCGCCACTGACTAGATAGATAATTAATGAGTATCCATTATTCAAAGACAGAGCTATATTTTGTAATTTTTTTGTAAAAATAAAAAAATTCAAAAAATAAAATTGAGACGACTCGTACTTTATTCTACATGGTTGATCTAGATTTTATAGAAAATGTGTATTAAACGACTCCTTAATGCACCATTGAGAAGCTGGGTGAATGACACTGCATAATTATGCGTAGTTTTGGACTTCTAAATAGTATTTTTTGTGTTAAACTGTAAAGACTGCGAAGTTGTAAGGGAGAATCGAACTTTCAACCTTTATGTGGCTAACAGTACGTTTCAAGATTTTTTTTCTAACTAATTGTGCCATCTTTTCTTCTTTGGACTTCTAAATGATCAAATTGGAAGAAATGCAGTGTGAATGTAGCTTTCGATAGAGAAACGCTAAAGACATCTCTCTTTAATTACTCATTGATCATGTCATAATGATTTTAAAAAATCATACCATCTCCAACATATTTACAAATATTCAAGTTAACCAATTCAACTTCTTTTCAAACATCTTTCTAAATAAGTGGGAGCGGTCTGATGAGTATCAGATCAAATTCGATTCAATATCTAACTGTACTATATTATCTACATTAAAATTCGTGCAAACATGTTTTATGCTTGTCCGATCGTTCCATGGCATTTATTGTCATCATATTAATAGTGATAATAAGTTCCAAAATTCATATTGATTAAGATCTTAAAACTTCCACCACTATTTATCCACGATTACTTTTTCATACAATTAAAGTCTAAAGCATCATTTCTAATTTTCTCTTGTTTCGTAGTTTTAAGATCTTAATCAATATGAATTTTGGGAACTTGTCATCACTATTAAATATATTATTTCCCAAAATTCATATTGTTTCCTTATAAAAAAAATTCTCTTTTCCTATGCAAAGAAATTGCAAGACCTTTTTAATTTTCACTGTTCCAGCGAGCGATCCATGAAGGTATGTTATTAGGTTTTTTTTTTCCAGTTTGTGGACAGTTTGCCAGTACCCTATAGATATAGTATTAATTTAGAAGCTGTAAATTATTTGTTATCATATCTTAATCCATAGTTAGATCTTTCTCAATAATATCGAAGCCATGTTGTGTAGACAGATAACTTTCGTTGTTTGAAAAAAAAAAGATGAACGGAACGTGAATATTTTTTTTAAATAAAATTAAACCAACACCATTCAATTTTTTTTTTAAAACAATTCAACCTTTTCAACGGTTCAGTAGAGAAAGCGGAGAATTTTGTCCACTAAAAATAATACTTTGGTGGACCGATTTTTAATCCAGCCATAAGTACAACGTTACGCCAAATTTCTTCCACCTGATCAATAGTTCGGTGAACCTCTATTTCACTGGATCCGATAGAAAGGGAAGAAGAAGGAGAGCGGAGAAGGAGAGAGGGGTCTGATAACTTTTTTTTTCAAATAAGAAGTCCACCTATGCAACGATTAGGTGGACCTCTTGGGTGGGATTTTTTTGTGGTTTCTAATTTGGTTGGGTTCAAAATTTGATTCACCAAATCAGTAATGTGGTGGATAAATATATTTTTTGCTTCTACCGAACCGCTGCTTCGATGAATCTCTTTTTATAAACTATATTCACCGGTGCTTCTTTATTTGAAGAATTTTGTTAAATTTTATTTAAACGATATATAGAGACTAAGACATTTAGAAACTTTTTTGTTGTTGTAAATTTGTTATTGCTGAACGGACTCCATAAATTATGGTGTCCAGGCCTGAACGACATATATAATTTGTGGCGTTTTTCTTACATAGTGATATATTATAATTTCATTTTGATATTTTGTGTTTTCTATTAATTAATAAAACAATCGGGGTTCTGAGACTTCATTAATTTTTACAGAGAACATTTGTTTTCTTAATCCATGTATACATAAATATATATAGTTATCCTATCACGTGCATCATATTCTCTTCCCGTGTCTTGGAGTTCTTAAAATGCGACACGCGTCGCGTATCTGCTACCTGAACATGTTTCCTTCGTTGGCTTGATGATCATTGTTGCTGAATTTGACAATGTTACATGTTTTTGGTAAATGGATGCTTTATTATGGCGCACCCTGAACGCATTGGACCTCTAATGCATGCGGTGGATTCCCGTAATAATTCTTGTAGCATGACAAAACGGATGGTCAGGGGCGGAACTATAAAATCTCAATAGAAGGGGTTAAAATGCATAAATTATAGTTGATGAAAATTGTCACACCTCGAGGCCCACGAGGCATGACAGATGCTCCTGCCGTAGGCATACGGTTGCCCGTATACCTACTAGGCAATTACGATATGATAGAAAGTAAAACATAACACGCAAACAAAACCAATAAATAACATAAACAGATCACAAATCCCAGCTGGTCAGGTTACAGTATACAAAACCCGTATCTCGATGGATACGCATCACAAAATGACATAGAGAATATATATATATATAACCAAAACATAACTATATACATAATCTCTAATGTCACAATACCAAACAAGCTAGGCAGCGGTGAAACCAGGGCCTACTGACCTCGTGCCTCTCCCGGATCAGCCGAACCAGCACCTGAAAAATTTACCCAAAAGAGGGGATGAGAAATAAATTCTCAGTGCGATAAATTGCCACAAATCGTTCCTGGACTTGCAATCACAGATTATATTCAGAAATAAAACACAAATATAACTCCTATCAGTTTATAACCATATATAAACAAGAATGCATAAATCCAACAACATACATCCAAATGAAATCACAATTCAGAATTGTCAAGATGAAATTCAATCACACAATATTTGGTTTAACTCGGTTTCAGAATATCTGGTAGTAACTACAAATGTTCCACCAATCTGGACCCCAATTCGTTCCCTCTCATCTGTAGGGTTACAGACACCTACAGACGGCTGCGCCAGGTAAAACCTTTTCTCATGACACTCATCTGTAGTTACAGGCCTAACCGTTTAATTAAAAGTCTAGTTTCAATTCACATCCAGAAAATCCATATAAAGCAAATTGACCATCCAAATGCATTACCCCCTGGGTAATGCCTCTGATACATAAGTCACATATAACCACAATCATAAAACAAAGTCACTTACCCCTCGTCCCAACCGATACTGGGAACTGCCGAGGGCCAGACGATCTAAAGCTTTAGAACACTGGGCATCAAAGTCCCTGCAGAGACTTTGACAAATCCGATTTCATCCCCTGGGTAACGTCATCACGGTGGATAACAATAATACCATATCCACCAACCAATGGTGATATGAAGCACGGTGACTTTAATTCCAAAATCAGATCATTCAGATCAACACAATTAATAACCATACCAGCATGCAAATCAATCAGATAAAACAATTCAAGTTTCACTTTATTTGGGCAATGCAATGCATATGCAATACAATCCGACAATGCAATTCAATCAATAATCAACATGTCAATCGAAACACAATTTAATTCTGAATATAAAATATCAAACAAGTCCAGAAACCCCGCACCTGTTTAGGACGATCAAGATTCGCCCTTATGTCTCAGACGTCTCGAGAGATTCCGTAAAATCTTGCTCAACCGAGCCTACACTTATGTTAACATATATACTTAATTCAATATTTGTTCGACGATTAATATGCTTACTTGAGTGATATTATTTTCTATATACTTTCCTTAAGATAATCCATTTTGGAATAAATGATCAAGCCTTTCTCAATAAATATTAAGCCTTTCGGAGTCAATATTAGCACTTCATCAAAATATTATGACTTTGTTTAATTATCACCATACACAATAAATATTAAGTCTTTCGGAGACTATATTAGCACTTCCTCAAAAATATTATGACTTTGTTTAATTATCACCATACACAATAAATATTAAGCCTTTCGGAGACAATATTAGCACTTCCTCAAAAATATTATGACTTTGTTTTATTATCAAACCCTAATTCCAGAATTTCAAGGTTTTAATCCATTAAACAAGAATCGATAAATTCCACGAGTTATGATTTACTCCATTAAACCCTAATTTCAATTATCAAACCCTAATTCGAGTTTCAAGCGAAAATTCGACAAATCGAGAAAATTAGGGTTTCAAGAAGAATTAAGAGAGTTAGAGATATACCAAATTGAGAGTTTGAAAGGATTGATAACTTGGTTTTGATCTCGAATCTCCGGACAGTTCGATCGATCTCGCGGCAATTAAGCTCTACCTTTCTCTCTTTCTTTTCTTTTCCTTGCGCACACACACCCACACTCATGCATACCCGAAATAAAATGGTTTCAGAAGAGAAGGAAAAAGGGTTTTGATAAGTTTTGGTTCTTTTGCAATTAAGCCCCTCCAATTTGTTAATATTACATAGTTGATGAATGTTGCATATAAACCCTCTTATATATATATTTTTTTTTATTAGTTAAATTTTTATTATAACGTAACAAAAATTGAATTCAAATTCTTTACCAACACAAATTAAGCTCTAATGATTAGATTATAAGTACATATGTGATATTTATGAGAGGCTAGCTCTATATAAAATTTAAAAATAAATAAATTCAAATGAATTTTAGTACACATAACTAAAGTTTTAATTAAAATCACAGGAGTGGCTTAGCCATATTTTGAATGACCTTAGATCCGCCCCTGTGAGTGATAACTGTGAGAGTGAAAGTTCAAAGAATCAAAGCTCGTATATGTGTTTGTGCAGAGGCGACTCGGGCGTGATTAAAAAATTGAGCTTGCAGAGCCATGATAAATTATTAAGGTGTGATTGAATGAAATAAAGAATAATGTTAATTCGGATTTACAATTATTTTGAATTATTATTATGTTGGATTGTATGTGAAAATATTTAAGGAGTAATTTCGTTGAATACCTTACGGATATATACTGATATCTAATTAAATGGAGAAATATAAAAGTCAAACACGAAATTAACTCAAAGAAGCAATTAAGCATCAGAAAAATAAAAGAGAGACACACGATTTTACGTGGAAACCCTTTCGGGAGAAAATCACAGAAGTGCACTGCACCCGGCGCAAATGTACTATATCAAGTAGTCTAATACAGGGAGATACTCAAGCCATTAACACTCTCTTTTGATTTCATACAATTTGAGATTTTCTAGCGTGTTAAGGTGAATTGAATCAAGAGAGCAAGAAACTCTAGAATGAGCAACTTGGAGAAGACACAGCTTGGAGACTAATCGCCCTGAACTCAATCTCGCTCTGCCTCCACTTTTAATTTCCAATTGGAAATTCAAATCCATGAAATGAGTTAATGGGCCAGACCCATTATCTGTCCTCACGACATAATATATTTTACGTTTGAATGTGTTTGGATTAACATAAATAGATTATTCTTTATTTGTTTTTTGTGGATTAGCATACTATTTTACTAATCCAACAAAAATATTGTTTAGCTCACTATCTCAAATTTGAATTAGCTAACTATTCTAACTCAAGCCTTCGTCCAAACACACCCATAGTGTTATTTTATTTTATTTAAAAGACATGAATACTTATAAAAAAATTAATTTTTAAAGAGGGTGCAAATGTCTCATGTCTTGTTGTGCTTCACATTCTATATCTCTGTTTCCAAAGTTCAAATATTTAATAGTGATGACAAGTTCCCCAAATTCATATTGATTAAGATCTTAAAACTTCCACATTACTTTTTCATATAATTAAGGTCTAAATCATTTCTTTTCTCTTGTTTATTTCAGTAGTTGTTGTAAGTTTGTGAAAGATACATTTGAATGAGAATTATATAGATACGATACAAGCTTAGACATTCGTGTCATTTTTTCTGAAAATATTTGCAACAAAATTTATTTTCATCAGTTACATCTCAAATCGAAAGAGAAATGATTCTATTAATTATAATCATGCAAAATTAAACCTATCACCTCCAATATAATGTTGTCAACTAAACACTATTTGACGGAATATTTTTTTCTTTTCATTCCCTGTCTTCCTCTACTCTCCATTCAAACAAAGTGTAAATCTCAATCAAGCAATTGAAAATCGGTGACTATTTAAATATGGAAGGATTCGTTTTATAATTCGTGCCAAGTTAAAACAAA
Source organism: Carex pumila (assembly GCA_033356055.1). Taxonomy (NCBI): domain Eukaryota; kingdom Viridiplantae; phylum Streptophyta; class Magnoliopsida; order Poales; family Cyperaceae; genus Carex; species Carex pumila. The sequence goes on from JARJHM010000089.1 coordinate 223,380, forward strand.
TGACTCAGATATAATTGTACTCAATCAGGTAATTGTTTTGAATACGAATCCGGATGATGGTAGATATTGATTTAGCAATTTCAAAGATCCGAGCTGCATTCCTAAGAAATTGGAGGGAAGTTAGGATATAATGTGCTCATCAAGAGAAGTTGATAAGTATAATTTTAAAAATCTATTAGATTGGCTTGAAACGACGAATCCAGACTGTTAAAATCCATTTACCTCATAAGTAATGCCTGTATATAATTTTTTTTTAATTTCGAACTTATTTAGCACAAAGTAAAAAGGTAAAAAAAATGAACATTTCATAAGCCATGTCATAAATTGTTTTATGTATTCATTTTTTATAATTTTTTTACCGCTTGACATTTACTAGATGAATTCGAAATTTTGAAAATTTTACTTGTACTCGTTAGTTTTAATTTGTCGTTTGAAGCTAATCAGTTTTGAATTCATTGTACTCATCAGTTTGAATTCGAAATTTTCAAAATTTTATACCAGTTTGAATTTGTTATCTGAAGCTAATTAGATAAACTTTTGAAGCTGTATTCATCAATCATTCTCAATGAGCATATCACACCATAACTTTATTCATAAAATTGTTCATGGTAGAATAATATAAATATGCCTTTAAAAAGATAAAATGCGATAATAGCTGCATCATCATGACTTCAATTTTGTATGTTAATTAACAACGACCTTGACGCAATAATGAACACTGAAAACTTTATTTAGAATTAACTTCGGATATATTCTGCTCCAGAGTTTTCAAGAAGTGAGATGTAACGGATAAATTCAGGCGAAAAACCTGCACAATTTCGTTCTAAAGCATCGGCGTAGGTCTCCAAAAAAACAAACATGATTGTATACTTTTTATTATAAAAGAATTATTTTGAATTTTAAAATCATTTTATGAGTTAATCTAATATACACTTAAGTATACAGATTGAACCATACACTTAACCCTAGAATCTTATGATTAGCTTTGAGATTCGTGCTGCACGACTTTTGAAGAATCTACACGACTTTTAAAAAAATCGTACAGTCCTAGGGTTAAGTGTACAGTACACTTAAGTGTATATTAGTTTTACTCATCATTCTATTATTACTTTCTTTCCGTGTAAAATCAAGCTCATTGATGCTTTAATGGAACAATTATTTTTGAGCTAGCACGACGTGGCTGCAACATATATTTAGATCTCTAGCAGCAGACCTATTTTTTCTCATAGTGAATCAACGAATTTTCTGAATGGAGCAGCAAACCAAATCGTGTCTTTTTATTTCTTTCTTTTACGCGAATCAGTCTGGTTTGACTTTCTTTTCCTCACAATTTTCTTCCATTGGATCATAAATTAAATTAAAAGGTAGGCGTTATTTTAATCTAGAGATGAACGCAAATATAAATGGTCTAATTTTTTTTCAAATTCAGAAAAAGACACTTATCTACCTGACTCTCTTTAGATCCACCATTAATCATAGTAGGTCTCGAAAAATAATATAATGCTCTAAATTTAGGATGACCATAACAAATATGCCAATTATATGCTTTAACTAAAGTTATATATAATATTTCTATTTGGATACTAATTTCTCGCTCTTGAAAATCGTTAAATTCGTTCGGTGCAAAGTTAATTATATTTTTGGTCACAAATAGGGTTCTAAAAACACAAAAAAAAAAAACGAAGCATGTATATTTGCATATTGGAAGAGCAAACTCTGTACGAATTTTATAGCAAAAAATAGCATCCACCTTCCAATTTAATCCTGACGATTATATATATATATATATATATATATATATATATATATATATATATATATATTTTACAAACTGTCTGTAAAGTTAATAAGCTCGTGTTGTTTGGTAACACCTCTTAATCTGCATTAACATTAAATTTTAAGGAGATTTAAGGAGATTTAACGAGGCTAAAGGAAGTGTTCACAAATATCTTTAAACACACAAAAATTATTTAGCCTTCCGAGTCTCAATCCTCCGTTTAATTTTCAAGTCCAATAAAAGTCATTAACAATTTCCATAACTTTATTTTTTTTAACCTTTTTTGAACTTTATTTTCCGTACAATTTTATTTTTTAAAAATTTGATAGATTATTTGATAAATATAAAAACTTGATATGTTAGGTATAATTTTTTATATTTGTTAGATATATTCACTTTTTTTACCTTTAAAAATTTAACAAAATTATAAAGTTAGGATTTTGTAATTTTATTGTTTCATATTTTAAGTATAAAAACTTCAATTTTATTAAATTTTAACTGTTAAGACATACTTGTGTGAAGAGTTTAAAATTTAATAGATTATTTTGTAGGTACAGAGACTGGGACAAGTAGTATTTAATGTTGTTAATTGGTATATAGAGAATGGCTAAGTTCAAATCGTTTGTTTATGGACTCAGAAATAAACGACTCAGTTCTCCGATTTCTGAAGTTCAAACGGCTGATTCAAACCATTAGATGTTTAATCTATATTAAAATGTGCTTGGAGACAAAAAAAAATTGAAATTTTTTTACTATTTATTAAGATGGTTTGAAAGTCGCTGTTTTTTTATGGTGCATAATTTTAATAAAAAAATGATTTTCAAACTATCTTAATAAATAGTAAAAAAATTCCAAAAAATATAAAATTTTGTCTCCAAACACATTTTAATATAGATTAAATATCTAACGGTTTGGATCGACCGTTTGAACTTCGAAAACTGGAGAACCGAGTTGTTTGCTCCTGAGTCCATAAACAAACAATTTGAACTTAACCATTCTCCTAATATATAAAGACTTGTACCGACGTATCTACCCACAAATTATAAAGACACTACGATATTTAATATTGTAAATGCTAACGACCTTTTAGAAAATAGTTCCGATTAAAAGTTATTAGTTGAAGAGATTTGACGGGAGAATGATATTAGAGGGCTATTATCACATCCCAAGTTCATAATGTATGAAAAACAATAAATGAACAATACGAGCATGTACTACAATATAGTACTAGGAGTGACGCATAATATGAGTTGTAGTATTAGGAGTGACGCATAATATGAGTAGAACTAGGGGTGTTTTTAAGCTTACTAAAGTATTTGGTGAGTTTAATTTTAAAACTCATTAAATTAGTTTCAAATGTCGAATCCGAATTGTTGGAACCCGCATATCTTACGAGTGATGTGTCTACATATAAAAATTTTAAACATTCGAATAAATTTAGTATAAAGTCAATTGGTCATAATTAGAAGGTTAATAAATTAATTTTAGTGCATTCATTTTTTGAACGTTCTTTGACCGCTTGACTTTATACTAAATTAATTCGAATGTTTAAAATTTTCATATGTAAACGCATTAATCGTAAGGTAGGCGGATTTCAACAGTTTGAATTTATCATTTAAAATCGATTTGATGGATTTTGGAGTTAAACCCTAGTTCTACTCCGCATAATATATCAAATTTTTTTTTTCCAATTGATATATCTTTTGTTTGATACATTATGCTATAATTGGTAATTAATTTTTCCTTTTTAGATAATCCTAAAAACAACCCGAGTCGTAAGTCTCAGGTCATGACCCAAGTCGTAAGTCGTAGATAATTACTTAGACTATGCACGTTGAGTAGGAGTGAAAATGGAGCCGGATTATCCGGAACGGAGCGAATACGGATAGTTTGATCAGACTCATATAAAATAAGAATAAATATTTGCTATAAGGAGGGATTTGAATCCATGTCCTCCCATCTCAATGTCTTTAGACTAAGCTTCAAACCACTACACCACAACATCTTTTGTTACCATACACTTATTTGATATATATATATATATATATATATATATATATTATATGAATAGATTATTTTCTATCTCTTATAAGTTCATTAATATTTATATTTAATATTTTAGTTAATATTTGTATCTTAGAAGTTCATATATCTTAATTATCCGACTATTATTCGTTTTATATCCGTATTCGAATCCATATCCGTAGACTATTCGTTCCGTATCCGTTTAAGGCGGATTTGATTTTGAATTTTGATATCCGTTTACTATCCATATCCGTATCCGCTCATTATCCGACAAATGCGGATATGGTATCAGCATTATCCGCTCCGTTTTCACCCCTAACATTGAGTCGAAAATTTTAAAAACACTCCCATAAAAAAAAACTCCACTAAATTATGAGAATTCTAGATTCAACACGTTCACCATTCGTCGTTGCAGATTTAAAAAATGAATTCTCCATTTATAATTGCCGACCCATTTTTAATTAAGCGGACATAAAAAATGAATCTATTATAAGATCCGCAATGACAAATGACAGCTTTATTCTTAAAATCTGTAACGACAAATGAGGAACTTTTATCTTTATTCAGTTCAGTCGTTCGTATTTTTGAAATGCAAACGTTTTGGAGCATGTTGAATACTTGTATTCACAATAACAAAAATTTCGAATAAAATCCGTATTTTTTTTTTAATTTGGCGCAATACCTATCTCACATGATTAATAAAATTTATATATGAGTAGGGGTGAAAACGGAGCCGGATTATCCGGCGGATATCCGCTCCGTATCTGAATATAATCTGAATTCTGATAATCCGGATTTGGATAATTCCCGGATACGGATTTGAATAATTTTCAGAAATCCATAAAAGATCCGGATACGGAGTCCTAAACGGAGCGGATATTCAGATTCGAATAGTTTGACCGGACTCATATAAAAGAGGAATAAATATTTGCTATAGGTGGAATTTGAATCTATATCCTCCCATCTTAATGCCTTTAGACTAAGCTTCAAACCACTACACCACAACACCACAACATCTTTTGTTACCATATACTTATTTGATATATATATATATTATATGAATAGATTATCTCTCATCTCTTATAAGTTCATTAATATTTATATTTAATATTTTAATTAATATTTGTATCTTAGAAGTTCATATATCTTAATTATTCGACCATTATTCGTTTTATATCCGTATTTGAATTCGTATCCGTAGACTATCCGTTCCGTATCCGTATCCGCTCATTATCCAACGGATGCGAATATGATATCAACATTATCCGCTCCGTTTTCACTCCTATATACGACGCTTTCAATTTATTTTGTACCAAAACATCAATATATATATATATATATATATATATATATTATTTGAATTATTAAAAAACTAATTATTTTTGAATTATATATTATATCAATTAGAAATTTCGAACACTGTCAAATTATTTTCTAATTCCAAACTTAGTATCATAATTCAATGTGATTGAACGGTTCGGTAATACTACAATATACCCTTTAAATCTTTATTACAAATTTTAGATTATAATTTAAAATAGTTGACTTTATTTTTATTTTTATTTTTGACGCGAGATACATTTAAAAAGGGAATATATTTAATGAATCTCACATATTGAAATATAAATAAATGTACAAGTGAAGATGATTTAAGATAAGTAAAAAATAATTGCACTGATTTATGATAATTACATGGGTGCAATTAATTTCTAATTTATTGATTATTTATGTTTTCTTATAATATGTCCGGTTGTAATGAACAAACACAACACTAGTATAATATAATGCATGTTTCAAATCATTTATACTGTATTATCCATTTAGCTGTGTATTGCAGTATTGCTACCAAAAATAATTTTTAGCTCCAATCTAAAAATATACTGGGTCACCAAATTGGAGACACGAAGCAATACCTTCGTAGGATGTTCCTACGGACCACTGGACTTAATGCGGCGGCGGCTTATCAATTTCGTCTTGCTTTACCCGAAGACATCAAATTCGAACTGGGTTCACTATTAAGATTCTGCGGGACAACTTACCGCAGAGCCAGACCAAGTTTAGACTGAAAAAACACCGTCTTCGTTTTCCCTCGACATAAAAATCTCCGACAAATGGCGTGACATATCAAACACGTTCCACTGACAATAGTACCCCATATGGGATAATGCCATATTTTGAGCTAGCATCTCGATATACCACGACAAACTATTTTGTTTGCACTGCTTCGCTTCCGCCTGCTTGCGTGTCACGACACCATTGGTTGCGTCCGAGAAAAAATAGGCTGCCCGTACTGAAAACAAACCCTTCCCATTAGAACCCAAGTGAGGGCCAAAAAAAAAAAAAACCCTTCGCCTCTAATCAACCTTTTATTTTCTTTCGGCTTGTTTTCGATAACCTCCTCTCCTATCTCTCTTTGGCCGTCGACCCGCTAATCCAAAGCGCCGACATCCACCTCCTAATCGCCTCCACCTCGCCGATTCGGCGAATCGAATCACCTAACCGTTTTCGATCAGTGCATCTGCACCTGTTGGTTTACCTTTCCTCAAAATCCCCAAACTATCACGGAAAAAAGGGGAAAACACACGCACATAATTCAAATCAACGTATCTCCCTCCAAACTACAACCGTATCTTTGTCTAGTTCGAGTTTTTCGCACCATACAACAATCTTGTTTTGTATAAATTTAACGGCTGAATCTCCTTCTAATCGGTGCTTTTAGGTGGGTTTCTCTGCCAATAAACAGCTACTTGATCATTTCTTAGCAAAAGACTGTGCCATTCTTTTGTTCTACTTGCGTGATTTTGTCTTCACTAGTCGTTTATAATTCTAGGGTGTGGATTCTGATTCTCGTTGCCTGTCGTTGTGTCCATTCGCATCCTCTTTCATAGATCCATGGTATTTCAGCTTGATCCGGCCATTTGAACAGCTTGATAACAAACTAACTTTTTTAAGGTCCTATGGACTGAATTTGGTTTTGACTTTTGATAAACGCCTTATGTTAATTGTAATTGATCTTATCAAGCTTATCAACAGCAAATTACACACTCAAATTTTCCTTGTGTTCTTTGATATGGCACCTTTTCTTCTTCTCTTTCCTTTTTTTTGATGTCAGGCTATGTTTAATTGCTTTTTGGCCTGTCATAGATTTTACTTCATGCTCTGTTCTTCAGCGATGGATAGCTTAACTGAGCTCTGTTCTTCAGTGATTAACTGCACAATCAAGGTTGAACTGATATTCCCTTTATTTACAATTTGATCAGGGGGTCCTCATATTGATGTGGAATGGCGTTCTACAAGAGCTCAGGTAGTACGATGGATTCTGATTACAACTTAAATGAGAAGGCAGATGAAGAACCTCTAGCGGACACTGATTTAGATGCCAATTCTAGAGAATGGAACCTAAATGAGAAAGCTGACAATACGTACTTGAGTGATGGCAATGGAGAGAATGCTGTTCTTGACCCCTCGAGTAAAGCAGGGCCCTCTGACAATTGGGGTTCCACCTTCTGGAAGGAATCTTCGCCCATGGTCAGTTCAAGGGAAGAAGATATGGATGGAGGTACAGGCCATTCGGCTCTGCCAGCTGATGATATGCTGTCCGACGACTACTATGAACAGGATGGCGAAGAGCTGAGTGACTTGTACCGTGCTGGACCGAACGCACCTAGTACCTCTGGCTCAAGGCTGCCGCCTAAGTCAGCGTCTCGACAAAATCCCTCAAAGAGGTCTAGGTCATCTAAGAAGTATAGCGAGTATGAAGATGACGATGATTATGAGGATGAAGTAGATGGTACATTTATAGATACTAAAAGATAGTGAATCTTTTCAGTACAGTTACAGTGGCTGTATGTACTGACCTGACATGTATCCAAAGTTAGCCGTAACTGCCTGGGTTTTTTGATGGTTTTAATTGATTTAACTGATATCCTTGATAGTTATCCTCGAGCATTGCAGTAACATTGTCTATTTATCCACTCAATTAATACACAGCTCAACTTTTTATTTTTATTTTTCAGAGGATGATCCAGATGATGCTGACTTCGAGCCAGATTCTACTGAGACAGCCAAAGGTGCTGCTAAGGTTGTTTTTTCCTACTCATTTCATGCCCTAGACTTTTTTGTACGCTTTGAAGTTTCTGAATTGTCACCGGCATATATATATATTCGAGGAATTGATCATTACCTGTTAAATATTGTAATTGCAAATGGATTCAACATCACATGGCTATTTTGGGCATATTTGAATTCTCAGAATTTTTTATTTAAAAAAAATCATGCTTTAGTTGTTTGAAATTGGTGTGGTTCCAACATGATCTTAGTTATCAGCTCACAATGGAACATAATTCAACAGCTCAACATTTTTTCTGCTTCCCTTTACAATATTAAATATTCTGCTTAATTTTTTGAGCCTATTAATTTGTCTCTTGGAATCCTTCTGGTGCTCACAAATTAGCATTCAGCATTTAATGCAGTTTTATTTTTAATTTTCCTCTGCTCATGGGATTATGCATTTTCCATAGGATAAACTCTCGAGTGATGATGATTTCATTAATGACGAAGAAGGAGAAGGAGAAGAAGATGAAGAAATTGATATTTCAGATGATGAAGATGATTTTATTGTGACCAAGCGGCGCAAGCTTTCCAAGTCTACAAAGAAAAGGGAGAAAAAACAGCCTGTGCGTAATCAGAAAAGGCGGGGGATGTATATATCAGATGAGGAATACTCGGATGATCAGAGTGATCATGATCGTGGTCACAGCTTGAAGAAACTCCTCCACTTCCCCAAGAAAACTGGGAGCCGACCAGTTGTTTCGAGTGATGTTCCAAGAATGTCTAGTAGAGCAGCTCGAGCTTCAAAGAAGATCTCATACGTAGAAAGTGAAGAAAGTGACGACAGTAGTGAAGAGAAGTTAAAAAAGGCTCAAAAGGTCCCCCTTATTCACCTAGAAATGATTAATTTTGTTTCATATAAATGATGACTAAGAACTGTATTACCTGTTTACGAGTACATTGATGGCGGTTGGCTAGGTAATGGATTTGACTGGTAAAATTTACATATTTTGTATTGGAAGTGACATCTAATAAATTAGAATGTTTATGGATGCCCTTTAACATTCGAAACCCCAAAAAATGAAGATTTATGACAACCTTCTACTTTTTTTTGGCATAGCGGGTTTACTAGTAACAATACCAGTCCTGATTCATATTAGAGCGGTTCAGCACTAGACTAAGTCAGGCTCTGTTAGTGTTGGTTTACTCTATTTTAGCTGTCATGTAGTCGTAGAATATCAACAATGGTTTGGAATTAGAACCCATCCCTTCAAAGAAAAGAAAGGATAAACAAAACAAAACCAAAATGGATTAAAACAAATTTCAATAAAATAATGTATGATACAATATATCACCATATAATATAATACAAAATGCAATACATTATAATATAATGTAAAAGTTTATGTTCCTTTGTTCATAAATGTTCTGTAATGTTCAGAAAGAGGAACCTGAAGAGGATGATGGAGAAACTATTGAAAGGGTTCTATGGCATCAGCCAAGGGGCACTGCTGAGGACGCTATCCGGAACAACCGACCAACTCAGCCTACTGTTCTGAGCACTTTTGCTGACTCTGACCTTGATTGGGAGGAAGTTGAATTCTACATTAAATTAAAAGGCCAGTCCTACCTTCACTGTCAATGGAAATCATATGCTGAACTTCAAACTGTAAGTCCATTTTATGTACTCAAAAATACCATTACTCCTTAAGAGCAGTACCTAGAGCTGCTTGGTTTTATTCTTCCGGTCTTAAGGCTCAAGACCAAGTCCGTCCTCATGTATAAAATTCACTGAATCAGAACAGTTAATGAAATATTTGGTTAGTGGTACTCGAACAGGCATGTTATTGTTTCTGGTATATGACATGAGCTGACTGAAACATGATGTAGGTAGTGCAATCAAATTTTTACCTAGAGCTTGCAAAGTACTGTTGTTCGTTCCTATTCATTTTTTGAAAACTAATTTAAAATGACAGCTTAGCGGATTCAAGAAAGTTTTGAACTACATGAAGAGAGTTGGTGAAGAAAGAAGGTACAAAAGGACCTTGTCACGTGAGGAGGTAATAACCATTGTGTTAGTTTCACTTGTTGTGTTAAGTACTTGTTCTAAAGAGCTTTTATTGATATGTTGCCATTTCATTTGAATAATTAAGAGCTTTTATTGATTTGTTGCCATTTTATTGGAAAAATTGAAGAGCTTTAACTAAGTTTTTGTTACATGTTGTCTGAAATTGACATTGTATACCCCTTTTTTTGGCCTTCTAGGCTGAGGTTCATGATGTAGGCAAGGAAATGGAGTTAGATCTTCTCAACAAATATAGCCAGGTTATTGTTTTTCCCTTTATTTCATGGTTTCATGAGCTGCACCTTTTTCCTGTTATTTTACTGGTTTCTCCATTTTAATGACCAAACAATATTCAGGTGGAAAGAATATTTGCAGATAGAATCAGTAGAGCTGGGGATGAAATGGTTGCGGAGTATTTAGTTAAGTGGCAAGGGCTTCCTTATGCAGAGTCAACCTGGTAAAGTCTTCTAAATTGCTTGTCAGAATCATATAGGAAAGTAAAACAGTAATTATTATACAAAAATATTATTAAGCCTTTGTTAGACTTTTTTTTGAAATAATATAACAGGGCAGTGCTTTCAAAAGTTAAATTTCAGTCCAGCTTGCATTGTCCAGATTTTTGAATATAGCATATAGCATGAGTTAATGCATGATTTATCTCATTTGTTCTCCATTGACGAGCTAACTGTTGGCCATTTCTTTCAACACAGGCACAAAATGAAACCTTATATTATTTACGTTTGTTTACTAGTTGGCATATATACTCTTTATACATTTACTTGGGAGTTGACCAGTCTAATAATTTTTCAAATTTGGCTTTCAAATAGCTGGGATTACTAGCTGAGTTTTTCATATCTTTTGTTTCAGGGAAAAGGATACTGATATTGCTTTTGCTCAAGATGCAATTGATGAGCACAAGGTACATGAAGATGAGCTCAGCTCATAAGTATATAAATTTTTGAGGCCCCAGTTGGCCATGCTTGTCTTGAGATTTAATTATTTTGTCATATGTTTGATATTGGTAGTTGATGGTTATTTATTGGTCCCTTGAGATGGTTTTTCCCTACTTCTCTTTGGGATGGTGTGAAATAGAAATTTACGATATGATTTTCTAAAAATGAAAACTGTTGATTTTTTTAGTAGATCAAATGAGTTTGCTGCAAATTCCTGGACTGATATATGTTCCATTTCCTTTCAAAAATATAAGATGCGTGAGGATGCCTTGGCCGTGCAAGGAAAGACAGTTGATTCGCAGAGAAAGAAGATCAAAGGTAATTTTTTTTGGTGTTCTTCCTTGATTTTCCTAATTTCATCTGCTGTTTGTTGACTTAATCTTTGTAGTCAATTTAGTCCGCCGACAAAAGGTTAGTGGAGTACAGAGCTTATCAAAGTATTAGAACCCAATAAATCCAGAACCCTAGGTCTAACACAGATGGTGATGGGCCTTGCCTCTCTGCAGAGGAATGCAGGTTCAATTCCCGCAAAAGGCATATAAAAAGAAATGAATGCTGGATCAAATCTTATTTAATAGAAAAAAAATGCCAATGAGTTCTGTGAATTCATTCCAAAGGGAATTTATCAATGTCACATAAGATCAGCAATTACATCTGCTGTGTTTGCTTTCCATACTGAGTTTTATTTGTTCTGATTTGGTAATAAGATCATGTGTTTGCTTTTCAGCTAGTTTGCGAAAGCTTGATGAACAACCTGGATGGCTTAAAGGAGGACAACTCCGTGATTATCAGCTTGAGGGATTGAACTTTCTTGTTAACAGGTAACTTGAGGTTTTTTCTTTCTTTAATTTGTTTTCACTAACGATATGCTGTTGCTATATTTAGCTTTTTGTTCCTGTGTTATTGAATTTTGTGCTTTCTGATACAGCTGGAGAAATGACACTAATGTGATACTAGCTGATGAAATGGGTCTAGGAAAGACTGTTCAGTCAGTTTCAATGGTGGGGTTCCTTCAGGTAAATTCCTATTGTTATGTGAATATTATAATATCTTCGTTCACTTTTCACTCTGCACTTCCTTTTTAACATTCTCCATCTTGGTTCTTGCAGAATTCCCAAGAAATTCAAGGACCATTTCTTGTTGTGGTGCCATTGTCCACGCTTACAAATTGGGCCAAGGAGTTCAGGAAGTGGCTACCTGAAATGAATGTGGTAGTTTATGTTGGAAATCGTGCTAGCAGAGAGGTATGTACATATTGTTCATACCTTTATCTACTCAAATTGGCAAGTGCAGAATGTGTTCTTTGCTTAACTAGAAACTTATATTTGAAGTTTAATTCTAAATCCTTTTTTTTTTCTACTTTTGACTTGTATTTTGTTTAGTGTTAAGATAATTTACCTATAAATCTGGTTACTCCATTCTATTTGACTAATAATTTTTGGGTCTTGCAGATGTGCCAGCAATATGAGTTTTATACAACCAAGAAGAGTGGTCGACAGACAAAGTTTGATACATTAATAACTACATATGAGGTCATACTGAAGGATAAAGCTGTTTTGTCAAAGATACGGTGGAACTATCTTATGGTTGATGAAGCCCACAGACTCAAGAATTGTGAAGCATCACTCTACATAAATCTTATGGTCATGCTCATCACATACTATGATTTTATTTAAATTTTAGATGAATGTTTGAGGTTTTAATGTTGTTAGTTGGTGTTGCAGGAATTCAGCACAAAAAACAAGCTGCTTATAACTGGCACGCCATTGCAGAATAGCGTTGAAGAGTTATGGTACATACCTCTTCATGTTCCTCTTTGTGCTAGTATTTAGCAATACTGTTTTCTGCTTCTACCCTCATTTTATATTATCAACCCTAATGGTTTATCTTTCTCATCTTATTTTGTTTCCTTCTCTTGTCTGATTTTCGGTAGGGCTCTTCTCCATTTCCTTGATCATGACAAATTTCGAAGTAAAGAGGAATTTGTTGAGAGATACAAGAACCTGAGCTCTTTTGATGAAATTGAGGTATTAGGCTGTCTACTAATTGCTATTCAATGTTTCATTCCTCTTGAACTTGGGCAAAGCTCTTTGACTCCTTTGTTTTTCCTTTTAGCTTGCAAATCTGCACAGAGAATTGAGGCCTCACATCCTTAGAAGAGTCATAAAGGATGTAGAGAAATCTTTGCCTCCAAAAATTGAACGCATTCTCAGAGTTGAAATGTCTCCTCTACAGAAACAGTACCTATCATTTTCTCAATTATATTTGAAATTATTGTATTTTTCTTTCGTTTTTTGATATTTATTTCTTGTGTACAAGGTATTACAAATGGATTTTGGAGCGTAATTTCCAGAACCTGAACAAGGGTGTTCGTGGCAATCAGGTGAACAATTTGGCAATTTAATGTATCTACTTGATTGTTACTAGTGATACTGTTGCTGATTTTTTATCAATTTGTTGAATGCTGTAACATGGCGTGGATATGATAATTTAATTAGCATCCCAAATAAACCCAAGTCGAACCAAAAAAGGGAGGACCTTTTAAACTGTGAGAGGTAACTTTAATGTAGATATGATAATTTCTCAACTCTTCCATTATGTAGGTGTCACTCTTGAATGTTGTTGTCGAGTTAAAAAAATGCTGCAACCATCCTTTCTTGTTTGAGAGCGCTGACCATGGTTATGGCGGAGACATAAGTACCAGCGATAGTAACAAGATTGAGCGTATGGTTCTTAGCAGTGGGAAACTTGTTTTACTTGATAAACTGCTCGTTCGATTGCGCGAAACGAAGCATCGTGTACTTGTATTTTCTCAGGTTGGTTTCTTTGGTATCTGCATAGCTTATGCATTTTTGATTGGGTTGGTTATACGAGGTTAGTTATGCCAATGCTTTTATAAGTAAATTGTCATATGACGATGTTTGGTTATTTTGTGGCATTTGTTGACATAATTATCATGAGTTTTTTCACAACAATTAGAGTGAGAAATCTCTTATTTTGGGGGGAATTATAATATATTTTTGGTGCCAGTTTGGAATTTGATAGTTCTCGGTCATCCAACTACACTGTAAATATTTTTATCTTCTGTTTATTGTTGTTTAACTGCAATTATTTCTTGGTACAACAGATGGTTAGGATGCTGGACATATTAGCAGAGTACTTATCCCTAAGGGGTTTCCAGTTCCAGAGGCTGGATGGTAGTACTAGGGCCGATCTTCGGCACCAGGCCATGGAGCACTTCAATGCACCAGGTAGTGAAGATTTTTGCTTCCTCCTCTCCACGCGCGCTGGTGGACTTGGCATCAATCTCGCAACTGCAGATACTGTCATTATTTTCGACTCTGACTGGAATCCCCAGAATGACTTACAGGTGTTGATTTCCACATTTGTTCTCTGTCTCCTTAGTTTTTAATTGATAGCCAAGCTTGGCAGTTGCTACCGTGGTAATATTTGCTTTTAACTCTGTGATATCATCTACCGGCCTGCTCAGGTGATCTAGTCATGGCCTGAGAAACTGAAATATTTATGCTTGTATGATATTGGTAGTTCAGATTTTAGGGCGAATAAGCAGTAAGCATATACCAAACAATTGTGCTGTACCTTTATGTTTTGCTTTGATGTCATTGTTCTTGGCCTATCAGTATGCATTGAAAATGCTTTGTTTCTCTGAAGTTAAATCAAGAGTCTTTTGTTGGGACCATCTGTGTATTCTCTTTTTAATCAACTAAATTAGTTTTGTTAGGTAGCCACCTCATCGGTGCTTAATGTCATGGTTAATATCTAAAAGAAGAACACCTGATCTTCCCTTGAGCCTTCCATTCCAACCCATACAGATTGCAAGAATCAAGTATTTGAGCTTTTTGTAATCTCTTTAATGTCTCATAGGCAATGAGTAGGGCACATAGGATTGGTCAGCAAGATACTGTAAACATCTATCGTTTTGTGACTAGCAAGAGCGTTGAAGAAGATATCTTGGAGCGTGCTAAGCAGAAAATGGCAAGGCTTCCCTTTATGCATCACAACAACCTTATTAGCAGAAATATATATATATATTTTTTAAAGTCCTTTTTTTTTTTTTTCGGGTTGAAGGTTCTTGATCACCTAGTAATTCAGAAGCTTAATGCTGAGGGTAGGCTTGAGAAGAAGGAGAATAAAAAAGGCAACTCGATGTTTGACAAGGCAAGTTGAGCTCCAGTGTTTCTTTCATTTACATCCTCATCAATTTATACTTGCAAACATTTGCTAAAAGAGATCCAAAGCCATTGTGAAGATCAAGCTAGCTAAGTTGTTAGATATGAACTGGTTCAGGTTATACTAGAGAACGAATGGCTTAGTCCTTTGTTAAAATAATTGCCTGCTTGATATGAGCATCTGGTACCATTTTGACAAGCAAAACCTATCATCCTATGGTTTATATTGACTGGTGGTTGGATAAGCAGTTCAGGAGAAAATTGTCTCATCGCGGGTGAAGTAAATGAACTTAAATCAACAAGATTACTTAATAGATTCAACAGTCATGCTTGGTCAACTTATTTTAATCAGTTTGTTTTGCATTTGCAATCATTACATCATGAATTAACTTGGTTGAATACCTGAGCTGATAAGCTTAACAACCATCTTTGTAAGCTTTTAGATTTCTTGCTGACTTTCTGAATGCAGAATGAACTTTCTGCAATTTTGAGGTTTGGAGCTGAGGAGTTGTTTAAGGAGGAGAAGAATGATGAGGACAGTAAGAAACAACTGGAAAGCATGGATATTGATGAAATTCTTGAGAGGGCTGAAAAGATTGAAACAAAAAGTGCTGAAGGGGAGGCTGGAAGTGAACTGCTAAGTGCTTTCAAGGCAAGTAGTGTTTTCAACCTTCACTATGCAAATTTTATATAACACTTTTTTTGAGAATCACAGGTACCACCTGATCAGGACCAAATGTCTTTCTAATTTCCACACAAACATCTCTAATGCGAAGCTTTATTGTATGTTAATTGGGGAACTCTTAAGTAACAGACATGAATAAAGTTTCATGACTGCAGGATAATTCCCTCAATGGATAATCTTAGTAAACTTTTTTTTTGTCAAATGGGATAATCTTACTTGGTAACAGATAAGAATAAAGTGTCAGATTCTTTTTGTTTGGTTTTAGGTTGCCAACTTTTGCAGTGCTGAAGATGATGCCACATTCTGGAGTAGGTTGATACAACCAGGACCTGTTGAGCATGCTGATGTAAGAATTAAGCTAAAATAATTGTTAATTGTTGTCAAATGAGAGTACTTATAGATACCTGGGAGTTGTGCCATACTCATACTGACATATCCAGGACCTCATATTACTGGCTTCTACATATAACTACCACTGTCTTGTTTTAGATGAAGTACAGCTCTTTAAATCGCTAAACGAGGCATATATTTGGTCTGAGTTACTATGTACTGAAATTAAGAAAAATGTATGTACTGAAATTGTGCTGAAGCTTAAAGTGTTAATTAAGAAAAGGCCCAAATGAATTATGTTGGATCCCATTTCTTAAGCTGGTGCTGAAATTCAAGACAGGGAAAAGAAAAAAGGAAAAAAACATTGTGCTGAAACTATGACTTGAAATATTTGATCTTTTATTATGTACCGTAATTGTATTTGCTGGATCCTATATTTAAAATGAAGGATCACAAAAGTGTTTTACTGCCAGGTCTCTACCACTGTTTTTCCAAACCGTTTTGCTTTGTCCTCCAACTCTCAACTGGAGTTAAGAATGGTTCTATCTAAGGTGTCATTCAAGGTAAGTACCCTTTCTGACTGCTTTTTGCATTGATGCTTCAGGAAATTTTGGCGCCTCGAGCTGCAAGAAACAACCGAAGTTATGTTGAAAATGACCCACCTGAAAAACCCACTGGCAGGAAGAGTAAGAATAGCGAATTTAGAGAGAAGCCAAAGAGGCGATCTGCCAGGGTTGCTGATGCCTCGTTTTCATCTGTGCCTTTTATTGAGGGAGCTTCTGCACACGTGAGGGATTGGTCTTTTGGCAACCTGACGAAGAAAGATGCATCCCACTTTGTTCGCGCAGTAATGTCTCTTAATTTTTTTTTTGAAATGTGTAATTGCTTTATTCTATCGGTTGTTGCTTTTGTAACTTCACATCCACTAGAGTAATTCATTGGTGTGCAGCATCTGGGCTGTTGATTGTGAATAAAAAAACTGCCACGCCCCCTTAGATTCTAGCAGTGTGTTCAGTGGTTTGGATTTCCCGGACTGCCCATTTTAAACCATGAGTATTCTAGAATATCAGACTCACTTCAGAATTTTCCAGGTTGCCCATTTCAAAATGTTGTACTGTACTATTTTAACCAGCTTAAAATCTTGTATCTTTTTTCATTTATCTGTCAGTAGCTTTCTTTATCATTTTACAGAAAAGTTCAACTAAGCATGTTTATAACCGTGGCCTGTCTGCTGGCCCCATGCTTCTTTGTTCTATTTATTTCTTATTTTTCTTTAATTTTTCAGAGTTCTTATTTGTAGTATGCATGCAGGTCAAGAAATTTGGCAATCCAAGTCAAATAGACTTAATTGTGGCTGAAGCTGGGGGTGTAGTTGAAACTGCCCCTCCAGAGGCTCAGATTGAACTATTGGACTTGCTTATTGATGGTTGCCAAGAAGCAACCAAAGAAAATACAGATGTAAAGGTACGCATATTTCTCAATTCTAGTTGACATTTTAATGCCTTTGTGTAGGAAGCAATGTTGACCCAACGCCACCTAGTTTTGACTGATTTGATGAGCTAGCAAGTCGGGTTGAGTTCAACAGGTTTGAACTTGACCCTATTACCTATGCTGCTGCTGTATGATGTCTGTTAATGTGCCTCATTGTTTTGATCTATTAGTTGACTGGAGAGACTAATTGGTACTCAAGGGAGGTGTCCAGGTTGAGATTTCTTGTAGGACGGAACTATCTAATTATCTTGCTGGCCTCAAATCTGTCTCAATCCATTATCAGCTTCCTTTCAAGTGTTTTGATTGCTTGTTCTTACAAATCTCCTTGATATTTTTGTTTATGCAGGGAACTTTGTTGGATTTCTTTGGTGTCCCTGTCAAAGCCCACGAAATGCTAGTCCGATTGGAGGAGCTTCAGCTTTTGGCAAAGCGTGTTGCTCGGTATAAAGATCCAGTCACCCAGTTCAGGTTGATGATACAACACAAAACTCCCCAATGGTCAAAAAGTTGTGGGTGGACCTCAAGTAAGTGCTGTCACCACTTCCTTTTTGAATCACCCTTGATTTTTTTAGTATTGTTCTGCATTACCAATCATTTTTCTGGTACTTGCAGATGAAATTGAAAATTGTATATTCTCAATATTCAAAACACTATTTGGTCTATACAGTATAGTTTTGACCATTCCATTAAGCCATATCAATATTTATCTAGGAGGGTATTAAGACTGGAATTCTTTGATAGAGCTGCTACTTCTCCTACCCCAGTGTTTTTCATCAGAAGTATATTAACAATGTCCAAACTACTTGATTTTGCAAGTAAAAATGGATTAAACCCTTAGTTTACTATAGTTCGAAATTTGTTATTGCCAATTTAATAGCAACTCAGAAATTCAGAGGTTTCACTTTAGGGAAAGTGTACTTGGCTGGTCTAAGTCCGATTATGGCTTCCTGGACCTGACTGGCTTTATAGCACCCTTAGAGTGGGATTTTGGATCTAATTGAAGTGCTGAAGAAATTATTGTCAATTCCCATTCTGGTACTTTGCTGTTCTAGTACTTATTATTGAAAAAACAATTGTAGTTGATGATGCTAGGTTGCTCTTGGGTATACATTATCATGGATATGGAAATTGGGAGAAGATAAGGCTGGATTCCCGGCTCAAGTTGACGAAGAAAATTGCTCCAGCAACACTAGGAGACCGTGAGACATTTTTGCCTCGCGCTCCTAACTTAGATAACCGTGCCAGTGCTCTCCTCCTGAAGGTATTTTGTTCTTTTTTTCCATCTCAATTCGTGCAGAGAAGATTCTCTTATTGTAGAATTATGAAAATGCTAGCTAACTACTATGGGTCACAACCTTAAAATAAGTAATTATTGTTAAGTAAAATCTTTTTTTTTTTTTTGAAAACCGGATAGTAATTGTTAAGTAAAATCAAATTCTAATTGTAAGTGGATGATTTTGAGCAATGTTGGCATCTGGAGGAGACAAAATAAAAAACCTTAGAATAACAAATAATAATAATCACAGTAGCAATAATTTAAATATAAATGTTAATGTTAATAATAAGAGGGTATGGATATCAATAATTTTTTGTTATTTTCCATTTTTTATCAATAACAGAGAACACAGATAATATAGTATGTTATAACAAGGATTGAAATGACACCATATTAAAATTACAATAGTTGCAGTAATAGTAATAATTAAAATGCACCCTCCCTTTTGTGCTCCTAACGTGGATCCTCCCCTCATATCTTCATTTTCAAAGTTCAAATAGTCGATTCGAACCTTCCAACGTGTTCTTGATATTAAAATGTGTTTGGAGACCAAATTTTACATTTTTTGGAAATTTTTTACTATTTTTTCAGAATTTTTGATTAAACTAAACAATAATAAAAAATTCAGCAAAGTGATGATTTTCAAGAATTCTGAAAAAATAGTAAAAAAATTCCAAAAAATGTAAAATTTGGTCTCCAAGCATATTTTAATATGAAGAACACGTTGGATGGTTCGAATCGACTATTTGAACTTTGAAAATGAAGATATGAGGAGAGGGTGCACGTTAGGAGCACAAAAGGGAGGGTGCATTTTAACCACCCTCTAATATAAAATAGTAATATACTTGCTCCGTTTTGCCTTTCTATTGCATTCTCAGTTCTGTTTATGAATATTGCCTCTTTCTGTACTAGTTAATTTTGTTATATCTACTATGAATGGAGATTATAGCTCTTCCTCATTAATTACATTTTTATTTTCAAAGTGCGTGCTAGTGTCTTTTTCCCTTTGGTGTTGTGTCTTCTGTTTATTAGCTCTTATTACACTGAATTTCTCTTTCCTTTATAAATGGAGTATTCAACTTTTAGTCATGAAGCAAACTTTTTCAGGAATTTGCAAAAACTACCAATAACAATAGTAAGGATAAAGCAAAGGGTGGTTCTCGCAAAGGGGCTAAGGCTGAAACCATGAATTCATCAAGGGTTTCAAATGGGCGACTCAAGGAGAGCTTAAAACCTGAATCGTCTAGGAGGAGTTCTAGGTTAAACAATAACGAGAACAATAAACATGAGTCAGAAGAGCCAGAGGTGAAAGAGGAAGGTGAAATATCGGATTCTGAACCTGAGGCCAGGTATCGCCAGAATAAAGAGGATAAATGGAGGGAATGGTGTGCTGATGTAATGGCGGACGAAGAAGAAACACTGAAGCGCCTCGAGAGGTTACAGACTACTAGTGTAGATCTCCCCAAGGAAAAGGTTTGGTCTTTTAATTTTTTTTTTCCTGGACTTGCGGTGTATTCATTTGGTAATTAATGTGGTTTAATGTCTTACATTGGTCTGTCTTTGTTCATTTTGGTACATCTAGGTTCTTTCTAGGATTAGAAAGTACATACAGCTTATTGGGACAAAGATTGATAGTGTTGTGCAGCAACATGGGGCATCCTACAAGCAAAACAGTGAGTTCAACACAATTATTTCCATTTGCTGAACAAAATATTTACTGTTTCTTCTTGTACTGTTAAAAATATTGATTGCTTATAACAGAAGTGTGAGTCCCTTGGTGAGGGGGTTACAATGGCTTGAAATCAACTTTTTGAGGGTTCAATGAACCGTTCAGTATATTTACTCTCATTGGCATCCTGAGATCCAGGTTTATGTCAAGGGTTTTTAGCCTCTGTTCAATCTGATGAAAAACCAAGCATTAAATAGAAAAATTATTGTACAAATGCTCTAATCAACCAGGAAATTCTTCTCAACATGTTTGTTTGTACTCCTTTACTGGGACAAGACCAGACTGGCACGACAAAATCAAAGTCTCTGTTTGATGGACTTTTGTTCGGAAATCTCTTGATTTATTTTATTAATACACCTTAGGGATGACAACGAGATTGTGGAACTATGTCTCGTTATACTCCAACTTAACTGGAGAAAGGCTGCATGACATCTATTCCAAGGTCAAGGAGGATCAAGCTGAAGGAGGGGCTGGCCCATCCCATTATAACGGCGATGGAACTCAGTTCCAGACTTTTAATAGGAGGAAACGTCAGTTCAACCAGAATTCAGCGGCAATGACAGATGGTGCTTTCCAGAGGAATCAAAACCAAAATGCTGGTGTGTCAGAGGCCTGGAAGAGGCGAAGAAGATCGGACTCATTAATGGATTCAAATGCGCTGCAACCACCGTTGAATTTGGTTTACCCGCCAGTTGCTATGAATAATGGGAGTAGAATACCAGAGCCTAGCAACTCGGCTGGTATCCTGGGGTGGGCCCCATCTGCAGAGCGACCGAGGCTTGGCAATGAAAGGCCCAAGAGAATGCATCAAGGCCGATTTAATCCAGTACAGGGCCCCCTGTTATAGAGAGCAATCTGCATTTTTAATTGCTGAAGGGAACCAAGGTTCTTACTGATCTGAATTTAGTTCAAGCGTACCTGTTCCTTTGAAAGATCACGTACTGGCATATGATCTGGTGCACTGTCATGTTGGATGGTGGTTAAATGATGGTGCAGACACTGAATAGCTTCGTCTGAATTATGTTGGAGACAAGAAATAATTGCAAGTTTTGTCAAGTTAGCTCAGTAATATCTATACAAAGTGGAAGAGCCATTTTCTGGTTTTAGGCACTACTTGTACTCTTTAAAATCAACAACATTGTTCATTACATGTAACTACTTTTTTTATATTCAATATATAAACAGTTCTTCAGAAAATAGTTTCTCATTTACATCTTGTACTAGTTCTGTTTTCACAATGTCTGAGGTTTTGGTGATTGCGAAGAATTGTGCAGAAGCCAAGCTGGGTAAAGGTAACCATGGTGTAATTTGTTTTGGTAAATATTAATGACAATTGATAGTGGTTGGGCATTAATTGCAACCCTAGTGAGGCCATGTATTTGTATCTTCTAGCAGGTGACGAATGTCCGATTTTTTTTTTTTTTTTTTTTGCAACATTTAAAACAAAATTTAGATCTCAGGAAGTAGTAGCATGGATATGCCAAAAAACAGCATCTGGGAAATGGACGACTTGAACGACAGTATCTGAAGGAACGTGCTGGTAAAAAGTGTCCAGTAGCCAGAGGAGGCAGCAAGTGGAAATTGTGTGCAGTGCGAGAGATCGGGGACACTGGGGGAACAGAAGAGGGGAGCACACAATAAAAGAATTGGCAGCGGCAGAGAAGGCAAAAAAATAGTGAATCGAAATTAAATAGCTAATCAGATTTAAACTCATTAACTAATTGAATACTAGATAAAAAATCATGCTTTAACTTATAATTTTTAATGCTCTTGTGATTTTCTAACTTATAATTCTAATTATTAATCATAATTTAATGAATTTATTTTAATTTTAACTCTAAATTTAATTCAAAATACAAATTAAAATTCTAGAGGGATGCAAAAAGAATTCCAATGAGAAACAAAGTTGGTCGAAACCAGCAGATAACCATAAAAATTCAAAATCCAGGGGCGACCGCCGCCCAAGCTTTATAGTTCGACCTTTATATCTGATGATGCCTTGGTGCTTTGATAAATTGTGGTTGAGATGCTATGATCTTCTGTATTTGAGTTGTCAACTTGTCATCCTTGATTTGTTTTAACAATCCTTCAATCCATGCATCACCATTGAGCTGCTATGTATAGGCTTGTAGAGTTGAATAAGATAATTTTTTAGTAATTCATTGACAATTTTCTCAATTTCTAACCTCTGAAGGCAGGAAGATCTATAGGGCCTTAAATTCACAGGTTTTGCGTAATCTTGTAAAGGTAGCCTGTGAAGGTAGCTCGGTAGGTTCTTTAAACAGTTCTTGGTACTTAAAATTTGCTGTAAAAGAGAATTACTGACCTCATCTTCTTGTTTTACCTATCCTTCAAGGTTGAATAGATGTGCTATTATCACTTAACTTCCTTTTATTTTCTCTCTCTAGGAGCTGTAACCTCCTCTACTGTAAGATTAAAGGATCACCCTTATACTTCATCGTCATGCTTCTCTATTTCCAATCTATGGTCATGGGATCAAACCAGTCAATCCCCAATATTAATTAAACCATAGACGGGCACATCAAGGACTTTTTAGGTCTGCCTCAAATTCATGTTGATGTAATTGAAAATTCAAAATTTTACTCTCTAGGCCCAAAATCTGCAATAATACCTCCTCCTAGGCCCAAAATCCAAATACCGAACCCGTACAAGCTTGAGCCTACCTCAGGCCCAATGATGTCCTGAGTCACCGTGATCCGTGAATAGTTCGCATTAAGATTCGTGCAACGCAGCGTGGATCGGAGGCATTAATCGCTTTGCTTTGTAAGCGAGAATTCGTGTCATCGCACTGGTGCGACGCCAAACATGCGTCATCGGTCCCCTTGGCGTGCTGAGAGCGAAATTAAAACCGACTCTCTAAAGTCTCTGTGGTAACTCAAATTTTGAGTTTGGATACGGACTGTATGGACTCCTTTAATGTTCGTGCTAAATCAGATCGGACGGTCCAGATACAAATTTAAAAGTTTAGTTACCTAAGGTAATGAATTGTGGTTTTCCAAATATAACAGCCCTAAAAGCACCACAACTTTGTCGCTTTCTTCTCGTTTCGTCTCTCACGGTTGAACCAAATTCATATCCCGTGTACGGTGTACCCCGAGCTTTTTTTTCTTTTTTACTCGTTTCTTCCCCTTTCGGTTCCTTCCTCCTCCATCTCCCCTTACCTCCCAATCAAGCTACGCAATTCATAGTTTCATACCATATCCGATCAATTTTATTTTCAATTAAACATCTTTGATTAGCTAACTTGTAGCTAATTTCCATGGAATCGAGCAGCGGGAAGAAACCGCAATACTACCACCACCATCACAATTACAACAATCACCAGCCTCACATGGCGCGATCGCTGACGTATCATCACCGCTCCATGAGCGCCACCGCTGGAAAGCCCACCTGGCGGCGGCTTCTGGCCGACGAACCGCCACGTCAGCGCAAGCCTCAGCCCGTCGTGCTGTACTTCACCTCTCTACGCGGAATTAGACGTACTTTTGAGGATTGTCGGGCTGTCAGAGCGATTTTGCGTGGTTTTCGCGTAGCGGTCGATGAAAAGGACCTCTCCATGGATTCTTCCTTCCGAACTGAGCTTCAGAACCTCCTTAGATCGTACGGCCGGTAAGATGATTCTTTTCTTTTTGTGTAATATTTCATCGATTTCCCTTTTCATGAATTGAATTGGAATAAAATTTCTGCTTTTTGATGGAATTAGCCTCAAATGATCGAGTTTAAAAAATAAGGGCAATTCTTTACAAAGGTTCATTTAATCAGGAAGTGACACTGTATAATGATATTAGAATTGCTGGTAGAATTCAAGTTCTCATTCTAGGAGCTTTCTTACTCTTACAAAAAATTGATGTCTGAGTGACATTTATGCTTCAAGTAAGCTGAAGCTTGGTGTTTATGCTTTAATTTGCTTCTCTGGAGTTGATCATCAATAGAATACTCAGTTTGAAATTAGTTTTAATCTTTGGTAATTTGAAGTGCTTCAAATATATCTCATTAAGAACTTTCACTGTGCAATTTTATTATCTTATTAGTTTGGAAAGGTCTAATAAACTGTTTCTAACTTGAAGCTTATTCAATTCATCTCATCACAGGCCCGTCTCCCTACCTCAACTATTTGTGGATGGCAAACTGATAGGTGGTGCTGATGAGGTGAAACACTTGCATGAAACTGGAGAGCTCCAGAAGGTTCTAGAAGGTGCAGCTGGTCAAGACCCAGCCTATGTCTGTAGCAGTTGTGGTGGGGACCGCTTCGTGCCTTGCAGGGTCTGCAGTGGAAGCCGGAAAATCTTTTGTGAGGAAGAATTGGAGGGTCGATGGCGTCGATGCGAGAGCTGTAATGAGAATGGTCTTGTACGATGCCCTGGTTGTTGCTTATCTTAGAGTCCTATTTGTTAAATTTACCAAAAAAAAAAGTAAAAAAGAAAAAGAGTATAGAGAAGAATTGTAAAATTAATTTTGATTTTTTTTTTAATTTCCTGTTGGAACCAAGATGCAATTATTATTTGTGCTTGGTTGATTATTTTTAGAAATGTATGGCAAACTACCAATTTATGGCTGTTGTTTGGAGGATAAGAACATGGTGGTTCTTTTTTTCTTAATTTGTACATAAGTGTGTTACTGTGATGATTAAAAGACAGGTTTTGTCAAACTTTAGTTGGATTTGTACTGAAATGCTACGACTAATGTATTAGATGATACGTTGCAATCTTTTTTTTTGAGGGTAAGGTGGCAATTTGATACGTTGCAATCTTGCATTTGGATTTTGGCATTTGGATTCAATTGTCTTTTAGGGTTCCTTTTATCATATTTTCCAGCTTTTGTTATCTTTCCGTATTTTCTTGTAGGTCTTCTTATTTTTTATGAGCTCGGATGGGCATCGAACGTACTTTTGGGTTCGATGGATACTGTAGCCGTCCGATTCACTTTAAATTTCAAGCACACGAAACTCAGAGCGGGCAAGAACTAATCTTAAAAGTGCATCGGATCCAAAAGTAAGTTTGACGCCCATTGTTCTAATTGGTTTGTGTGTAAATGGTTAACACGATTTGAGAATTGGCATATGCAATTATGCATCTATGTCAAAGAAGTTCTGAAACTAGCAGTTTAAGTCTCTGAACGTGGCCAAGATAACTTGAAAGTTTTGGAGTTTGTTTTTTACTGACAACTAAATGTAGCTGTTGAATAATAGTTTCGTATGATCGTATCTTTGTTTTGTTGATTTGTCGAATTATATTTTAATTCTACTTTGGTCAAACTAGGGGAAATTTGATTCTGTTTCTATTTGCTGTATCTTGATACTTCTGCTAGTGTTTTAATTAGATGATGTATTTTAATTGCTTGGAATAAAGTATGTCTACAATTATTTTTCTGAAAGAACCATTCAACAATTATCTGTTTTGTCAAGTTATCATGACTTCGAATTGAAGTACCGTAATCATTCTATTATACCTCTTATCAAGTGGACGCTTTTGTTACGCAAAGTTAGCCCACAAATAAAGAATAACAATTGGTTGTATCTTAATATACTTTTTGTTTATCTTTGTTGTGGTGCTTTCGAATGTCTTTTGTGCCTGTTTTACCTTTACTTTTTGAAAACTAATAGAACAATCAAGAGTGAGGCTATGGTAATTTGCAATTTGTGGATCGTTTTGTGTATTAAATTTATATCTTTATTTTTAAAATCTAAATAGTTAATCTGAACTGCTCAACATTATTATCATATAAATATATACTTAGAGATCAAATTTTATATTTTTTGAAAACTTTTTATTTTTCTTGTAGACAATTAAAAAATCACTTGATCTAAAAATTCTAAACCATATGAAAGTAGTGATTTTCCTACAAAAAATGATAGTAAAATAATTTCAAAAAATATAAAATTTGGTCTTTAAGTATTTTTTCATATGATAATAGTATTAAGTGATTCAGATCGACTATTTAGACTTTAAAAATTAAAATATGAATCTAATGCACTAAACAATCTGCATATTGCAAAGTACCATTACCTCACTCAACAATCAAAATAATTTTTTCAAAAAGGAACAATCGCTGGATGTTATTTAACTGCTCGCTTTAAAAGCTTGTGATATCTCTCGGGTTTATTTTGATGGACATAAAACATGGAAAATAATGCATCGAAATCAATCAAATAGTTTGTGTTTACAAATATCTTGATGTCTATGTAATTGAAGAAGCTTCTAGGGGGTACGTAGAGTAATAAATTTTTTCAAATCTAATCTTGCAGTATTCTTTTTTTTTTCTTTGGGATTTTTTATGTGAATATTTTATGTACAAAATGGACATACTGAAAAACCTTATCTTTTTCTCGTAACACAATAATTAATTTGCATGCATTAATTTTATCGGTTCCAGCGTCCGTTATTTTATTTTTTTGGAATTTTTATGTACATATTTTATTTACAAAATGGACATACTTAAAAATCTTATCTTTGTTCAGTATGACAATAATTAATTTGCAAGCATTAGCTTTTTGGAAGCTGATATGAGTACCCGCACTTGCGTACCCGTACAATACCCGCATTTAAACTGCCATAGCTGCTTGTGGGGACTGCAACCGTTTCAGATCTGTAACTTTTTTTTTTTAATATTAATAGGCAAATCTTGAAGTATGTAGTTCAAAGAACACAAGTATTTATATTTATATAGTAAACAATATAAACGATAAATTAATTATTTTTAAATAATCGTACCCGCATCTTTTTTTTTGAAAATTCTAATGTCGTACATGCATCTAAACTACTATAATTACTTGTGACGACTGAAAATAATCATACCCGCACCGCAACCGTTTCAGATCTGTAACTTTATTTTTAATATTAATAGGCAAATCTTGAAGTATGTAGTCCAAAGAACACAAGTATTTATATATATATAGTAAACAATGTAAATGATAAATTAATTATTTTTAAATAATCGTACCTGCACCTTTTTTTGAAATTTCTGACGTTGTACCCGCACCTAAATTGCCATAATTACTTGTGAGGACTGAAAATAATCGTACCCGCACTTTTTTTTTGAAATTTCTGACGTCGTACCTGCATTAGGAACCACTCAAATGGCATGGGGGAACCATAACTGTATGTGGGGACTGAAAGTATTAATATCGAAGTATTGAAAGTATTTATATCTATACTACACTGTGCTTATAGCAATCTCAAAAATGTTTATAACTATACAGTTATCATAAAATAAAAATTATTTATCTTGTATGCATAAATTATCTAAAAAAATACACATTTAGATCAATATCCATTATGATATTGAACAATAAAATGAAAATTATTTATCAGTTAAACATTTTATATATTACAGATAGAAAGTATTAATATCTGTTATAAGTAATGTAGATATATATCCAATTAAGTATTTGCTAATGGAGGTGGAGGAAGAGAGAGAGAATCTATTTAAGAAAGTCGTTAGTTATGATGGTCAAATTAGAAGGTTGACTGAGTTGGAAAATATGTGAGTACAGTGCGGAGACGGAGGTGTGGGTTCTCAAATAATTATTCTTAGCTTTTTGGGTTTCAGAGTCCATTATTTTTCTTTTATTATTTTCTTAAGCTAACAAACTATTGACAACAAAAACTATTGGGTCAAAAGTTCAATAAAATTATTAATACTACATTTTCAAATATTGATTAATTTGATCTTGAGAATTAAAAATAAAAAAAATTATCCAATGCTTTGTGCTTCTACGCGGAAATGTTATAACATGCCTGAAAGACTAGGTCCAAAACCTCGCATTTATTCGTCTTAAACAATTCATTATTGGTAGCGAGCATGTATTACACACTTTAGTTAATACTATAATTAATAAAGTATAAATCTATTATATTCATTATGTTTAGTTACAATGGTCTCAAAAGAAAAATGAAAAAAAAGAGAGCATGCATTTGTAGCCGAGCATGCATATGTTTAGTTACATATTTAGCTACTTGTAAACATGTTGCATCAGTACAATCTTTGTAAGACTATTCTAATTTCACCTGAAGAAATGTACTTAATCTATTATATTGTTTTGAGTTTCAAATTTCCAAAATTATACTTTAATATGGCACATTACAGTAACCTGCTGATACTATTTTGGTATTTATATGTCAGTGAAAATAGCAATGGAACCCACACATATTCTTCAATGTTTAAATACAGAGGTATAGATAACTGATGGTAAAGCCTATAGGTCTCATGTATTTTATCATTCACATTGCCATCATAATTTAGAGTGCAAGGGGTTTTGATGGGCAATTTGGTCTGGTGCTTGGTCCAAGCCATTCGATTAGCATCAAAATTTGTGTCTGGTTTAGATTAATGAGATGGTTAATAATATAAATCCACCGCATGAATCTTGAGGCCGATTGAATGGCTTAGACTGCTTGTAGTATAAATCCACGGCGTGAATCTCGAGGCAGTTGACCCTTACCAGAATAGTGGAGCAGTGGTAATGCATACTGATACCAGCAGGAAATGGTACCAGTATGTCTTGGCAGACATAATATTTTTCCAATTTATTAAAACAGGTTAGAGAGCTACATAAGAGCACTGTACTGGAAGCTGTTTTGAGAAATAATACTTCAGAGCAGAAATGCAGAAGAAAACATGCACAAAGTCTTGACACTAGGCAAAGTAAGTCATCTAAACATAATGTCTCCTTCGTTATTGTTGGGAACAGTTTCATGTTTGACTCATATGAAAATTTTTAAGTATCATCTATAGCCTGCAAAGGGAGAAGATATGATATGCCCCTCTAAATCGTACCAATTGTTGCTTTATGTAAATTTCTTAGAAGTTACAGGAATTGCTCCTTTCTGTTCTCAATTAATGTATAATATAGAAACACGAGGTGGCATGGTACTGTGGGATCTTTTCATATACTCTTTTCTAAATATGTCGTGACTGGTTTTATGGCAGTAGGTGTCTGTGCCTTATCTAACTTGGCTGTATTTTTAGGATTCTTGCAAATAGACTGTCAGCTGCTCGGTCAAAAGAAAGAAAGATAAAGTACACAAGTGAATTGGAGAGGAAGGTGTCTCTAATTCATGGATTGTTTGTTGTTTTTGAATTCTGGTTATTTGTTGTTTTTGAGTTTATGGATTGTTTAATTTTACTGTTATAATTTCAACTTATTTGTTGTTTTTGAATTTTTCGCATTTCTAAAAACTTTGATTTGTAATATTACAGAAATTATTTTTCTTTAAATCTACCTCTTGTTTCATTTAAAACTCAATTAATTTTGCTGTAGGTATGCATGAAAAGAAAGTCTATGGAATTTATATTTGAGAAGATTCCAAAAAATTTAAACATTTACAAAAAAAAAAATATTATACAAAATTTCAGTTTCAAAAGCCATAAAAAAATACATACACTCTACAAGAGACATTTAGCTTAGAAATTTATTCGGTACAGGGACAGCAAGCATGAACATCAACATTAGTTAATCAAACGGAGTATCTTTTCGGCCAAATTTTAAAATAATTATGTTACCGAATTAGTACAGCAAGCTAATTTTAGTACATGCCTTTGAAATATGGAACCGAATCGTCTGCCTCCAGAATCACTACAGAGTGAGCTCCATTTAACTCTAAACTCAAAACCATTTTAACCCTAAACTCTTTAACAGTAACCGGGTCCACCTCGCAGTTACTCTGAGGGCAGGAGATCTGATTCCTTGAAATATATTACAATTATTGAGTTTGAGCCGAGTTTTGGGTTTGAGCCAAGTTCGAGCCGAGACTAAAGAGTTCAATGGACCGAGCCTAAAGAGTCTAATGAACCAAACCAAGTCGGGTTTTATCCTTCAAATTTGAGCCGAGCCAAGTTGAGTTTTAATGAAAGAATGAATGAACCGGGCTGAGTTTCAAGCAAGTTACCGCTCATTAGCAGGCCTACTTTTAATGAAGCAGATTTTGTTAAACCTTTGAATCAATTTTTGTCTATCCACTACACAGTTAGCCTTAGGGATAATAATGAGGAAATTAAGACACAACAAAATAGCGCGTCAATATTTGTATGAAATTAGAAAAAATTCATAGACACGTCAAAACGTTAATATACACTCCGACAAAGTAGAGCAATTAGCAAAGTCTTCGTTAGTGCCGAGCCATAATATCCTTTTGCATCTTCGTGAAGTAAAACGAAGGAAACTAACATTCCAAGAACAAACAACAACATTGGCGCCATAATTCTAGTTTTTTTCATCCTGTGCGTTTGGATGAAACAAAGAATAGCTCGGAATAGCAGCTATTTCTGAGTTCAGAATAGTAGCTAACCCGACATTTTTAAGAAATAGCGAAATAACAGTTAACCCGAGCTATTCCTTTATTGAGAATAGTATAATTTTTTCATCCAGACGTGTTATGTTGAAAATAGCTCGCCAAAAATAGCAGTTATTCCTGAATTAGCGCTATTCATGTGTCACCCAAACGTGTTGCAGTCCATTTTTTATTTTTTTTACAATTCTTTTTAATTTGCGTGACCTATATATATAAATGGGACTATACAATCTTTCTTGTATGGAAATATAAGATTGTATTGTTGAATGGATCTTATTAGAGAGAGAAATTGAATATTTTAACATCATAAGAACTCGTACTAGCCTTGTAACAGTAAAATGAATTCGATTTTGAAAAGAAGATATTAGATGGATACATTCATTCGTGTACATTAGGCAACGAATTATTTTGTTAAAGAAACTAAAAATTATTTTTCCTACTAGACCTTAGAAGATTTTGGGTTTTGATTTATTACCTAAATTTTTTTAGCAGTGCTTCTCCCTGAAATAGCTTCCTTATGGGTGCCGGTGCTGATATTGTTGAAATTTTTATTAATACCCTTCTAATTTTTTTTTCTAATTCTGGAGAATTCAAAAAATGTCCGGATTGCAATGACAATTGGCAGTTCTATCTTGGATGCCGTCATATATTGTTGCGGCCAAAAAAACTCAAACATTTAATGTTTTTAATTGAATTCTTTAATGATTTTGTAAAATAGAAAAAAAATTTAATAATTTGAATATGTTAGCAAGAACATCAAACAAAATAGATAAAAAAAATCTTATAATTTTGTACAATAATTGAATTCTTATAATTTTTCCTAACTGTATAAAAAATTAAACTATTTCTTGGTGTGTCACTGAAAAAAAAAATGCTTTGAATATGAATTATTGATCCCGGTTCAAAAGTCACTTCTAGTAAATAAAAAAATTATTGTAATCCTTCCAGTACATTCAAATTTTAAGATACTCTTATTTTGAAAAAACAAGTTCTATGCCATCATTATAAAAGAATATTTTTTTTTTCAAAAATTGAAATAGATGGAGTATCTTATAATAATTTGAATGAACACAATAATTTCTTTATTTACCTAGAAGTGATTTTTGAACCGAGATCAATAATTTAGATCCAAAACATTTTTTTTCCAATAACACACAAAAAGATATATATATATATATTTTTACAGCTGAGAAAAAATTATGTTTGAAAAATGTTTCAGTCTTTATAGTGTATATAAATTATAAGATGTTTTATCTATTTTGTTTGATGTTCTCTTTAACATATTCAAATTATTAATTTTTCTTTTTTAAAAAAAAAACCCATTAAAGAAATCAATTAAAAATAGCAAAAGTTTATGGTGTTTTTAAGTTTCTGTGGGGCCACGGAGATCTGCACAGACAACCAGACTCTATCACCCGATCCTTCTGTCTCGCCAGAGGATTGCAAGAGCGAGGAGACGACGGTGGCGCCGCCTCTCCCTCTTCTTCCTCCATCGAATTCTCGAATCTTATCCGGGCGAAGATTTTAGAAGAACGGGACGAGGATTCTTCTGCTTTGACAGGTTAGCTGAATTGAGAATTGACCACAAATTAAGTGCCATTTACTTAGAAAATTAGACTGGAATTTATGATCATAAATTTCATTTTCTTTCTTGTTCTTACTATCCACCGTACGAGTAATATTAATTTTGTTGGAGCTGGCGCAATGAATCCTTTATAAGTTTGTTGACAATCTGGGGGTCTGACTTGGAATATCACACGAGTATATTTTCTTGGGTTAAATTGTTCATACAAGTTACAATTGGAGTTGGAGTATTATTTGGTATTCAAAGATAATTTGTTTTATTTTATCATGTATGAGAGTTATTGGGATTAGAAGTCAAGGGTAAACAATGAATGGGTGATTTATTTCATAATAGCAATTTACTGACTGACAACATAAATGCAGTATTAACTTTTTTGTTTTTTTATTTTTATTTTCTGTCAGTCTCCCATACCAATATATGTTTCTGATTTATTTATTTGAAATTATTTTCATGAAACACATTTTATATTTTCTTTGCAAATATCTTCACTATTCCAATTATTAAATGAATTGTGGTATCTTCAACCAATATAGATGTACTTTATTTGATTTGCAACCGTTACCTCTCACATAGCAACCCATATAATATTTCAATAATGACTGTAATACTTAAAAAGAAAGATTTTCCCAAAGTTTGTTAGTGTTAGTGGAGCTTACAGAGACAGCTTTGATTGTTACTGCAATTTCCAAAGGTATAAAACAGAAACAAAACTTAGGCATATACAAGAGAGAAAAATGATAAAAGAAATATAATAAACAATTAAGAGATCTGAAAACAAGAACTGATTTCATTGATTAATTACTTCTGTTTTCTCTAAAGGGGAGATCTAGAGAGACTAAACAAATGCTACTAATGAAATGAAAAATACAATCCAAATGAGAGATACACATATAGCTCTGCGCCCATATTTGTTAGTATACGTGTCGTCAGTTACCATTTTATTGGCTAGAGCTACCATTAGCACACCATATCCAAGCATGAGTGCTAATGAGAGCGTGTACAATATCGATACGGCTATCTTGTATTTAAATTTTCCACTAGACACTGCAACGAGGGTGAAAACTAGAGACAAGACAATTAAAAGGCATAGACACTGCAACGAGGGTGAAAACTAGAGACAAGACAATTAAAAGGCAGCCAATCTCTGCCAAGCAACGTTTCACCTTTTGACGCATACGAGAAGGTCTGAACGCAGAGGCTCCTTTCAACGCAGATTTTATTCCCCCAATTGCTGTTTTTCCAACAGTAGATAGCATACTGCATAAACATTGGTCGTGGTCATTTCATCAAAACCATCCATCGGATCACCGACTTCTCTTGTTATTGCTTGTATGGCTCTGAGAATATCTCTCGGTATCTCTAACCCTTGCTCCATCGTTGAATCATTATCTCTCATAAGGTAGCAAGAGAAAAATATGTTGCCATCTCACTCCTTTCAGGTTTTTTGGGTATCTCCAACTCTTGCCCCATTGGTGAATCATTATCCCATTGCTGAATCATTAGAAAATGAAAGAGAGACTTAATCAAATTAAAGTTTCCTTTGTTTTTCTTAAATGGAGAGTTGAGAACGAATCAGAGGTAATTAAAGTTTTTTTAGACTTAGGGCCTGTTCGGCAGCCCACTGGGGAATAGGAATGAGTATGAGAATCAAAAATTTTGAACTGAATTTTACTGTTTATCATGGGAATAAAAACTTAACTCTGAGCAAATTTTTTATTCTCACGATGAACAGTAAAATGCCGAACGGACCATTAATTTGCCGTTTAAAAAGCAAATTAATAACGGTCATTGCCCATTACAATGTATTAATTAAAGGGTCTCAATTAGCCCATAAAAACTTAGTTTGACCAGTCAAATATATTGACTAATTCAAAGATGTGAAAAATTAGAATAAAATTAGCAATTAACAAGAAGTTTTAAACTTAATTGTAACTTGCAAATTGAAAGGATAATTCATTCACATCCTATACCTTGTTGTCATTAATTTTCTTTACAAGCCAACACCTCTTTCTTGCGACTTCAGCGTCAAATCTGCTTGATAATAACAAAGGTTACGTGGATACAATGAACCCAATTGTTTTCTTGTACATTTAATGATTTTCTCAAATATCTTAACATGTTTTCTTGTACAGGTTAATCTGTATATCTGTATACCTAATTGTTAATTAATTATTCAAGTAACAAAACTACTTAGAATCATATAATCTAATTTATTGAACAAATACTATTATTGATTAAAATGTAAAAACTATGGTCATGGTAAATTTATATAGAAATACTTGTCAGGTATTAATTTGATCACATCAAATTTAACTGTCACCTAATCAAGCGACATGAATTTTCTATGACTATGAACTCTTCACATGCAATAAATGATATCTCTTGACTCAAAATGTGATGATCATAAGATCATTAATTGTTGCCCTCCTCTAAAATATTTATAAGAAAAACAAAAGGTATTACTTTTGTGGGCTTTAGAATGTATAGTGTGTTTACGCATTTTTTTTTTAAAATGAATGAACTTATAAACGTCACCGTTTCAAACTTTCAATGGTTCAAACAGCATGAAAAAAAATGAGAAGGGTGTCTTGGAACTTTCTCCATTCATTAGCTTTTCTAATTATAACATACCTCCTGAGTCCTGATCTACCCGACCATGCATCCGCAGGTTCATATCCCCACTCAGGTCATACAATATGCGAACAACACGCTAATTATAACAATGCAAAGTCGATTATATATGCATTGGTAGTCCGACAGGTCATACAATGCAAAGTCCGATTTCAGTATCCCCAGGTCATACAATGCGAAGTCCGACAGGTTCATATCCCCACTCAGCTCATACAATATGCGGACGACATACTAATTATAACAATGCAAAGTCGATTATGCATCCGCAGGTTCATTTCCCCACTCAGGTCATACAATATGCAGACGACATGCTAATAATCACAGAGGCACACCCGACAACTCTAAGAGTGATAACACAGATACTAAACACCTACGAATCTCTTTCGAGGTTGAAAATTAACAGAGGAAAGAGTAATTTTGTATCGATTTCAGTTCCGGCCGATGCAATACAGGTAATAGAAAGCATCATTGGTAGTCCGACATCACAGCTACCAATGAAATATCTAGGGTTGCCACTGACAGTTAGAAAGCCGAAAAAGGAGCACTTTTAGCCAATTATCCTATCAATTCATGAGATAATAGCTAGTTGGAAGTCAAATTTACTATCATTTGGGGAAGGTTAATACTGGTTAAGTCGGTTTTATCTGCACTGCCTCTACATTTTGCACAGGCCTTTAGACTACCGAAATGGGTTATAAAACATATCGACCGCCTCAGGAAGAGTTTTCTTTGGAAGGGTAATGCTGAATGCAAATCGATCAACTGCCTGGTAAACTAGGAAAGAGTATGTGCACTCAAACAAGAGGGAGGAATGGGAATAATTGATATTGCTGATCAAAATGCAGCGCTTCTAATCAAATGGCTATGGAAATTACACCACCAGCCGAATGGATCGTGGGTGAAAGCACTAGCACAGCTACATGACATATCAAACCATAGAGATAACGACACGCATGGTTCGTACTTCCTTAAATCTCTATTGGAATTTCATGAGTTTTTTGCTTGTTCAGTGGAGATAGATGCGGTCAACAACCAAATCAAATGGAGATGGACAAGGGGAGCCGAATTCACTACAGCCTCTACTTACAAGGTAATACACCGAAAAGGAATTAGGTGTAGATTCGCAAAGGCGCTGTGGAAGCTAAAAATACCAACAAAAGTAAGAATTTTTTGTTGGCTACTAATCAAAAATAAACTACTAACACGACAAGTTCTAAGGAGAAAGGGTTGTATGGTGTGTGAGAACTGCGTCATGTGTGACTTAGATGAGCTAGAAACGCAAGACCACTTATTCTGGAATTGTACTCTGGCCAAGAGGTTCCGACGAGGGTTCCTTGCCTCCATAAATATTATGGTCCCAATAAACAACAACTCAATTAAAGAAGCATGGTGGGAGCATAGGCGGGGGCTCTCAGGAGAGGCCAAGAAACGATGGGATGTTGCTTGGGCAGTAGGAGTGTGGGCATTGTAGAAGGAGAGGAATCAGAGAATTTTCTCTCAAGAATACAAAAAGTGATGAGTTTAATTAATGAATCGGTACAAGAAACTTTTCTTTGGGGATCCAATTGTTAAGAGGGGGTTTGTAAGGGGAAGAATGGGTACTCATGATCAAAATCGATCATTTACAATGCTGATTAGTGCTTTATTTACTATTTAATGTGTGAGAATTGTATTAAAAAAACTCACTTGGATATGTAAATGATTTTTTTATCAATATATTGTTAGCTGGCTTCTTGTCAGCTGACCTTCAAAAATATAGAACCGAATTCTCTGCCCACCTATGGGTAGGAAAATCCTGCCAACTATTGAGTTTAGCCAATCTATACTTGACATGTGGCTGCTATCTTTCATCTCATTAATGAGTATTAAAAAATAACTTTCTAAATCAATTAATTAATGAGAATCTTTTCTCTCCTTTGTCATTTCAACTTTCTTTTTTTTTAATAGAAGCAAGTAGGCAGGCGTTATGTGTTAACACTTAACAGAGAGGTTTCAACATTCCTCTAAAGGAAAAGTAAAAATAATAGAAGAGAAAAAAGCTAAAATAAAAGCTACAGCTACGTGATGTATAAACTAGAACTTAAATAAATTAACCAAATCTAAAAGTTTAAACTGTTAACTATCTTTCTATTCTAAATCGTAAAATAAGGAGAGTTCGGGGGCTTCTTTGAAAACTTTATTTTACGTTCTGGCAATTCGTTAAGTATATTTGATGGGTTTTTGCTTGAAGTTCCAATTTGTTGAATAATATGCAGAGAATCCACGTCAATGCATAAATTCAAGTCCAAAATTTTTTCTGATACCATCTAAATGATTCAAATAATTTGCATGTTAGACTTGTCTCTCAAATGACTAACGAGTTAGATCTCAAGAAGCTTTGGTCAGCTATTAAAGTTGAAACAGTTGCAACTAAGTACCAATAACCTTACTGGTAAAATACCAACAAAAAATTCTAACTACACAACATTAACTAATTTTGAGGTGATATATATTGATTTCACTCAACTTAATAGCCTAATCTTATTTTATGCATGACAAAAACGCCCAAGTACTGGTACTGTATCATTGAGTGGTTGAAATCTTTATGGTAAAAGAGGCTTTGAAATTTGACTTGTATGCAACAAGAAAATATAAAAAAATATATAAAAATGACTTACAAATATAATATTTTGCGACTGTATTTAACTCAAGAAATCTTCATGAAAAGAGATTGCCTCCATGTAATTTTTTTTTCCTCAACGGTGAGAGGTACAGAGAAGAAGAAACAGTAAAGTTATTTTTTAATTAATTTTGAAATGGAAGGTGAAAAGACAAAGGAAAGAAGAAAGATTCTCATTAATTAATTAATTTGAAAAATTACTTTTTTAATCCTCATTAATGAGATGAAATATAACAGCCACGTGTCAAGTAGAGATTGGCTAAACTCAATAGTTGTGGGCAGAGAATTCGGTTCCCAAAAAAATATCCGACCTCTTTTCTAAAAACAAATTAGGATAAAATGAGTGTGCTTTATTTTTCCATAGAAAGGAATCGTTAGTCAACCATATCATAGAAGTTAGAAACATGAAATCAGCAGGCTAAATAAAAAATACGGATAATATTGATTAAGTATTGTGCACTGTGTATCCATCATTGGTGCATTTTATCTTTCAACGTTGAAAGAGAGTACCAATTAAGCTTAACAAGAGCATCCGCTTTCGCGATCAATGATGCAGAGCAAGGCGATGGCGACTAGCAAGGCGATTATTGGAGACACCACTGAAGACGGCGGCTGGCAGGTAATTCGACGCAGGAAACCTTACCCGGTCAACTGGCGGCACTCCTCCCCTCCTATCCCGGATACCAAACCCTACATACCTTATTCCACTTCTTCTTACTCCCAAATCGTACGTAAACCACCACAACCGGCCATGCATCCCCCCAAACCTCATACACCACCCTCCATGCCAAAACCTATTCCACCACCCTCCATTCCATGTCTTCTACGTCTCACCACATAGCCCTTCAAGGCTTCGCTTTCCACCATCGCATACCTTCCCGGAATGGAAAGGGCGATGCTTCCAGTGTTGCCGGACAGGCCACTCTGCGGCAAAGTGTAGAAACCCAAAACGATGTGGTCGTTGTTGGTCCTATGGTCATATCGGTTCTGCTTGTAAACAGGACATTGTTGCCCCTCCTCCACCAAGGCGAACAACTCCATTACCAGCCCCCCAGAATTCGGAACCTGGTTTTGAAGAGCTCCTCACGGGATCCTACCCGTACAGGGCGCCAGAAATGCCGACTGATAGACCCATTAGTTTGCACTGTTTTATAGAAAGAGACCTAGAATACTTTGAAGAGCTTGATAGGCTAAAACAGGCGGTGGTTATGTATACCTCCGGGTATCAAATGGACTTGAGTGTAGACAATGCTATAACTTTTGCTTGTCGCACAAATAAAGTTCAAAAGGAAGAGATTAGGGTGTCTCAAATGAGTGGATCCAGATTTCTCATTGTTTTACCCGAAGGCCTTCATCCGGATACCTTCATCAATGCCACTCCTCAGGATCTCTGGGATGATGGTATCACTTTCTAGCCTTGGACTTCGCTAGAAGACGCTTCCATAAGCATTCAGACCTACAAAGTATTGCTCAGGCTGGTTGGTCTCCCGCCACCATTACACAGAGAGAGATACGTCAAACAGGCGATAGCACGTTTTGGTGTTTTCCTAGGCTCAGTAGAACCTGAGAACCATTCTTCCATAGCTTCGTGGTTAGTAGCTGTTGGAGTTGATGACCTCTCTATAGTTCCCCCGCAACTGGTTGTGCATATCGGGGGTCTGATGTATTTTGTCCAGGTGTATGCTGAAGCTTACAAAAGGGTGCCTCTATACACTACTGAGGATATGCCACAGCAACCAAAGATGTATCGCCGGCCAATTCCACCCCATCCATCTTCCTCCTCATCAGATGATGACACAATGATAGACCACCACGAGCTAATCCCGATGAGCACTCGGGTTCTTCGTGAAGTCTGCCGCAGTCGGACGGCCGAGTCCCTACCACCAGAACTCCGGCAGTTTGCCACCATGGAGGAGATTGAGATGCAGGAAATTGAGTTTCCTACACAGGATATGGCCACAATAGATCCCAGCACACAAATCACACAGAATCAACAACATTTGAATATCCCTCAAAGTCAGCAATCCATACCTCAACGGATAATTGATTTACAAGTGACACCATGTATTTCCTTAGATGAAGCGAGTCAGAAAGAAAGGCAACCAAATCCAGTCCACGCTGCCAACACCACAACCGATCACAACAAATCCCCACATAAATCTCCACGCTACCCTACCATAACAGACCCGCCTACTAGGAAAACAACACCTGAAGATCAGCTCCTATCACAGAATGAAATGGGTCAGTCCTCCTTGGCATCTGACTTGCATCAAGGTGGGAAGCGTAGAATTCAGCCACAAAGAATTCTTCTACGTGGTGAATCTTCCACATTTAACAGCCAATCATCTCCAAACACGAGGCGGATTCCTTCCACAAATTCAGACCATTCCAAAATTGTTAGTACAGCTGCACAAATCCCGAAGCAGATTGATTCCTTGGAGAAAGGGGTTTCCAAAAAAAAACATGCGGCCTATTCTACCTCCCATCCCTCTACCTAAGCCGAAGGGCCGTCCTGTTGGACCTCTTAAAGGCCCGTTATCATCAAAACATAAGTGGACCAGACAAAAGGCTCTCACTGTTTCATCAAGCAGCCAAGTTATTAAAAAAGGCAAGGACACCCAGAGGCCTAAACCAAAGAGTACGCATTCTGTTGCACCTGGCCCATCAACAAGAGTAACTGGAAAGCAAAAAGAGTCCGAACAGGCACAACTTTCACTTAACCCAGAAGGCTTCTACGAGGTCCAAGTCCATTATGAGCATGTAGCAAAATTAGCTTCGGCTTGTGGATTTAAAAACAGAGACGTAGAGGAGATGATAGCTCTTGATAATGAATAGAGAAGGATGCAAGCAACAACGGCTCATGCCGACAATGAGATGGTTACGAGGGAGGAACCCGAGTTTGAAATGGGCCGATTTGATCCGGACACAGAAGATGAGTTGTCTTTCGGTGAGGAAGAATGACTGTTGTGTTTTTTGACAATAGTAGAGCTGTTCTTTATTTCCTAATGATATACAAACTTAAAAAATTAAACGTTCTCTCGTGGAACTGTAGGGGTTTGGGGTGTCTAGAAAAATGTGATGTTGTAAGAAACGTGTTGAGACAATCCCAATGTGATGTATGCATGATTCAAGAAACCAAATGGAATGAACTAAATTTTAATTTTTATTCCCGGCTTCTCCCTACTTATTTTGATAGAAATATTGTTGTGGTACATGCTCATAACTCTGCTGGGGGAATATTAATTGCATGGAATAGAGCATACTTGTTGTTGAACTCATGGGTTACAAGGCACTCATGTACTGTTCATCTACAACAGTCAAGCACTAGAGCTACCTTCTTGGTGACAAATGTTTATGGTCCCTCTAATGATTCACAAAAGCCAGCTTTCATTAGAGAGCTTTGCTATATAGCGTCCCTGGTGCAACATCCATGGATATTAGGAGGGGATTTCAACCTAATTAGATGGATGATTGATCGGTCAAGTCTTAATATCAACTTTCGTCTTATGTCGTTATTTAACGATTTCATACGAGACACGGCTCTCATTGATATCCCTCTAAAAAATAGGCGGTTCACATGGGCTAACACCAGGCCTATTCCATCTCATTCAAGGATTGACCGAATTCTAGTGGACTCCACTCTCTCCCTGCAGTTCACTAACCTCTCCCTAAAGGCTCTACCAAATGTGGTTTCAGACCATACACCTCTCCTATTGAGTTGCTCTAATGACCCGTCCCCACGAAGAAACTACAAAATGGAACTTTTTTGGATGACAAACACAGCAGCTACTCAGATTATAAAATCTGGATGGGGAAACATTTTCGAAGTAGGGGGCAATGCGCAAGATGCATTGACTGCTTTCGGGTAGAATTGCAAACGGGTACATACCGAATTGAGGAAGTGGCATTGCTCAAACTTCACAGAGATTGAAAAACAATTAACTATGTGTAATAATACTGTGTTGTTTTTTGACCAAATTGAGGAACACAGATTATTAACAAATTATGAGTGGCGGTTTAGGATTATGGCTAGAGAAAGGGCTTACCAATTAGCTGGTATTATTGAATCTCGGTGGCAACACCGATCCCGATGTAGGTGGTTGCGAGTTGGCGACAAAAATTCCAAATTCTTTCATGCCTTTGCATCGGCTAGGCATAGAAGGAATAAAGTTCCCTCCTTACTTGTTAATAACCACTTACTTGTAGAAGATGTACCAATCCGAGAGGCATTTAAGAACCAAATGGAAGCACTACTGGGAGTAGATAATGAGGTACTGCCATTCAAACCCGAAGTGCTATACCCAACAAACCTAGACCTATCCTCACTACAAGAGCCGTTTACTGAATTGGAAATACAAATGACGGTCAAACAGTTAGCACGGCTCAAAGCTTCTGGACCGGATGGGGTTATCAATGAATTTTTGCAAGTGCATTGGCAGGTAATTAAATCAGCTGTTATTCGAATCATACATGGTTTCTATAACCATGATATTGATCTGACCAGTATTAACCAAGCAAATATTACTATGGTACCTAAAAAGGAGGAGCCCAGAGAAGTTGGGGACTATCGACCAATTAGTGTTATGAATGCGGTACCTAAATTAATCTCTAAATTGCTGGCTAACCGGCTAAGAGGTTATCTACCCGACTTGATATCACCTACCCAAATAGCTTTTATCCATGGACGGCAAATAACTGAAAATTTCAATGCGACTCGAGAAATATTACATCATATCTCTAAGAATGGCAAATCTGCGTGTTTCATCAAGCTAGATTTCAAAAAGGCGTTCGATTCCATAAACTGGAACTTTCTGAAAATAGTCATGCAAGTGTGTGGTTTTCCAATAAAATGGATTAAATGGATTGATATGTTATTTTCCACTGCTTCCTCTAGAATAGTTATCAATGGAGGTGAGTCAGATTTTTTCACACACCGCTGTGGGCTACGGCAAGGAGACCCGCTGTCTCCCATGTTATTTAATTTAGCTGTTGATGTGTTACAAAAATTCATTCAGGCTCTTAATGGTTTGCATAACAGCCGAATTTCAACTAAGTTGCGCCAACCGGTTATCATGCATCAATATGCGGATGACACGGTTCTAATTACAAACTCATCAATCCCTGCACTCATCTCTCTTAAGCTTATGCTTCGGCTCTTCACAGCTGTATCTGGGTTGCAGATTAACTTCAACAAGAGCTCCTGGATACCGCTAAATC
Source organism: Carex pumila (assembly GCA_033356055.1). NCBI lineage: Eukaryota > Viridiplantae > Streptophyta > Magnoliopsida > Poales > Cyperaceae > Carex > Carex pumila. The sequence continues at coordinate 266,353 of JARJHM010000089.1, forward strand.
AGGATTTTGAACAGATCACGATCATATCGGCATTGTTGGGATGCACCAAGACAGATTTTCCTGTTACTTATCTGGGCCTCCCACTGACGATTAATCGTCCGACAAATGCAGCCTTCATGCCATTAATTGAGAGATTGGAGTCCAAGCTCGAAGGATGGAAGTCAAAACTCATTTCAAGAGGTGGCCGACTACTATTGATGAATGCTGTATTAAATTCGGTGCCAATTTATTTTATGGGATCCTTTCTACTGCCAAGGTGGGTGCTCAAAAGAATCGACAAAATTAGGAGGTCATTTTTATGGGGCAGGTCTCAAGGTAGAAGAGGAATATCCTTAATCAATTGGGGTGTTGTTTGTACACCAAAACAATATGGCGGTATGGGAGGGGCAGATTTAGAAAAAAGGAATTGGGCTTTGCTTCTCCGATGGTGGTGGAAACTCTATCGGCACCAAGATTCACTGTGGGCCCGAACAATTATTACCATTCGCTCGATCACGGCTCAACGATACAAGCACCGAGTATGGAAAGTCCATGGTTCGTTTTTTTGGAATCAATTATTAAAATTGAGACCATTGTTCGACTTATGCACTTCCTGGATGGTTGGTTCGGGGGCTTCCATTTCTTACTGGTTTGATAACTGGACCGTACCAACTATGTCCTCCCGAATAGCACCACTTCAAGGAAATCGGACTTTGTCTCTACAGGAGGCAGCTACAAGGGGTTTACCATATTTTGACAGTATAGGATCGGAGGCAGAGGACCAATTATAGTGGAATTTGACAACTTCCAAAACCTATTCCGCTGATTCATTTTACAAGATCATTTCCACTTTAGGAAGAACTATAGAGGGCCTTCCTTTCACATGGCAATTAAAAATTCCACCTACTGTCAAAGTCTTTGCCTACCTATGCATACAAGACAGGTTATTAACCCAGGAAGTTTTGAGACGAAGGGGCATACAATGTGCCCGGAACTGTGTGCAGTGCCAGAATTGTTCACTTGAAACAGCACAACACCTGCTATTTCAATGTGAATACACGGTTTCTTTCTGGAGTAGATTTAAAGTGCATTTGGGATATAACATTTTGCATAGAGGTGATTCAGTTAAAGAGACGGTAACCCGGTCTTATAAAAGAAGCCGTCACATGTTACCACGGAAAACATGGGGAGTGTGGTTCTTCTCGGCCTGCTGGTTGCTGTGGAAGGAGCGGAATTGCAAGGTGTTTGACAACAAAAGTATTCCATCAACTCTTCTAGCTGAAAGGGCATACAAAGAGGCTCGGTTGTGGTTCCAGTACTGCTGAGATTACTAGTTGTTTTCTTTTAATTTTGTTGTTTTGAAGTTTTATTTTCTTGTACAACATCCTGATAGCTACTATCCGGTTTTCAAAAAAAAAGCTTAACAAGAGCAAGAGAAGGCCTTGTAAAAGATTAAGCACGCCATTATTCTTTGCAAGAATGCTCAAAGTCTGAAACCATTTTTTTTTTTGAAATAGAATTGTGGTCTGCGGACTTAATTAGTCGTTAGTACATTATAATTAAGCAATACGATATGAATACCCAACCAAACGCTATCCGTTCTTTGCAACCTCAGACCTCAGTGCTGAATAGTAATATGTTAAATATTCAGTGACTATTACTTTAAGCCATCAATATTATGCCATTGGTGTCATATAACTAAAATCACTACATATATAGTTCATACTTTACGCAAGTTTTATTTTTTAATTATTAGTTAAGAGTTGATGTTTATTACTTAAATACTTAAACCATTTGTCCATTAACAATGAATTAATTCCATTAAAAATGTGAATAATTAAAACAAAATCAGTAAAAATATATATATAATTCCATTAAAAATGTGAATAATTTAAAAAAAAATTCAGTAAAAAAATATATATACATGTTATTGGCTTTATAAAATAAATTGGTTGTATATAAAATCAGACATACAATTTGAGCGGCATTTTTGTTATGTTAGTGAAAATCATTTAACATAGATATATAGACGTAATTCAAATAATTGGATACGTATATACGGAATATGAATACAGTTCAAATATTAAAACAAAATTTATTTAATAAATACTGCAATCATAGTATTAATTAATGATTTTACCAATACTAACACAAATATAATTCACAGTACACCATGTTTTTCTTCACATTTAAATCTTTGTTTTATTGATTATTAGATCAACTTGGCTTTTTAAGAAAGTTTAAAGACAAATTTGATGACGGAAGTTGAAGAACCGATGTACTTTGCTTTTCGAAAAGTTTAAGAACCAAAACATAAGATATTTTCTACAATAATTTTCTATCGTTAATTAGTTTTTCACAGTATTTATATAAGACAAAAAAGATAAACAGTATAAGAAATAATGAAGAAATTTAGAAACTAATTAACATAAGGGATACAATTAATGGACAATCATTATCTTTTTTTATCTTGCAAAACCCTTTACATTGGATTGCAAGTTTGTAATGGCAATAAAGTATATAATTGAACATGGACCACTACAAAATTATTTTATACTTAAAAATACATCCACAGGATATATATAAATTATTTTAGATGCACCAAGTTTAATTTGAGACTTTCAAAAATATTGGTTTATGTGCGCTTTGTTGATAATTAGTTAATAAGAGTTTTCGTACTTCCTTTTTATTTATTTAGGCAAGCAATTAATCATACACAAACTATATGAACTAATCAAATAATATTAGTCAATCAACATTTCTATTTTGAATTAACATTAAATATACACGACCTATGAACTAATTTATCAAACAATTGAAGCTAGCCGCCCAATTGCAAATATTAAATGTGAGAATAAACATTGCTTCTATAGAGGCTAGTCAACACGATGTTGTCGGAATTCCAACTGGATATAAAATCAAAAAATAATCATTATATTTTTTTTTTATTATACGTAATATTATCTATGATATCCGATAAAATTTTGTATTAATTTTGGAATTTATATTGGGATTGATTATAATATTGTAAAATAATAAGATTGAAACTTGAAATGGTAAAAATGCAAACTTTATAAGTAAAAAAAAAAAAAGTAAAGAAGCCAGCGTGAATCAGACAGTGACGTGCGTGGTTCTCTCCAACTCTGCATGTCTTCTCGTCTCCGAGCAGAGCCGCTACTTAATTCGACCAGCAAAAGCTTCACAACCTGACACGTGGCACCACTCTGACAATCAACCACTCTCTACCAAACCACGGGCAACACGTCGATCGGGCAACCTCGGCTTTGTCAATATCACAAACTTGCTAGGTGGCCGGGTTGATTTTGCCTCGGCTAGACCTGGTTTAGCATTTGATGCCATGTGCGCAAAGTCAATGAAGCAAGTCCCGTATAACCTCTCGGTGCTTGAGATTTCAGCACCAATCACCTAACTTGGGCTTGATGGATATCGATGCCCCTCTGCCTCTCCAAACCTAACGGCTCTCTTAGAGAAGGCTGGATGCAAGATCTTTGCTTCGCTAATCATGGCTTCAGGCGGGCTAAAGTACGAATCAGCCATGGACAAAGGGTTTTACACTCTTTGCACCAAAGGACGTTGCTTTCAAAGCTGATGGTGCACCTGATCTCACTAATCTGTCAAGAATTAACCGATCTTGTTACTATTCTTCGGTACCATGCGCTATCTTTTTACACTCCCAAGGTCTCGCTTCAAACTGCCAGGGAACCGATTGCTCAGGGAATTGAAGTACAAGCTTTCAGTTATTTGTAAATGGCGATGAGGTGTCTCTCAGTACTGGGTGAGCACCGCACAAGTTTCTTTTATTGTGCTTGATGACACACCGATGAGTGTTCTCACTGTTGAGAGCTTGCTCTTACGTCTTACCAAGCAAAATGTTAATTGGCGCACCAGTGCCAACTGCACCGGGCCAGGTGGCCCACTCGTCATTGTGGGAATAATATCAACTTATGTTTTCATTTTTATTTGTACAAATAGTTCATTCAATTTGAATTATTCAACATAATCTTTATACAAAATATACTTGCAGATCAGATTTTATATATTTTTTAAAACTTTTACTATCTGTTTAGATAGATAAAAAATTATTTGATTAAAAATTCTAGATAATCCAAAACCAGTGGTTTTCTACCATCTAAAAATATAGAAAAAATTCTAAAAAAAATATTTGGTTTGCAAGTATATGGAGATCTTATTTAACTGACCGAGTGCTCAACCTTAAAATTTTTAAGAGATATGGATTCATAGTACGGGTCAATCCATATACGCATTTTACCATAGCCCCCTTCTTAATAAATCTCAGACCAATTTCTCTTAGTTATGTTTTTTTTTTCCTTCATTTTCCATCTGAAAAGCTAAGAGGCATTCTAGAGCTCAGTTTCAGAAAATTAACCTGGTTACATTCTAACTTTAAACTAAATTTAACTAAACTACAGTTAACTCTACTTTGAAACTACACATGGCTTCTTCTTTTTTCCTCAGAAGCTCATACGTACTGTGTACAAAAGATTAAAAAATCCAACAGAACCATACAGTTTTTCCTGAACTCTATGCTCACTGCTCCTTCCAGATTCTACCTGTGACCCGCAATTTGAGCTCCTTGCGGTCCCCACCAGAAAAAAAGAGAGCCATGCTTCGCTGAATAATCAGGCCATCAAAACTGTCTCGCACCTTGCGGTGGCTATCTCTGATGCTGCGGGGTACCCCCTGCCAGATCATCTTGCGGCCGTTACCTCCCACCTCAAGGCTGTAGCTGTAGTTCTTTGCCTCCACATCATCTCCCATGAACCTTAGAAATGCTATGTAAACAGGAGCATTGCCAAGCTGGAATGCCTCAAAATGGAGACAGAAATACTCACCAAAGCAACTAAAAACCTGTAAAAGCAGGCATAAAGTTTTAGTGATGTCTATAAAATCTGGGGTTTAGAAAGTTAGTGTTTTTGTGGTAGTTTTAGTGTATACCTTTATGGATTTACTACTTACCTTTGGTTCCTCGGCCATATATGCATAAAGGGTGCTGCACTTTGTTGGAACTAAAACTTATGCATTTGCTTACGGTTCTTTTAACCTTTCATGACAGAGCAAGAAAAAACCCATGAATTTTTTCTTTTCTTTTCTTTTTTGGAAAATTGAGCCAAAGATCTAAAATTTGTAAAGTCAACATTTTTGAATGATGTGAAAATAACAAGATCAGGAAAAAAAAATTACGTAAATACAAGTAAATTACCCTAGAGACCTTTTCAAAATCTATTTCTGTTCAATAATAAGAAAATTATATATAAAGTTGAAACTGAACATCTACAACCGTATGCCTTTGTCTTTGTTCATTCCTCCCAATATGGCTAACACAAAAGAGGCTCTCAAAGTAGGTTAAATGTCAACATTTTACAAAATATACATCTGTTAGTAGGTAAGAATTGGAAATATGTGAGATTTTTAGGTGTAATTGTTTGAATCCAACTTGCCAAAAAGAAATTCCGTACTTCAATTTATAAAGAGATGTAAATTCCCTATAAGCAGAAGCAATGAGAATAATGTTAGGTCACAACTTTAAGAAATTAATACCGTGAGCATCCATGTTGCATTCTCGACTTCATGAGGATTTGACTTGACATAGCGGTGATTAAAAGTGCTACCGCTGTGCATGTCGACTTTATGATCATCCTTCAAATGAGTCACCAAGTAAGGAATGTCACCCATAACAGTACACTCTGACCCAGCATAAGGACAGCTGTACGGCCTGTACTGGCACTGCGACTCATGCTTCAGCTTACAAAAATAGGGGTATATGCCTAAACATCCAAAGCTTTGGTACTTGCATGGAAGTTCAAGAGAAGCAGCTATTTTCTCTAGTGCTAGGCATCTTATGTTGCCTAGTTCATGCCGACATGTGGGACACCGGTTGTGAACTCTTGGTTTGCAACCAGAGCAGAGTGTGTGGCCATTAGAACACTGCATGTTATGGAAACCATTTAGTGCTGGAAATGAAAATTACAAGTATTGTGGGAAGTGTTTTGCAGCAAACCAATACATTTTAAACTGGAATTGAAACCATTTAGTGATGTGACTAAAATAAATCTACTATCAGATTAATAATCTAAAAATTTTAATCTTTTATTCAAGAGGAAAAATAAAAACTGAGACGCCATAAACGTTGGAGGATTGAATGGCCATATTGGTCGGTAATGTTATACACATGTACCAGACCTAACTGCTACAATATTTGGGGACTGTAATACTAATTAAAAATATTCTTCGTGTTACTGAGACCAACCATTTATGATGATCACATGAACATCTAAATCCTTAAGGTTGGTCTAAGTAATATATAACTGAATGTTTTAAGGATTCAGATGTTTATGTAGTCTCAGCTGAATGCTATAATATAATTGCATAACAAACACTATCTACAAGTAATAAGCCCATTAAAGAAGTTTTGTATAATACATAAACAACATCCAAATACCAATACAAACTTTCTAGTTTTGGTACACAATCCGGATCATGGTAAGACCAGACAACAGTGAAAACCACCAATGGGATCTCTTTTATCCTTGAATTCAAGTTGCTCAAAAGACTCACTTGATGGATAGGAGGATACATGGCATTCAAGCACACAGGGCACTCCAGGAGATCACGCACACTACTTGAAACAACCAAATTACGTTTTGGTGAATGTGGTATGTGTTCACTGACATGCTCAATGACATCAATTATCTCTTCAACTTTAGGCTGGTCTATAATCTCTGGACTGCATTGCATTTCATCAAGAAAAGTGGCAGTTGACATGATGGTGGCATAAAGATCCTGTTTAATAAACATAATGTTAATGCAAAAAAACTGGAATTGCTTTGACAAACTCTAAGAAGATATTGTTGCTGTATTATCTTTCAAGCAATATTGGCTTTATTACTGATGGATTAAAGCATGATTGAAATCATATTATGCAAAGTTCTCTCCATATTAGACTACTAAGCATTGAAAAATGTACACATTTTGTCAGTATAATAAATAGTTTACTGTTAACAGTGTTTGGACAGCCAAACGATCTATAAATTAAAATTTCTACCAAGGCTGATACTGACAGTTCAAACAGACAGACCAAAATGCAAGATATGAAGCAAAAGACCATATAGTTTTATCATTTTTTGCAGAGGATTAAGTACATAGCTGCGCACATGCTCCAATTCAGTAGCGTGGTTTGGCTTTTAATATTTTACAATAGTACATATCCAGTATAAACAAAAAGGAGAGGAATCATCTTTTAGTAAGGTTTTACAATGGAGAGGGATGATCTCACACGATTACCTATCAAAATCGCCAATAAAAAGTAGTAAAAAATTGAGAAGGGGCTTTCTTTAACGCTAAGGGAAAATATAAAAAATTACTTGCATTTACTCAGATGTTTTGCAACACAAATAAAATGGGCACAGTCGCATGGGAGCTTCAAGCTAGCCATGACCAGCAGTTAAAAGCAGAAAATAAAAAAGTAAAATAAAAAAGGAGAAGAAGAAGAAGAAGACACCTTATACCCACATTCCCAACAGGATAATAAAAGCTTTGCTAAATTTAAAGCTTGAGACTTCGCAAAAGATGGTCGAATAGATTCAAACATTTGAGGCAACCAAACTAGTTACTACTTGGCAACTTGATTCGAAAGACGGAACCCCCATTCCTTCGATCTAAGGAGGAGAGGAAGAGAACAGAGAAAAAAGTTCCGAAAAATCTGAAAATTAAAGAAGTTAATTAATTGTTTCACGTTACCTCTCACAGAGGAGCCGGAGAATAGGGGAGAAGCAGCCAAAAAACGCGGTGGGTTTTGCTGTGCGAGCGGCAAGGAAGAGAATATAATAATGAGAGAGAGAATTCGAATTAAAGCCTGGTTCTCTCTCTCTCTCAGTCTCTCTCTGTTTTTCGTCCTTTTGTTATCAGAAATAAATGAGGGATTTGTTAAATGCTCGTTTCCTCGGTTTGGGAGTGATGTAAAAGTGCGTGTCTGAATCTCTGAATTACTTCACCATTTCAATTTTAATTCGCACCATCCGATCAGAATCCGGATCAAACCGGCTCACGGCTGTAATGCACGGTGTTCCATTAAATTTGAGCACGTATCCTCTGGAATATCTCATAATTTGCGTGACCGACGTGTCCGGTTCCTATTCGGACATAGCGCGTGGGCCAGTATTATTTGAGCATTGAGATGCGTGCAGAAAGTATTTGCACGCTTGAGATATTCCAAAACATCACTTAAAATTTGAGATATCTTAGAGGATGCGAATTCGGCTCCGTGTTTTACTAAAACGAACGATCGGATTCATGATGTACCTTAGGTGATATGAATACAGTGCGAAGTCAAATGTATGAAGAAAAAGAAATGCGGAAAATGATTCGTGGCGCTGCTGTTGCAGCACCAACAAACTCGCGCTTCGTGTTTTAAAAAAAAGTGGATGGTTGTAATTCCCAGACAACAAAACTAACTAGCCCAGATCCCCTGTGGTATGTAATTATAGACATAACGTCTGGTGAGTTGTATGACGCCTAAGTCCTATTGTTCTAACTTCTAAGCGGTTCGCTAAATTATGGAGTTATACTCACTGAAATATTTAATGAGCACATCACACTCTAGATCTAGTTCTACTCTCTCTCTATATATAAGTAATTTGGTTATATATATATAATGAACTTGCATAATGAAAAATTTACTTAAATTTGATTATATAAGCAATTTACTGAGCTACTAAAATATTCTCTGCTTTCTCTACCCCTCGTCTTCTACCTTTGTTCACCACGCCTTATCTTTAAGAAACTCTAGTTGCCATCAAATCCTACCCCTCCTTGTCTTCATCTTTGTGCCTACTCGTCGGAAGAAGAGAGATTTGAGGATAATAGCTATAGTCATTATTTTTCTCATCTATTGGTACCTTTTTGCCCTCCACTACTGTCATGAGAATCAACGGAACGTTGGCGACAATAACCCTAATCGCTAGCCAATGTTGAAGGTTGTCGATGTCTACCACCAAATAAGAGAGTTTGTTTATTTTATTATTTTAGTTATTTGTATTGTTAAATGTTAATGTAAATTGATATGAATAGAACGATGAATAATGGATATAATTTTATATTTTTATTAATAAAATTATACTCAACCATCACTTAAACTTAAAACTAAAAAAAAAACACGTCAACCGATTTTCATCTTTTGATCAATTTTATCTCTTCTATTTTTTTTTTTTCAAAATATTATTGAATATATCTACTAATACATTTTACTACATAAATGAAACACCAATTACTCTCTAAAATATCAATAGAGAAAAAATTTATATATATATATGACATGTGAACTAATTCATAATTTTACATGTGACTCATTGCGAACCATGTCCCTCTCTTTATTGTTGAACGTAAAACTGTTGCTGAATTTAAAGAAAGAGAAAAAAAAATGAGATCGAAAACACAGAAAAAGAAGTCACCTCATCTACGTTCAGATTTGAGATGAGAAATCGATGAAAGAAATTATTAAAATTATATAACTATTTCACCTTCACTTCTTTTTTCTTTTGTCCGCTCCCCATTCTTATTATCATAGAACGAGTAACCGTCTCTCTTTGGCTCTCTTTTTTTCCCCTCGGGTCATCTCTTAACGGACTCTATTTGGTTTCAATATTTCTCGTGACAACATGTTATTACCAGATTAGTCACCGACAACAAATAGCAGTACGTGTTGTCGTTATCAGATAAATCACACATAATGAAAGATAAAGATGTGCGGGTGATGTGTCGCATAATACATGTTTCTGATCACTCAACTGATTTAAAGTTTAGAGTAATCCGTCAATCATTTTTTATATTTTAACAATCAATCTCTCTTATGGCAATATATATGTCGATAAATTATCACACAGCTTGACAAGATTCAATCATTTTATTATTTTATTTCTATATTCTATTGTATTGTATAATGCACTCAAAGCACGACGTGTTTCATGCGTAGTATATCAGTATTAGGAAGACTTGTTTGTTTGTTTTGCATTTGCGATGATACAGTCTTGTTATCGTCATATTGTTCTTTTGAAATTCGACGGTTCAACGAGTGAATGAGATAGATTACCATGTTTTTCAAATTAAAGTAAGTGTTTTAATTTGCATTCATATATTTAATTTTAAAGTTTAAATAATTAATCTAAACTTCTCAACATGTTGTTTATATTGAAATGTACTTGAAGACTAAATTTTATATTTTTTTAAACTTTTTATCTTTTTTTTAGAATTTTTTAAAATCGGTGTTTTTCTAAATTCAATAATCAATATGATCAAGATTCAAGACCCCCACTTTAAGAAATGTGAACAATGCGAATTTCACTTTAAACAAGTGCGCTCGAATTTTGACGCAGATCAAATGATTCCGACTAAGTATCAGACCAAATAATATTAATTCATTTGTTAAATTATGCAGATAGGTGCGATCAAATTTTGCAATATTATTTATTTTTAGTAATTTTTTTATTGTTCAGATTAAATTAAGGAAGTAACACCAGACCACAATAATATTAATCTCTTTTTGAGACGAATACATGTTAAAAAAGAAAGACCGATTAAACTCTAAATAAGATAAAAATTTCAAAAAATTTAACACCCCGGCCCATGCTAAATCCACCACTGGTTCTACCTACGTGAATCGTCACTTGCTACTAAAAACAAAATAACAGTTTGTGGACGAATAGTTTTCGCTTCATGCAGAGCACTAACCATATGCAGGGCTGTTTTGATTCTACAGTTAATGCGCTGTATGAAGCCAAAACTCGTCTGTTAAAATCCTTACCCCAAACTATCATCCATTTCAAACTAACATAACTCTCTACTATTTTCCAATCCTCCAAATCTGTTTCCTGACATAATTATCAACAATACATAAAGACTAGCGAAACAACACAAATCAAACTATGCCACATGCCATACATGATACACCCACCAAAGTAGTGTAGGGTTCAGCTCCTCTGGAAATTGGTACCAAATTCATTGGTTGGTCCCATGCATTGCAGAAAGGAAAGTTCCATTTTACCCCTGTAAATGAAATCCTAAATTTGGGCAAGCTGGTCAATAATTTTATTAGGAAATATCTGGATGGAAATGAAAAGCAGCTCAGGTCCACTCAGGGCAATCCTATGAATTCAAGACTAACTGAGAGGAGCCGAGCCTAGAGAGCAACATTGTTTCCCGCTCACCTTTCCCCAATTTTTTTTTAAATGAGCCCCTACATCTCAATTCTTTGAAGCCATACATAAACCTATACAGAAAATTATCACCAATTTTTTTCTTCACTTCTCCCCTACTTCAAACCAGAAGAAGACAGAGGCGCGTGAATAAATAGCACGCACATGTTGGAGCACCAAGGCGCCACTTGTACATACCGCCTTAGCTCCACCTTCTATTCTTGTTCTGGCCACTGTTACACCATGCAATTGTCCCTTCACTAGATTTGTTGCAGTGCTCCTTATTGGACAGGAAAGATAATCCAATGGGTTATCTTCACATTGAAGAACACACCCTTCAATGGTGAGTCGGCCACCCCGGTGAAGAAGACAGCAACCCAGCTCTGCTCTTATTGTTAAATTTGCAATTTTGCAAGTGGAGAGGAACTCCAGTGCACTGATTAAAATTACCATGGACAATTATTTAGTGCCACCATAAATGTATGTGTCAGGATGCTAAATTAGTACTGTAGCAACTAAAACAGCTAGAGTTTATTTATTTTTCTCTCCTTTTTTGGCACAAATTAGATGTTTGACTCTTTACTTTATTATCACAGAAGTGGTTCACTGAATGGAGAACAACACTAGACACTATTTATCAAAAGATTAGTTTTAAATCTACCATAAACAATCAAAATAATCATAACAGAAGATGAAAATAAATGGCAGCAAACCTGTCTGCGCCTCGGGGACAAGTCAAGACAGTGTCATCTGGATTCATACCTGCACCGATCTGAACCAAAGGGAATAGATATTGAAGATAGTGTTCAAGAAAAGCCTATTTTCTTTCTAAAAAGATTGAAGTCCACAAACTTCTGTTAGCATTAAAATCTCTAGAAATTTCAGTGCTATCTTAGCAGGAATTTTCAAAGCAAACACAAAGTCTCTGTAGAGGAAAAAGAGCTTAATTACATGAAGAACATGAGTTAGTATGTTAGCAACCAACAAATCATTTTATGCCATACTACTAGCATGGATTGACACTTAGCATGAACAAAATCTTGGAATAAATTTTTAAAATGCTTCTTTCCTTTTATGTCCAGGATACCTCCTTAAGCAAAAATGACTTCATCACAGAGAAAGGTTTTTCAGTTTGAGGACTTACAAGGCAAAGAGTCTTTTTAATCTGGATGCTAGATGCAATGTGAGTGCTACCAGCAGCAATGAGAATAGTGTCACCAGGCCTACAAATTAATTGAAATCCTCAAACACCCTTCAAATTTCATGGAGTATTTATTCTTATCAGTACATTAAACATACATGCCACTAGCCAGAGTTTGATTTAACAAACACGGCTAACTACTTCACCCTCCTCCAAAAAAATAATATTACATAACATATGTATAAAAGGACCAAAAATTACTAAAAAAATAGATAGATGGACACATACACGAACGCACGCATACATATGTATATATAAGGACCAATTTATTGCCAAAAGTAAACGCTTTTGTTTCTGTCTTTTCATTTTTCCTGTGCAACTCTCAATCCAAACACCAAATTCTCTACCAGAACTTTTTACAGCGACTAGTTGAATAATTCATTAAGAAACAAGACAACTAACCTTGCGGCAGAAATGGCAGCCTCAAGAGTAGGAAAGACTCCAGGCTCAGCGGTGGTCTTTATTGGCCTCTCTACGCGTAGCCAGAGACGAGGGTGGCATGCGAGAAACAACCACCTGTGGCAAACCAGCGCGGTGTTATACCGATCTGCAGGTAGAACACTGAAAGTTGAACTACCAACCATTTCAAATGGTCAAACTGAAAGATCATGGTTCTAAATCCAGTGTCACCTGTGCAATTTAGAGAAGAACCATCTACCCTAAATCCAAATTATAACAGAAAGAAGAACCAAGGTTGTAATTTGACCATATTTTATCTATCAAGGGGGAAGTGTGCAATTGGTAAAGAGAAAGGTAAGTAGCTCCTGCTGTAAATTCAACTACTTTTGACCTCTAATTCAACTTAGCACAAAATCTGATTTCAAGGCCCAAATAAGAACCTCTAAAACTGGAGAGGGGAAATTTACAATAAGTGCAACTAGCGCGGAAAAAGAAAATTCAATTAAGAAAAAAAGGCAAGATCTTTCAATTTTGACCCGGTCAAACACCCAAAAAAAATCAAGGAGGGAAAGAGCATGAACCTGGGATGGGGGAAAGAAAGCTAAAGATGTGCATGAGACAGCCATCGTCGAGCATAGAAATGGGCGAATTGACCGTAGCTTCTGCTGCCCATTTCTTCTTCGCCATCGCCTCGGCTTTTCCGGCCATCCCTCTCCTCTCCCTCTACTTTCCACGCACGCTACTCACATGGACTCGTTTCAAAGGGGAGATATCTTCACCTATGGGTTTTTTCCTCAGAAAAAAAAAGAGAGGAGATATCTTACTTCAGAATACAATGCACGATTGCATTTGCACGGGCGAATTTTAGAGGACAACCCCTCAAGTATGATGTATTATCATGGAAGCCCGATCTGTGAAAACATGAGATTCCCCAAATTTTTATTCGTAAGAAATATTAAAAGAAAATGATAGAGTAGAATTTTAAAAATAAAAAGATAAGATTATGATTTGCACACTGAATTTTATTTTTATATGAAAAATAGCATCATCAATTTTGTGGATTGGAGGAGGCAAAAGACAAATATAGTAAACACATACAGTAAGTATAGTAGCTGTCTTCACCGATCCACGTGATTAGTGGAGCTGTTTTTCATAAAAATCAAGTTCAGTTTACTTGTTTTGTTGAAATATTTAATTTAATTCTATCTAAAAAAAAATCCAAGTGAGACCCCGGGTAAGATCAAGTATATGAAAAAATAAAAAACCAAAAACCCTAAATTGGAACGCCAAACTATGTACCGATTATGCCACTTTTTTTTTATTAGCCATTAAGTGTAATATGAAATCTCACGATGGTTGAATTTTGGCAAATTTTATATTTGTTTAGTTATTAATCCAAGTTGAACTCACAGTATATTGGCAGAGAAACATGATATATCGACTTTTTATATCTATGCTAGAATTTTGAATTAACATCTTCCTTATAAATATAAAAATAAAATTATTTATGTTTGGTCTAATTCTCATATTGATCAAGTTTGAATTTTAACTTCTTCCTGAGGCATGATTCAACATTATTGCATGACCATGGTTTGGCGTCCCAATTTAGGGAAAAAAAATGTTTTTTTCCCTATATTTGATCTAATTTGACATTCCATATATTTACATTTTTTTTTTCATATGGGTTCCTGTTACATAAACAATTCTAAGATATTTGCAATTGTTACTACAGAAATACAAACCATGAGTTGTAAAAATGTAAAAAAATATATATTAAATATTAAAAGATCTTGAAAATTGTAAATATTCGTATGGATGAGTATTCTCGTGTATACTTGATCTTATGAAGCAATTAATAAAAAAAAATCATGGGAATGTTCTGTCCAGATAATTCGAGAATAAACAATGTAAATATTAAGCTAGAATTCTTCAAACTACCTTAAAAAATTTAATTGGAAAATACTACTCAACGATGTATTGAATATTGACCGAAATTTTTATTTATACCATATTAAAAAAAATAAACCAAAAAACCATGTTTTTGGGGATTTAGAAAAATAGCAGGACTGCCCAATGCCTCTGCGGCCCCAGTCCAAGAGCCGTCCAATGTCCTTGCAGCTCCTGTGCTATATATAAGGGCCACTCGTTCATTTTTTCATTTCCACTTCGCGTCGCTTTCAATTCCTTCGAGCTCAGATAATTTTTTTTTTCTTTTCTTCTTTTCTTCTTTTCTTCTTTTTTTGTCTCAATTTTTAATTTAGGTTTAGTAATTAAGTTTAGGATTTTTTCTTCTTTGGGGTGCAGAGGCATTGGGCAGTCCTGGTATTTTTAAATCCCCACAAAACAAGATTTTTTTTGTTTTTTTATATGGTATAAATAAAAATTTCGGAAATTTTGATTATAATATTGTCTTTGAGTAAACTAGAGATGAAAATGACTTATGTACATTGAATTTGATTAGGTAAGAGTTAAGATTCCAATTTAACTCACTAATACATATTAATCACGGAATTGAAAATATATATATCCTTTAAAACCTGATCCGACGCATATTAAATAATTGAATATAAATCTTGACGCGATATGCTAAAGTCGGCATAATTTTGAAATTAATTTTGCAAAGTCATCGTCAAATTTGTTTTTATTTTATATTGCTTAGAACAATACTGCACCAATAATTTAGTCGCACGAATAAAATTATATCATCGTCGATTGATGTGTGCCAACAACATTTAGACCTCTAAATGCTACTTCCCGGTGATAACTATAATAAATTAATAACAATATTTTTGTGGATATTATTAATTATTGTATATTTATATCTTTGGTCAATAAAACTCGTGAAATTTGCAAAACCTGGTTTTGCTAATAATATTAATAATAATAATTTTTTAGGTAGAGGTTTGAAAGTCAATTGCAAAACTTGATTTTAAAAAGAAGTGTGGATTAAATGGCTTTTGAGTTACGATAATTAATTATCAAATTCACACGAAAGCTTATAATTTAAGCGAATTCGAGGCTTCATTCAAATCTAAATCCACGCTCATAGAGCCAAGAGCCAATTGTTTTAGACTAGGTGGGAATTGAGGTATGTATTAATGTATGTGATTCAATTTAAAAGCTCGTACAATTGAGACACGAGAAATGTGCTCTGCTTTAATATTCATGTACATAAATTTTAAGAGAAAATTTTCAACGTGTCCATACAAAATTTCAAAATAGCTACCATCTCCGTAAAAACATCATAATATCTAATATCTCCATACAAATTTAACTTTATTTCTTCTATTTCTATTATTTTATTTAACTATTTATTTAGTCATTTTAGAAATAAAATAGACAAATATACCCTTATCTCTCATTCACTGTATACGACCTCTCCTCTCGTCTTATCCCACTGTGTTTTATTTGTGGTGGCAGAACGAAGTTACAAAATTCACAACTAGTAATGGAAAAGAAATTCGTACTTTTATATATGACTCATAACAGTGAAGTCGTTCCAAAAGAAATGCACGCATCCAAAGTCCTATAGCTAACCAATAATTACTTGCATAACTTACAACCAAAGGCTGTGGGCCCCACTCACAGGACAACACCTAATTCAATTTTACACATTGTCATGAAAACCTTACTAGCAGCATCAGTATATGACATTATCTTTTCTAGATAATTTTTATTTGTCATTTTTTTTTATCAGAATTTATTTGCCTCGAAGGTATAAGTAGATTTAAAAATAAAAATAGTGATATGCTCAGTAAAAATAGAGATATGAAACTATCTCTTTACCGTCTACATATTGTTCATTATGCTAATGTAATCGATTGAGAGGTCTTGAACTTTGTAACTCCATTTTGCCTCCACAAATAAAGTATCATGGATAAAGGAGAGAGGTAGGAGTGTAAACAGATCAGATATTATCCGATTTTATCCAGATTCAAATTTGGAAAATTATCTAAATTATCTGATCTGTATCCGTATCCGAAAAATTATAACAGATAATGATACGATAAGATTTTTAACTACCCGTATCCGATCGTTTACACTTTTAAACCATAACAAATATGTTATTTGTTCTTAAATTGATTTATTAAATTGCATATAGATATATATAGATATATATATACAGAGAGAGAGAGAGTTGGGCTATGGTGCATTGCAATGCATAGAGAAATTTGTGCATTGGACCATAAATCTAAAATTCAAAATTGAAATGGCTGATCCAAACCGTTTATCTTTTTCTCCATATTAATATGTATTTGGAGACCAAATTTTATATTTTTCTGAATTTTTTTACTATTTATTAAGTATTTTACAAAATTGTTGATCCAACGGTAGCTGCTGATTTTACTGTTTTGTTAAGCCACCGTTGGATCAACAATTTTGTAAAATACTTAATAAATAGTAAAAAAATTCAGAAAAATGTAAAATTTAGTCTCCAAGCACATATTGATATGGAGAACAAGATGAACGGTTTGGATCGGCCATTTGGATTGTGAATTTTAGATTTATGGTTTAATGCACAAACCTCTTCATGCATTGCAATGCACCATAGCCCAACTCTCTCTCTCTCTCTCTTATATATATATATATATATATATATATATATATATTTTGATAAACACTATAACACTATGACATAATAAGTGACTAATATTTTAATAATATAATAAATATTTTGTAACCAACAAGCTAATTATGAAAAATATCCGTATCCGTCTGATATCCGATCCATATCCGTAATGTTTAATATCCGATCTGTAACCGTATTTGAGACTATCTCTATCCATATCCATATCCGAAAAATTATAACGGATACGAATACAGTAAGACCACTATCCGACTGTTTACACCCCTAGAGAGAGGAGAGATCATATATAGTGAAGGAAAGTGGAGAGATGAGAGATGGGACTATATTTGTCTATTTTATTTTTAGAATAGCTAAATATATGGGTTAATAAAAAAATGAGGATAGAAGAAAGAAAATTAAGTTTGTATTAGGATATTGTATATTATGGTATTTTCACGGGGGATATTGGCTATTTTGAAAGTTTGAATGGGTACAATGGAAATTTTCTCAAATTTTAAAGCGGATTAGACGGCCTTAAAACTTATCAAACTCAAAAGTAAGTCTAATGTCCATCAAACCTGCTCCGTTCTCTAAGATGATGAACTATTATTCAGACTAGTTGTTACAGATTAGATTGAAATATAGAGAATATCATTTGATCTGCAAATTACATTTTTGATAAATTTATTTACTAATTTTTAGATAAGTAAAAAAATACAAATAATTTTCTACCTATCTAAAATCTAAAAAATAAAAAAAATAAAAAAAATATAATTTAATTTACAAGTACATATAAAAATCACGTTAAACGGACATATCAACAGTTAAAATTTTAAAAATAAATATATTAGTTCGTAGTACATACCAATCTGTACCTATGCGATTCATATTTAAAAGTACATTTAGTAAAGATGCAAGAGAAAATAATTTGTTGCGTTGTCGAAGAACTGGAAGTACTCAATTAATAGGTTGAAGCCGATAAGCAATTCAATGTGAGCGTAAACGATTATAAAGTTGGTTCATAACTAACCGTACCAATAAATTGAACTAGATCACGTGAAGCATTAACTCGGAGTCTCGGACGCATCTGAGGTAGGAGAATTAAAATTTAAACCTATTCCAGCCTTTGATTCACGCCTAAATTAAGTCCGTGTAATAGTAAAAAAAAATGTTAATCATTAAATATTTTCTTAAGTTCTGAATCGCTTTGGATTCACGACAACAAAATAATTGGTCCACAGTTAAACAATTATTGCCTAAATCAAATCTGCTCCTTTTTATAATTGTTCCACAGTTAAACAATTTTATTATAAGTACAGATAATTGAACGGTTCAGATGAAAGAATAGGAGAGTACTTTTTTTTTAATAGAAATCCTTAAATTTGTGCAAAAAAGAGTCCAAAATTGTATAAAAAGTTCATAAAAAATAATACACATAACGCACTTTATTCAAATCAAGATTTTAAATAGCGTGCTATAGCGTTTTCGGCTATGACGCTATCGACGTTATTTTGCACTATAACAGCCCTGTATGGATATAACACTAGTTTTTTAGCCATTCTATTATGACGCAAAAAACACAACTCATAAATCATTGACAAATTATCTTACCTCTTAAAAATAAATAAAAATTCAAATCAAAAGAGAAAGAAAATAAAAAAGCCCACCAGCTTAGAAAGCCTATTAAATTTGTTTAAAATTACTCTCATTACCGTTAAAATTTCAAAACTGTGTATTTTATTTTTCCATCAAAACTAAAAAACCCTTCATATTTTCATTTTCTTCGTTTAATTAAAATATTCTTAACTATAATTCACTTAATACATCATCCTCCTCCTTTTGAAGACTACAGTTATTATTTTATCCTATAATTAATAAGAATAATACATACCATTTCATTCGTTTGTAGCATTTTTTTACATCATTTCTTCATTTAACCACATGGCATGTTGATATTAACATTATAAATTTTGTTGCTGATACAATACAATACAATTTTTTTATTTGATGGACAAAATTGCCCTCCGTGTGCAATTATTTTTTTGCTTCCTTAATTAGCAACTATTTAACGGCTATATGTCTTTTTAATACATTTTCTTAATCTGTTTATCTTCTTAATAGAGGAGAAAAAAAAGAAACAATAATTATATTTTTATTCATAACACCAATCTCAAAAATATTACAAAGTTAAAAAAGATTTCACTGTTTATTACATATATTCCTTCCCCAACAACAATTTTTTTTTTATAAATAAAAATAGTCCAAACAGTAAACAAAAACAGTGATTGAAAAAAATAAATTTAAAAATGGTATATACATTCCTCCCCCAACAACAAAATAATTGTTCCATAGTTAATTTTTTTAATTATAACACCAATCTAAAAAATATTACAACACACAGCATGAAATTTTTGTCTAAAGAGTATATTACAACCGTCTTGTATTTTGAAAAACCCTTTTTTCTTTTATATATTTTTCTATCTAATTATATCAGATGAGTTTTATTTTGTCAAGATAGCTTTTTTTTCTTTTCTTTAAGTAGCTATTTGTAGAGTTCGATAAAATAAATATATATTGATAGATTGTCAACAATATAATAAATTTTTTCATTCCTATAATATATCTAAAATTTTAACAGTACAATGAAATATAAATAAAAAGTATTATGAAATATTTATTTAATCCAAAAATTTAACTATTAAAGAAAGAAAATAATATATAATGTACGAGAGAGAATGAATATTATTATATTCTACAAAAACTGAAAGAAAGAAAATCTTATAATAATGAATGAGAGATACAGTTTTTAAAAAAATGAAGAGTAAATTTGTCTGCGTATTAAAATATTTAGGTAGTACTGTGTTAATGTAAATATTCGTAGTGTCAATATTACGACCAGTATCAAGGGCAAGATTAGACTCGCCCACTCTTAATTTCCAAATTTGTTAGTAAATGCATTATCTCCTTTCTCTATGATTCATTAAATTTAACACGTAAATGTCAAATTTGCCTAGACTAGAACATTCCGACAAGCAAGGTGCCCATTCTTAATTTTGTGTTTATGCTTGTCCCGCTCTCTAATCCCACTTTTTATCATGATTTAATAAGCTTCGTATTTCTCTAGTTCGAGGAGAGGAGCATAGAAATAAGCTAAGGAAATATTCTATATCCGAAGCAATAAATTCAAAACTAATGAAATAATTTCAACCGGATATTTAAAAATTCGTGAAAACAACTATACGAATTAATGATGATGATTTTGTAAATAGGGATAAATACAGGGAACATTCTGAGAAATTCCAAAAAAACACAGTAAACACACGCCTTTCTGGTCCCCGTTATACCAGTTGTTTTTAATTTTTTCTCCCGCAAGTTAACGAATCCGTATCCTCTGCATTAACTCAAACTTTGAATTAAAGCATCTCAGCTGTAAACTTCGTGTCAATACAGATCGGACAGTCCAGATTCATTCTGAATTAACTCAAAATTTGAGGTAATGCAGAGGATACGAATTCCAAGTTAACCCATGCTCCCACTTACACTTTCTCTCTCCGCAGTTGGTGAAAAACACAAACCAGTACCCACCCTCCCACAATTCAATGGGAGCGAAAATACTACTCTTACTTTTTCCTATATTTCTCTTCTCATCCGATTTCTATTTTTTACCGACCCACCTAATCCATCCCCCACATTTTCCCCAACCTCTCTCACTCACTCACAACTAGAGAGAGAGAGAGAGAAGGCTTTTGGAGGAAGCAGTTCACAAGCGAACTAGAAAACAACACTAAAAGGCACCCACTCCGTAGCTGGAGGAGAGAGAAAGATCCGTGTCTCTTTCTCACAGCACCCGTCCCCTTCCCTCCCAATCCCCACTCACCTTTCTCTTCCTTCTCTCTCTCTCTCACTCACAATTAAAAAACCCTAACCTAATCCTTCAGCCGCACGCTAGCCAGATCGAAAGCGGTTCGATCCGTGTATGCTTGTCCAGCTCAAGTTTGCTTCTCCTTTTCGCTTCGATTGAGTGCATTTTGACACCACCACGATTTTTTAGATATTTTGGTTTTGTTCGCACTTGTTGGAGATGGAGGCTTTGTTTTGTGGCGGCTGATCTGATCTCAAGGCATGTCTTCGGTTCCCTCTGTTGGGCCGCAGTTTGAGCGGTCACGTGCGATATCAGCTACTACAGTATGTTTTGTTTTTCTCCACACGATAACATGATAGACATTGTTTACATTTACTACAGTTATTGCAGAATAATTTGGTCTAACAATGTATGGGACAAATTGCATTTATTAGGTTTGTAGAGATGTAATTAGATGCGTCATAAAGTTTGGTGGATTTTTCTTTATTAATTAGGACAGAATGTTTAATTTAATTAGGCCAATTGGTTGCCAGCAAGTGCCGACCTATTTGGTTACCAGCGAGTGCCGACAAGTGCAAGTGAATTGAAGTACTGAGTACAACTTAGAAATCTTCTAAGTTCATATTGGCTTTGATTGTAGTTGCTTAAAACCTCTCAGACAACTTTTAGTCTGTATAGATCACAGTTTATTTGGTGTTATCTAATTTATAGCACACATGCAAGTTTTTAAATTTTCGGGATTATTCGGTTGTTTATATATACGGTTTCATCTGTGAGTGGTCTTGCTTGAAAGTAAAAATGAAGCTATTTGAAAAGTAGCTCGCTGTAACTGTATGGACATTCACCCAAATGTCTGTTAGGTGGCACTTGTTAAATCGGCATGAGATGGTGCATGCTATTAGGTCCTTTAAAATTGTCATGCTGCTGAGATATTTTGTTAATTTTTTGAACATGAAAGTGAACTACCATTGCCAGATATTTAAAATGTTTTTAAGGTCATTGCGATTTACTTTTCATATAGAGAAATCTGCGCTGCTGTCTGTATTAGGGTTTAATTTAGGCGACATGCTAATGGAGGTTCTATGGGATGTTATGTCTCCGAATCAGTAAAAAAACTTTGAAGCGTTCAAGTCAGTTGTCTTAGAATCCTTTTTTTTTTTTTTTTAAAAAGAGAGGTATAAATGGCGGTTTTATTGACTGAGATATCAATTATTGTCTTAGATAATAAAATAGTCCCATCAAACAAATGACTAAGCAGGTAGCAGCATTGTTAGGTTGGTTGACTAGGTCTCTAGGGTTTTTAGAATATTATATACAGATTCAATTAGATTTAACAAAGGCAAAAAATGAAAATGTAGATTGTTTGGTGATCTGTTTTGGACCCTGGCCTATTAGCTTAACATACAACTACCAAAATATTTGTTGGCCAACTGTGCTTCTTTTTCAATTTGGTCAAGTAAAGTATCTCAATTTTTCAAAAATTACAAGCAAAAGTCTTTTTCAGAAGTGAAAAGATGATTGATAATTGCAGGTTAATTAATTGAGAATTCTAACATGTTTAGATATTCTAATATTTTAACTTAAAAAATGATCTTAGTGGTAGTTTTCTTGGTCAAAATGATCTAGAATACCATTTTTTTTAAATTAATCGGCCATGGCATTTAGTTTAGGTTTAACCGGTGTTAACCTGAAATGTTGATTCATCGTAACTTACTTAATTTTGATCTAAAATTCAAAAGTACGTTCAGGGTTTAATACTATTACGCAATCCTTACTATGTTTGATAGCCACCACTGTTATTTAGTTAAATTACTGTCTTTAGGTTCAATAAAGAGTACATTTATGCAGGCAGTAAAAGCAATCACCAGGATTTTAAAGATCTGAAATGATGTTCTAGAATAAATAGGAAGTCGCATATGCTTTGTTCCTTGTTTTAACCATGTTTATTTTAACAGGTTTTCAAGAGCGGACACCTCTTCATATCGTCCAAAGGTTACATAAATTTGGCTTCTACCTTTCTAAATTGTTCAATGGATATGTTGTGTGGAAAAGTTAAGAGTTGGATGTAAATCCCATAATCATGGCTTCTTTTTTCTGTTTCAGGAATCGGATGGAAATCATGGAAGAAGCGTTGGTTTATCCTTACACGAACTTCTCTTGTCTTCTTCAAAAGTGATCCTGTTAGAACCTTTCCTTTTGCTATTGCTGGTTTGGCAGTTTAACTGTTTGATCCAAAGTACTTATATCTGTTGCCATAACATGGTCTGATCTCAAAAGCACTCTCCAAGTCCCATTCATGCTCCCTTCCATTCTGTTGAGACTTTAGACTGGGTTTTACACATCAATTGATGTCAAAGTTTAACAAGCATTAGGTATTCAAAGTAATGATAGGCTATATCAACTTGTAAACCATTACAGTATGCACAAGGATTATTGAATTAAAAAAAAACTTGCATTTATGTTTTTTATAATTTAGACAGAGTGCCAAATTTGCCGCAATTTTATATTACAGTTGTCATCCATCAAGCAATTGGAAAAATTAACGGTTTAATTTCATTGGCTTTTGCTTTGACTAAACAATTCTCAAATGGCACTGAATTTGATACACAGTCTATCTAAATGATAAACAATACATCTATAATTTTTATTTTATTTTATTTCAATGGATTTAACATCATTGCCAAAATAGGTTGGTTGTCATTATATCCCTTCCCTGAAAATAAAGGTCAAAACAAAACAGAATATCCTGCACAATCTAATAATAACCTAATAACATACATTCGTTGTCGTTGTCTAGTAATTGGACCCTCGTCCTTGTGCATTGAAAATCATGTTGGTCAAAAATTGAAGCAGGCTCTCATACATTTTGAATTAGAAAACCCAAATACATACATGTCATGCCATGTGATTATCCTGTATTTTCCATTTATTCTTTGCACTAGTTTTTAGTCATGGTTATGCTACAGTGATACCCGTGAGTTACATTGAATACAACCCATCTGTACTCTTTTCTTCCCTGTTTTTCTATACCCCACCATCCACCCTCAAAACCATTTCTTCCAAAGTTATATTTGCATAAATAATAGGTGTATTTACAAATTTTCTTTTATAGAGCTCATTACCACAACGGGGTGGTGAGGTGAACCTTACACTCGGGGGCATTGACTTGAATAATTCCGGAAGGTACGTATGACATCTCTGAATGATTACATATTGCTAGTTCTTACATTTCTTAATCTTACGACAATTAACATGCTTTAATTAATGCATATTCTGGAATGCAGTGTGGTGGTTAGAGAAGATAAGAAGTTGTTGACTGTTCTATTCCCAGATGGACGTGATGGACGTGCCTTTACCCTTAAGGTAATTTGTTGTTGTTGCCAGATTTGTATCAACCATGA
This sequence comes from Carex pumila, assembly GCA_033356055.1. Lineage (NCBI taxonomy): Eukaryota > Viridiplantae > Streptophyta > Magnoliopsida > Poales > Cyperaceae > Carex > Carex pumila. Next base: position 290,990 of record JARJHM010000089.1, read on the forward strand.
TATAGTTCTGTGTTTAAAATTTTGCTGGCCGGGAAAAGTTTCTGTAGTTTTCCTTTACACTATCCATTTTTTATGTTTCAAGTATTTCTGGAGTATATTACAGAGTTGTCTATTTATAGTAATTTGTCAACCCATTAATGGAATACACATAAACTGGTAATATAAAATTTGATTCAAATTGGCAATCTGTTCCCCTTTATCCTTTCTTCTAAGAAGAGTTTTAAGAAAATACTTCCTTCTGCTGGAGCAAATAAGAAGGCCTTTTGGTGTATGTTGTGTTATAACTTGCTTATATATGATGTAGGCAGAGACATCAGAGGATCTATATGAATGGAAAGCAGCATTGGAGCAGGCTCTTGCGCAAGCTCCAAATGCTGCTCTTGTGATGGGACATAACGGAATTTTTCGCAATGACAATACTGATTCTTATGAAGGGCCTATCCCACAGTGTATGTCCCTTCTATTCTGATATGTTCAATTTTGTGCAAAAGAAGATGGCAAGGCTAGAGAAACTGTGGGCTTGTCGAGGCTGCCGCTTGTATGGACTTACCAGAATGTTGGTCCATGACATTTATGCTGATCGAGTCATACTCTGGCTCAATTTGTGCTTATCCTTGAGTGTTTAGTCATGTTCAAATCTCACTGTAAAAATTCTTGAACCGTCAAAACTGTGCCTGTACTGCTTTAAGAGATCTAGTACAATTTTGTGCTGCTGTTTGTTACTGTCACAGTGATATTATTATTGGCTCAAGCTGGTCTTTTCCATTGCTGAGTTGATACCAGGGACAGAGTGTTCACTACTTACGAATTTAATTTATGTTCCATGTTTGCCTCTTGAACCTTTCCATAATCTAAATTTTGTGGGCTTCATTGTCTTGAGATTGATAAAATAAATAGAACATGATCTATTATATAATTTGGTGGAAATGTAGTCTTTTTTACAATTTTAGGAAGGAATTGCAGGAGAACCAATTGCTTGGGGTATTGATTAAGGTTGCTTGCTTGTTGTGAAGTTACTTTCTGGAATTCAAGTCAGGAGTATATTTTGTCATTGCAGGGAGAGACAAGAGACCAATCAAGTCGCTAGTTGTTGGCCGACCAATCCTGCTCGCTCTAGAAGATATAGATGGCAGTCCTTCTTTCCTAGAGAAAGCTTTGAGGTTCTTGGAGAAGTATGGTAGGTGCTGAGCAAGAACAACATCATAGAGTCTGGCTTTTCATCCCCTAGATTGTCGTAGCATTTCTGTGAGTGGTGAATTTCATTTGTTCGTTGTTTATGTTGTGTAACAGGAACAAAGGTGGAAGGGATATTGCGTCAAGCAGCTGATGTTGAAGAAGTAGATCGAAGAGTACAGGAGTATGAGCAAGGTTTGTATTTCAAACTGCTTTTAATGCCTCTGTTAATGTAATGGTACTGACCAGATTTTATCCATGGTTAAAAAGCTCGGCTGATCCCGAGTTTGATTGGATGAGTTAGACCGAACTGGTTGGCTAGTCGATCCTCACCCAATTTACTCGCTTGAGTGATTTCCATCAAGGGCAGATGTAGATTGAATGAATGAGGGCCAATTGACCCCCATTTTTTTGTATCTATATATGATTTTCTATTAATTTAGAGTAAAATGTCACGAATACTGTAAAATTGACCCATGTTCTCGGCATGAAAATTATATATGATTGACTCTCATTCATGTTTGACCCCAATAGTTTGAAAGTCTGTCTCCGCACCCTTGCTTTTCACTGTGAATCTCAGTTGAATCAACCTATTCTGCTAAGTAGGGGTGTAAACGGATCGGATAATATCCGATTTCGTCCGAATCTGAATCCGGAAAAGTACTTAAATTATCCGATTTGTATCCATTTTCGAGACTATCCGTATCTATATCCGAAAAATTATAACGGATACGGATATGGTAAGACTTTTAACTATCCGTATCTGACCGTTTACACTTTTAAATCACAACAAATGTGATATATGTTCTTAAATTGATTTATTAAATTGCATATAGATATATATTTTGATGAACAATATAACACTATGACATAATTAGTGACTAATATTTTAATAATATAATAGATGTTTTGTAGCTAACAAGTTAATTATGAAAAATATCCGTATCCGTCCGATTCCCGTGACATTTAATATCCGATCCGCATCCTAGACTATCCGTATCCGTATCCGAAAAATTATAACGGATACGGATACGGTAAGACCATATCTGATCCGTATCCGACCGTTTACACCCCTACTGCTAAGGCACTGGCCAAATTGAAGAAGTTCCACAACAGTTTGGGAAGGGAATAGACATAGCCTGTTGATAACATTTTGATAAGAGCGGAATTAGGGATTTTGAGCTTTGGTTTGTGAGGAGGAAGAAGAAAGGATCAGGAGAGAGATGGGGCCTGAATTGAACTTCTTCTGTTCTGTTTAATAGACCTGATGCCTAGTAATGTCTTCTAAGAAAAAACTATCAATGGGGTCACAATGAACCAGCATCGGTCCAGCTTAGCTTATCTTGAAATTCCTACGATGACAAATTGCATTTTTACTTGGTATCTTTTACCTCTGTTACTCTTGTTATTTGCCTCATTTGTATCATGGGTGAAACTACATGCTGTCTAATATGTCTTGGGTCAAACAGTAATGTATTCACCTTGACTACAAATTATGGAGAGAATATTTAGTTGATATTTTCTTGAAAGTTTTTATTTGCCTTAAAATTTTGAAATCGATAAGCCAGCTGAAATGTGTTATAGGTCTTAATTTCCAAGTCTGCTGACCATAAAAGAAATAATGTGAAACAATGTTCTTATGATTTAATCATTAATTCGTGTATTACTCTAAATTATGTCTTTGCATTTAATATATAATATGTTATTTTTGTTTGTTTTTTAACTTTCAATTATATCTATCAGGCATTTGTTTATTTTAGTATGCTTGTATTGAATTATATTAGTAGATTATATGAGTGCAATCTTTTGTCATAACATAATCCTCAACAAATATGTATTTTTTTTTGAAATCTTGGTAGCGGCTACCAAGTATAATTTTCATTAAATAAAATATAAAATTACATCCATCATCCATTGTTTCACATCTATAACATCATCAACATCAAATAACTTCAACAATCTAAAACTCATAACATCAACACCGAACAACACAACATCAGCATGTAACAACATCTAACAATGCAAAAATATAAAATAGCATAGAGACGACTGGAGAAAGTAATGGCTTGAGATGGCAAATGAGAGAGAGGCGGAGGGGCTACGCCTCTTTTCCTTGACCATCCCTTTCGCTATTTCCACAAACCGAGTTCTAGCAGAAGTAACGGCTAAAGAAGACATATGCGAGAGACGATCGAAGAAAGTAATGGCTGGAGACGGAAAATGAGAGAGGCGGAGGGGCTACGCCTCTTTTCCTTAACCATCCCTTTTGCTATTTCCACGAACCGAGCTCTAACAGAAGTTGTCGAAAATTCAAAGTTGAACCGGAGAAAACGTTGGAGCTGACGGCTCACGGTTCTCACCGAAGAGAAAGAAGAGACGAAGAAGACGGAGAACTGGCCAATGAAATGGGTTGAGACGGACTTGAGGTGGGAGGGGAGGGAGGAGGAGTTGTTGGCGGCTAGGGTTCCCCCTCCCTCGGAATCGTTTTTTGTTTTTTTTGTCTGTGATCAAGCACGGGTGTTCCTTAATTTAACAAATATGTATTTTTCATAGTTTTTTTTAACCACAAAAATATTTATGAAAGGTCTGAGTTTCTAATGTGAGTCATTCGTCGCCTACTGAGTTATGTGGTTCTGATTCCACAGACTACATGATGATTCTGATTTCAATCCTAAGTTTGAGAACCGTGATTTTTACATGTGGTTAATGCTTGTAGCTTTTAAATGCTATTGACCAAAGGTTTTCATAAAGGCAACATTCTATGGAGGAACTTATGTCGCCTTCATTCATATCATGTAACGTTAAATTTAGCATAAATTTTGATCAGTAATTCTCAAGACAAAAAAATATAACCAAAAAGGAGCCAGAGAATTGCCCAACCTGTTATTGCCTTATTGGTTTGCTCTATCTTATCAACAACCTAGTACTTGTTGCCTGTTGCTGCTTAATTCAACTCGTTTGTGCTCTTGTATTGTGCCAGGGAGGAATGAATTCGCACCAGAAGAAGATTCTCATGTTGTTGGCGATTGTGTGAAGGTAACATCCCTTGTTCTTCTTTTTCATCATCTTTTCTCTTCAACCTTTGTTGGTTTTTATTTTGATTAACAGAATATGTGATAACCCGTATAGCATGTGCTGAGGGAGCTACCATCGTCACCTGTCCCTGCATCCTGTTGTACTGCATTACTAGAAGCTTACAGTAAGCGAATTCGATTTTTTTATAATATATTATTTGGTATCATGATCAGTTTGGTCATTTCTTTCTTGATAGATTTTGGATTCACAATCTTCTATTCTCTTCTTTATTTGCTCAGGACTCGAAAATAGGGAAGCTCGCATTAGTGCCATGCGATCTGCTATTTCAGAGACATTTCCTGAGCCTAATAGGCGGCTGCTTCAGAGGTAAGGGTTCTTTTTCTCCATTAGTCTGATCATGTGTTTCATGTTCAATTTTCCTTTTACTAGTACTTAACCTTAGAAAAGTAAGTTAATAACCCCTTATTATCTATCTTAAATAAGCTATTTCTATTGATTAGAGTCCAAAATACAAAATTAAGGGAAGAGGAGGAAAAAAAGAGCACTGTGTGCACCAATGTTAATGTGAAAGTTCTGATCATGATCAAAGCACTCTATCCAAATATAGAAACTCTTGTTGTTGATGTAAGTTATCCACATCCTTTATCTTTTATACCGTTACAATTAGGGTGTTGAAAATGATGCACACAGTCTCATCCCACACGGCCGAAAACCGAATGACCCCTTCAGCAGTTGCTGCATGTATGGCGCCTCTCTTGCTACGTCCACTTCTTGCTGGTGAATGTGAGATGGAGGATGAGTTTGACGCGAGTGGCGATGGATCAGCTCAGCTTCTTGCTGCTGCAAATGCAGCTAACAATGCCCAGGCTATCATCACTACTCTGTTGGAGGAGTACGAGAATGTTTTTGATGTATGTTCCCCGAGAAACCTTCTTTTTGTGGTGACTCTTAATTGTACTTTTAGTGGATACAATGCTCTGTTATTGTAATACCAAAATTGCATTTTGGTTAGTATTCTGAGTTTTTGTGGGGCACACTATTATGGGGCTTAAGTGACAGGGTACTATACCAATATGGTACCATTTTCCTCAAAATACTAGATCCTATTAAAAGGAGCTGGGATTAAGTATCGCTTTAAATACCATCTTCCTCAGTTAACCATTGGTTGCTCAATTAAACTTCATAAGTCAATTTTGATTTAGTTCATTTCCATCTTGTTTAATAAAGATTCAATTCATTGCACCTTTAGTTACCTCCTCTGTACTATTAAGCACTGCAAACCAAGAGAAAAATGAAGTGCATAAATCGATACAATTAAGTGCATCAGACCATTCTGGGCAGTGCTTTCCATTTCTGCTGGTATTGAATTTGTCTGGTTTTATACTTAAATCTATGGTTGTAATTTGTTGGTGTTTCCCAGCTGTCCAAGCATTAAAACATTGAGGTTATAGCGGTGTCCTGTGGGTTTCTTGTCAGCGCTATCAAGTTGCAACTGTGTCCTATATTTGTTTGATTCACGCATTTGATTATACTTAATAAGTGGTCTTGTTTGTGCTTATTAAATGTTTTAACATAGTTTTCAAAGTTCTCTATGAGTTAGCTTCGAGTTGGATGTTTATGATTTGTGGCATTTCTGAAGTATTAATAGTGAGATGAGATCTGGGTCATATTGGTATTAGAGAACTAACTAGATACATTCAACACTCTGACTTGACCTTTTATTTTGTTGATATATAGGATGAGAACCTACTCAGATGCTCTCCTTCTCCTGATTCTCACGCTGAAGAAAGTGCCAGTGAGGAATCAGTTGATGATGAGGCTACTGATGCAAAAGGCAATGGTTATCATGATGCAGAGAATGATGCTGATCAGGAGATGGATGAGGATGATGCCGAGCGTGTTCTTAGCGGAAAGCTTAGTGAAAGTAGTGGTTATGCTGGCAGTGACCTATATGACTATAAGGTCAGCTGGTTCAACTTTTTAGATACTTTGAATGCTCAATTCGTCATTTCAAACTGGTACAAGGCTGTTTTATAGATGACAATGAAGTTGCAGTACGATCTCTGATTTGCAGTACTGCAACTTTCAAGTAGCATGAAAAATATTTATGTTAGTTTAACTAACCCTAATCTCATTACTCTAAATGCAGTATGTATTTGAGGCTTCATTTCTTTGTCAATCTGAATCTTCATTTCTATTTATCTGAAGCTTTGATTATTTCTCAATCAGAACCCAGATTTCTAGATTAACTAACCAATAATGCATGCTAGTTACTATTTACTAATTTAGTGGTTCTTTGGCTTTTGCTTTCATAGTACACGAGCAGAAAACAATTTTTGGCAATAATGGAGTTTTCACTTTCACTTTCACTTTTATTTTTATTACTTTTATTTTATGACTACTTTATTACTACTTATCTTTATTGTATGATTGTGATTGGGTTTCATTTCTAGCCTACCCCAACTCGTTTGGGACTAAAGGCTTGGTTGTTGTTGTTGTTGTTGTAATGGAGTTTTCATATATATGTCAATCTCGATTTTTTATATTTATACTATTCGTTGGTATGAAATACACGCATATGTCAGTCATCAACTGTTGTGCATTACTCACCTTTTTGTGGTTGTGATGTGTCATCATCTTTCATTCGTATCCACATCACTCTATGCCAAGCTAAGGTAGGTTATTGGGTACAATTTAATAGTTCTTTGTGTAGTACTAGATTCAGCCTGCATAGACCCAGAAAGAACAGTTCTATAGACTCGGAAAGGCAGCTTACTGGGATCTTTCATCTTAATTGGTTTTGTTTTGTGGTAAACAGGTCTTTGATGGAGATGACTCAGATAGAGAATCTCCTAAAGATGGCCATGCGTCTAGTGCAAAAATAGAGTTAAACAAAGGGACAGCAGATCAATTGAAAGAAAATGGTTCCATAAATGTTGAGAAGTCATCGCTTGAGAGGAGTATATCTAATTCAACACCAAATAGTGAAATTCCTTTGTCAATGGGAGAGATACTATCTTCATTGGACCCTGGAATATCCTTTGCTGCTAATGGAGGTGAATTTTCTACTGATAAACAGCCAATTAAGGCTAATGGATCACATGGCCAAGTGAAGCGCAACAACTTTTGGGGCAGAAGCAATGTAAGAAATTTACTATTGGGCACTTGTGTATTCTGGGTAGCTTGTTTCCAGAGTTTTTATCTCTATTAATGGGTGCCAACTTTAGCAGTTCTCATTTTTTAAGTTCCATGACAATTGTAGGCTCGAAAGAACTTATCATCAGAATCTGTGGACTCGTCTGGAGAAGAAGAGTAAGTGCTCTCCTTGCTTCCTGTAGTAACTTAAATATTCCATGGGAATTACCTTAATTAAAACTAATTCTCTAATGCTGTCAGGCTTGCTATTCAAAGACTCGAGATCACGAAGAACGATCTTCAAATCAGAATTGCCAAAGAGGTATGTTTGAAAGTAGACTTACTAGTATCCTAGCATTGTGTTATGGAATAAGCGCCCAGCACAACTACCATTTGGTTATGATTGATAAGAAGAGGTTTGTGAGAGGCTTGTGTGTTTTTTGAGAACCCATATAATTCACTTTTTTTGGTGTTGGATGATTTCAGTTTCTGTACTGAAGTTTCTTTATTGTTTGGTTCTCTAATTCTTCATAGATGTTTTCTCATACTTTTCCTGTTCTTGTTCTTTTTATTTTTTTCGGAACAATGTTTTTCCAAATTGGTTTGCGTACAGTTCAGTGGTTCTCTGAAGTCTTATTGATGACATGTAAGGCTTATATTGTGGGATAGTACATACATGAAAGTATGTACCGGCACCAGCTGGCACAGGAGTCCTTGTGTCATTAAACTGTCGTTAATATATTACATTGCTTAAGCTGTACCAGCCTGAGGCTTAAATCAGTGATCTGCTCTCCAGCATGCTGTGACTCTTTTGTTCTCTGCTCTCCAGCATGCTGTGACTCTTTTGTTCCTACATACAAAGTTTCAGCAGAAAAACCTATAGCTGTTACTCAGCATTAACCAACATTAACCAACGCATATACACAAAAGTTACTGATTCATTATACCATTTCTTAAATAGATATTGTCAAGCCATTAATTATTTAAACATATTTACTGACAAGGAACTGTTTTCAGGCTAGGGGAAATGCAATCCTCCAGGCAAGTCTTGAAAGAAGAAAGCAGGCTCTGCATGAGCGGCGTCTTGCACTTGAACAAGATGTATGTTAGTTTTACTTTATCCCCGTTACCCGTTAGTTTTATACCTCCATTATTTTTACTTGCAGGAATGGTTTCTGTTGATTTGGATAATGTGCATGCTGGTTGAACCCAACAACCTGCTTAGAATTTGGAATTGCTCTAAAAGCTGATATAAACTTCATAGTGTGTAATTCGTTGACCACGTTCTATAACATACCCAAATGGAATAATCCCCTAAAAATGATAGGATTTTTTAATCAGTAGTTGATTATGTCTGGGAAGTACATTTTTTCAATCTTCACGAGCAACACTAGATTTTTGAGACTGTAGAAGGCTGGGAACGGAATATATATTGAATGAGTTGGGTCAGTTGGCTCGTTGTGTTTGGATCAATCTTTTTCTTGTCATTTATTGGAAAGTTGGGCTTCTTGGTTGGTTGTGTTTGGATCATTCTTTTTTACATTTTCATGATTGCTAGTTATTTTCTTTTACTGTATGCTCAAGCTTACAAATTATGGTTATTAAATGGAGACTTTTTGATGAATCTTAATATATTCTATTTGGCTCTTGATAGCAATTTGGTCAGACTTTGTTTCAATATAAATTAATGTTGTTATAAGATCTTATATGTATGGTCTTTTCTTTGAGCTGTGTTAACCCTTTTGATTGCTCTTGTAGGTTTCTAGGCTGCAAGAGCAGTTGCAAGCTGAGAGGGATCTTAGAGCTGCTCTTGAGGTTGGGTTAAGTATGTCGTCTGGACAGTTCTCAAGTGCACGGGCTATGGATTCAAAGGTAATTATTTTATTTAATATTGAACAATCCTATTCTCCAAATGGGATTTATCTGGGTGACCATAAATAATTCGTTTAAGTTAAATCCATTCCCGCTGGTTCTACTAGGTAAAGCCTGACCTAGGCTTGACCTGCTTTATTTGATCTATTAGGTTAGGTATGGGAGAACCAACTCTTTGATCTACTAGTCCCTGCACTAATTGATTTAAATTATTTGGAATACTTTTTGCAAACCGTACCTGATTTCTCAGTCTATTTCTCAAATAAGACCTTGCATTTGCTTGTGATAAATTTTTGTCATTGGAAATAGCAGCACCTGTCAATGCTAGTGTCTAGACTTAAGAATAATAGCCAAGCTGCCTTTTAACTGATTTTTGTAGCTTATTATTATCTTCGGAGCTTGTTGCGATGAATGTGGAACCCTTTACCACGTCTGCGTTCACATAATTATCTGTAAATATATTATCCATTTCTGTATATGAAATGATAATTATTATGTCAATTTTTCAAAAAGATGTGGATATCCAGATTATTCAAATTTTTATTTACTTATCTAAAAGTCTGGTTTTTTTGCTTTTTTTTTGTTTAAAGACTCATATTTTGTGTACTTGAAATCGACTCTAAAAATCAAATAATATATGCAGGTTTGTTATCAATTTTGTAATTTTATATTTCTGTTTTTATTAAAAAATGCCTTTTCATACTTGCATATTTTGTTAGCTGTTAACTTCCCCTACTGATTAGTATTAAATTTTTTATTCTTCAATTATTCATTCTGTGTCCAAATTATTATAGTTTTGAATTTTGACATCTGTTTAATACCTGCATCCCAATCCGGATCCGGATCCGCTCTGAAATATGGAATATGGATACGGTATCAGCATAATTCACTCTGTATGCTTTCCATTTGCACTGCTACTTTTAATGTGCTTGGCTTTTTTCCTGTTCTCTTCCTGCTGAGGAAAAACTAGTTACGGTAAATTTTCCAATACTAATGGAATGCAACTTTTCCATAACACTGAACTGATTAGGTGTTAAATTCACAAGTATCTGAAGCTTTGTAGTTGTTAGTTGGAGCTACATAAACTTGGGTGCTACTGTAACATAAGACTTATTTAGCTCGTGAATGCTTTGTAATTTTTTTTTGGTCTGATTTTTGTAGACCAGGGCAGAGCTGGAGGAGATAGCACTTGCGGAGGCTGATGTGGCAAGGTTAAAACAAAAGGTTGCTGAGCTGCACCTTCAACTTAATCAACAGCGGCAGCATCCTTATGGGTCTTTGGTGGATGCAAGTGATCGATATCAGCACCTTCCAAGCCATCTTTCACAACCGTAAGTAGAAACAAATATGATATTGTACCAACAGCTGGTACTGGTACTGCAAATACATTTCGGTAGTAGACATTACTCTTTACCAGTTATCTCTACTTTGGTATAAATTGTTATCTGGTACTATCATCTATTCATATGCCATTTGTCTGCTAATGTCATTTGTTCTTATGCCGGTGTCAAAATAAATCTGAAAATTTGCTGGCTTGGGGTTTATTCACATAGATCCCCATGGTGGTTTGGCCAATAGTAGCCAGTCCCTTTAAACACCGTATTAACACCATTGATAACGTGAAGGATTGTTGTAGGCTGATAGCAGTCCTGCTTTGTCTGGAAAACTGTCAATCCAATTGGACTACAATTATAGTTCCCTCAAAAAGTATTCGCTCGTCTTTGTAATGTTAAGCTTGTAAATCAGCAACTAATATTTTTTCATTTGGTTGCAGGAGTATTATCCAGCAAGGCTTTGACATGAATCTTGCTTTCTGCAGCCATGAAAAAAGTAAACAAAGGAGTGAGGTTTGTCATTTGAAACTCTTTTCCCATCTCCAGAAAATATATCCTAAGTACCAACTGTGACATTGGTTGATTGCTGGTCAGGCCTCATTCCAGAATAACTGTTGTAATTTGACAGAGATCGCTACACTTTTTTTGCTTGAGTAGTTTTATACTTCTATTTGGATTTTGACACTTGGGCTCTAATTTGATATGTTGGCTCAGAACAAATGGCCACAAAGCACAGAGGCCATCAAATCCATGGAATATGCTATTCAACCACTGAAAGTTGCTGTTTCCTTTTTGTTGCAGAAGTTAAAACTATTTTATTCTTGATGCCAGTAAAAAGCCTTTTTTTTAAAAAATAATGGCAGGAGAGCACATCATCGGCTCATTGGAGAAGCATTAAGCAACATGTGCTACCGTATGCCAGTTCTAAGTCACTATCTCGAAAGCATTCTTTGGATGCATCATCTTCGAGTGAGCTAAGAGGCTTTGAGGCATCAACAAGCAACCTAGCCGATCATAATTCTGTTTCCAGTAACACTCCCAAATTGAGTGAGGTAATGGAACTCATATTTACAAAATTGGAAAAAATTGTCATGCTTATGTATAAATTTTGTTACACTAAAGGCACTTTATTTTGAGGATTTAATTAAATATTCTTTGACAAAGTATCTACGTAAAACGTAATACACCTTGTGGTCCATTCCTTTTCGAGAAAGCAGTTCTATTTTAGTTTGTTTAAGCTGGTATCAAGACAATGTACTGGCAAGAGGAAGGTTGCAGTATGGGTGAATACCTGTACTTGTAGGCGATTACATGTTTGTACCAACTTCTGTGCTATATCAGAGTTTTTAACCTTAATTAGGAATTACAAAGTTTAGCCAGTATAGATCAAGTGGAACATGATTAATTATGACCTAATAAAAACCCAACTGACAATAATCTAAAACAAGGAAGCATATTTTTAAATCAATAAATTAATATCTTTTGCAAGCTTTTAAAACACAAATGCCTGCCTTGGCTGCACAAAGGTGAAGATCTGTACTACATTTATTATATGACCCTTTGGGGATTCAATGGGTGTTAAACATGCAACCTAATTGCAACTATGCACTACCCAGTAATTTTTTATTTTGTTTTGCCAGGCAATTGAACATCCAAAGCAGCCTTCATTGGCATCCTCAACCCTTGTGGAGCTCACTTCCCGCCTTGATTTCTTTAAGGAACGTAGGTCCCAGCTAATGGAGCAGCTACATAGCCTCGATTTGAGCCATGGGCCCACATCACAAGCATTCCAATACAACAAACCATCGCCTCCATGGAACAGTCCTAGATGAGAAGTGTTGTTAGATTCCTGTGGCATTTGTACATCCTTCGATCTTTTGTTGTTGTAATTTGCATTTATGTGTGCAGGCTTCTTTTTTGTTTTTCTCTAGCTTTTGTCTTTTTTTTTTCTTCCCCCTTATTTACATTTGTAGTTTCAAGTGCCAGTCTGAAGAAGAATGATTTGGTAGTCAACTGATGTGTTTATATCTTTGTTCATTTTACGATGCAGGACTTTTGTTTTACTAGTATTCATTGGAATTTTGAGGAGCACGAGATGTTATACTATTACTTTATTAGTGTATAAAAGCTTATTTTTCTTGAGTTGTTAAATTTATGCTTTTGGAAGAGTACACTATTAATTCTAACACCAGACTCTCTCCTGTGTATAATTACCAAGGTGTGCAGGAAATACTGCCAACATTTTAAGATTATCAATTTTAGACGGTTGTCATATATCAGTTATTTGTACTGTTTGAGTTTGCAATGGTTCAAATACACTTGTCGAAAATCAGAATACATTTTTTTCTTTTAGATGCACACTTGTTCTGTTTCGAGCTAGCAGTTTTGGTAAAAATGTACAAGCATGTTAAATAGCTACTAGTTTCTAATATCAAAATTCGAGCACTTCCAATTTGTATGCATACATTACTAGATAATTTATAAAATGGGTCTTATATATAGAGAGAGAGAGATTGACTAATATGCTTTTGGTAGCATATGGGTTGAAGTGCTACCGGTTCAAATTTGAAATTTCAAAATTCAAAAAGTCGATATGAATCGTTTGTCTTGTTTTCCATATTAATATGTGCTTAGAGACCAAATTTCACATTTTTTTGAATTTTTTTACTATTTATCAAGTCACTTTGAAAATCGGTGATCCAACGGTAGCACTGTTTTGTTAAGTTACCGTTAGATCAGTGATTTTCAAAGTGACTTAATATATAGTAAAAAAATTCAGAAAAATATAAAATTTGATCTCCAAGAACATATTAATATGGAGAACAAGATGAACGGTTCAGATCGACTTTTTGGATTTTGAAATTTGAAATTTGGACCGATAACACTTCGGTCTCTGAAAGCATATTAGTCAAATCCTATATATATATATATATATAATTTTTTTTTATGATAGGCTCTCCGCTTAGCCAAGTACGGGAGATGGGTTAAAATATAGTTAGAGCAGCAAATCTCAAGTAAATCAATTCAACTGAAAGGGATTGATAGCGAGCACGACAGATTCTTACGATCAAACATTGCTTTCAAAAAGAAAGTATCTAATTTAAAATAAAATCTGCTTTTAGGTTGCTACAAAACGACGAACAAATATCAATTTAAAATTTTCAAATATAAAGAAGCTTAGTTATGATAATTGAAATCGTGAAAATAAGCGGCAGCAATATCAATTGATAATTTGATTCAAAGCAAGGACAAATTTCTCTTATTTATTTTCCCTCTCCTCCTTTTTCCTTTCCTGGCCTTTCGAAAATAGAAGGGATAAAATTATAAAAGGTTGAAGCGATCTACCCATACAAATGAAAACATTTAGAGACTCATATAAAATTCATATATTTTATTTTTTTAAATTTTTTTTAAGAAAGATACAAAATCACTTTTTTTTTTCTTCAGAAAATTGAGGACCATCTAAAGATAAAATTTCCAAAATTTGAATTGTTTGTTTGAACTTTGAAATTAAAGATAAAAATATTGGGAGAAACATGAAGTAATGGAGCATTTGAGTCCTTGATTTTTAAATAATAATATTTTCAATTATGAACCATGAACAATTTCCATATTACTTTTACACATTTACGGGGACGATCGAGCAACTCATTAGTCTAAACTACCAGCACTTGTGGACTCATTATGTTATATGCATCTACTGCAAAATAAAATATAAAATCTATGATATTAACTAGCTAAATATGTCATTAGAAATTGCAAATTTACTTCAAAAACACTCAAAATTTTCTTGTAAAAGCACCTTTGTGGGATAAAATATAATATACATCAATTGCTACTAAAGAATAGCAACTTAAAATTTATAGGCACAGAGAAATTTAGTTACCTGAACTATAGTTGTCCTAATAAATAAGGGCAAAAATATTAGTCGACAGTCAATAGAATAAATTCTTCAATCAAGAATCAAGAGCAAGACGGATCGAAGCAAATAGAAATCAAACAAAATCGACGGATCAAAGCAACAACTTATTTCCTCATTAATATGGTTGTTAAATTTCCCTTTTTATTTTCTATTTTTTCTTCCTTGTCCTTTCAGAGACGCAAGGGCTTTTATTCTATTCAAGGGGTCACGGGGCCAAGGCCTTAATGTTACAAAAATGAAGGTCCGCATAAATCCACAAGTTAGGGACAAAATTTTGAGACCAGTATTGCGGTTCACGGATTCAAATATGCTCTTTTTGAAAAAAAAAATTGAAGTATTCTTCTTTATTTTTTTTCATCTGAATATTTCAAAATTTATAACACGATTTCAATTATTTCTTTATTTTATACCAATATAATCTATTAAAATAATTTAGATGTAATTGAATTCGTGTAATGGATTTTGAGCGATTGAGATAGAAGAAAAGGAGAGTTTACGGATCCAAATCTGCTTCTCTTTTTAAGAAAAATAGCACCCTCCTTTTCTTTCATATCGTTCAAAATTCATCACATAGTTTCAATTATTTATTTCTTTTATATCAATATAATTTATTAAAACGATTCAGATGCAATTGAATTCGTGTGATAGATTTTGAACAATTTAGATGGAAGAAAAGGCGGATGCTTCTTTTTTTAAGAAACTTTTCTTAAAAAAGGAGCATATTGGACTTCGTGGTTCATGGGAGTAGGCGCTTTTTCTTCTATAGTTTTTAAGAAAAATTTAATGTATGACATCATATTAGAAAAAAAATTAAGTTCTACTACAAATGTTATTTGGATTTCTGAACCGAAATGCTATTAATGACAAATATTATTTTTTTTACTTTCTGAAAGGATAACAAAATAAACATTGTCCAGATTTTTTAGCGTCAGCAGGATTGAATTAGAAAATTTTGATAGGAATTGAATTTAAAATGCACAAAATGGTGGTTGAAATTTGAATTGAAATCATCTTAACCACAACATAAAGTAATAACCATTAGACCATAAATATATATTTGATATTTTAGGAGATTCTAAAAAAATTAAATTTAATTAAATTTTAATATAAATAATTAAAATTTTAAAACCACAGAGATAGCTTATCCACTCTAACAATGAACCTAGATTCGCATCTGAGTATCAGAATGGAAATTCAACCTCTTAGCGTTTTTTTTTTCAAGCAATCTCTGTTTTTTTTTTTTGAGAACTAGGGACCTTTTTTTTAAGATTTTAGTTTTGAATGACATTCGTTTTTTTTTTTCCTCAAGGATTACACTGGTGATATATGGAAACTCGGATCATCTCTGATGCCACACGTTCAGTTATTAAATTAGATTGTTCTTTAAGAGTAAGACTTGGGTGCTATAGCTAGCATAAGGCCATCCATGCCACGGCTTCAAAAACTTATCAAATAAACTTCAAACTTCGATTTAAGTAGCTCAGTAAATTAGTTATATAATGAACTTATAGAATACTTAGGGTTGTAAGTATCCTCTTCAATTACCTTATGGAGACCATACTAGTGTGATACAAAACTTTCAATCAGTGTTTTATTAGGGTTACAACTATCATCTTCTATAACCATATGGAGACAATACTAATGTGTTGCAAAGACCTTCAATTGGAGTTTGTATTAGAGTTACAACTACCCTCTTTGTTACAATTTGGAGACACTATGATATCTTGCAAACTTATCTATAATCCGACCCGTATTTTGTACCAAAACCTATGTTAAAACCATTAAATCGGTTGTATTTCATTGAAATATCTATAGAATGTGGTACTGCTGCAAGTTTGTTCTTATTTTGTAGGAATCGGGCGAAATCGAGGAAGAATATGATATTGAGAAGTTTTTACACGGTCTGTGTACCATCTTGTGCGGCCCGTGTCAACCTTGACCCGACCACTAACACGACCACTGACTCGACCACAGAAGAAACACAGGCACACGGCCCGTGTAGCTTTTCACACGAGCCGTGTTAAGCATTTCCGGAAACATAACTGTTTTGGGAATAAAGGCTGAAAGAAAGGAAGGTCGGCCCAGAGGTTATATAGGCGGGATTTCTTGCACTAGAGAGATCATTCTAGAGCAGAGAAGAGATTTCTAGGGTTTGGTTTTGGCAGCTAAGCTTGGAGACGAAGTTGAGAAGCGAAAGACATGATTTTTCGACGGATCTTCTTTGTTCTTTGGGTTTTGTCATGACTATTACTTTTATCATCTCTTTTATTTGTTTTAGAACTATGTTTGAGTAGATTTCTTAGTTTCTAAGGTTGTGATGTAATCGAATATTTTGTTTTGCATGCTAATTATTGGATTTTTGTGTTGAAATTTGTGTTGGATTTTAATTGTTTAGATTAAATTGTTTGATTTTTATTAGTTTACCACTAGATGCATGACCACATCTAGAAGGTACTTTGGCCCTTATAATCTCTCAACCAAACTAAGTATATGAGGTAGGATTAGTGATCTGAAAGGTAAAACCAAGTAGTAACCGAAATGTGAACATTTTCTCTTATTGACGGATAAGAGGTTACCTTTAGTATACCAAACAAGCAACTAGGTAATTCGGACCAATATACGACAGTTGAGGTCTAGAACCAGACGAGGGCAAATATTGCAATTCCATACAAAGTTAATGAACCAACAAACGATAGTTGAGGTTTAGGAAGATTAGGTCTGGTCAGTAGAACCCTACACAAATGAATAATACAAAGAAACAGTAATTGCTGCATTCACTCGGGGGCCACACAAATTGTGTATGACAGTATTCGACCCGTGTACATTGGACACAGCCCGTGTAGGACACTACACGGACCGGGCACCTCGAGGCAGAACTGAGTTAAAGTCATAACCCTGGAAACACCTTTTTATTACTGATTGAAACCAAGTTAATTTACTTTCTTGCATTTAATTATTGTCATTGAATTGATTAGGAACATAAATACCAAAAATCAACATTTTCTCACTTCTAGTTGTTAACTGATTTAATTAGAGACCCAGTTAAGACTTGAACCGTCCTTGTGATGGATACCCGATAATATAATATGCGATAGGATTGTATACTTGCAATTTGAATTGAAAGTGTATTTAAGGTTAGAAAGTATAACTTTGTTACACCCCAGGACAATCCGCCACGTATTTCTACGTAAGGCGTATGCACATCACATATATTATCAATAAAAATATAAATAAAGTCACATTTATTTCATAAACAACTGAGTTTAACAAACCATCATGGCGGACATGGCTAGTAACACAAGCACTACCATGCCAGCTCAATGTATCAATTATTGAATCATGAAAAACAAAACTAAACAACATGTGGCAATTTATCAATCATAAGTCTTCCCGCTCAGCCTCACTCTTGTCCTTGCTCGAATCCTTCCTTTTCATTACTTGGAACCCACATAAAAGTGGAACGGGCGAGAGATCGAACCTTCTCTCAGTGCGGGATTTAGTTCCAGCCCAGAGCTTATAAAACCTTTACTTACATTCACAAATATGATAAGAAAATAAAATGCGCATGCTTCTTTTTAATGCAATGCATGTTCTATCATTTCTTATTACTTTCATTTATTTAAACAAAAATATGTTAATCTTGTTCGTTTGCCTCACTAGACTGTGAATTCATATGCCGCTAGATCTTGGCGTGATATGACCGCTTCCGCCTACAATCACGTCCGTGAAAGGACCGCTTGAGCCTACGATCACGTCCGTGAAGGGACCGCGTCAGCCTACAATCACATCCGTGATAGGACCGCTTTTGCCTACAGTCACGTTAACAAGGGGTTCAGTCGAAACTAAGCCCAATGTATACATCCCAATATGCAAGCATATTGGCCCCTGTTCAATTACCATATTCGTTCTTTTTTTTTTTTTTCAAAAACACATTTATTCAATCACACAGTTCATGCCATGCTCAACACATCTTATTCATACAAGTCCATTGGTCAATACATGAAGCAAGTTATTTGTGTCTACTTAAGTCATACGAATGGTTCGACAACAACATGCATAAATTCAACTAATGCAATAATAATAAACAATTGAATGACAATAAGAAAATAAAATAGTTTTATAAAGTCTAGGAAACCTGCACCTGTTACCGTAGGAGATTCTTAATCTATCTTCTTGTCTTCTAGTACTTTGGAATTCGAACCTAAGTCATGTAAATACTACTACTAATTAATATCATTTGATGACAGTACTTATCCGTATTTTCTAAAGTTCTTTAATGCTATTTATAATTATAGTCATTATTAGATCTAACTTCTAAACTTTAACTAGTTTAATTCTTTGATATTATAGAACTATTAATTAAGTGTAGACAAATAATCCAATAAGAACTAGAAAACTTTAATTGAGGGAATATATAATAAATTCATTTCAAAACTTTGATCATTCAGCAAGAGGAAATTAATAACAATAATAATAATAATTGTATCAATCTGATACTAATGAAAATAAATAAATAAGCAAAATATCGGTCTTTGATCTATTAGAATTAAAATCAAGAAACATTAATTAAAGAAACGGAATCCGAAACTTTTGCAAGGCACAACAAGCATTTCTATAATAAAAAGAATATATATATATATATATAGATGGGCTATAGTGCATTGCAATGCATAGGTCATGGTGTGCATTGGACCATAAATTACCGATTCAAAGTCCAAATAACTGATCCAAACCGTTCATCTTGTTCTCCATATTAATATGTGCTTGAAGACCAAATTTTACATTTTTTGAAATTTTTTTACTATTTATTAAGCCACTTTGAAAATCACTGATCCAACGGTGAGTGTTTGGAACAGTAAAATCAGAAGCCACCGTTGGATCAGCGATTTTCAAAGTGGCTTAATAAATAGTAAAAAAATTCAAAAAAAAATGTAAAATTTGGTCTCCAAGCACATATTAATATGGAGAACAAGATGAACGGTTTGGATCGGTCATTTGGACTTTGAATCGGTGATTTATGGTTCAATGCACACCATGGCCTATGCATTGCAATGCACCATAGCCCATCTCTCTCTCTCTCTCTCTCTCTATATATATATATATATATATATATCTTTTATACCCATTATAATTTATGAAAATAATTCTTCTAGCCTATATTTGTTTCTCTGGCGAAACATAATACTAAGATTTAAAGATATGAAGATATGAACTTTGTCATGATATTATATAATAAGTATATAAAAACAAGTTAATGTTACATTCCGAAATTTTAAAACTTGATTAAAATTGATAAATTGATAAATCATACTAACAAAATAGAAGTTTAAACCTTAATTAAGGTTCCTCTAAATAAGTAAATTAAGTATGAATCGAAACCACATTGAAATTTTGAGAATTTTGAGATTTTATAGGCTGAGTGCGGATTGGTTAACCCGCAATCCGGGTTGGTTAACCCGCACTCATGAAATCATGTGTTGAACTGAATTTTCTGAAAATTGGCTAAGTATTGAGTGCGGATTGGTTAACCCGCACTGCGGGTAGGATTTATCCGCACTACGCTCGGATTTTTTCTTAATTTCTATTGAAGTTTTCTAAGTCCCGACTGCGGGTTAAGTGACCCGCACTGCGGGTTAGGTAACCCGCACTATGGATTATTTCTGTGTTAGACTTTTTCTGAAATTATGTGAACAATTTACTAAGTTCCCACTGCGGGTTAAGCAACCCGCACTGCGGGGTGTTTCTGTGTTAAATTTCATATTCTGAAAACTGACTAAGTGCTGAGTGCGGGTTAGGTAACCCGCAGTGCGGATTGGTTAATCCGCACTCAGGGTGATTTTTGCACTAAAACTCAAATCGAACCTTCTCTCTCTCTCCCACTTCATATTTTCCCCATTTTTGCGTGATTTTCGGCCAAAGAGAAGGAAAAGAGTGCGAGAACTTTTCATTTCTTTCAGACTCCCGATTGTTGCGAGAAATCGACTCTGGAACCGAGTAAGCAGCCGAGGATCTCTCCTAGCTCTCCTATTTGGTATTTCTTTCCCTTTCTATTTCTCTCGAAAAACTCATATTTCTCGATTTCTCATATTTTCGTTTTAAACTCGAGATTTGTGTTTGAATTGCTCGAGGACTAGTTCCTCTACACTCCTTGCTTGTTTATTTTCAATATTTTTCCCGATTTCTTTCCGATTTGAGGATTCGTGATTTCTAGGGTTTTGAGCCAAAACCCAAATTGAGTATAATCGTAAATTGATTTGTTTAATCCAACTGATTAGACTCATAATCAGTGAGGTTGCCTCTTGATCCTGAATTTCTAGAACAATTAACGGCTGAATTGAGGTTTTGACCAAATTAGGGTTAACCAAATGGTAAATTGAATTGATCCGAGAACCAAAGTAGTGAAACGGTGAATGAATGGTAACCTAAGTGAAATTGTGTAGGGTTTAAAGGACCCAGAAGTAAATTGTGTGAGTTTTAAAGGTTTTTAAGTAAGAAAGAAGGAACCGAAAAGAACCGATACCAAAACATAAGAATGGATTTAGGACTGTACAAATCCTAAGTAAACGTATAGACCACTGAACCTGAATTAAACCAAGTATACGTGTAATATAGGCGTAGGCTCGGTCGAGCAAGACGTTGCCAGGCAATTTGAGACGCCCGATCCTTAAATTAAGCGGTACGCTCGTCATAATAAGGTGCGGGATTCTTGGACTTGTTTGATACTTTATTTTCAAGAATTAAACTGTGTATTCGTTTGTCATGTTGAATATCATTGATTGCATAATTGAATTGTGTAAAGCATTTGCATAGCCCAATCAAATTAAACTCGAATTGATGTGACTTGAGTGATTTGCATGCTGGTATGGTTATAGGTTGTGTCGATCTATCATGATCTGATTTTGATTGAAAGTCACCACAAACTGTGTATGTGAATGGATGTGAATGGATTTACGAAGTTAAGCACTTGGATCCAATTTATTTGCCAAGTCGGGCTGTATGCTGACTTGGATTCCCAGGATCCTAAATGGCCTTAGGTGAACGACCCTCGATATTCCCAGTACCGGTTGGGACGAGGGAGGGTGATTATGTGATGATATGAGATATGTTATGATATGTGATTTGAGGTCGTGGGTGACTTGTGTAACGTCTGTGGCTCGGTGGCATTCTCTTACGTGTTAATGCATTTGGAAAGGTCAATTGAATATTACGACTATTGGAATGATTCCAAAGTGGATTTTCTTTATCTGATTCGAACCAGACCTTAATAAACTGTTAAGCCAAGCGATTGCAGATGGGTGTCAGATAAAGGGTCCAGCGGTTGGCCATCTGTAGGTGTCAGTAACCCTACAGATGTGGGTTTGATAAAGGTTCAGCTCGAAAGAACATCTGTAATTGCTACAAGCCCTAATGAACTGAGTTATGAATTGAGTTAAGCCACAATATATGTTGTGTTTGAAATTCACCTTGAAATTCCGTAAACTGTGTTGCAGGTTGATTTAACTGTTGTCGTGCATTGGCATTCTGTTATTTATGATTATTTATATTTGTTTGCATTGTTATTGTTTGGGTTTCATTGTTGAATATGGAGTTTGATTGCAAGTCCAATAATCTAAACTGTGGCAAATTTCGCACTGAGGATTTATTCTCACCCCCTCTCCCCAATTATTTTCAGGTTTATTTTGCGGACGCAGCAAATGAGGATATTGGTAATGCATATAAAAGATCCACTGCCTTGCGTGTATATGTGACGCTTGAATAAATACACGCGGCAGGCTGTCGCACCCGTGGATTTGGGGTGTGACAGTTAAGCATCTTATTAATATAATTTTTATTATTTCCTAGTAAAACTTATTATTAATATAAATAAGACAATAAAATCTAATAGACATAACTTTAATTTCACATCTATTATTTAAAAGAACTATAAGGAAATGGAATATATATATATATATATATATGATCAAACTCCATTTCATCAAAGAACACCATAAATTTACATTAAATAAAATAGCTTAAATAAATTAAGATTGAATATAAAATCTATGTTAGTACTAGATTTGAAAATAATAAAACAATAGAAGAATAGAACAGAAAAGAAAGAAAAGAATTAATTGTACACATATAAACTACAATTTATTCATGATTATCTAATTACTATTTATCTAAATCATTATTTTAGTGAGAATTGAATCAATATACTAAAACATTTAAATCTAATTAACTAGTGATCTTAGGTTACCTCAGGAGCTCGAAATACACAAGAAAGAAAGTCGCGGCTGCGGGTTGTGTCCGGAAGGTAGCGCATGATGGTCGAAACACATAATTACATTGGTTGCCCGAGCTACTACCTTAGTTTTAGGGTGGCCGTCGCAATCTTTATATATATATTTAAATAGAGACAGGCGCTAGTTCAACCCGAAAGTCTGGATATGGAGGATATCAAGAATGCATTGGTGCGATACGACTAGACAGAACTAATTTATCACACCACAGGACCAGAACTTTATAATGGGCAACAGAGGCGCAGCCACATTCTTCATTTCCTTATTAGCTAAACTAATACCAGTAGTATATAGTATATTAACTCAATTAGAATTACGGCCCGATCTTTTGCATTTTTTTTTTTTTTGCCGCATTCTTTATTTATAAGAAATATTAATTGATGTATCTGGCTGTGTAATTGGTCTAAGTTCAATTCAAAAAATTATGGAAGTTGATAGAAATCAAGGAGTGATTTGTGTCATGACTTTATTCTCCATTAATAATGAAAATCTTAATATTTTGGAAAGATCCTTAGTATATCTGTACATATATCAAATGAGCATTATGCAGATGGAAATATTATCTTTGTATATTAATTGATAATATTAATTTATAATACAAATAATATATGCTGGTATATATACACATATATAAAAGAAAATTTATTATGCGACAACAATATATATTAAAAGTTATGTCTATTGTATGGATCAACAATTCAATTACAACTTGTGTTGCACATATAATTTCTGAAAATATGAAATCAAGTTATAATTTATTTATACGTTCAATATTATTAATTTGTATTTTATGATTATTTATATATAAAATGTTTATCGAAATAAAATCAACGTAACAGAATATTACAAGCTTGCTATACTGAAACTTTGTGCATATGCTTTTGTGTGAACACACTACTAGAGTGCTGTAAAAACCTTCAATTAGAGTATTTATTAAGGTTGCAACTACCCTCATTTGTTGCCATCTAGATGCACTACTAGAGTGTTGCAAATACATTCATTTGGAGTGTTGTATTAGGGTTGTGAACTACTCTCTTCTCTTGCTATATAGAGATATTACCGGAGTGCTGTATTAGGGTTGCAACTACCCTTTTTTTTTCCATCTAGAGACACTACTGAAGTATTACAAAGATCTTCTATTGGAGTATTAGTGTTGCAACTACTACCTTCTCTTGACATATGGAGACACTACTAGAGTGCTACAAAGACTTTCAATTGGAGTGTTGTATTAGGGATTCAACTACCCTCTTTTGACATTTGGTGAAACTAATAGTGTGCTACAAATACCTTTAATTAGAAAGTTGTATTAGGGTTGCAACTACCCTCTTCCCCTGCCATCTGGAGACTCTACTAGAGTGCTGTAAAGACCTTCAATTGGAGTGTTGTAAGGTTGCAATTACCCGCTTCAATTGTCTTATGGAGACCATACTAATGTGATACCCGACTTTCAATTGGATTGTTGTATTAGGGTAGCAACTATCCTTTTCTTTTACCATATAGAGACAATACTAGTGTCAATTGGAGTTTGTATTAAGGTTGCAACTTCCCTCTTTTGTTGACATCTAGAGACATTACTAGAGTCCTGTAAAGACCTTCAATTGGAGTGTTGTATTAGGGTTACAACTACCATCTTCTAAATCTATCTGACAACACTACTTGAGAGTTGCAGAGGGCTTCATTTGGAGTGTTGTATTGGGGTTGCGACCACCCTCTTCTATTGCCATATAGAGACACTACAAATGTGATGCAAAGACCTTTAATTTGATTGTTATATTAGTGTTTGCAACTACTATCTTTTTTTGCCATCTAAAGACACTACTAGAGTGCTGCAAAGACCTGCAATTGGAGTGTTGTATTATGGTTGCAACTGCCCTCTTATGTTGCCATATGGCTACTAGAGTGCTACAAAGACCTTCAATTTGAGTGTTGTATTAAGGTCGCATGTACCCTCTTTTGTTGCCCTTTGGAGACAACAATAGTGCTGCAAAGACCATCAATTGGAGTGTTGTATTCGGGTTTCAAGTACCCTCTTTTCTTGCCATATGAAAATACTACTTGAGTGCTGCAAAGACCTTCAATTAGAGTGTTGTAAAAGTGTTGCACCTACCATCTTTTGTTGTCATTTAGAGACACTACTAAAGTCCTGCAAAGACTTTCAATTGTTGTAAAAGGGTTGCAACTACTTCTCTATCCATTTTACGACACTACTAAAGTGTTGTATAGGGGTTGCGGCCACCTTCTTCTATATCCATATGGAGACACAACTAGTGTGGTGCAAAGACCTTTAATTGGAGTACTGTATATGGGTTGCAACAAACATCTTTTGTTGACATTTGAAGACACTACTAGAGTGCTGCAAAGATCTTCAATTGAAGTGTTGTATTAGGGTTGCAACTACCATTTTCTCTTACCATCCAGAGACACTTCTGAAGTATTACAAAGGCCTTTTATTGGAGTATTGTATTAGTGTTGCAACTACCCTCTTCTCTTGACATATGGAGACACTACTAGAGTGCCGCAAAGACCTTCAATTGGAGTGCTATATTAGGGATTCAACCACTCTCTTTTCCCATTTGAAGAAACTAATAGCGTGCTGCAAATATCTTCAATTAGAAAGTTGTATTAGGGTTGAACTACTCTCTTCCCCTGCCATTTGGAGACTCTACTAAAGTGTTGCAAAAACTTTCAATTGGAGTGTTGTATTAGGGTTGTAATTACCTGCTTCAATTGTCTTATGGAGACCATACTAGTGTGATACCCGACTTTCAATTAGAGTGTTGTATTATAGTAGCAACTAGTGACTCTATATAGCACGATAATAGGGCATTTACAACCCTAATACAATACTTCATTTTAAGGCGTTAGGAGCACTCTAGTAGTGACTCTATATAGCAAGATAATTGCGCATTTACAACACTAATACAATACTCCAATTGAAGGTGTTTGGAGCACTCTAGTAGTCTCCAGATAACAAGATAATATGACATTTGCAACCCTAAAACAACACTCCAATTGAAGGTGTTTGGAGCACTCGAGCAGTGCCACTATATAACAAGATAATAGGGCATTTACAACTCTAATACAACAGTCAAATTGAAGGTGTTTGGAGGACTCAAGTAGTATCTGTATTTAGCAACATAATATGGAGAACTCAAGTAGTATCTGTATATAGCAACATAATATGGAATTAACAACCTTAGTAAAAACACTCCAATTGAAGGTGTTTGGAGCACTCTAGTAGTGACTATATAGCCAGATAATAGGGCATTTACAACCCTTGTACAACACTCCAATTTAAGGTGTTTGGAGCACTTTAGTAGTGTCTCAAGATAGGCAAGATAATATGACATTTACTACCATAAAACAACACTCCAATTAAAGGTGTTTGGAGCACTCAAGTAGTTTCTCTAGATGGCAAGATAATAGGGTAGTTACAACCCAAATACAAACCTCCAATTTAAGGTGTTTGGAGCACTCTTTATAGTGTCTCTATATGACAGGATAATAAGGCTACATTCCCTAATACAACACTCCAATTGATGGTGGTTGGAGCACTCTAGTAGTGATTCTATATAGCAAGATAAAAAGGCCTTTATAACCATAATACAACACTCCAATGGAAGGTGTTTCGAGCACTCGAGTAGTGACTATATACAACAAGATAATATGACATTTACAACCCTATTAAAACACTTCAATTGAAGGTGTTTGGAGAATTCTAGTAGTGTCTCTATATAGTAAGATAGTAGGGCATTTACATCCCCAACACAACACTCCAATTGAAGGTGTTTGGAGAACTCTAGTAATGACTCTATAAAGCATGATAATAAGGTATTTACAACCCTAATACAACACTCCAATTGAATGTGTTTTGAACACTCTAGTAGTGTCTCCAGATGACAAGATAATATGACATTTATAACTCTAAAACAACACTCCAATTGAAGGTGTTTGTAGCACTCGAGTAGTGACTATATATAGCATGATAATTGGGCATTTACAACTATAATAAAACACTCCATTTAAAAGTGTTTGGAGCACTCTAATAGTGTTACTCTATGGCAAGATAATATGGCATTTACAACTCTCATACAACACTCCAATTGAAGGTGTTTGTAGCACTCGAGTAGTGTCTCGATATGGCAACGTAACTGGACATTTACAACCTTAATACAACACCCCAATTGAAGGTGTTTGGAGAACTGTAGTAGTGACTCTATATAGCAAGATAGTAGGGCATTTACAACCCCAATACAACACTCCAATTGAAGGTGTTTGGAGGACTCTAGTAGTGTCTCTATATGGTAAGATAATATGGCATTTATAACCCAAATACAGCACTTCAATTGAAGGTGTTTGGAGCACACGAGAAGTGTCTCTATATGTCAAGATTATAGGATGTTTACAATCCTAATAGAACACTCCAATTGAAAGTGTTTGGAGCACTCTAGTAGGACTCTATATAGCAAGATAATAGGGCAATTACAGCTCCAATACAACACTACAATTGAAGGTGTTTGGAGCACTCTAGTAGTGCCTCCAGATGGCAACACTCCAGTGGAAGGAGTTTGGAGCACTCGAGTAGTGACTCAATGTAGCACGATAATAGGTCATCTACAACCCTAATAAAATACTCCAATTAAAGGTGTTTGGAGCACTCTAGTAGTATTTATATAGCAAGCTAATAGGGCATTTACAACCCTAATACAACACTCCAATTAAAGATGTTTAGAGCACTCTAGTAGTGACTTTATATGACAATATAACAGGGCATTTATAACCTTAATACAACGCTCCAATTGAAGGTGTTTGGAGCACTCTAGTAGTTAATTGATATAGGAAGATAATGGTGCATTCAACCCTAATAAAACACTCCAATTGGAAGTGTTTGGAGCACTCTACTAGTGTATCTATATAGCTAGAAAATAGGGCCTTTACAACCCTAATACAACACTCTCATTGAACGTGTTTGGAATAGTGATTGTATATAGCAAGATAATAGGGCATTTACTACTCTAGTAAAACACTGCAACTAAAGGTGTTTGGAGCACTTTAGTAGTGACTATATAGCCATATAATAGGGCATTTACAGCCCTTATACAACACTGCAATTTAAGGTGTTTCGAGGACTCTTGTAGTGTCTCCAGATGGCAAGATAATATGACATTTACAACCATAAAACAACACTCCAATTGAAGGTGGTTTGAGCACTCTAAGAGTGACTCTATATAGAAAGATAACAAGGCATTTACAACCCAAATACAATACTCCAATTAAAGGTGTTTGGAGTACTCTAGTAGTGACTCTATACATCAATATAATAGGTCATTTACAACCCTAATACAACGCTCCAATTGAAGGTGTTTGGAGCACTCTAGTAGTGAATCTATACAAGAAGATTATAGGGCATTTAAAACCCTAATAAAACAGTTTAATTGAAGGTGTTTGGAGCACTCTAGTACAATTGATGGTGTTTAGAGCACTCTAATACAACACTCCAATTGATGGTGTTTGGAGCACTCTAGGAGTAACTCTATATAAAAAGATAACAAGTCATTTATAACCCAAATACAACACTCCAATTAAAGGTGTCTGGAGTACTCTAGTAGTGACTCTATACAATAATATAATAGAGCATTTACAACCCTAATACCTCCAATTGAAGGTGTTTGGAGCACTCGAGTAGTGCCTCTATATAGCAAGATAATAGGGTGTTTACAACCCTAATAAAAGACTTCAATTCATGGTGCTTGGAGCATATTAGTAGTGTCTCTAGATTGCAAGATAATAGGACATTTACAACCCTAATACGAAACTCTAATTGATGGTGGTTGGAGCACTCTGGTAGTGACTCTATATAGCAAGATAGTAGGGCATTTACAACCCTAATAAAACACTACAATTGAAGCTGAACGGAGCACTCTAGTGACTCTAGTATGATAAAAGAGCATTTAAAACCCTAATACAACACTCCAATTGAAGGTTTTTTGACAACTTTAGTAATGTCTCCAGATGGCAAGATAATATGACATTTGTTACAATAAAACAACACTCCAATTGAAGGTGGTTTCGAGCACTAGAGTAGTGACTCAAGTGTCAAGATAATAGGACATTTACAACACTATTAAAACACTTCAATTGAAGGTGTTTGGAGAATTCTTGTAGTGTCTCTATATGGCAAGATAATATGACATTTACAAACCTAAAACAACACTCCAATTGAAGGTATTTGGAACACTCGAGTAGTGACTCTATATAGCAAGATAATAGGGCATTTACAAACCTAATAAAACGGTCCAATTGAAGG
Organism: Carex pumila; assembly: GCA_033356055.1. Taxonomy (NCBI): domain Eukaryota; kingdom Viridiplantae; phylum Streptophyta; class Magnoliopsida; order Poales; family Cyperaceae; genus Carex; species Carex pumila. The sequence goes on from JARJHM010000089.1 coordinate 320,051, forward strand.
TATTTGGAGCACTCGAGTAGTGACTCTATATAGCAAGATAGTAGGGCATTTACAACCCCAACACAACACTCCAATTGAAGGTGTTTGGAGCACTCTTGTAATGGTTCTTTATAGCATGATAATAGGGCATTACAACCCTAATACAACACTCCAATTGAAGGTGTTTTGACCACTCTAGTAGTGTCCCCAGATGACAAGATAACATGACATTTACAACACTAAAACAACACTCCAATTGAAGGTGATCGGAGCACTCGAGTAAGGACTCTATATAGCAAGATAATAGGACATTTACAATCCTAATACAACACTCCAATTGAAGGTTTTTTGACAACTCTAGTAATGTCTCCAGATGGCAAGATAATATGACATTTACTACCCTAAAACAACACTCCAATTAAAGGTGGTTTCGAGCACTAGAGCAGTGACTCAAGTGTCAAGATAATAGGACATTTACAACACTATTAAAACACTTCAATTGAAGGTGTTTGGAGAATTCTAGTAGTGTCTCCAGATAGCAAGGTAATATGGCATTTACACCCCTAAAACAACACTCCAATTGAAGGTGTTTGGAGCACTCGAGTAGTGAATATATATAGCAAGATAATAGGGCATTTACAACCCTATAGAACACTCCAATTGAAGGTTTTTGGAGCACTCTAGTAGTGGACTCTATATAGCAAAATAATAGGGCATTTACAACCCTAATACAACATACCAATTGATGGTGTTTGGAGCACTCTAGTTGTGTCTTCAAATGGCAAGAGAAGAAGGATACAAACGTAATACAACACTACAATTGAAGGTGTTTGGAGCACTCTAGTAGTCTATCTATATAGCAAGATAATATGACATTTACACCCCAAAAACAACACTCCAATTGAAGGTGTTTGGAGCACTCGAGTAGTGAATATATATAGCAAGATAATAGGGCATTTACAACCCTATAGAACACTCCAATTGAAGGTTTTTGGAGCACTCTAGTAGTGGACTCTATATAGCAAGATAATAGGGCATTTACAACCCTAATACAACATACCAATTGATGGTGTTTGGAGCACTCTAGTTGTGTCTTCAAATGGCAAGAGAAGAATGATACAAACGTAATACAACACTACAATTGAAGGTGTTTGGAGCACTCTAGTAGTCTATCTATATGGCAAGATAATAGCGCATTTACAACCCTAATAGAACATTCCAATTGCAGGTGTTTGGAGCACTCTAGGAGTGAATATAGAAAGATAAAAAAGGCATTTACAACCCAGATACAACACTCCAATTAAAGGTTTTTGGAGTACTCTAGTAGTGACTCTATATAGCAATATAAGCATTTACAACCCTAATACAACGCTCCAATTGAAGGTGTTTGGAGTACTATAATAGTTAATATATATAGGAAGATAATAGGGCATTTACATCCCTAATATAACACTCCAATTGATAGTTGTTGGAGCACCCTAGTAGTGACTCTATATAGCAAGATAATAGGTCATTTACAACGCTTATACAACACTCCAATGGAAGGTGTTTCGAGCACTCAAGTAATGACTATATACTGCAAGATAATAGGACATTTACAACCCTATTAAAACACTTCAATTGAAGGTGTTTCGAGAATTCTAGTAGTGTCTCTATATGGCAAGATAATATGGTATTTACAACCCTAAAACAAAACACCGATTGAAGGTATTGGGAGCACTCGAGTAGTCACTCTATATAGTAAGATAGTAGGGCATTTACATCCCCAATACAACACTCCAATTGAAGGTGTTTGCACTCTAGTAATGACTCTATAGAGCATGATAATAGGGTATTTACAACCCTAATACAATGCTCCAATTAAAGGTGTTTAGAGCACTCAAGCAATGCCTTTATATAGCAAGATAATATGGCATTTACAACCCTAATAAAACACTTGAATTGAAGGTGTTTGGAGAACTCTAGGAGTAAGTCTATATAGCAAGATATCAAGGCATATACAACCCAAATACAACACTCCAATTAAAGGTGTTTGGAGCACTCTAGTAGTGAATCTATACAAGAAGATAATAGGGGAATTTACAACCCTAATAAAACAGTTCAGTTGAAGGTGTTTGGAGCACATTAGTAGTGCCTCCAGATGGCAAGATAGGGCATTTACAACCCTAATACAACACTCCAATTTAATGGTGTTTGGAGCACTCTAGTAATGTCTTTACATGGAAAGATAATAGGACATTTACAACCCTAATAAAACACTCCAATTGAAGATGTTTAGAGCACTATAGTTGTGACTCCATATAACAAGATAATAGGGCATTTACAAACCTAATATAACACTCCAATTGCAGGTGTTTGGAGCACCCTAGGAGTGACTCTACATAGAAAGATAACAAGGTTTTACAACCCAAATACAACACTTCATTTAAAGGTGTTTGGAGAACTCTAGTAGTGACTCTATATAGCAATATAATAGGGTAGTTACAACCCTAATACAACGCTCCAATTGAAGGGGTTTAGAGCACTTGAGCAGTGCTTTTATATAGCAAGATAACAGGGATTTACAACCCTAATAAAACACTTCAATTGAAGGTGCTTGGAGCACTCTAGGAGTGACTCTATGTAGAACTATAACAAGGCATTTACAACCCAAATACAACACTCCAATTAAAGGTGTTTGGAGTACTCTGGTAGTGACTCTATACAGCAATACAATAGGTCATTTACAACCCTAATACAACGCTCCAATTGAAGGTGTTTGGAGCACTCCAGGAGTTACTCTATAGAGCAAGATAACAAGGCATTTAAAACCCAAATACAACACTCCAATTAAAGGTATTTGGAGTACTCTAGTAGTGACTCTCTACAGCAATATAATAGGTCATTTACAGCCCTAATACAACGCTCCAATTGAAGGTGTTCAGAGCACTCTAGTAGTGAACTGTATGGCTAGATAATAGGGCATTTATAACCCTAATTGAACACTCCAATTGACGGTGTTTGGAGCACTCTAGAAGTGACTCTATATAGCAAGATAACAAGGCATTTACAACCCAAATACAACACTCCAATTGAAGGTGTTTGGAGTACTCTAGTGGTGACTATATACATCAATATAATAGGTCACTTACAACCCTAATACAACGCTCCAATTGAAGTTGTTTAGAGCACTCGAGCAGTGCCTTTATATAGCAAGATAATAGGGGCATTTATAAAACACTTCAATTGAAGGTATTTGGAGCATATTAGTAGCGCCTCCAGATGGTAAGATAATAGGGCATTTACAACCCCAATACAACACTCCAATTGAAGGTGTTTGGAGAACTATAGTAGTGACTCTATATAGCAAGATAATAGGGCATTTATAACTATAATAAAACACTTCAATTGAAAGTGTTTGGAGAATTCTAGTAGTGTCTTCAGATGACAAGATAATATGGCATTTATACCCCTAAAACAACACTCCAATCGAATGTGTTTGGAGTACTCGAGTAGTGAATCTATATAGCAAGATAATAGGGCATTTACAACCCTAATAGAACACTCCAATTGCAGATGTTTGAAGCAATCTAAGAGTGACTCTATATAGAAATATAACAAGGCATTTACAACCCAAATACAATACTCCAATTAAAGGTGTTTGGAGTATTATAGTAGTGACTCTATATAGCAATATAATACGGCATTTACAACCCTAATACAACGCTCCAATTGAATGTGTTTAGAGCACTCAAGCAGTGCCTTTATATAGCAAGATAATAAGACATTTACAACTCTAATAAAACACTTTAATTGAAGGTGTTTGGAGCGCTCTATGAGTGACTCTATATAGAAAGATAACAAGGCATTTACAAGCCAAATACAACGCTCCAATTAAAGGTATTTGGAGTACTCTAGGAGTGAATCTATACAGCAATATAATAGGTCATTTACAACCCTAATACGACGCTCCAATTGAAGGTGTTTGGAGCACTCGAACAGTGCCTCTATATAGCAAGATCATAGGGCATTTACAACCCTAATAAAATAATTGAATCGATGGTATTTGGAGCACATTAGTAGTCTCTCCAAATGACAAGATAATAGGGCATTTACAACCCTAATACAACACTCCAATTTAAGGTGTTTGGAGCACTCTTATAGTGTCTCTATATGGTAGGATAATAGGGCATTTATTTCCCTAATACAACTCCAATTGTTGGTGGTTGGAGTACTGTAGTAGTGACTCTATATGGCAGGATAATAAGGCATTTACATCCCTAATAGAACACTCCAATTGAAGGTGTTTGGAACACTCTAATGGTGACTCTATATAGCAAGATAATAGGGCATTTACAATGCTTATATGACACTCCAATTTTTGGTGCTTGGAGCACTCTAGTAGTGACTCTTTATAACAAGATAATAGGGCATTTACAACCCAATACAACATACCAATTTATAATGTTTGGAGCACTCTAGTTGTGTCTTCAGATGGCAGGAGAAGATGGCATTTACAATCGTAATACAACACTTCAATTGAAGGTGCTTGGAGCACTCTAGTAGTGTCGCTATATGGCAAAATAGTAGGGCATTTAGAACCCTAATACAACACTCCAATTTAAGGTGTTTGGAGCACTGGAGTATAATGTCTCAACATGGCAAGATAGTAGGACATTTACAACCCCAATAATACACTTCAATTGAATGTGTTTGGAGCACTCTAGTGGTGAATCTATGTAGGAATATAATAGTCTATTTACAACCCTAATACAACACTCTTGTTGAAGGTGTTTGGAGCACTCTAGGAGTTATTTTATATAGTAAGATAATAGCATATTTACAACCCTAATACAACAATCCAATCAAAGGTGTTTGGAGCACTCTAGTAGTGTCTCCATATGGGAAGATAATAGGGAATATACAACCCTAATAAAACAATCTAATTAAAGGTATTTGGAGCACTCTAGTAGTGCGTATAGGAAGATAATAGGGCATTTACAATCCTAAAACAGCACTCCAATTGAAGGTATTTGGAGCACTCGAGTAGTGACTCTATATAGCAAGATAGTAGGGCATTTACAACCCCACACAACACTCGAATTAAATGTATTTAGAGCACTCTGGTAACGAGTCTATATAGCATGATAATAGGGCATTTACAATCCTAATACAACACTCCAATTGAAGGTGTTTTGACCACTCTAGTAGCGTCTCCAGATGGCAAGATAATATGACATTTACAACCCTAAAAACAACACTCCAAGTGAAGGTGTTTGGGGCAATCGAATAGTGACTCTACATAGCAACATAATAGGGGATTTATAATCCTAATAAAACACACCACTTGAAGGTGTTTGGAGCATTCTAGTAGTGTCTCTATATGGAAAGATAATATGACATTTACAACCCTAAAACAACACTCCAGTTGAAGGTATTTGGAGCACACTCGAGTAGTGACTCTATATGGCTATAGAATAGGACGTTTACAACCCTACAACACTCCAATTGAATGTGTTTGGAGGACTCTAGTAGTGACTCTACATAGTAAGATAATAGTGCATTTACAACCTTAATGCATCACTCCAATTGAATGTGTTTGGAGCTTTATAATAGTGTCTCTATATGGAAAGATAATATGACATATACAACCCTAATAACACACTCTAATTGAAGGTGTTTGGATCACTCGAATAGTATCTCTCTATGGCAAGATAATAGGACATTTACAACTCTAATACAACACTCCAATTGAAGATGTTTGGAACACTCTTGGAATGACTCTATATAAGAAGATAATAGGGGCATTTACAACCCTAATACAATGCTCTAATTAAAGGTGTTTGGAGCACTCTAGTAGTGACTCTATATAGGAAGATAATAGGGCATTTACAACTCTAATACAACTCTCCAATTGACGGTGTTTGGAGTACTATAGTAGTGTCTCCAGATGACAAGATAATAGGGCATTTACAATCCTAATACAACACTCCAATTGATGGTGGTTGGAGCACCCTAGTAGTGACTATATATAGCAAGATAGGGTATTTACAACCATAATACAACACTCTAATTGAAGGTGTTTGGAGTACTCTAGTGGTGAATCTATATAGCAATGACATTCCTAGTTATTCTTGAGGATCCTATAATTTTTCTTCTTTTGATTATTTTCTTTTGTAGTGTGATTTTATTAGATGTTGGGGAACACCTCTAGTTGATCCATTTCTTTGGATCTTGTTGTGTATAAGTTGTGTACTCAGGGTACCTCCCTAGTATGCCTTGACTAACACAATTGTTTCTTCGTGGTGTGTGTGTGATAGGTGTATATTTATTATACTCGGAGTTATTTCTAGGTGTGCATAATTGAGGTGTCATGTTACATAAGTTTTGAGTTTGTTTCCCCTTGATGTCATGACTTTTCATGTGAGTGAGATCAAATGAGTTACTCTTCTTGATCCCAGAAATTTTGATTGAACTCCCAATTTTCTCACATGCAACTTTAATTGGAACTATCCTAATGCCATTATTAGATTTATTAGGTGGTCTCAAAGCCTTGTTTTCGGTCTCCAATTGTTGTATTTTATTTTTTCAAATTTCTATCTCACTAGTGTACCTTCTACAAATATTGTTTATTTTTTATTCTTTAGTTTCCAATTCATATCCTAGGTTTTCACATTGAACTATTTTGATAATTAATTTTGACTTTAGATTTTCATTTTTATCATTCAATTCTTTAGATTCAAGTTTGATTTTTTTCAATTTCACCTATACAAGTTGTTTTTGCATTTAACTCTAGTATTGTGGACTCTAGACTAGTTACCTTAAGTTTTTGCTCAAGAACACTACCAAGTTTTCAAAAAAAAGTTTTTGCTCAAGAACCTTTGATTCTAAGTTTTGAATGACGTCATCCTTCTCATCCAGTAAGGCACATAATTCATCATGCAGGTTGTTCGACCTGGTATCCATCTTAGCAATTGATTTCTTATTTAAACAAGCAATTGAATCACTGGTTGATTCACTTTCATTTAAAGATTCTTTATCACATCCTACTTTATGCAACTCAGAGGTTAGGTGTACCTTTACTGCAAAGCTTGAAGTGGATGCTTCACTGTCATGGCCTCGTGGGTAGCCATCAATGCTAGGTTGATGACTTCTTCATTTTTAGACTCTGAGTTGGATTCTTCACCACTGCTGTAATATATCTTCGTCTATTGATCTGCAACCATCGCTTTTTCTTTCTTACTCTTGAACTTCCTGTCCCTTTTGTATTTGAGGCGTTGGTTCTGTTGATCACCACTTTCTTTCTTTGGAGGAAAAAGCTTGAAGCAGTTTCGGATGGAATGCCCTTCTTTGTTGCATCTGAGACATATAACCTTTTTGTTATTATCTTCTCTCTTTTTGTTGTACTTTATTTCAAAGTCCAACATCCCTTGAATTAACACATTCAGTAGTTTGTCGTTCTTGGTTGATTGAGGGTTAGTGTATTGAGAATTTAGAAAATTAGGTGAACTAGAGGATAGTGTGTTGTATTCTTTTGGCTTAGTAGGTTTTTGAGGTTGTGCATACAGTGTTGTGAGTTTAGTCTTGGGTTTATGATCCTCAGTTTGTCGGAGTTTCTCTTCACAACTTCTAAGATGTGCAAACAGTTCTTCTGGTATGAAGACTCCCAACAGTACCTCTAGTGCACTCACCATTGACTCCTATCCAGGTTTCCTAAGCATAACTCGTAAAAGCTTACCTACAATCTTATTGTTAGATAATGGTTGTCCAAGTTCAATAAATTCATTTTGTATTTGTAGAAGTCTGTTATAGGTATCTTCTACAGTCTCACCACTTTATACACAAAAGGTTTCAAACTTCGTTTCTAGACCGGCTAGTTTAGTTCGCTTGATTTGGTCATTACCCTCATATTTAGTTATAAGAGATTCTCACATATATTTTGCATTTGAGAACACAATCCATAATGATTCATGTACTGCCCCTATGATTGCACTCATGGCAAGATCATCTACCTTTTTTGGCAATGTTAGATTCTGTTGTAATTATGTTAGTGGTTGTGTTATAGATCAGTGTGAAACTATTTTCTATAGTTTCCCATGCTTCAATCAATTTTATATAGTTGGTCATAATCATTTTCCAATAACTAAAGTTTTTGGTAGCAAGAGTCAACATGGGAGGTTCTCTAACAAATTTTGGTGTACGGAGTGTCACATCTAGGATCTAATACAATAATCAAATTAAATTAATTTGATTTTTCTTCTCTGATACTGCTTGTTGGTCCCAAAGGCACTTAGAGGGGGGGTAAATAGGGCATTTCTAAATTTTTACTCTAAGTAATAAAATTCTTGCGTGTTTATAAGTTATTATTGGCGAAAACTAGAATAACTTTATCCTAAACTAAAATATAAAATAAATAAAGTAAATAGTAGAGTTTAGAGACACTTGACATGAGAGTTGTTTACGGAGTTCGGCACTAACACTTACATCTACGAGGTCCGCGGCTTTTGAGATGGCATGCCTTTCTTTACCTAATAAGAAAGGATTACAAGGTGGAACTGGTGAGCCCTTACAATCTTCTGGAAAGTCACACGGCTCGAACACGAGCACTAAAGGCTCAAAGAAAGACAAACAGATTCACAAGGATTGCAAGGTGAGCACAAAGCTTGAAGTAGTAATTGATTTGATCACGTAGGATCACTCTAGGAGTTGTTAAATTGATTGAATAAGCTTAAGATTGATTGTGAGTTGTAACATCCCGGTATGCATTTTTAATTTATTTTGAACTTAATTGTAATATTGAAAAAAATGTAAAGGTTCAAATGTAAATATAAAAAATAATATTCGAAGAATGAGGTGGCATCCTTGCTTGCCACACGGCATAACCCCATAACTCGTCTCCTTGGATCCCCGTAGTCCTTAAGAGGGTTGTTTTCTCTTTCATTTTGTATTCATGAGAGAAAATTAAATGAAACCGAAAATGAAAAAGAAAAAGAGAGAAGAAAATTAGAAAAAAAATAGAAATATTTGATTTCATATTCGATTGTAATTCTGACTACGTCACGTTGATTCTGAACAGTCGTTGCAACTCGAATTGGATTTTTGAATTGATCACTATCAGGTAACCAGACTTCTCTATAATATGTGGTTTCGATTTGTATGGTTTATTTGCTATTGAATTGGGTAATCGGATTATGATAGCATATTTAATTGGAATATGGGGTCTAGATACTGAAATTGTTTTTAATGGACTGGAAATACTGGGAATCACATGTTTCAGGGATTCCAATTGGAATGGAACTGATTTTACTAAAAACCTAGACCCAACTGATATTACCGGTTAAATTTGCATACATAATTTGATTTTTAATTGTGTATCCAATATTGTTGAAATGGTTGTTTATTGTTATTAAGTCAATTATAGAGAAGCTGCGTCGTTAAATAACTGGTTACTTGGCGTTGTAGCTGACTCCGTATTGTTTCTATTTATTACTATTGCGACGTAGGTTGATATGACGGTGGATGGATACGAGGATGTCATTCTGTCGCGTCGCGTGCTCGGCCCGACTGCCGGTGCGTGACAGAATGCTATCAGAGCATTCGTTCCTCGAACTGTGTTTGGATCCATGTTTTATTTATATCTGTGCTATATTTGCATTGATTATAATTTATCTGAAATTGTTGTACAAGTATTTGACTTATATCTGTTAGTCCCAATTGAAATTTGATACTTTGAAATATTCATTCTTAAAGTTTTTGGTTGTCTGATCCATTCGAAAATCTGAGTGATTAGTATGATTCAAAAAATCTTTCATTTGAGATATTGTTTAATTATGATCTAATTTATTGTTAGTTTGTAATAATCTAGAAGTCAATAATACGATAATTTATCATAAAGTTTTGTTCATGAATTGGATGATTAATATCATTTTGTTGCCTTGAGTATTATTGCATTTATGGATCATTTCGAGTTCATGACTGAAATTGTGAAACTCCATAATATAGATGATATATACTCTTAATCTTAAAAGGTCACTGACCAAGGTAATTAGCAGGAACACTAATTGCCGCTATAAGGTTAGTATGTGGATTAAAAGATGGTTAAGTTTTACAAACCACCTGACACGAGATGTCATTTTAATCACATAGATACATGTTCTAGAAACATGGTATTTGACAGACCCCGAACGAAACATTAAATAGAATTGTGTTCGTGTCATTTATGTTTTCATTCAGTGTCAAAGTTCTACAGTATGAGGTATTTATCGTTCCCACTAAGAAATATATATGTGTGAGTGTTATCTAACGCTGTCCGTAAAAAGCAGTCATAACGATAGCATTTCGATATGTATAGCTTAGCTGAGGAAGTGATAGTCTGCCAAGAATACTATTTGTCCCTCGTATCTCTATACGAGCTATAGCATCACTAGGCCCCTTGGTAGAGTTAGATTATCTGCATGCGGTATAATTACAAGAGTAATTATATTTGATAATCTACTCAAGATAAAAAAAAAAGATACAGTTACCAAGGATGACACACATCTACCTTGAAACTGATCTGATAGCTATGAGACAGAAGAACTGACACAAATAAATTGTTTACTGGATCGTGATATTGTACAGTACAGCATCATCTGTGTAATTGGATGGTCATGATGTGTTGCCAGATGCCGCTCATGATTACAAAAGTTAAAACAGTTTTAACTCTATTTACCAACATAACACAGATCCTATTGGGTCACACCATATAGGAGTTAATCGGAGAATCTTATTGTGATTGATTGTAAATTGGTTATGATCAATATTAAGATGGTTATAATTAATTATACGTGTTATAATTAAATTATATTTGTCATGTTGAAAATGACAAAGCAAAAACTAATGGTTATAATTAGTTACACTTGGTATAATTAATTAAATTAATTGTACGTCATTTAGAATGACAAACAGAAACACAGGTTTATTTATAAACGTGTTTGACATGTTGTATAAAAATTACCAAACGAAAACCGTAAACGAATATAATTGTACATGACAATTATACATATTTGATTTGGATATTTACTATTCATAGTGGGTTTGGGTTAATGGGTTTAGAATCCATTAAACTAATCTAACCAATATGAAGTTGCAAAATCAAATTTGAATGCCACATCCAAAATGGCAAAAATGTAATTTTGTTAAGTACGGGGGTATTTCGGTCTTTTGGCGAACCTCCTCATTTGCCTATAAATAGAGGGGCATAGGTGAAAGAGAAAAACCACTAATTCACGTGTTAATCTGATTACTTCGTTAATTGGATTTCTCTCTTTCTCTATTTACGGTTTTTCGATTGGTGAATAGTATTTTACCAAATTTTCGCGGTATTTCAGATTTGGTTTAATTAGCAAATCTGATTGAAACGAATTTTTTGGTGAATAGTGTTTTTGCATAATACTGCGGTTTATAGTATTTCTGGCAAAAGAAATAAACCGCTCTCTGGTTAGTCCTGGTGGATAACTAATAGAGGTATCACACGTGTGATACTCCGAGTCGATTTCTTCTCTCGTGTAGCTCTTCTCGCTTATCTGCATTCCAACTGTGATTTGGAAATAAGGTATAAATTGTTATATTAATCTATTTAATTGGTAAGTAGATTAAAGTTTTTAGAAATCAATTATGGAGTAGATCTGTAAAATAATTAAATGAGGTTTTGATGCCGAAGAAATACTGAAGGTGGACCGCCTTGGAAAGTTTCCTGACATACCTCATTTAATCTGTAGCTTAAGTTAGATGTAAAAATTTTGTTTTACTCTTTCCGGACCTTAAGCAAATAAATGGGTTTGAACCGTCAAAACTCCTAACATACTTAATCAATGTGTTTGAACCGTCAAAACCCAACATTTATTTGTCTAATTTGATTCCATATCATGAATGAATTTAAATGTAATTGAATTTAGTGATAAGTTAATTTGGTTCAAGTTAGATGGTCTCCTCTAAATGAATAGTATTTGATAATTTTGATTTGATTATCCTCTATAATGTCTCATTTGGTTTGTATATCATTCGTTTGAATTTTGAGGACAAAATTCTTTTTAAGGGGGAAAATTTGTAACACCCCGATATACATTTTAAATTATTTTAGACTTATTTATAATATTAGAAAATATTGAAGCTTTTAATTGTAAAATAGACATTTAAATTTATGAAAACATGAGGTGGCTTTATTGTGCCACATAGCTCCTATGTATTAACCCCTCTAAAATATTTGACCCATTAATTGAAGTCTCTATCTTCCTCTCTATATTTGATCAGTTCTTGAGAGAAAAAAATAGAAATCCGAGAATCACAAGAAAAGTGAATTGAGAGAAAAATTAGAAAAATGATAACAAAGGAAATATTTGATAATTATTTTGATACCAATTGTTATTGGATTTGATATCCGATTGGAATTCTGACTACGTCGCGTTGATTTTGAAGAACCATTGCAAGTCGAATTTGATTTCAGAATTGATCGCTATCAGGTAACCAGACTTCTCTATAATATGTGGCTTCGATTTGTATGGTTTATTTGCTATTGAATTGGGTAATCAGATTATGATAGCATATTTAACTGGAATATGGGGTCTAGATACTGAAATTGTTTTTAATGGACTGCAAATACTGGGAATCACCTGTTTCAGGGATTCCAACTAGAATGGAACTGATTTTACTGAAAACCTAGACCTAACTGATATTACCGGTTAAATTTGCATACATAATTTGATTTTTAATTGTGTGAATTAATCCAATCCTGTTGAAATGATTGTTTACTATTATTAAGCCAATTATAGAGAAGCTGCGTCGTTAAATAACTGGTTACTCGACTTTGTAGCTGACTCCATATTGTTTCTGTTTATTTCTATTGCGACGTAGGTTGACAGGACGGCGGATGGATGCGAGGATGTTGTTCTGTCACGTTGCGTGCTCGGCCCGACTGCCAAGGCATGACATGAGTATTGAAGTTTAAGTGCACAAGCAACAATGACTTTCTCTAGATCTGAAAATATGAAATATTGAAGTTGAGGGCGGCTAGAGTGGTACTCCAAACCTTGGTATAGCTTCTATTTATAGAGAGCTAATAAAAAGGAAGTAAGTGGTGCTGACTGTTGCAATGGTACATGGACCATTACAATGGTATGATAATCTGAACTGGTTTAGAGTGCAATGGTAGATAATATTGACAACAGTCCATGACTGTTGCAACAGTTATGCCAACGGTAATCCTCTGGATTGCTTATCGTTAGGTGATGCTTAATATTGATTTTAGCCATCATAGATTCAGCCGAAGATTTATTCCGTTACAATGGTCACTTAGGTTAGTCTCAAGGTTATTTTAATTGTCCTTAATCTTAAGTTAATGCTTTTGCTATCCAATATCTTGTGCTTCATGAATACATCCTCGATGTTATATTGTTGTTCATTAATTCATCATCGATGTGTATTTATTGAATCTTCAATTGTCATGAACCTGCACAATATCTCAAGAAGAAAAAATGTAAAATACAATATATGTATGTTTTCAAATCTAGTCAAAGGAACAAGTCGAGGGCTCCAAAGTCAACAATTATCTAGTTAGATCCTCAAATGGTGAAACAATCTACACAAGTAAAAGGAGTAGAAATATCTACCACTTTATACTTCACTCATTCTGAGATTGGTGAAACATGTCTTAGTGCCACAACATTCGATTCTTGATTGTGAAATCGGAGACTAGGTCATATAGGTAATGATACCATTAGAAAGTTAATTCAATTAAATCTTGTTCGAGGGCTACTAACAAATAAAATAGAAACCAAATGATTATGTGATCCATGTGTAAAAGGTACACTTGATTCATATGGATCTCATAGGACCGGTTAGTACTCTTAAGTTTGACCAAAAAGAAATATGCATTTATCATAATAGATGATTATAGTCGATTTACTTGAGTAATATTTTTACAACATAAAAATGAAGCCTTTAAGAACTTTGAAACATTTTGTAATTGTGTTAAAAATGAAAGAGGTTTAAAATTAAGTAAAATTAGAAGTGATCATGGTAGAAAATTTGAAAATGTACAATTTAGTGAGTTTTGTACAACTAGAGGATATACTTAAAAATTTTCGATCCCTAGAAGACCTCAACAAAATGAAGTTACTAAAAGAAAAAATCGAACCTTACTTGCAATTACCCGAACCATGATAAATGAATATCCCTTAACTCATCTTCTTTGGGCCGAAGCTTTTAATAAATAAAACTCATCATGTAATTAACCATGTAAACATAAGACTATTCCTAAATAAAACTCATTATGAACTTTGGAGAGTTCATAAACCTAATGTGTCACACTTTAGGACTTTTGATTTCAAATGTTTTATACTTGATAAATCACAAAAGATAGGAAAATTTGACCCCAAAGCCATTAAAGGTAGTGGTGTTCATTGGGTCCAGTTTAATCAATTCTGAACCGAACTGAATTAGTCTGGACCACATAATTCAGTTTTTTTAATTAAAATTTTTTAAAACCGAATTATAACTTCAATTTGGTTCGGTTTGGAATTTTCAAAATTGAAATAATTGAACTGACCAAACTTTTATATATTATGAATTTGGTTTGGACCACTCTAGTTTATTTATTAATATCCTGATTTATTTCTTAATCAATTGCTTTAAATACTTCGGTTTATTTCTTAATATTTTAATTTATTTCTTAATATATTCGGTTGATTATAAATAAATTACTTTAAATAAAAAATATTTCAGTTTGAACCGAACAAACTGAACAAACCAAAATAAAATTTGGTTTGGTTCTATTTTTAAAACTGAATTACAACTGTCTAGTTCGATTCAGTTTCAACCGAACTAAACCGATGAAAACCCCTAATTGAAGGTATATTTGTAGGTTACTCTATGACTAGTAAAGTCTATATAGTATATCACTACAGCAGAAATATCCTTTTGCGACTGGCCAAATGGGTCGCAAATGGGTGAATCACCGATCGCAGAAGGTGGGCGCCGATCCCGGATGACCAAAATGGGTCGCAGATGACCCGGTCGTAGTTGCTCCATCACTGATGACTGCCTTGCTGACGTCACCCGTCTCTGAAGGGTCTGGCACCGGTCGCAGATGACCCCTTCAGTGACCGACTAGATCCATCACGAATGCAACATGCTGACGTGGCTAGAGACCTATCAGAGACCGACTGCACGGTCGCAAAAGAGTTCCAAATGGGTCGGAGAAGTTTTTTTTTCCAATTGATACAAAATGTATCAAACAAATATAATATTAAACTCATTTTGTTTATATATTTTTCTCCATTCCGAATTGGTACGAAACGTAATTCACAAGCATTTAACATCAAACATCAAACAATTCACAATCTAACAATACACATAAATACACATTATCTGAATATTCTTTATTACAATTTCAATACATGTGGATATAATATACAATAATATATTATCACAAATTGCGATTTAGACTCATTCAGTACCTAATCAGGAAAAGAAGCAAAATTCCAATTAAAATTGCGATTTAGAGTTGCAAAACATTTGATGGCACAACCTATGAAAGGGCGGCACCCTACAATTAAACATTAATTTCTTTCAGTACATGCACCAATATCTAGTGGTAGATAATAAAATGAACAGGATTAAAAACAGTCCAACCAATATCTAGTGTTGTTGCCTTCTAATAGTATGCTATCCAGTTGAAAAGGTGTCAGCTCAATACATGCACCTAAAATACAAGGTAGAAAAAAAATCACAAAATTTGTAAAATGGTAGAACCAGTTAAAATACATCAAAAAGATAAAATAGCAAAAGATATGACATTTTGTAAAATTTTCTTTGCAAAAGTATTCATATAACCAATCCATGTAAAACTGGAAAATTTAGACCATACCTTCTCTGTCAAATCTAATGCACCACTTACAATTAATTATCCACCTAATTTACAGATATCGCTCACGATCACATAAATCCCTCCAATCCCGAATTAACTCATTCAACAAATAACCCAATTGTTCCAGAAGGGAGTAAAAATCGAACGTAATCAGATTTATGAAAAATATAAAATTTGATAAAGAAATGTACCACAGTGGGCCATCCAGCTATACTTTGAACTTCTTTTAGTCTCCTCTATAAAACCAATCAAATTGAAAAGATTGGTAATATTAACAAATCTATCAATACTTCAAAAAAAGCCAATCAAAATCTCTCAAATTTATCTCATGCCTATGAAAATCAATAAATTGGACATGAATTTCTCTCATCCTGCTATTTGATTATGAAAAGGTATATTATGCAATTCAGCCCATTAATATAGAGAAGCTTTATATGCACATGGCAAGGTGCCAAAACATATATACATTTACTGATATAATGACACATAGATAAAAATGAAATAGGTGCAGACTAATACCTCCTATAGGATCACTTATTGCAAAAGTTGATAAGGAGCTTCATCTCTTACATATGACAGTTTTGAAATCAGGATTGCAAATTGCTTCTTGACCTGAAACAAAATCAAAGAGGAAAAGATTAACTTGGTTTAGTATCCAAATGGCTTCTTGTTTAATTAGTAACAAAATTACACTTTGCTTACAAAGGGTCCACTTGTATTAATTACACATCAAGCACCTTACTGGTAACTATTAAGTAACAGTCCAGATTTCTGTATTTTTTTTCTTTCATAACAAACAATATAACTTGAGGTGAAACATTTAAAATTAATACAGTCTAAATCATAACACATTAAAAAAAAAATGTATCATCACTTGTATACCAGAACTATACATTTTTTTCTAAATACAAAGACAAAATGTTGCATAAAAGGTATACACTTACGTGTTCTTAATGGTTAGCACCTCTTCCATCTGTTCTCCTTTGACCCATTCAATAGCTGAATTTTAGCGTGGAGCTAAAATCAAGACTCAAAAAATAAAGAATCATATTAAATACTGTTAAAAAACACTGATTTTAGGCGCTGGTACCAGACTAGTAATGGATTTTAGGTGCTGGTACCAGACTGAATCATTATCAATTTGGTACTAGATTGGTACTGGTACAAGCATCTCGGTACTGGACAGGGTACACATAACCCCTAAATCACATAAGAAAAAAGAAGAAGAAATCACATAATCACAGTAATCTTCTCTCCGTCCCCTCAGTACTAAGAAAAAAAAATATTACCTTTGGGAAAAGGGGATCAGAGCCAATGGTCAGTGGTCGAACGATCGGTCATCGGTGGTCGGTGGAGAGGAGGAGATCGAGAACGGAGAGGAGGAGATCGAGAACGGAGAGGAGGTGGTCGGTCGTTGAACGGAGAGGACGAGGTCGGTGGAGAACGCAGAGAACGGAGAGGAGGAGCTAGATGATCGGTGGAGAGGAGGAGATGAACGGAGGTGGTCAGTGTGCGTCAATTTCGCTAGAGAGGTAGTCGGCATGCGTCGATTTCGCGACAGAGGTGGCCGGCGTGCATCAATCTCTTTTTTTTTTTGCTAACCTAACACAACACGGAGAGAGATATTAGAGGTAACCTTCTGGGACCAGGCCAAATCGGTCCCAGAAGGGTGTGGGCGCCAGTCCCAGAAGTGTGTGGGCCAAATTCGTCCCCGTTGTTTTTATTTTTATTTTTTTGAATCTTCTGCGATCGGCGATTAAACTGGTCCCAAAAATCGGCTCCAAATAAATAATTTTGTTGTAGTATATATACCTCAACATCGCACTATAATGGAATCCGTACATGTAAAATTTGATAAAAATACTAATAAAATGGCCGAGGAAGAAAATGATTTTGTAGGTATTGAAGATCCTCCACAAAATCAAGAGAATGAGGACACTATAAAGTCCTGCCACGTTAACGTTTTAGTTATTAACATAAATCATTACGAGAGAACATAAAGATTATTATAATATATATATGTAACACTTCATTATGACTAGACACATCTTAGAATTAATGTAAAGAAAGTTTAAGCACTTTGTAAAAGAAGAGTCCAAATGAAAAACCAATCTAATATACACACACCTTAAGTTAGGATTGCACACATAGTTATCTATTAGAAAATATCGTAATAAATATTGTAGAAAAATACAAGCATTTCTAAAATAAATGTTTTCTTACCTGACCGCAACAATTAGGACATAAATATTAATCAAACCTATAATTAAAACCTAGATTTGAACTATCCTATTTTTTATAACCTTCTAAATTGAACTTCAGCTGGATTTTTCAGACAGATAGTTGTTAGTATTCTAATCGCAGCTCACCCATAATAATTTGGAATTAAATGAAATTTAATACCTAAAAAGATAACTTCATGATCTACAACTTTCATGTAGAAGACTATCCCAAATTCTAAGCGTAGGATTCTCCATAAAATTGTAAAGTCAATAAATATTTCAGTTCGGAGACTGTAGACCTTCATCGATCATTTTTATCTTTTCTCCTCACTAGAAATTTCGATTAAGGTGAAACTAATTGCGTTAGAACCGTAACGGAAAAACTTACAACTCTTACATTTTAACCTTCTCCAAATTTCGAACTTATAATTCTGGTTATTTGAATCTTGAAAGACAAACATTAAAATAAAATTCTGTCATGGGCTCAAATCCGAATTTACAATATGTTAGTCCACTAAACTCAAGCCCAAAAATCACAAATCCTCTTCTAAACCTAACCCTACCTTATATAAAGCCCCCTCTCCATAGCCGCGCACCCCCCCTTCTTTTCCCTAACCCTAGCCGCCACAACACCTTTTCTCTCATTTCGGATCTAAACCCTTTCTGGACCCAAACCGGCCGGGCAACTTTTGAAGAGAACCACCGCCTCTACATCCGGATTTTGGAGAAGAGATCAACATGAGAGTTGTAGTGCTCGGCAATATGGAACCGTGAGCGCTGGATTCATTCCGATCGGAGTCTCGACTGTTAAGAACCGTCCAAAACAGTGACTGCTGCGCTTACCCTTCCTAAACCCAAACTCCAAGTAATAAGTTTCTTCTATTATTCATATTTTTTGTTTATATATTGAACCTATCTTTACTATAGTACTCTCTTTATATTATTATACCTTTTAAATCATATCAAACAGTATGTTTATTTTTGCTTCAAAGTTTATAAATATATATATCTTAGTTCTTATATATTTTATCTTTATACTTCACCGTTTCAGTGATATTTTAATCTCTGTAGAATATTTAATATAACCATATTAATTTTTACGAATTGTACTTTAATTATTTTCAACAATGATAATAAAATCGTAATTATTAAAAGGACTTGGTTAAATAAAGTTATGATGCATTATATATATATATATATATAGGAGGGATCAAATGACACCATTTTTTGGTGACATGGAATGACACCGTCCATTTTCAAAGTCTAAACAGTCGATCCAAACCGTTCAACTTGATGGATATGTTAAAATGTGCTTACAGATCAAATTTTACATTTTTCTGAATTTTTTTTTGGTTTATTTAGAGGGGTTCAAAAATTCAACGGTCTGAATATAGCGATTTTGTTAAATACTTAATAAATAGTAAAAAAATTGAGAAAAATGTAAAATTTGATTTCTAAGTTACTCTTAATATATTCATCATATTGAACGGTTTGGATCGACTATTTGGATTTTGAAATTTCAAAAATGGACATTGTCACACCATGTCACCAAAATAGTGGTGTAATCCGATCCCTCCTCATATATATATATATATATATATATATATATATATATATAGGACGTGGCTACGGTACTATGGGTAGCTAAGAGGCCTCCATGCTACGGCTCGGATTTTGAGTTCTCAAAATCCTAACGGTCGATCCAAACCGTTCATCTTGTTCTCCATATTAATATGTGCTTGGAGACCAAATTTTATATTTTTCTGAATTTTTTTACTATTTATTAAGCCACTTTGAAAACCTCTGATCCAACGGTGGCTTAACCCAACAGTAAAACCAGAAACTACCGTTGGATCAGGGGTTTTCAAAGTGGCTTAATAAATAGTAAAAAAATTCAGAAAAATGTAAAATTTGGTCTCCAAGCACATATTAATATGGAGAACAAGATGAACGGTTCGGATCGACCGTTAGGATTCTGAGAACTCAAAATTCGAGCCATAGCATGGAGACCTCTTAGCTACCCATAGCACCATAGCCACGTCCTATATATATATATATATATATCATAAATGGATTTTCATCTCTGGTTATTAAATAGCTATATTCTAATTATTCTGTCTTTTCATCTCTGATTCTTAAAATGGATTTCCAAGTAGGTCTTAAATAGCAAAATATATTAAGTATCATAGAAAAGTATTGTCAAGCAATGTTAAACAGAGTTATGTTTGTAATTTAGGTTTGAATCCCGAAGTGTTAGAAGAGCGGAAGAATGAATAAATTACTACAATAACAGGTGCAGGTTTCCTAGACTTTATAAAACTATTTTACTTTCCGATTGGTCATTCAACTATTTATTATTATTGCATTTGTTGGATTTATGCATGTTGTTTTCGAACCAATCGACTTGAGTAGACATAAATATTTTGCATGAAATGATAGGATTCATATATTGACCAATGGACTTGCATAAATAGGATGTGTTGAGCATGGCATGAACTGTGTGATTGAATAAATGTAAATGTGCTTTGAAAACAAACGAATATGGTAATTGAACAGGGGCCAATATGCTTGCATATTGGGATGTATACATTGGGTTTAGTTTCGACTGGACCCCTCATTAACGTGACTGTAGGCGAAAGCGGTCCTGTCACGGATGTGATTGTAGACTGACGCGGTCCCTTCACGGACGTGATTGTAGGCGCAAGCGGTTCTTTCACGGACGTGATTGTAGGCAGAAGCGGTCCTATCACGCCAAGACCTAGCGGCATATGAATTCACTGTCTAGTGAGGCAAACGAACAAGATTAACGGATTTTTCTTTAAATAAATGAAAGTAAATGAATGAAGTAACAATAGGATATGCATTGCATTGGAAGAAGCATACGCACTTGATTTATGTATTTTCATATTTGTGAATATAAGTAAATGTTTTAAAAGCTCTAGGCTGGAACTAAATCCCGCACTGAGAGAAGGTTCGATCTCTCACCCGTTCCATTTTTATGTGGGTTCCAGGTAATAAAGCCGAAGGTCTTCGAGCAAGGACAAGAATGAGACTAAGCGAGAAGGCTTATGATTAATAAATTGCCACATGTTGTTTAGTTTTGTTTCCATGATTCAATAATTGATACATTGAGTCGGCATGGCACTGTTGTGTTGATAGCCATGTCGGTCGTGATCATTTGTTTAACTCTTTTGCTTATGAAATAAATGTGGCTTTATTAATATTTTTATTGATAATGTATGTGATGTGCACACACCTTACGTAGAAATACGTGGCGAGTTGTCCCGGGGTGTGACAGACACGAATATAAACAAGTAAATTCCACTTGATGCAACAAATGATGTACCCACTAATGAACCTCAAACACTACACATTTTCACAAATGAAGAGACTCATACAAACCCTTCATCTCGCGAGCCATCAACTGATGAAGAATATACTCCTCTAGAGCCTCAAGAAACTCAAGAAGATACATACCAAATACCCAAAATTCTAAAGGAAGTGTCATCTCACCCTCTTACTAATGTCATGGGTAACCCTAGAGAAAGTGTTAGTATTAGGTTGGGTTTACAATAAATGATTGCTTATTGTGCATTTGTATCTCAAATAGAACCTAAAAACTTTAAAGATGCAAATAGTGAGGATAATTAGATATGTGTTATGCAAGAGGAACTTGCTCAATTTGATCGTAACAAGGTGCGGGAATTAGTACTAAAACCTAAAGACCGTATGATTATCGATACAAAAATAAATTTTAAGAATAAAAGGGATGAAAATTGTAATATTATTAGAAAAAAAGCCAGATTTGTAGCACAATGATATACTCAACAGGAAGGTATAGATTTTGATGAAACCTTTCATCAGCTTCTGTGGCTCGTCTAGAATCCATTATAATGTTTTTGGCGTATGCCGCTCATAAAGGTTTTACCTTATTCCAAATGGATGTTAAAAGTGCATTCTTGAATGGATACCTAAATTATGAGGTTTTTGTACAACAACCCCCCGTTTTGCTGACCCAAATTATCCATATCATGTTTACAAACTTACCAAAGCATTATATGGACTCAAACAAGCCCCTAATGCATGGTAGGGTAGACTTAGTGCACCTTAATTAACAATGTATTCAATAGAGATAAAAATGACACAACTTGTTCACCAAAAAGAAAGGGAAATTAATTCTCATTTTTCAAATCTATGTGGATGATATCATTTTTGGTTTACCTAATGCGGCACTTGCCAAGAAAATTTTAAATTTAATGCGTAGTGATTTTGAGATGAGCATGATGGGTGAACTCAAGTTCTTTTTGGGGTTACAAATCAAATAACTCGAGAAAGGGATATTCATAAGTCAAACCAGGTATGCAAAAGAATTAATCAATAAGTTTGAGATGTCGAATAGCAAGCTGAGTTCAACTCCTATGGCCATTTTCGCAAACCTTGATTCAGATCCAAGTGGACAACCCGTCGATATCACTAAGTACCGAGGGATGATTGGTAGTTACTTTACTTAATGGCTAGTAGGCTCGATATTATGCATGTGGTGTGTTTGTGTGCTAAATTTTAAACCAATCCCAAAGAATCACACAACACAGCCATTAAATGAATTTTAAAATACATTAAGGGTACTATAAATCTAGACCTATGGTATGGTAAACAAACGAATCTAGATCTCATAGGATACACTGATGCCGATGATCACGTTGATAGGAAAAGCACAAGCAGGACTTGTTAATTTCTTTGTGGGTCACTAGTGTATTGGTCAAGTCAAAAGTAAACTTCGGTCAGCCTCTCCACTATGAAAGTTGTGTATGTCGCGGTCGAAAATTGTTGCACACAAATACTATGGATGATTCAAACTCTAAAATATTATGAACTTAATTTCCATAAAGGTCCTATCATGTGTGACAGTACAAACACAATCCAAATTTCAAAGAAGCATATTCTTCATTCCAAAACTAAACACATAGGGTACGTTTGGATGACACGGGAATAACTACTATTTCTAGCGAGCTATTCTCACTATTTCACGTTTGAGTAAAAAAACGCTATTCTCAATGCAAGGAATAGGTCGGATTAGCTGCTATTTCGCAATTCCTATGAAATGTTGGGTTAGCGATTATTATGAATTTGGAGTTAACGAGCTATTTCGAGCTATTCTTTGTTTCATCCAAACGTACCCATAAAAATTAGACATCATTTCACTATGAATCATATTGAAAAAAGGGACATTGAACTAATTCATGTGGACACTAAAAATCAAATAGCTAACATTTTCACCAAACCATTAAGTGCTCAACAACACAATGAGCTTCGATTTAAATTAGGAATACACTCCTTAGAAGACTAAGTTACTTAGTTATAAACAAATATTATTAAGCAAAAAATATTTAAATTGAATAACTTCAAAATCTAACCATAATCGACTAACTTAGGTCTACCATTGTAACAGTATGGATACTATTATAACAGCCTCCCATTGTTAACTGTCATCCTGATTGTCAATTTAATTTGTTCTGTTAACTGTAAGATTTCTTCGCTAACGAGATCATTATAACGGTCCCCAGCGTCATAACATAATTTGTTGGATTTTTTACCCATTTTCCATTATTTCTTCTTCCAAAACTTTCCATATTACAATTTTTGAATATTCTGTCCAAAATTCTGAAGTACTTCCAAATTTTTGGCTTTCCATATTATTTCAAATTCAATATTAGTTGCCTTACATTCAAAGAAGTGAAATCTTAATCACATCTCATTCACTCCTTATTTAAGGTACAACACTTGAAAACCAAATCATAGCAGAATTTTACCTCTCTTCTCCTCATTTTCACTAATTTCTATAATAATGTCTTCCAATTGGTCCAAGACTCCCAAAATGAGTACTCATTCGACTCGTATCTCCCTAACCTTGAGTCTGATGCCGATTCCCATGTGGAATACTTCATTTGCCTCGCATGCAAGAGAGACGGCATGTCTTGAAGGATGTTTACATGCAATGACTACACATAGCATTCCATCCTCGTGTTCTCATCAAGCCTACCAATCCTACCGATATAAGGTACCGCTTGTTTGTGTGTATCAATTGCAAGTACATCTGTGAGATGAGCAACAAAAGGAAGAGAGAGCCATAGGAGGAGATCAACAAGGAGAAGGCTAAGAAGCCGAATGAGGAAATAGAAATTGAACCAGAGAAAATTGAACTCGAATCTAAACCTAAGGAGAACTAGTTTATTAGGATTTAGAAGAGTTTAAATCTATTTAGCTTAACATTTATTTCTTGCTATCTTTTCAATTTCATGCATGATGTATCCTAGGATTTAATATTAACTTTTGTATTTTATTTTAGAATTGTGTCTCCTAGTGAACATCATTATTATTGACTCAACCCTCTAATTTCAATATTCCAACTAATTGAGAGACAATTCAATTTGAGCATTATCAAAATTTCAACATACTCTTATCTAAAAGAACAAAAATGATCGAATTATCAATTTAATTTCAATATTTATTTAATACTAATCTATTATTTAAATTAATATTATATTACATTTAATATTTATTCTAATATTTTATCTAATACTAATCAAGTATATTATTTAATATTAATTAAATATTTAAACTTACTCTAATTGAGAGGAATGAAAACTATTTTTTTGTATTAATATCACTAATCTCACTAGCTCTATTTTTGCTATTCCACCATATTTATAGGTTAGTAGAATGAAGTTATTTTTGAGTTAATCTAATTTTCTAATTTGTGTTTAGATCACCATATTTTGAAAATAGTGAAGCTAATCCAAAATTAACTCTATTCTCAACCCAACCAATCACAACCCAAAAGAAAACCAAGTTGTTTTTGCCACTAACAATTATCAAAAGATGAAGTAATAGTTTTGAGAAAAAAAAAGGGATAAAGCCTTTCTCATTTTATTATTGCAAGTAATTACAAGAAGTCAAAAAATAGAAGCACAAATGAAAAAATAAAATAAAATTAGACTCGAGAGGATGAGGCTTCTACAAAGATCTATATATAAACTGAAAAGGAGAAATGAAATAAGTACATGAATATATCCGATCAATGAATTGCCGCTTTTCAATGTGATGATTTTCTTTTGAACTCTTCCAAATATTCTATTGCATCTTTCTTTCTTTATCTTTTTTTAAAATTGCCATATCAAGATGCATGATCATGTTGGATTAAAGTAACGTTGCTTCTGCCAAACACGTTGTTAGTAGATAAACAGAACCTATTCCCACTGAGGAGAAGAACGCATGCATTTGCAAAATTGCATTGATGAAATAATTGTTGCGCATTTTTCATTTCTTGGTTGCATAGAAAGCATATATTCACACGATGTAGAGGTGAAAACGGAGCGGAAACAGAGCAGATAGTGATAAAATTATATCCATATATCTTTTTTCATTTTTCGGATACGGATACGGATACAGATACGGAGTAGATATTAGACATATCAGACAGATACGGATATGAATCCGGATAAAATCGGATATTTATTAAAATAATACAAAAATATTAAAGTTCATAATATTTATCTAATTATAATAGTGAATAACATAAATTTTTCACAATATATATTAAAATATATAGTATATATCTACTGCTCAGATATGGATAATTGAAACGTAAAACTATATCAGTATTCTTATTCATACAGATATTTGGATATCCACATCTAAGTTTTCGAATGCGGATCGGATATTATCCATATCGTTTTCACCTAACAGGATGTCATTTCTTTTTTCACCAAATCATCAAATTGCCAGTATCCTATTCCATATCAGTAAAACACCTTCTCAGAAAAATTTCCACAAAATGATGTATTAGAGATTTAGGTACGGATCTGGTCGTGAGGAAGGTGTACACAACTCTGCAACTAAGGCCGTGCTCAGAACAACCAGACAAAAGTGTAAAGCATGCAAGTCTATTCGTGAAGGTGGACATATTCCTTTGTTTATTTTTTATATGCTTGTCTAAAGCATAGTATACTGTTATTCCTTGGTCAAGGGAGGATGTGTATAGATTGTTTGTATTTTATTTTGAGGACCCCCTCAATCATGTTCACACAAGAGGAAAATCACTTTTTCTATTTTTACAATCCTGATAAAATTTTCATTGTTAGACTATCTATTTTGTTGGACAACACATCTCTGAAGTTACTTCTCGATTATATTTGAATTATAAGAAAAAAAACAAATCACGATCAAGAATGTAAAAATAGCCATTATCAAGTGACCCCTCCTCATATCATAGAAAATTGTTATATTGGGCATAGTTTTTAACTACACTTTGTCATCAGAATATTCAGCTTACAATGAACCCCAAAATTTACCACAAACGTTCTTCTTTACATAGCTAGGTGGCAGATACTGTCTTTTCAATGAACAGGTATACTATCTTCATTTTTCTTTCAAGCTAAGCGAAGCTCCAACTTTACAGAACAGTCCATATACAGCACTCAAAGTCTCTTCAAGTAATACATACAACAAGCCTAAGCTAAACTTTGTTGAAAGATATATGTGATATTTACATTTACTAAGAAGGTAAAAAATACAAAGCAACTCAAACCAGACAGAGTGCAAAACGAGTGCTAGATCAAGAAAGCATCTTAAAAGTCATTGATTTCCTTGCTTTCTTATCTCATTTCTGTTATAATTTGTAGAAGTTCCCTCAGTTCAAAATCTGGCCTTCTGGTTTTCTCTGGTCACCTTGCTTATTGAAGGAATCTTTGCAAAAACATTGCCGAAATAATCAAACAACGATGGACCAGACTGAAGTCGCACCAAATGTGTCCTGTATGGTATCAGAAAACTCCTCAAACCTACAAAAATAAGCAACTACTTATGTTCAATTTTCCTGTCCAGAATGAAGTATCAGACAACCCAAACTTCATGTGTTCACAAATCAATTGCCCTGGATTTAGTCATACTTTGAACTACACGACTGTTTAAGTAAACAAGGTTTATCATTGCTGGCTTAATTATATTTCAGCTCATGGGTAAGAGTGAAACCATTGACCAAGAAACCCAACTAAGCATAAAATAAATTAAACATGCACAAGAGAATGAAAATAAAAAGAAGGAGAATGGTTATCTCCAAGTGCATCAATACTTCTTGGGAGGTACCCAAAGATCCATACAATGGTCATATCTGCTGCCAGTTTTGTGACGATTATACAATTATTCAACCTGAATCATCATACTAAAGTCAATTGGTCCACATCTAAAACCTCGGATAATAATGTACGGAATTTAATCCAGTATGAATTATCCTTTATAAATCTGACAGCCTGGACTGGATAATGTCAATAAACATACTGGTACTGTGGTACAGAAGCTCTGACAGCCTGGACTGGATAATGTCAATAAACATACTTAGCAAAGCACGTGTTATTTTGGTATTTGGTTTCACCATTTCAAGGTTCAAACCTGGGACTCCTAGGTTATTTCAAATTGAAAACTGTTAAAACTTTAATTAGTTTATAATTGTAATGCCATTTTATATCTCATAATTTCCTTCTCATTTTAAAAGACACATTACCACAAACTTGTACCAGTAGAACAGGAAAAATAACTCAAGCAACAGGAAAAAAATAAAAAATAAATAATACTAAGTTACTAACCAGCAATGCACATGGCTCGGTATATGATAGACATGTGGGCCCCGCCTTTGGTCGCCATGCGGGGTCTCTCGAGGCACTCAAGAAACGCAAGGTCTGCCTTGAGAAGCTTGGCCTGATCATGCGTATCATACCCGATATCATGGCAATAACAGCAGTGATCCAACCAATCTATCGGCCTCCTGTCCCAGAGCATCGACCCCGCTTCCTTCCCACTCGACCAATTGGGCCCACAGTAATGGCCGTATCGGGGAAACAACCGCGAGAGCAAGGCGCGGGGCCCACCGTGCCACGGTACTTTGGCAACGTATGGGCGAAATAAGGGAACGGTGCAACAGGTCGGCGGTGATGGATCGGTGACACTGACAGGTGGGACCAGAGGAACTGATGGCGCGAAGGAATTGAAGGAGAGGATGTTTTGAAGAGAAGCTTTTAGATTGGAAACGAAATTAAATGGTTGGGGTTGGGATTGGTCGGAGCGTAGTGGCGGCGATTGTGGAGTTGGAGCGGATTTGAGAGAAAGGGGAGGGGAGAGGCGAAAGAAGTGGATATTTAGCGCAGGGGGCAGCGCCATGGGAGGAGGGTTGCTCCTCCCCATCCGATAGTTTCTGGAGGTTCCACAAGGAAAAGGCTGGAAAGCTGCGAATTTGGTCGGGAGAAAAGGGGGGAAGACGAAGGATATGATGTGGCGCTTTCCAGTCTAGATATGAGTTGTCTCTTACTGTCCCACGGCACCAAATAACAGTTCGGATAAGGATAATCACCTGGTTTGTCTCCATTTAGAACATCTAACTATCTAAGAAGCTGTACAGGGATAACACAAATACGACACATACCAGGTCACAAACTTCCATTTTGATGTAATGATCGTCCGTCATTGTAACCTCATCATCATTATGAATCTATGATATACACGCCACCGATTGACAAGCCAGCCGCATCGTCTGCATTAACTCAAAAGAGTATTTTTGAGTTAACGATCTTGACCGTCTGATTTTGAACGAAATCAATCTGACCACAGATTATAAATCAGGAGCTCTTTAATATTAGTGTGGATCTAGTCCATACGGATCGTAAAGTGAATCACACGGTCCTAATACATTGACTTGGAAGATTCTTTTTTGAGTTAATGCAGACGATACGATCTCTTGAAAAGCGATACCAAGTTGAATTCGTATCCTCTGAGATATCTCAAACTTTGCGTGACTTTATGGAAAATCTTAACCGTTTAAAGATGTTCTACACGAATCTTAAAGTCCACATGACACTGACCCCTACATCACCCCCGAATAGGCACCGGACACGTCGGTCACGCAAAAGTTGAGATATCTCAGAGGATACGCACTCATACGAAGTTCCCGTTTCAGATCCAGCGCAATACGAGTGCGTATCCTATGAGATATCTCATATTTTGCGTGACCGACGTGTCCGGTGTCTATTCGGGGGTGACGTAGGGGCCAGTATTATTTTAGCTTTGAGATTTGCGCAGAACGTATTGAAACGTTTAAGATTTTTCGTAAAGTCATGCAAAACATGAGATATCTCAGAGGATGCGAATTCGCGCAATACCTGTCTGAGGACAATGGGAATATGGGATCGTGGGAAATAAATCTGCTGTGATTATGTGGGAATAGCAGGAGGTTGTGATTTCAAATACTAGCCGTTCAATTTTTTTGAGATTCATGCATAAAAAAGTATCTGCTTTTAGATTCGAGCATAAAAAATTGAATGGTTAGATTTTGAATCACAGGTTTCTGCTATATTCACATAATCACAGCAGATTTATTTCCAAATAAGTAGAATGGCGAATTACGTTAGCTTCAAAACTTAATTTTAATAAGAGTGGGGTTAAAATGTACCCTCCTTTTTGTGCTTCAAACGTGCATCCTTCTCTCGTTTTTTCATTTTTAAAATTCAAATAGTTGATTTGAATCTACTAACGTGTTCTACATATTAAAATGTGCTTGGAGACCAAAATTTACATTTTTTGGAAATTTTTTACTATTTTTTCAGAATTTTTGAAAATCATCACTGTGCTGAATTTTTTATTATTGTTAAGTTTAATAAAAAATTCTGAAAAAATAGTAAAAAATTTCCAAAAAATATAAAATTTGGTCTCCAAGCACATTTTAATATGTAGAACACGTTGGTAGATTCAAATCAACTATTTGAACTATAAAAATAAAGAAACGAGGGAATGATGCACGTTTGGAGCACAAAAAAAAGGGTGCATTTTAACCCCACTCTTTTAATAATTAGAATTGCGAATCCAAGTAGCTAATGTGATTTGTATATCATAATATTGTAGGATACACAATTTTGTTACTTGTAGATTTTTTTTTAAATGATTATATTTGATAGGAAAGTATTTTTATTCTTTATTTTTTTAGGTTCATCTTTCAGTATTCTAAAAAAAAAATAGTGAATACTTATTAAAAAATAAATTTGGTATAATATGAGATTAAGATATGTAAATCGCATGCGAGATGCAAATGGATTCCACTGTATGAGTACTTATTAAAAAAATATTGTTGTACCTACATTTCTAGAGAAAAAAAATTAGCAGATCCACCTACTTGCTAATTTGACACGTATAGACCAATTCGTATTCTCTGACCTCACATATCTGTTATTTTAAGATATATCAAATTAGATGGTTTTACAAGTAACTCAATATATAAATTTTCATACTTTTTTAATTTAAGCAAAATATATATATATATAATAGCTATCTTGTAAATCATTGAATCTAGAGCTGCAAACGAACCGAACCAAATCGAATTGGGCATAGTTCGAATTCGAATTTGAAATTATTTCGAACCGAACTCAGTTCAAAATTTAAATAGATTTCAAACCTAAAAGGTCAGTTCGAATTTGGTTCGGTATAATTCAAACTAGTTCGATTTGATTCGAAATTAGTTCGAAATTGAAAGCTTAAAGCTTAAATGGAAATAAATCTGCTGCGATTTCATAAAAGAGGAGTGATTTTAAAGCTTAAGGTCATGTTTGGTTGTGGAGTAAAGCTAAACCGGATTAAATTTCTTACTCCAAGCTAAACCGGAGTAAGCTAATCACGTTTGGTGGAGTAAGTTAAACCACCTCTCTCGGTGGAGTAAGTTAATCCGGTTTAGCTCACTTCTTACTCCATCTTAAACCGCCTACATTACTTCTCGTTTGGCTCCTTAAGCGTGGAGTAAGGGGTTTACTCCACCCCTTACTCCACAACCAAACATGGCCTAAAGCTTCGAGTTCATGGAAGAAGAGCGAGGAGGGAGGAGAGAAGAGGTTTTCGGGCTTGCAACTTCGGGAGAAATAAATCTGCTACGATTCCAAATCCCTCCCTTCATTTGTTTAGAGATTTGTACATAAAAGGTAACTCTTCTTTGAGATTTGCGCATTTTAAAATTTGAAGGGAGGGATTTGGAATCGCTGCAGGTTTATTTCCTAACTTCAGGAAGGAGGGCCCCACGCATTGAATG
This sequence comes from Carex pumila, assembly GCA_033356055.1. Taxonomy (NCBI): domain Eukaryota; kingdom Viridiplantae; phylum Streptophyta; class Magnoliopsida; order Poales; family Cyperaceae; genus Carex; species Carex pumila. Next base: position 351,252 of record JARJHM010000089.1, read on the forward strand.
CGCTCACAGGAAATTCGGCCACGATTCGCTAGTACGCATTGAATGCGCCAAGATTAGCTACAGCGTAAATGAATTGGGCCCACGAATCGAACTACAGCGTAAACCAATTGGGCCTGGTTCTGCACTACAGCGTAAACAAATCGAACTGGGCTAGATTCGCGAACCACACGAATCGAATTGGGCCTGGTTCGAATTCGAAATTGAATTAATTTCGAATCGAACTGGTTTGAATTAATTTCGAACCGAACTACTTTCGAATCGAATCACGAATCTCGAATTTTTTGTGCACCCCTAATTAAATCAATGCAATCTTTTACAGGCTTTCAACCAAAAAACAAATCTTTAAGGGAAAATTGGTTATTTGCCACTCCAAAACTTTCAAATTATAAAAAAGCCATTCCGAAATTTGAAATTGTAAAAATGTCACTCCAAACTTCATTAATTTGTAATTTTGCCGCTCCAAATAATTAATGACTAAAATACCCTTCCTTCTTCTTCTCCTACCATGGTGAAAATAACAAGCAGACAAACAGATGGTTTCTATAACTTTTATAGGGGTACAACTCCTCTCCAATTTCTTGGTAATCTTTTGTCATATATTAACATAAATAATTTTTTAACTATCAGGTTAATGTTGCGTTATACGACCTGGTGAAGGTGCGAGAAACAGAAATATTATACATTTATTATTTATTTTTACATTATTTTATCATATATATAACAGGAGAAAGAGATTCTTGGAATTTATGCTTCTGATGATTGAACGACTGCTCTGAGCTTAAAATTTCATTTTCAGTTGTCTCCGTCTAACTGAAACTGGAGACTGGTTTAGGCACATTCCTAAGCCGGCAAGTTAATTTGTTTTTACTGAGCTGATCATATGCTAGTTTATTTACATTCAAATTACCTATCTGAAATTACAAGTTGAACGATAATTTATTTGAAACATTAAATTTTAACGATTGCTCTTTCAATTTTTCAATTTACAATAAATTACCTGATAGTTAAACAATTAATTTATGTTAATATATGATAAAAGAGGACAAGAAGAAGGGAGGACATTTTAGTTATTAATTATTTAGAGTGATAAAATTATAAATTAATGAAGTTTGAAGTGACATTTTTACAATTTAAAAATTTTAAAGTGACAAATAACTAATTTTTCCAATCTTTAACCATTCCACCTTTTACTATTTCAATAATCCATTTAAAAAACCGCAAACCAAACCGATGACGACGGGTTCTCCTTCTCTACAAAAATAAATATGCTTTTTCACAAGAGACAAAGGAAATAATTATCTAAGCCGACGAAAATCCTCATTTAAATAAAAAGTAACACTATTTCAGTACTATTTCCGGATCTGTTAAAGGAATTCCGGCCATTTTTATTAATACACTCTAAAAAAGTTAATTTTAAAAAAAACTCGTGTTGAATTTTTTTTCATAAATGTTCCGATCGCTGAGCCCACAGATGGCCTAAAAAAGTCACCAGACTGCCCCTTGCAGAGGCGGGCCACACCTCTACTAGACTGCTCCCTGCAGGGGCGGACCACAACTCTAGCTGACCACCCGGGACAGGGGCGGTCCACTAGGGACCAGACTGCCTGTGGTCCGGGCGGTCCTCTTTTTTTTTTTTTTTTTTATAGAGATCTTAATATTTTGAAGTGATGTCATAACTCTTTAAAACTTTGATTTGGTTTGTCAATTGGATATCACAAATTTAAAGATAACACTAATTAAGGACTTGGCATTGATTCAAAAATTTCCAACCTCTGACAACTTATTGGTCCTCTTCTTTTTATTTCTGGTACTAAAACAACAGTTTAGAGCTACTAAGATATATTAAAATCTCAAATTAGATCTCTGTCCATGCACAATGCATCCTAGACTGACATCTGGTATGGCACCAAGTCCAAACTCAGCAGCCAAGCACTAAAAACATCAAATTTGATATCTTCTGGTAAATCAGCAAGTCTGGACTGATACAGGAACCAAACTTCAAAGGTGATTACACTAGCATGTAGAGTATTAAAAAATTCATAGAATTGACACAAATTTCAATTTATTTTGATTTTTATACAATTAGTTATGAATTTCCAAAGTTTGGATTTTGAAAACTTTAAACAGCTATAACTTTGACTAGGAAAATTGGATTTATGCGTATGACCACTTTTCAGAAAGGGAGGGACGAGACGGATCCGAATATCACTCGGGGACTATCCCCAAATATTGAAAGCATTAGAATTTAAAAAAAAAATGTCATTTAGTACCTCAAAAATTCAATTTAAGTTTTCAGTAGGTATACAACGATCGATATTTTGTTTATAAACGTCGTTTGGATTTTTTTTATAAACTCATTTTTTATAATATATGTATATATAATGTAATATATGTATATGTATATATAATATAATACATGTATATATGATAAAGTTTAAGTTTAAGTTGTAATAATGGTATATATAATACATGTATATATATGTATATATAAATTTATTTTTGTTATTTGAAGTTTAAGTTATAATAATGGTATGCGTTTGTTGGACAGACTGGTACTATCAAGCGATTAATTGGGAATAATCGGTCATAATCATAAATAATCGGCCGATTAGTCAAGAAAATCCGTGATAGTTTGATTGCCACCAATGACTAATTATCAGCCAGCTAATAAGTCTAAATAGTCGTTTTTTACAACACTGATTTAAAGTATCATTATTTATTCTTTTAAAAAAAAGTATCTTTATTCTCAAAAGTTTTTGGAAGTACATTACTATTTGTGAATCATGTACTAAAGAATTTTTTTTAAATAAATTAGTTTTTTCATTACTTGATTAAAATTAAAGTGTAAGGTAACTTACAATATTTTTGGGAGTCATTTAATCAAATGTTAGACTACAAGAAACAACAAGCCCTTTTTTTCTATTGTAGAGTGGTAGCTTTTTTGATATGTTTTACGTCTGATTCAAATTAACAAATAACACAAGATTATGCATATGTTCGTTAAACAGATCGCATATTATACTCGGGATTATTTTTAAAATTAACTTCTTTTTTTAGGTATTAATAAAAATGGCCGAAGAAATTCATAGCGTGACCTATTTGAGTATGTATGAAAAGGACGTGTCCGATATAAAAGGAATTCGATAGCATTCGGTCTTCGCCTCTGACTGAGAAATGCAATTATAATATCCTTTTTGATATTATATCTTGCTACAAGCAATCAACCACTTAATTATAAATATAATTTGTTGCTATGTCCAGCGCTGCTAAGTCTTGCATGTTACTAGCATCCAGCTAATACTAAAACAACTTAATTAGGTAAGTAGGTATTTTTAAATCATGTATTTACAAGAACAAAATAGTTATAAATTGGGATGTGTGAGTTGTCTTTGTTTGTCACCGATCAAATTTTATAATATATATATATATTACAAGAGAGGAGGGATTTACTTATACCGGTTTTTATAGCACTAGATTACATCTTAAATTTTTAAAATTCAAACATTTGATTCAAATAGAGTGGAAAAAACGTGCCGTGTCATAGCTTTGGTCTTGTGCCATGCCATGACCAAAATGTGAAGGAGTGGTCACGGAACGCGAGTCACGCCGTGACTCGCGTGCCATGTCCAAACGTAACTGGTCACATTTAACTATTTTTTTATAATTTAAGTAAGTTTCTTCAAGATTCACCATTTTATTAAGACCTAATGGTCCTAATTACACGTGACTCGCATGATTACGTACCGTGACCGAATCTTTCGCGTGCTATGCCGTGACCAAAATGTCAAGGGGTGGTCACGGCACGGAACAGTAACACAAGCCGTGCCGTAACCGTGTTGTTCTGTGACGGAGCCAGCTCTGTTGTGCCATTTTTCCCACACTAGATCCAAACTATTCAACATGATGGATATATTAAAATTTGTTTGCATATTAAATTCTAAATTTTTTAATTTTCTTTACTATTTATTAAGTATTTTACAAAATCGTGTTTTCAAATTATTGAATTTTTGTATCCATCTTAATAAATAATAAAATTTATTTAAAAAATATAAAATTTGATCTGCAAGCACATTTTAATATATCAATTATTTTTGAATGGATTGAATCAACTGTTTGAATTTAAAAAATGTAGAATATAATTTGGTGTCACTAAAAAATAATGTAAGTGGCTCCTCATATTACAATATTACGAAAAGAACTTGTATTTTATTTTTATTTTTTGCAAAGTAAAGAACTTGTATTTTATATAGACGGAAAGAGGTACGAGGGGATGAGTAATGAGCATGACATTGTACTTTTATTTTTAAATAATTAGTTGGGTTTGATTAGGAGTGGAATAAGGAAATTTTGAATAGTGCGAGACGAGACTTTTCAAGTGATTTTTTTGAATGAAAATGAAGGTCAATACCTCTATGTTAATTTATTAATGGTTAAAAAAAGCTACATAGAAAAGAAAATTTAAAACAAGAAAGAGTAAGGAAGAATGGGAAAGAGGAAAACACACTCAGGAGATTTTAGCGCATGTCATGGAAAAAAAATGCGAAAACATCAAAATGATACAATAAAGTAATTGTGGGATGTTGATTATTTTAATTCATTAAAATATAGTAATTGAATAGGGCTGGTAATAACAATAATAATTCTATTGATAATAATAATAATAATAATAACAATAATTTGATATTGAGGTAAATAATAAAGTTATAAGGTACATTTAAAAATAATTCTATTGATAATTTGATATTGAGGTTGGTATCAACACAATAATAAAGTTGATAGAGTGAGGGCGTGAGGTTATGGTAATATTACGGCCATTTTTATTAATATCTCTAAAAAAATAAAAATTTTAAAAATAACTCTATGTATCATTTTTTTTTTATTTCTGTCCTGACTGCCTGGACTTCGGGCGGCCCATAAGGCTAGTGAGGCGCCAGTCCCTGAGGCGCCCCATAAGGCCAGTGAGGCGCCAGCCCCTAGGGAGCCCCATGTATATTTTTTTAGAGAAATCTTAATATTTTGATTTGAATAATTTTGTGAAAAAAAAAGTTTTCTTATTTAGAGTGTATGCCAAAAAATAAAATATTTGATATATTTACGAAGTGATGTTGTAAATTTTTATAACTTTAATTTTTTAATTTTTATTTTTTTGATAAACTTTGATTTTATTTGTCATTTGAATATCACAAATCTAAATATAATACTAATTAAGGACTTGGCCTTTATTATGATTTTTATAATATATGTATAATATACACATATACACATATACATATACTAGTATTTTGATTTAAATAATTTTGTGAAGAAAAAGTTTTCTTGTTTAGAGTGTATGCCAAAAAATAAAACATTTGATATATTTATGAAATGATGTCGTAACTCTTTATAAATATGATTTTTTATTTTTTATTTTTTCAGTGAACTTTGATTTTATTTGTCAGTTATATATCACAAGTCTAAATATAACATTAATTAAGGATTTGACCTTTATTATGATTTTTATAATATATGTATAATATGCACACACACACACAAACATACACACACATATACACATATACTGATATATACATATACACATATACACATATACATATACATATACACATACACATATACATATACATATACAAAGCTACATATATACACATACTATTTTAATAGCTCTAAACTACTATTTTGAATAAAGTCCAAGTCCTCAATTAGTGTTATATTTAGACTTGTGATATCCAACTAACAAATAATATTAGTATACACATACACATACACTTTTGCTTTGGTCCATAAGACAATTATAATTTAATAGTAGTCAGTAACAAAAAAAGGTAGAAGATTACAATTCATGCAACATATATACATATTGCCTTTTGTATACATGCAATCCTATGTGATAAAACATAACATATACTCCTCTAAATCCAATACAATGTTTGTATAAAAGTTATGTCCTTACCACTTAGTAACCATGTGATCAAGGTTTGGCTCAAATTGCCAAAATGCTTGGTTATGATCTAGTTTGGACCGAAATTTCACACAAACTAAGGCGTATTAGATCTAACATATCAATAAAAGAGTATGCATGTGATCCATGACATGATGTCTCTTGGTTAAAGATCTCTAACATATTGCATCTCCAAATGACATTCATCAACATATACATGCATACATAATAAAAAAATAAAAATTCTTAGTTAAAATTTTCGTTCAAAATTTTAAGAAATATTTATACATAAAATTAATTGAATATGTATAACTTTTATACGAACCACTGAAAATCAATTTCGTAAAAAAAAATTATTACATATTATATGAATTTACGACATCACTTTATAAATATATTCAAATGTTTTATTTTTTGGCATACACTCTAAACAAGAAAATCTTTTCTTTACAAAAGTATTTGTTCGCACAGAATATATGTTACAAAGTTTCAGTATAGCAAGCTATACCTTTTAAACCTTTGTTATACTCTGTCAAATCAGATAGCAAGTGTACTATCCTATCGATGAGTATTCTCATGTATCGATCCACAGGAACGGAAGAAAATAACCGGACTTGTCCTAAAATTACTTGAGATTCTAGAAGTAAGAGAAATTGATTTGGTTTAGTTCTAACAATTCTACTAGTTTATAACAAGTTTAAAAACAATAAAAGAGAATTAAAGTTGTTTTCAATTAATAAGAAGGCGTTTCCAGGGTTCAGATTTCATTTCTGTTCAGCCCCAGGGCATACAGCCCGTACAGATTCCCGTACGATCCGTATGGGACCCCGAGTTAATGCTGTAGCTACTATTTTCTGTGCTGATACTGATATTTAGGGTTTCTATCGACCAGATCTAGATACCTAACCTCAACTTTCGCATTTTGGCTTAGCACCCGATTACCGGACTCAAATACTTCCCTCTTAGATGCGTTAAACCTCAACTTTCGCATTTTGGCCTAATTTATCTAAGTCACTTGTTGGTTTACTAAAAGTATCCAAGGACTTTCGCCTCAAGGAAAGTTTTGCCTTTCGGGTACTCCTTGGTTTCACCCTACTTCATATACTTTATTCAGTTTGATTAAATGTCATAGACTTGGCTCCTAACACATAGATGTGCGCATTCATCTAGAGGGATGACTAATCGATTCAAGCAAACACAAATAAAGTAATCGAAATACTACTCAACAAAGTAAAAACAAAGCATTCAACACAAAATCCAAGTAGCATGCAACAAAACCAAACTAGAAACTACATGTTACCCCTAGAAACAAAGTAAATTAGCTACTCATGTTCACAAGATAACACAAATAACAAGAGATAAAAGAGTTCATGACAAAACAGTGGAAAATCCGAAGATCCGTGGCAAAACTCGCGTTTTTCCCTTCTCTTCCTCTTTTCCTCCTCTTGTCTTTTGCTCCAAGAAAGAATGATTGAGTTCCAATCCAGAATCCCCTTTTTTGGTGAGGAATATCTCCTTTAATGCCCCCAGATCGCCTCCAGAGGTTTCCTTTTCGGCCTCCTTGAATTAAGCTGATTTCAGATTCCAGCTGGATTTTCTCATTTAGCGTCCTACGGCCCGTAGGGAACCCCATACGGGCCGTATGACTGTGTTTTGTCTTGGAGACTTGATGCCTCTGCTATGGAACCTTCTGTGTGGTGGGGCAGATCTTGTACGGCCTGCACGGTATGTCATACGGGCCGTGTGAAAAGTAGTCAGAACCAGTTTTTCGCCATTTTTCCTGCAAAATACCAAACAAAACATAGCAGTACCACATTTCATCAAAATACAAGTATAAAGTCCACATTTACAGGCTTTAAAACACAGGTTTTAGTGCGAATTAGGGCTGTAAACTAGACATAATATGGAGATATCAGTATTTAAATCAAAATACTAGTATATGTATATGTATATGTATATGTGTATATGTGTGTATGTGTATGTAGATGTATATGTATATGTATATGTATATGGGGCGCCCCAAGGGCTGGCGCCTCACTGGCCTTATGGGGCACCCCAGGGACTGGGAGTCCGTATCCTCTGAGATATCTCAACTTTTGTGTGACCTACGTGTCTGGTGCCTATTCGGGGGTGATGTAGGGGGTCAGTATTTTGTGTGCTTTGAGATTTGTGCAGAACGTCCTTAAACGGTTGGGATTTTCCATAAAATCACGCAAAGTTTGAGATATCTCAGAGGATATGAATTCAGGGACTGGCGCCTCATTGGCCTTATGGGCTGCCCGAAGTCCAAGCGGTCAGGGCAGAAATAAAAAAAATGGTATACAGTGTTATTTTTAAAATTTTTATTTTTTTAGGGATATTAATAAAAATGACCGTGAAATTACATTACACATTTTACGTTGTAAACTCATATATTTATTTTTTAATTTTAAAAACAGTTGATCAAACCGTAAAAAATAATTTCTATATAAAAATATTTACATATTAAATTTTATATTTTTAATAATTTGTTTATTATTTTTTAGGCATCTTTTTTTATTATCAATAATTTTCAAATAGAATAATTTTCTATCCATCTAAACAAATAGTGCAAAAAATATATAAAAATGTAAATTTTGGTCTACAAATACATTTTTATATGAAGGTCATGTTTAGTAGTTCCGATTAACTGTATAGAGTTCATAGCATGAATAGTTGTGTAATATACATGTTACCATAATCTCACTCAAATTAAAAGCATATTAATATTTAATAAAACAAAAGTAATATTTTCCATAGTCACTAAGATTGTGCTTCGCAAACGGCTATGCAACATAATGTGACGGAAAGAAAAGAGAGAATAGACGCGAGATATTTAACTCTCTTCATCTCGGATCAAGGGTGAATAACATCGCTAACTTTATACAAACAATTCACCTTTATCTCTCTCAAATTTTTTGATTGGAACAAATAAACAATACCGGTCTTTAACTCTGGTATGAATCTCAAAATAGATCTTCTATATCTACAATAAATATTGAAAAAAATTTAGTCCGAGTGTCCGACTGGAACTAAATTCAAATTGGTTTTTTTTTTTTTTTTTTTTTCTGATTGTACCCTAACTCAAGGACACATTCATTAAGATTAAGATGAGGTTAATTCAAGTTTGATCTTACTTCAAAGTAAAATGGTTTTAGTGCGGATTCATATTTAAGTATTAAGATACGGTTACTGAGGTCCTGTCAGCACTGGATCAATATCCTTCCTGGTACTGTAGAAGATTTTCTTTACTTTACGGATTGAGATTACTCTCAGCCGGTTCGGATTCGGACTAACGCAGAGCAGCCGGTTCAAGATTCGGACTAACACATAGCAGTATTATTGGGCTTTGAGATTCGTGCTGAATTAAAAAAAGGTCCGAATCAGGGCCTGTTCAGCTGCACCAGGGGTGTCAATGAATATGGTACGGGTCGGATGGAGACATTTTCATATCCATATCCATTAAAATTAATCTTACCCATACCCTACCCATACCTATTTAAAATTGATCTTACCCTACTCTACCCTACCCTTACCCGTTAATATTATCAGATAACGAAACGGTAGCGGATGAATAACGTATAATACTAGTATAATAATTAGTTTTATTGTATTTTACAAATTAAACATCAAAAACTCATTATTTTTAAAACATATATAATTGCATTTCTAATACAAAAATAAAATAAATGTGCAATCCAACTAAATTATTTTTTATAAAGAATAAAAATTCAAAAACACGGATATATATTTAAGTGAGTTGGAAATTGAATTGAATATACATTTAAGTGGATTGGAAATTGAATTGAATATATATTTGGATTTTATAATTGTCCTATAGGATAACGGGTACGAAATAGTCATTATCCATACCCTTATCCATTTATTTAACGAAAAAAAATTCTTACCCGTACCCATACCCAATAAGCTAATGAAAAAAAATAACTTACCCATACCCACCTTATCGAATACGATACGGGTCAGGTAAACGGCTAAAAAGGTACCATTGACACCCCTAGGCTACACAGTGGGAATGAAAATAGGAATATAAAATTTTTGAACTGAAATTTACTGTTTACGTGAAAAAAAAATTCAATCCGAATAAATTTTATTTTTCTCACATAAACAGTATTTTATAGAGAATAGCCGAATACACCCTGATTGTAAAAGATTCCCATTTCAGGTACCTGGGAGGATGTGAATTGGTCAGCAATCAGTTCAGGTCTGTCCAAAGTCCAAAGTCCAAAGTCCAAACCACAAAACCTGACATAATAACAAGCTATTTCAAATCTTGCCATCGAAACCAACCAATGAGAACCTCAACTGACCAACTGACCCAATTCAGTAGTCACTAATTCAAGACAAAATACCAATGCATGTCAGGGAAACCACAAACATATCTTAACCATTTAAGCTGTTGACTTGCTTTTTACAATATGCAATTAAATATGAAATACTTCTTTTATGTACAATGGAAGAATTGGGATTGAGCCCACACTTATATTTGAATTTCAGCTAAAGAGGTACGAGAGAGTGAAGTCTAAGGCTGTGTTTTAGAGGGGTAGAAACTCCTTTATTAAAGAGAAAAAAAAGAAACGAAGGAGAAAAGGAGAGAATGTAGGTTGCCCGTGCTGTTCATCCACTTCAGAAGAACAAAATCAGAGAAAGAAAAGATCAAAGATGTTACTGTAGTGAGAGGAAGGATTTATACAAAATTTTTAAATTTGTACCTCTTAAAAAATTACTGTAGCGAGGAATACTGCAACTGCATCCTACCTTTCTCTTCCTTCTCGTTCCTCTCTGTATAAATTTTGTGGAACACAATCTAAGGAGGTAATCAGAGAAACATAGTTTCGTCCACTATATTTAAAAAAATATTTCAAATTTGAATGAACAGGTCAGCTTCAAGCTTTTGATAAGAAATATTCGCATAATAAAAATACGATTCAATAGTCTATGGTACTATGCTGCTTTGCATATCACAGATTGATTCATAATATAGATTAATATTTCTATTTCTAAAATTCTAATTGTCGATTCAAACTGTTCAACATGATCCTCATAATGAATATGTACTTGTAAACTGAATTTTATATTTTTTAGAATCTTTTAAATTTTTTTTAAAATATATAAAAAATTACTTGATCTAAAAATTATGGACCATCCTAAAACAATGATTTTCTTCCTATTTTAGAAAAATATATAAAATTTGGTCTAGAAATACATATTCATATAATTTTTTTTTAAAATAATTTAAATCAATAATTAAAATTTTAAAAACAGAAACATTGATTCGTATTACACACCAAATTGTGATATGCGTAGTCGCATAGACTCACTCTTGTACTTACATATTCGCCAATAACATATCACAAAGTGGCAGGGTTAGATTTGTATACATTGTTTTTACTTGTAAATTATTTCCCTTCTCCCTCGGTGGAGGTACAGGTAGACGTGAGCGTGAGGTGAGACTATTTGAGTCTGAGTCTCTGAGAGGAAGCAGTTGTTTGGTTTCCATTTTTCCATCTCCCTCTCACTTCCTTTCAGCCTGGTCGCACTATTTGTCGTTCTCTAGAGTCTCGACATCTATCCTCTGATCCTCATCCCGTCCTCCCAATTTCCCTCCACACGATCAGCCTTTTGTTCGTTTATGCCAAACACCTCTCTCGCGCTCTCTCTCCACTAATATTCTCACCCCCTCCCCTTCGCTTGTGTGGCTTAGCTTCGAAAACCACAAGGGGGAGGGAAGAAGAATGGCAAGCCTTCTTCCCCAGTCTAACCCTAGCTACACACTACACCGATGCGTCCCGACGAAGACTCTCTTTCACCCCTCTACTTCTCTCTTCTTCGTTTCCAGCCGCCGCCATGACCGATTAAGGCGCCTTAGGTACAGTGGGTCAGGCCGTACTGGCGGACGGTCTGCTGTTCGCGCAGTTCTACAACTCGGTGGCATCTCGAATCGTGCCGTTGATGGTAGTTCAAGGAACAGTGATGATCTAAAGCCCCAGGTAGGAGTTTTATTTGGTCAAAGTGTTTTCTATGGAGTTGACTTAAGTGGTGGTTTTAGTTTCTGATCCTCAGAAGCGCGATTATGAAAAAGGGACTTGAAGACGCTAAGTTTCGATATATGTTGATTTTTCTTACCTATTTTGTGAGAGGACTAAACACTGGGATTTGTAGGATCACTTAGAGCAATTGTTTTCTTTCATTCCTTTTCAAGTAATTATCCTCACGAAGTTGGTTTTAGCAAGCTTTTTAGTGTAGTGAAAATAGTTATCCACAAGTTCCTCATTCAGTGGAGTTGTTGAACAAATAAAACATGAAATGACAGTCATCTGAACTTTAGTATCATCATGAACTTGTATGCAGACACGTAGTGCTCATACAAGACGCTGTTAGAAAAGTGTTCCTAAAGAAAAACATACATTTGCATTTTATTGAGTTCAAAATTGGCATTCGTATCAGGTGTTAGTTCCTTTGTAGGTACTTTCTTAGAGGAATGCTGAATTCTGATGATATTAATTCCAATGTTGTCAGGTTGCAAACCTGAGTGACATAATATCAGAAAGAGGAGCCTGCGGCGTTGGTTTCATAGCAAACTTGAGGAATGTGCCCTCACACAAAATAGTGAATGATGCATTAATTGCTTTGGGATGTATGGAGCACCGTGGTGGATGTGGGGCCGACAATGACTCTGGCGATGGGTCCGGGGTGATGACCTCCATACCGTGGGACCTTTACAACAGCTGGGCCAAGCAGCAAGGACTTCCTCCTTTTGATACTGCTAAAACTGGTGTCGGCATGGTTTTTCTGCCCAGAGATGAAAACTTGATGACTGAAGCAAAAGAAGGTAATGCATGGTTGCATTCTCCTTTCAGACCTGTCTTGAGAATGCGCTGATTCATGGATTGGACGATATATTTTGGTATCATATTGTTTGGGCCTTAATGGAAACATTGCTTATTGTTTTAGAAGTCGGTGGTATTTTCCGCTTCTAATTAATTCTGGTGGTTAAATGCTTCTCTTTGTTTAAGAGCAATGTTTGGAGTTTCAAAAACTGTAGATGAGACTGTAACATGACATACAATATCTCCACTGAAACAATTGTACTGAAGTTGCTTGCTAAATTTCATTTGTGATTTACCTACAAATTGGTGTGTTTCTTTAAGCAGCCCTTTTTATTTATTTATTTGCTGATAAAAGCTGCACATTTTGAAGTTCTTAACAATTGTTTCTTTCACAGTGATAATGAAGGTATTCTCAGATGAAGGCTTGGAGGTTCTTGGGTGGAGGCCCGTACCTACAAATGTATCAGTAGTAGGCCGCTATGCAAAGGAGGCTATGCCTAACATACAACAAGTGTTTGTGCGGGTCCCACATGAAGACAATGGTGATGATGTAGAAAGAGAGCTCTACATCTCTCGCAAATTAGTCGAGCGTGCATCAAAATCTGCACCATGGGGTGATGAGCTATATTTTTGCTCTCTGTCAAGCAGGACGGTGGTGTACAAAGGAATGCTTCGATCTGTGGTTTTGGGACAGTTCTACTTGGATCTGCAAGACGAGCTCTACACTTCTCCTTTTGCAATTTACCACCGCAGATATAGTACGAATACGAGCCCCAGATGGCCTCTTGCACAGCCAATGCGATTGCTTGGACACAATGGAGAAATAAATACAATTCAGGTTTATACCTTTCTTTTCTGTTCCTCTAGGGATTTTGAGTAATTTGTTGGTTTAGTTACAGAAAACCCCTTTGTATTTGAACTATTGGCTCTTTATTTTACTATTAACTTCCGAAATATAAATGCATGTTACTCGGCTTGCCCAGCTTGGCACTTGATCAGTTGATCCCCTGCTACCAGCGTATTTATGCAGCCTAATTGGCTTCCTTGTATTGTTTCATTGTTGTTCTGATGTTACCTTTTGCAGTTGTTAGTGTTTTTGATTTGGTAATTGTCATATTTTGTTATGATTCTTATGTAGTTTTTGGTCTGGGGTAAACGAAACAATTGACATTGTAGAATTGAGACAAATTCTCTGTGGTGGTGGGGGAGAGGGGGACAGGATAGTATTTGTATGCTGTATATAGTGCCTATTTCATTTGCTACCTATCTCTAAAGATTCAGCCTTTTATCCTTTATCTTTAGGGTAACTTGAACTGGATGCAGTCACGAGAAGCCACACTTCAATCTCCTGTTTGGCGTGGCCGTGAGAATGAGCTGTGCCCAGTTGGCAACCCAAAAGCATCTGATTCTGCAAACCTTGATAGTGTTGCTGAAGTAAGAATACTTTTTTTTACATAGTTTATGCCTTTATGGAGGTTACTTGTGATATGCTTTGTTATTAATTTTAGATATTATCCAATTTTTAACTAGTAGTACCAGGCCTGACAAAATCGGTATGGTTTTGGATGCCAGATTTGTCTAAGGATGCCCTTACCCCATTTACCCATCAAGCTTGTGAGTGTGCTAGTTCTCTTCACCTTTTGTAGTTGCTTGATGTTAGGTATAATTCAATTTGGCTGATTGTATCGGTAACTCTTCAATTAGACACTGAGATAGCCAAGATGATACAAAATTTAAAGAAAAAGAAAAGTTTGCTCAAACAGGCACTGCTCCACCCTGTTCAGTAGATATCTGGAACTGGCATCCTTTATGATAGATATATAATTCACAGTTTTCCTTGGCATGCTTCACAGTTTAGAATGTTGGTTTCATATTTTTTTTTATTACAGATATTGCTAAGAAGTGGACGGAATCCTGATGAAGCTCTGATGATCCTTGTTCCTGAGGGTTACAAGAATCACCCAACACTGTCAATAAAATACCCTGAGGTGACATTTAGTTCTGATTTGAAGCACTTCTTGTTCTGCTTTTGTTCTTGTTTGCATGCATTGCGCATGCAAATATGTTTCATAATAAATTTGATATATTATATTCATCGAAAATTGTATCTTGTTTGTTTTGTTCCTTGTGCATTAGGTTATTGATTTCTATGACTATTACAAAGGACAAATGGAGGCTTGGGATGGACCGGCATTACTTCTCTTTAGGTGATTTTCCAAAGAGTGAATTTTATTTGGGAAACCCTTTTGTCTTGATTTTTTTTTTTTTTTTTTTGCTTAATTGAAGTTCAGTCTCTAGTGTACTGTATTTGAGCTAACTAAAGGCCTTAATTGCATCACTTTCAATGTAGTCTTTATTTTTTTGTTGTCTATGCTCATAATTTTACTAATCAGTGTGCATCTGCCATGAAGCAAGTCGTTTCTGTAACTTACTAATCTATAGATTGACAAAAGAGAAGAAAATGAAGGAAAAAGTTAGTTGATAATATCCTAAATAGTGACTAATATAATTCTAAATATAGTGATGGGAAAACTGTGGGAGCCTGTCTAGATAGAAATGGACTTCGTCCAGCTAGATATTGGCGAACGAAGGATGACATTGTTTATGTTGCATCGGAGGTATGTCACAATATACTCTATACTTGCTATTACATCAGTTATTATGTACTAACTGGATCAAATGTATGGCATAGTCACACCTGTTACACTAATGTAATTAATGGGTTTTTACCCAGAAGTTGATAATTAGCCTCATAAAAACATCAATTACAGAGAAGGTGAAACTATGAAATCAAATGAGTTCAAAATCTTGGCTCACAGTAGTACCCTGACACTGTGGATATTGTACCACCTACTACTATGTTATGGTGAGATACAGAAATCTATAGTCCTCTCTTATTGGTTACTACAGTGTTTTGTTTTTCTCATTGATTATTGGTTTGTGTGCAATTAAAACCAATAAAACCCATCTAAAATGTTATGGTAAGATAACAAGATCCATAGTCCTCACTAATTGGTTTCTGTGTTGTTTTGCTTGTTGTTGGATTGGCACAATAACAAAATTTCTTAATCATGGTTGACAGGTTGGTGTTCTACCAATGGATGAATCCAATGTGATCATGAAAGGACGACTGGGCCCAGGAATGATGATTACAGTTGACCTACCAAGTGGACAGGTTTGTTGCCTGATTTGTTTAACTAAAAAATTAGATGTGCAGAGTAATATATGTTTCCTTGACACTAGTTTATCTACCAAATTGAGGATCTTCATGTTGCCATATTTATAGCTGAGCTATTATTGTTTATGTTATTGACTGTTGAACAAGTTTTTTCTCGAACTATGGTTATTTATGATGAATGTCATTTTTATGTGCTAAATATGTGGTTTTATACAAGTCTACTGGATCATTTATTCAAAAATCCAATCTGAAATTTATATACCAAGTATGAAAATCCTATGAAATTTGTTAGCTCTTTCATTGTCTCCTCTCTTTTAATAGTCTGTAAAGCTGAAAGCATGATCATGTCTATAGATACAGGACTCTGGTGTGCACAAGTTTTCCGTTTCCATTTACTTTGTACTTGCTTTTCTCAGGAAGATCCGGTTGTTTGTTTTTGTTAGGTATTTGAGAATACAGAAGTGAAGAAACGAGTGGCTTCGGCAAAGCCCTATGGCAATTGGTTAAAGGAAAATATGCGGAGTATAAAGCCCGTCAACTTTTTATCATCTGTTGTCATGGACACAGAGACTGTTCTGAGAAACCAGCAGTAAGTAGCAAAATGTTTTCTTGCTTGATTATAAAAACCATACAAATTATATGCATGTACTTGTATTGTTTGCCATCGGTTAGTGTTTTCTACTTTTTTTTTTTAAAAGTTTTTGTTAACAATAACTCCCGCTGGATTCTGGTTACCACTAAATGTAGATAGTTCTGATATTCTGATTTTTTTGTTCTTCATAAGTATGATTTGATCTTGTTCTGGCAAAGATCTATAATTCACTCAAGGGAATACAATCCACTTATGCTTAAAGCTGAGTTTCTTGTTAAAGTTTGCTTGATTTACTTGAGTTCAGCGCATACTCTCTAAATCAACTGATTTGGGTCTTAGGGCATTTGGGTACTCAAGTGAAGATGTACAAATGGTGATAGAAACAATGGCATCTCAAGGGAAAGAACCAACCTTCTGCATGGGGGATGACATTCCATTAGCTGTTTTGTCGAGTAAGCCCCACATGTTGTATGACTATTTCAAGCAGCGGTTTGCACAGGTTAGGCAACTAGGTGTTGATATTTTTGAATTTCCATGTTAACTTACGAGTTAAAACATGTTTATCAGTTCTACTGGTCCAGCTTCTGTTAAGCTCTGCTAAGCGTTGTGTTGATCATCCTTTGGAACATGCTATTCATTTGTTGAAGTACTTCGAGTTCCTATATAATAGCTCTAAAGTCCAATAAGCCCAATATCAACAATAAAGCATTGAGCTTGAATCGTTTTGGGAATAGCTGTCTTGAAACCTTTTCCCATAAAAACTACATATTTGGATGCATGTGTTGGTATTTATGTAAGGTTATTCTATTTGAACAGGTATTTAATTTTACCACAATCCATTGATCTGTTTCTTGACATTAATAACTTTCAGGTTACCAACCCTCCAATCGACCCCTTGAGAGAAGGCTTAGTGATGTCTCTCGAGGTTAACATTGGCAAGCGCGGCAACATCTTGGATGCTGGACCTGAGAATGCTTCCCAGGTCAGTTTTATTCTACTCCAGCTAGTAATGTTCTCTGCTATTCAGGTTCTAGTAGCTATGTACGTGCGTTGATCTATTTTAAACAGTCTGCCCTTGGTGTAGCCTATGCACATTTTTATTATAGAAAATATTCTCTGCTATTCAGTACGGTTACCAGTGATGTGAGTTTGCAACCATATGTAACCTAAATTTAATTTACAAATTGGTGTCTTGAAAATATCTTCAGGTCATGCTATCAAGCCCAGTACTGAATGAAGGTGAACTAGAGTCTCTGATGAAGGATCCAGCTCTAAAAACTAAAGTGCTGTCAACATATTTTGATATCCGAAAAGGTCTTGATGGATCACTTCATAGGAAGATAAAGCAGATTTGCGAGGAAGCTGATGCAGCTGTCCGCAATGGCTCACAACTGCTTGTGCTATCTGACCGCTCCGAGGCACTTGTGAGTTGCCTTTTTTTTTTTCCTCCCTGTACTATCATTTACTGAGCTGTCTAGTTCTTTAAACCTTTCTAGTTATCCATGGGATTGACAAAACAATTTTTTTCTGATGACGTAAAATTGATGTTGAACTCAAAGCTTGATAGGTTTGGTCAAGCTTAAATAAACTTTCTCTGAGGTAGCATTGCAAAATTCAGAGTTTATTCAAGGCAAATTGGATTGATTTGAAAAAATAATTAAACAACTGATGCACAGTTGAGGATTGATTCTGCAAGGCAGGGTTAACTAAAGCCTAACCTGGCTTAATTTCAAACCTTTCTAACGATGTACACTAATGAGGATCTGTAGTTTTAAATTCTGAAATTTATATTGATATCTAACTCACACTAATATACATTTTTATGAACAAGTAACAAACTGACCTTACCTGTGGACGTATGCCTTTCGATGTATATCAATTGTAGGAACCGACAAAGCCGGCTATACCAATACTTCTAGCTGTTGGTGTTGTGCATCAGCATTTGATTCAGAACGGATTGCGAATGTCTGCTTCCATCGTTGCTGACACTGCACAATGCTTTAGTACGCACCATTTTGCTTGTTTGATTGGATATGGTGCCAGGTAAAATCTAAAAGTTCTCGTTACAACAATAATATACCCTTATTTTCTTGACAAATATTCTCTAAGAAGTATTGCTGGACCTACATACCATCATTTCAACATCTGGTTTCAGTATTGTAGAGGTCGAGTTGTTGGTGTGTAATGTTTGTAGGGGACACATACGGAGTGGTATTGGTTGGATCTTTCTCCTCTTTGGGGCTTGTGGATTTTAAATTCTAAACCGAGCATTAAATGACTTTCAAGAACTACTGGTCAATGACATGCTATTTAATCTTTGTTACCTGTATTCTGTAATGATAGTACTGCTGTGTTTAATGGTATGGTGTGAAGTACATACCTGAGTACTGTAGTTACCAAAACAAATTTGGAGTATCTGTTGGTTTAGGTATTATAAACTCTCTCTCTCTCTCTCTCTCGTGAAACTTCATGGAGTCGGGGCAACTAAAATAATCTGGTGATTGAATTCGAGTCATATGTATTTCTTAAAACCTGATTTTAGTCTTATGCCCATCCAATTCTTGGAAAAAGATTTCTGATTTTCAGTTGCAATGTAATTTCTTTCTTCTTAGTGCTTTGAGCCCATATCTTATGTGAATATAATTGCTGTCTCCTTAGCGCTGTGTGCCCATATCTTGCACTAGAAGCATGCCGTCAGTGGAGATTAAGCAACAAAACTGTGAATCTGATGCGAAATGGCAAGATGCCTACAGTTACCATTGAGCAAGCACAGAGAAACTTCAGCAAGGTTTTTGACTTCTATCTTTCATTTACTTTTTATTGCTCCTTTTGACCTTTCTAATTAATTCATTCTGTTAGATTAGCTTTGAATTTAATATTGGTCTGTGAATTTCAGGCAGTGAAATCAGGTCTTATGAAGATTCTTTCAAAAATGGGTATCTCATTGCTCTCAAGGTTTGTAATGGAACTATTTTGTTGGATTCATGAGTCTCGTTGTCTCATTTAATTTATATTTCATCTACAGTTAGTGATTGTATATTGTCTATGGGCTTCTTTTACTTAGTTACTGTGGCGCTCAAATTTTTGAAATCTATGGCTTGGGACAAGATGTTGTTGATCTTGCCTTCTGTGGAAGTGTGTCAAAAATTGGAGGTCTTACACTTGATGAGGTAAACCTTGGGTTTTAATACAATTTTTCTGAGCAGTTCCTATTCTTTGCATGCTATAAGATTAAAACTTTGGATTTTGATTCTTCAATTTTTTCCTCTTGGTCATTCTTAAATTCTCAATGTTGACTTTCGTTTTGTCCATCATGAAGTTGGGAAGAGAAACATTGTCATTTTGGGTTAAGGCTTTTTCAGAAGATACTGCAAAGAGACTAGAAAATTTCGGGTTCATTCAATCTAGACCTGGAGGTAAGTTTGGCGGCAACCGCTTATTTATTTCTTTTCTTGGAGCCTTTTTTGCCTTTTCATTTTTTTTCTTCCTTTTTTTTAATTTCCTTGATAGCAGATTAGTTCCATACCACCAAGACCCCAGTGTCCCCAGTAGTAAACAAATTTGCACCAAACAACCTACATTTTGTAGATTAAATAGATACCTAGAGCTAAATCCAAGCTTATGTCAAGAAAATTGTTCTTATGATATTTTCTTACGTTAAATCAAACAAGTCGTTCTAGAGTCATTTTGTATCCAGTTCAAAACAATATTTGATGCACTTTGCTTTATATAATAGCACTTCTCATCCTCTTTCAGGTGAATATCATGGGAATAATCCGGAGATGTCCAAGCTTCTTCACAAAGCAATCAGGGAGAAGAGTGACAATGCATACACCATCTACCAGCAACATCTTGCAAACCGGCCTGTTAATGTATGCATTTACACACCCATTATTGTAGTTTTATAACATTTAAAGCACAAACATGCATATATAAATAGCATCTCTATTTCTCTCTCTCTTCTCGTTAACTTTTTTCTTTTTCTTATTTTCCCCTCTTGTCAAAGGTTCTCCGTGATCTTCTTGAATTTAAGAGTGACCGAGTGCCTATCCCTATTGGCAAAGTCGAGCCTGCTTCATCCATAGTGGAGCGTTTCTGTACCGGTGGGATGTCTCTTGGGGCTATATCAAGAGAAACCCATGAAGCTATCGCTATTGCCATGAACAGAATAGGTGGAAAGTCCAACTCAGGAGAAGGTGGTGAGGTGAGGAAAAAAGAAAAGAAAAATAGCAAAGCTGATTATTATATAACTGTCTTGTATGTAGCAGTTATGATGATAGGCAGCTGTTATGAACTATAACTTGGAGACTAATTGACCTTGATTACCTGAAATATCTGGACTAAGACTAGTACTCTAGTATGGAATCTGAATAGGTGTCCTATGGTGAAACACCTGAAACCCCTCAAGAAAAGGAAGGCAAATATTTGAGCAAATGGCATGGAAACATAGCATGTTAATTGTCAATTGATAACCACATATAATACAGAACAATGAAAAAAGGCGATAGTATTACCTTATAATCATTAAAATCTACTTTTTGCTGTACTCGTTCATTTTGTCCTGTACGACTTTTAGTTTATTATGAATAAATTTCTTAATATATATATTTTTTTTTTTCCTTTTCTGCTAGTCCAAAAGCTTTTTACTGAAGTTGGTCTTAAATATTTAGCAATTGTATAAATTATGTTTATGTGAACTCCATTTATTATCCAGGATCCAATTCGCTGGAGTCCACTAACTGATGTAGAAGATGGGTACTCACCTACACTTCCTCATCTCAAGGGACTTCAGAATGGTGACACAGCTACAAGTGCTATCAAGCAGGTACAGGCAATAAAGATATTGTCCCTTTGACTTCTTTTAGATTTTATTTTGCATTTTGCTTCAGCATTTTGATGTTGGGTAGTTTAGATAATCTGAAGTGCTTTTGTTGGTATCTCAACTTTGATATTTTACTGATAAATTACGTCCTAATTTGACTGTTGTTAAGACTATACTAATATTGCTTCAAGGAAGCTTAGTCTTGCATGACTTGCTGGTATTAGTAAGTATCAGTACTGCCGACTGTTATCTGTAGTGCTGTAGTATGTATCAGTACCGACAATTGTTATCAGTTGTATTGGTGCAAGAACATCCCTATTTGGATCTTTCATTTATTTTGGCTTCTGAATATGCTTAAGCAAATACAAATAAGGGGTAAAACAATAATTTAGGTGGCTTCTGGGCGTTTTGGAGTGACCCCAACATTTTTAGTGAATGCCGAACAACTGGAGATCAAAATTGCACAAGGGGCCAAGCCAGGAGAAGGGGGCCAATTGCCAGGGAAGAAGGTCAGTGCTTATATTGCACGGCTAAGGAACTCCAAGCCCGGAGTGCCTCTGATTTCTCCACCCCCACACCATGACATCTATTCCATTGAGGATCTTGCGCAGTTAATTTATGACCTTCATCAGGTAACTGGAAGTAAATATATATTCGAGATTTGTATAACATATGTGAAATGCCTCGAACAGAAAGGCATGTTTTTAGTGAGCTGAAAAATAAAGCGATACATCTGAGGGAATAGGGTAAAGACCTCAAAAGCAGATGAAGCATCAGAGTTTTTAAATTAAAAGGAAGTCTGAGGGGGTTAAATTTTCAATATCCTTCTGTTTCCTTATACTTTTACTTCACAAATGAACAGATCAATCCCCGAGCAAAAGTTTCTGTCAAGCTTGTAGCTGAGGCTGGCATTGGAACTGTAGCCTCTGGTGTAGCCAAAGGAAATGCAGATGTTATACAGGTAAGAATCTACCCCTGCAATTTCTTTTGTTGCTAAATCGTTAGCCATTTCACCAAAAGAATGTTTGATAACCTAAATACCAAAATTTGAGTAATAATAAATCAAATATGAATTTACTTCTAATGGTCTGTTTAAACTTCTAAAGGTGTTTCTGTGTATTACAGATATCTGGACATGATGGAGGAACCGGTGCTAGCCCAATAAGCTCAATCAAGCATGCTGGTGGTCCCTGGGAGCTCGGTTTAACTGAAACTCATCAGGTAAATTCTATTCAAGTTTCTGCTGGATTTTGTATTTCCAACTTTCTGTTATTTTGTGAGTGAGCCTAGCTGCTAACTTTAGTTAATTGGAAGTGAATTAATCCTGAATTGAGAAAAGAAGAAAAACTAAAGACTGCAAAGGCAATCTATCCAAGTGCCTAACAGAACTTCTATAATCTATATCAAGAATTGGAATTTTTTATGTTTTTATAATTTGTATACCTTGTGCAGACTCTCATTCAAAACGGGTTAAGGGAACGGGTGGTCCTCAGAGTTGATGGTGGATTCAAGAGCGGCTTTGATGTCCTGATGGCTGCGGTTATGGGTGCTGATGAGTATGGGTTTGGGTCGGTGGCCATGATAGCTACAGGCTGTGTCATGGCCCGTATATGCCATACCAACAACTGTCCAGTTGGCGTTGCGAGTCAGGTTGTTACAATTTTTTTTATTTTTATTAGATTCATTTGTTTATGCTTTTCTTCCATTTTATATGATCTTTACTGTTACTTTAATGATACAGAGAGAAGAACTCCGTGCTCGCTTCCCTGGTGTTCCGGGTGATCTGGTTAATTACTTTCTGTATGTTGCTGAAGAGGTACGGGGTCATTCTTTAGTGTCAGATTTTTTAGAACCTAGAATACCAACAACTGACAACCAAGCCTTTAGTCCCAAACAAGTTGGGGTAGTTAAAAAAAAAAAAAAATTGAAGAAATGGACAAAGTAGATGTGCTTAGTTATGCTTTAATACATTTAGATAAAACACAAAGCCAGAAGTATATCCTCGTTAAAACAATACTGGTTTGGGCCTTTGTCTGATATGGTGAAGTTGGCAACCCTTGGTTGGATGTGTTTCACTGTAAATTTTGGCACCCTTTGATAATTGCTCCGTCATTCATCCATAGTAAAATTATTTTTCTAGGTGAGGGCAACTTTGGCTCAGTTGGGTTATGAGAAACTGGATGACATTATTGGACACACAGATCTGTTGAAGGCAAAGCACATCCCCTTGATGAAAACTCAACATGTTGATCTTAGCTACATTATGTCGGTATGGCTTTTTACATTAAATTGTTGAAAACAAATAACAAATTTGTCCATGCATCAGTTTATTTGTTTAACACTGATAAAGTTTGCTGCTTTTTAATGATCCAGAATGTTGGCTTGCCAGCATTGAGCAGCACTCAAATAAGGAAGCAAGAAGTGCATACCAATGGTCCTGTTTTGGATGAGACGATCCTATCAGACCCTGAGGTAATATCTTAAATTAATGTTTACTACATATCGTGTATGAGTATATATTTGCAGCATATAAGTTGTCAATTTGGGGTTGCTTTCTGTAATATGTTCTTCGGGACATGTAGCTGTAAATATTCAATAATCTTTATTAACTTTACTGCCTTAACTTGTAGTTTCAAAATTTGTCCCTCGAAATGTCTCTTGAGAAAGCTTGTGAGTTATATACAATTCTCAAGTTATGTCGAAAAGTTTTAATTAGTTTTCTTTTTTCTGGAAATCACATCACTTTGCAGATAGTTGATGCCATTGAGCATGAAAAGGAGGTTTCCAAGACCATAGAAATATACAATGTTGATCGTGCTGTTTGTGGGCGAGTTGCTGGTGTTATTGCAAAGAAGTATGGAGATACTGGTTTTGCCGGTCAGCTTAATCTGACGTATGTTTTTGAGTTCTTTTAAACATTTCTATTTTACTCTTCTCTAAGGATTAGCAGCACCTGTCAGCAGTGATATTTGTAACTCAAGCCTGGTTTTAATTTTTCCCTTTTTCTTTCCTTTTTCTTTCCTTTTTCTTCAGCTTTTAATATTCTTCCATGCTTGCTTTATTGTTTAATTGATACTAAAATGTATAGTCTAGGCAACCCTGTCCTCCTCCCCAGGGTCACATGAAAAATAAATGAACAAATATGTAATAAAGTGAACACAAATGTAAAACAAATTAAGTAATGGGGTAAACAGAATGTAATGTAAAACCCAAGATTTGGTAGCATGTCCTGCTTCTGGTGCATCTGTGGTATAATAAGATTATTTATATTAGTAATATTATCTGTAACATGTAGCTTTCTTGGGAGTGCGGGACAGTCCTTTGCTTGCTTCCTTACTCCTGGAATGAACATTCGTCTGGTTGGAGAGGCTAATGACTATGTTGGAAAGGTGACTTGTGTTAACTTGCTTATTGTGATTTTATTTACTAATTGTTCTATGCTTTCCACAATTCAAGTTTTTGTTACTTTGTTTCTGATTTTTCTGTTCACTGGTTTGTATTAAATTGATTACATTTTGTAATTGAGTTTCTTCCCAATAAATCATTTTCATGCAGTCATGCCTGTTTGAGCTACTGAGTTTCTTCACAATTCAAACTCCTATTTCTCCTTTTTTTTTTTATATTAACAATTATTATCATTTGTAGGGCATGGCTGGTGGGGAGTTAGTGGTGGTCCCAGTTGAGACTACTGGGTTCTGCCCAGAGGATGCCACAATTGTTGGTAACACATGTTTGTATGGTGCTACTGGGGGGCAAGTGTTTGTAAGAGGGAAGGCAGGGGAGCGATTTGCTGTGAGAAACTCTCTTGCATATGCAGTGGTGGAGGGCACTGGAGACCACTGCTGTGAGTATATGACCGGCGGTTGTGTTGTAGTACTTGGAAAGTATGTTTATTTCTTTCTGAATTTAAATGTCTATCACTGTTAACAGTAGTAGTAATAGATGGATGTTTGAAATTCTTTGGAAATTTTGAAACAAATTTAACTTTAGGAAGACATACATTTATAGATAGAACAAGTACACTCCTGGTCTAAGAAAAATTGAAGCCTGCATTCTAGGACCTAACAACTTGCTTTTCTATTATCAAATAACATTTTTTTTTTTAAACAGGGTTGGAAGAAATGTTGCTGCCGGCATGACAGGTGGCCTAGCTTATATTCTTGATGAAGATGACTCACTCATTCCTAAGGTATGTACTATGAATTTGTTTGCTGTTCCTATTGTCTTGCTAAATATGTGGCTGGAATAAGTTAATTATAATCTTTTTGGTCCAGTGATCCCGTAATAACATGACAGAGGTTATTTTCTTGGTTGTGTAATTGGAATGCAAATCATACATGTACTGAGTTAGAATGGAATTTTGGGATTTAACACTCTAGAAAAAGTAGGAGTACATGCAATTCCTACTAGGTTTTATGCAATACAAAAATTTTCTTGTATAAGAACATGCCCAAGTATGCCCAGACCAACTTAAAATATGCAAGGACTGCTTTCCGTCACAAGTACAACTTTACATGATTGCATGGGGTCTAATGATGCATGTTTGTGGAAGGCATCATTTTTTTTGTCCTAACTAATTATTGGAAGCAGGTCAACAAGGAGATAGTGAAGATCCAGAGAGTGAATGCTCCTGCTGGACAGATGCAACTAAAGGGTTTGATAGAGTCTTATGTTGTAAGCATAATATAGCTCCTCATTCATTCATGGATTCTATATCTCAATTCTATTATATATGTAATTCTTATCTGTTTCTTCTTGAAGGAAAAAACTGGAAGTCAGAAGGGTGCTGCAATCTTGCAAGAGTGGGAGGCGTACCTCCCGCTATTCTGGCAGTTAGTGCCACCAAGCGAAGAAGATACACCAGAGGCTTGTTCCGAGTTTGAGAGAGTAAAGAGCAAGCAACTACAGTCTGCCTGAGTCCATTCGTGTGAATTCAATTTTGTACAATTGGACTTTGCTTGAAGAGTCTGTCATAGGAAATAACACATCTAAAGCCTGAAAGGGAGAGGGAGGGATCTGCTGATCTTGTTGGCTTGCATGTTCATCAGCTATCTGATATATCTCAAGCATGTGAGTTTAGTCCCAAACTCTTGTGTATTTGTATCACTTGATACTTGCCGTAAATACAGTTTCATGTATAGCTCTCTTTTTCTGCATGAACTGCAAATTTCAATATTCTTATTTTATTCAGCTATAAATAAAGTAGCTTGATTTAGAAGAGGACTGCGTGAAAAATTCTTTCACATCAAATGTGTTGTATAAAATTATGTTAAATTTTAATCTGATAAATTTAGCAAGACTCGTGTACCTGTCAAGAACTTGCTTATTAGGAATTCCTGTTCTAATCATAAAGATAACAACGCCTCCTTTTCAGAAAAAGATGAGAGGTGACATAGATTTATCCTATGGGTAGTACATTTTTATATTATTTATAAATTTTTTCACTATGGTAACTTCATAATTCCAGGGTGTATTTTTTTTTCTAGCAATTTAAATTGATTCTGTTAACTTAAATTGATCGTTCATTATTGAGTTTAGATTTAAGATCCACTATTTCAAGACGTTGCTAACCTGTTGTACGCAATGCTTTTTAGGTGTGTGTTTTCTTCTTAATTCATTATAGTACTGGATGGCTTATGGTTCTAGGCTCCATTCTAATGAAGTTGTACTATGCTCAATCATGTATTGACGTTCAAATGTTTTGTTTTGTTTTTTTTTTTTTTTTTCATTTTGAGCATTAGAACCTTAAGATAAGTGCCATCAAATAAATCAGTTGAGCTCTTTCGTAATTGCACTGTTCTAGCTAATTGCGTGAGAACGAACTCTTTTTGCCTATTCCGGATTTTTTTAATATTTGACAGTTTTTCGCTTGTTTCCGGTATGTTTGTAAGCTTTAATCAGATAGAAGCATGTGACTAGACGCGTGGGATAACAACATATGAAACCTAATGGTGCACTCGTGCGTTTCAGTGTATCAAAATGGTGAATGCGTGCATTTGAATTCAGATATGGTTCGTTCTTATTGGACTGTGCATTGCATGTGTTCAAGCACCAAATGTTTTCATTCCAAACCAGCTGGTACGATTGTATTGTACCCAGAATGACTTCAGGCTTCTCATTTCAAACCCAGAATTGCTCTATATAAAATAATTTGAAAACCAAAAGAGACTCTTCTATGGCGAGAAATGGATCAGAGTCGAACGAGATCGAAGAGATCTTCACCTTTGCCATTTTACTAAAGAACACCTGCTCCCAGGAGGGCTTTTGGCTATTGTCTCAATAAAAACTCGCTGTCTGATTTCCCATCGATCATCTTTTTCAAGACAAATTTCTACATGCAAAGTATATAAATAGGAGAACCTGTAAATATACAGAGGCCGATCATGTAATCTTGGCCATAACTTTATCTTGAGGGTTGACAGATCATCACTATTTTTGCACGGATTCACATTATTTTTTTGAGGGAATGATATAGATCTCCTTACGGATTTCAAATCTGTGTGGTTCTCATATTATTATGATAAAAAATAACTACAGTACTAAACCTCATCCGTCTATCAAAAATCTCTATTAAAATCACTGTTTTTCAGAAAATTTTAGACCTTAAAAAGTCAGTGATTTCAAGAGATTCTAAAATAATAATAATTTTTTTTTTAGAAAATGCAAAATTTAATATGGAGATCAGAATAAATGGTTCGGATTGACTGTTTGAATTTAAAATTACAAAATATGAGCATGAATTCGTGAGTAAAACATGTCCTTTATATATACACACAAAAAAAAAATTAGTGGTTTTCTTTATTTTTATTTAGACAAATTAGCAGGCGCATATAATATTATTGACCACAAAATATTAAACAATTGTTACTATTTGACACTCGTATTTTTATAAATAATGTAATTGTGACGTTTATTATGAAACCAGCAATCCTCGCAGAAGGAATTTTTGCCTCCATCTCTCTAGTATATGTTGGAAGAGTTATATCATGTAAAAATTTAAACATATAAAATAATTAGTAATTATATAAAGTGAGGCCCAGAAAGGGGCAAACGGATCGGATAGTGGTAAAATCATAGTTCAAAAAATTGGAATCGGAATCGGAATCGGATTTTTGACCGCCTATTTAGAATCGGATGAATTGGCCGGAATCGGAAAATCGGATCGGTAAATCGGGTTTTTTTGGCAGAAATCTTGTTTTGTAGTAAAAAAGTAGGAAAAAATTGATAAAAATAATTTATAAAAAAACTATGTTAATTAAGATAATATTACATTCAAATAATAGTAAAATTAATAGCTCAGATGTAACCTCTCAAAATTTGGACTTTTTGTGATAAATCAATACATAACTAAGGGCCTTTCACTAAAACAAAATGTAAAGTTGAAAAATAGTAAAGTTAAGAAGGACCGGATTGTAATTTTTTAAGATAGTAAAATTAATACATGCCAACCCATCTCTTCTCCTGGAAATAAATCTGCTGCGATTCCAAAGAATTGTAGGAACCTGTGATTCCAAATCTCTCATTTCATTTTTCTTAAGATTAGTGGATAAATAATAGCTTGTCTTGAGATCCGTGTATAGCATAAAATGAAGGGAGGGATTTTGAATTGGTCTCCCTGCGATTCTTTGAAATCACAGCAGATTTATTTCTCTTCTCCTTCCTGCGCAGTACGCACTTTCTAATTCTTCCCCTTTCTCATTTCTTCTCCTCCGCGGCTCCGCCTTTTCACTCAAATCTAATGGGACTGCTCCAATTGAGATTCCTTCTTCTGCGCCTGCGCTTGCGCTGATTAAGATTTGAGACCCCCAAATGAAAATTTTGCGATTGAGACTCTCCCTATGAAACTCGAATGGCACAGCATAGTTCAGGTTAGTGAGAAATTGGAAATTTTTGCTTTGAATCGGCTCAATTCGGAGTAAACTTGGCTTGACTCGGTATAACTCGGCTTGACTCGGTCGAAAAATCAGAAAATCGGCCGATTTTGTTACTGTTCATCCGATTTTTTTTTGAAAAATCGCACAAACTCGAGAATCGGGCAAAAATCGGCTCGGTCCTGTCCGATTCCGAGTTGAATCGGCCGATTTGACTCGGAATCGGTCGATTTTTTGAACTATGGGTAAAACAATATCCATATTCGTTTTTATTTTTTGGATACAGATACGATATGGATTGGATATTAGAGGATACAAATATGAATCGGATACGAATATTGATATCTTTTTTATAATAATGAATTATATAAATTTTTACTATTATAGCTGCTGCTAACATTTGTTGTTGGTCTTTATGTGATTGTTGGATGGTAGTTCCTAGGTATTTTGTGGTACGTGTGTAGTTGGTATTAACTTAGTGGCACCGATAATACTGTGTAATATTTTGATTTTCATTTTAATGAAAATTGGTAGCAATGCTACTTCTCTACAAAAATATAATTTTTTCAGAATATATATTAAACTATATGATATATATATATATGATATCTCCATATTTGATCTATTGTTCCGACCAATTCCTATACCAAAATCTGCGTTTTAAACCATCGAATCGCGTATTTTACATTGAATATCCATAGAATGTGGTACTGCTGCGATTTCATTCTTATTTTGCAGAAAACGGGCGAAATCAGGGAAGTTACTGAATTCTGAGACTCTGATGCGACCCTCATCACATCTGACGCGACCCTCATCAGATCTGACGCGACCCTCATCACATCTGATGCGACTCTCATCAGACTTGACGCTGGTCGCATCGCGAGCTTCTAGAGCAGACAGCAAAGGCCCAATTAAAGCCCAGAATCGAAACACTCGTTTTGAAAAGCCTATAAATAGGCCACCTCTGCCACCAGAGAGGGGGTTCCGAATTTGAAGATTCAAAACCTCAAGAATTGGAGTATTGATCAAGAAAGAAAGGAAGGAGGGAAGATCCTTGCTAGATTGCTACATTTGGTTTTATCATGATCTTCTCTTTTATCTCTTCTTTTATGATGTTTGAGTAGACTTCTTTAGTTCCTAGGGTTAGGATATAGTCTCTAAACTTTGATTTTGAATTGCATGT
Organism: Carex pumila; assembly: GCA_033356055.1. Lineage (NCBI taxonomy): Eukaryota > Viridiplantae > Streptophyta > Magnoliopsida > Poales > Cyperaceae > Carex > Carex pumila. Next base: position 381,702 of record JARJHM010000089.1, read on the forward strand.
TGTTTTGATCTAAGTTTGAGCTTGTGTGATTCTTTGTTTGAGTATTCATTTGATTGCTTGATTGATTCTTGATTGTCTACTGTTAGATGTCTATAGCATCTCTTCTAGTAATTTGACCTTGATGTATCTTGAAATTATGATTGAGTATTTGAGGTAGATCTAAGATCAATAGTAGCCGAGAGGTGAACTTTCCATTATCGAGAGGTTGTGGATACCTCTAGCAAACCAGACAATCAATTTAGGTTAGATACCAGTAGGTGAGAGCCACAGGTTGAAGCCTCGCACAAGAAATCAACTTAGATACGAACACATGTTAGCTCAGCTCGAGGGCGATGTGACCCTCATCACATCTGATGCGACCCTCATCAGAGATGATGCAACTCTCATCAGAGATGATGCGAGTCGCATCATACAAGTCGCATCATACGGGTCGCATCAGAGATGATGCGAGTTGTATGATAGGTCCAGAGATGGCAAAGTTTGGGATGAAACCTGAAACCCTGGGAACGCCTTTTATCATTGTTCAAAACCAAAACCTTTAATTGCTTTCATTTACCGTTAATTGAATTGTCACTTGAAATTAGAAAATATAAACAACTCAAACCCAACTTTTCACACTTCTAGTACCTAACTCGGATTAGTAAGAATTTAGAATCGAATTGGACCATCCCTGAGGATCGATACCTGATATACTATACGATTAGAACTGTGCACTTGCAGTTTTAGTCGAGAGTAGACTCAAGGTTTAAACTGGTACAACTTGCTGTACCTGAAACTTTGTAGCGTACTTTCACGCGAACAATATACTATTTAAATATTGATAATTCATTACTAGAATCTGGGTTTGTTGCATGGGTAAGTAGTGTCTATGCAACAAATGACTTGTTGCATGGGCTTACCCATGCAATAACTCTCCAAAAATGTCAATTGCATGGGTAACTCATGCAACAAGTCGAAAATTGAGTAGTTGCAACGATGTTTTTTTGGACTTGTTGCATGGATAATCCATGCAACTACTCAATTTTCGACTTGTTGCATGAGTAGTCGATGTAACAAGTCAAAAATTGAGTAGTTGCAATGAGGGTTGTAGCATGGGTAAGCCGATGCAACAAGTCAAAATTTTAGTAATGATTAAAATTTAAAATCATGTATGTATTTATATCTGCACGAATATTCAAATATCAGATATCAGATATTCATATTTAATTTTCAGATACGGCCATATAATATCCAACCCGTTTGCACTCCTACCTAGGATGGATTTCACAAAGCCAATGCGAGACCTTAATTAACTCTTGATTTAGCCTTAATTAATGGAGGCAGATTGGTTACACTTACACCTGAAGGCTCCTTAATCTTTTTTCTTTTCTTTTTTAATGTTTTTATCAAGATTCTAAATAGCGCGCTATAGCTACACTATAGCGTTTTCATACCATAAAAAGCTATGGCGTTATTCTGCGCTATGGCGGCTCTATTTGAACATAGCACTATTTTTTTAATTGGTCCACTATGACGCGATAAACGCTATTTAAATCTTTGATTTTTTTTGCATCATTACTTTAAAAAAACAGATGAAGTTTTTTTTGTATATAATTTATAAAAATTAATTTTTTTTATAGATTTGTTGTAACCTTAGTTATTATCTTTTCTTTCTTCTTGTAATATGACATGGAACACTCTTTCACTGCACTATATAATTACAGGGATCGACTAATTATCCTCCCACTTCATTTCCTCAATTTATTTTCTTGTTAATAATTGTCTTTATTGACCGCTAACTAAGAGAGACCACAACTTCCAACACTAAAAGACAAAACAAAATATGGCATTGTCGGTTATTAAGTGGAGGGACCACTCATTTACTGGGTGGACCACTAACTACTTAAGGGACATCCTAATATTTGATAGATTTTACAACTGACGCGGGCAAATATGGATACATATGCATGCAAGTGTTTATATATAATATATCAAATATTCATACCTTCTTAGATATTAAGTATTTAAAAAAATGGATACATCACACACCCATCTTTTACACGTTTTTAATGGTGGATTTTTTTTCTTTGTTCAATTCCGCCAATATTTCTGACGATCTGTGAGAAAATTTGTGAATCTAAAGCTACGAACGTCTTTTACGTAATTTTCTCTTTCAAATGAGATATATGATGGCATACTTTCGGGTTGTCCGTCGCGCAATTATTCATATCTCATCATTCAAGTTTCATACCTCGTCGAGCAAGTATTCCTACATCGTAGTGCAAGTATTTATACCTCGTTAAGCAAGTATTCATCTGAATAGAAAGTTGGAGGTGATGTGGTCTGGATTGGGATCGTGACGAGTTATTAATACTTGCACAATAACATATGAATACTTGCATTATGAGGTATAAATATTTGCGCGACGGATAACTCAAAAATACTTCATCATGAATCTTATTTGAAAAAAAAAATTTGCGTAGAAAACAATCGTGATTTTAGATTCGCAAACTTTTTCACAAATTGTCGGTAATATGAGTGACATTGAACAAAGAAAAAAATTCACCTTAAAAAAAGTGTAAAAGATGAGTATGTAATGAGAGAGATTGTTTAAAGAAATACTTGATATCTTATATATGAATACTTAATATATTAGTTGTTAATACTTGTGTACATAAGTATACATATTTACGCGCGTCAATTGTAATTTTTTTCAAATATAATCAGTTCTCCATTTAATTAGCGGTCCCCCACATTATTAATGATTAATACGCGTTTTTTTGTGTGCTGAAAGTTGTGGTCTCCTCATATAATTAATAATTGGAGGATGAATGGAGAAAATAGGCTGGAGGAAAGAAATTTTTATTCATAATTATATATGTCTAAATTAAATTTAAAACACGAAATAATTAAGCTTTTCCGGAAAGAAGGGAAAACATGAAATCAACATTTAATTTGTTTCTTACAGAACATCAAATTATTCAGTATTTGTGTTATGAGACAAAATTTTAGAGGAAGTATGTTATATATTTAATTATTAATAAAAATATCGGTAAACTAAGTCGGTGTATAAGAGACATCAATATACACTGATTTCTACCTCTCTACAAGTATAAATGAGAGCTATGGATTAGTGTTCGTAGTGTGTCAAATTAAGATTAGAGCCACTAATTAGAAAAATAACAGCTTAATTATATATCAATCTTCAACAGTCGAAATTTTTATTAATACCATTTCAAAAAAATAAAAATAAACCAAAACATCTCTGAAATTGGGGAATTCCAAAAGGAGAAAAGGTCTTGATCCAGAAACCTTTGTCCATGGTCTTGATATATTTAATTATTTATATATTCACAAACCACGCTCTTGATATATCAAAACCTTAACCATGCATATATATATGGCTGTGGCTAAATTGCTGCTGGCAGCAGTTCTGCCCAGGTGCTGCTGGAACTATTTTTAGCCGTGTGATGTCCAAATAACAAATCCAAATCGTTAGATGTTTAATATATATTATAATCTACTTGGAGATCAAATTTTATATTTTTTGGAATTTTTTACTATTTATTAAGTTGGTTTGAAAACCGCGGATTTCAATGTTGCAGAAAATTACTGAAATCAGTGGTTTTCAAACCAGCTTAATAAATAGTAAAAAAATTCCAAAAAATGTAAAATTTGGTCTCCAAGTAGATTATAATATAGATTAAACATCTAACATTTTGGATTTATTGTTTGGACATCACACGGCTAAAAATAACCCTGGTAGCACCTAAGCAGAACTGCTGCCAGCAGCAATTTAGACAGACTATATATATATAAGATTTGGCTAATATACTATGGGTTGCATAGAGGCCTCCCGTGTTACGACTCAATATTCAACTTTTCAAAATCCTAATTGTTGATCCGAACCGTTCATCTCGTTCTCCATATTAATATGTGTTTGGAGACCAAATTTTACATTTTTTGGAAATTTTTCACTATTTTTTTAGATTTATTGAATATTACTGTTTTTTATGGTTCAAATTTGTCTATAAAACAACAATTTTCAATAAATCTAAAAAAATAGTAAAAAATTTCCAAAAAAATGTAAAATTTGATCTCTAAACACATATTAATATGGAGAACAAGATGAACGGTTCGGATCGACCGTTTTGATTATGAAAAGTCGAATATTGAGCCGTAGCACTGGAGGCCTCTATGCAACCCATAGCACAGTAGCCAAGTCCTATATATATAGAGAGAGAGAGAGATTGACTAATATGCTTTCGGTAGCATATGGGTCGAAGTGCTACCGTTCTAAATTTGAAATTTCAAAATAAAAAAGGTCAATCTGAACCGTTCATCTTGTTCTCCATATTAATATGTGCTTGGAGACCAAATTTTATATTTTTTTTGAATTTTTTTACTATTTATTAAGCCACTTTGAAAATTGTTGATTCAAAAAATGTAAAATTTGGTCTCCTAACACATATTAATATGGAGAACAAGATGAACGGTTCGGATCGGTCATTTGAACTTTGAATCAATGATTTATAATCTAATTCACAAAAATATCTATGCATTGCAATGTACCACAGCCCATCTCTGTATATCTATATCTTTAGAATCTTCTTTCAGGAAGCATGAAGAATCGATGAAACAAAATTATGTTTTTTGAAGGTTAACGGTTTTACCGTTAACGTTTGTATTGATAAAAAAAATTGATCACAAGTTCTAGGATTATATACACCTCATCAATTTTTAATAAGTATAAAAAACCTAAGTTTGCCAAAAGCAAAAGCTTGAAAAAGGAGTATACACAAAGCAAAATTGAAGCCCTCCTGCTGTCATAGTCAGCAAATGAGCATCCAATTATATATGCACATCCATCGCGGCCGCATTAATGGTGATTCCCACTGGTTTTCTTTCCGTCTGTTCCTCTCTTTCTAAAGAGCCCATTTGCCTGTTGCCCATGCTGTGTCCCGGCGCAATCTCTCTTAATTGCTTGGTATGGCTATTGCGTCCCGTATTCCATATGTTGATCAGAGTGGTCCCTGAGAACGGTGTAAGTTCAATTCCGCTTTTAGACCCGTCCAAAAATGTTTGGCATAACTACATTCCCAAAATAGATGTCCGGGGTTTCTATCTGACTGTTTTGCAAAAACAACAACCTCCATCTACTGTACATCCCCTTTATGTAAGCACTTCTTGCGTTAGGATTTTATTTTGAAACAGAAGCCACAAGAATATTCTGATTTTCATTGGAATTAATCCTCATTTTCCATATGGTTGGGTTGTATGCTGAGTATACACCTCCGTTATGGATGAATTTGTATGCCGAGGAGCACGAGTAGGTTCCATTTGCCGTCCTATTCTAGGTTGCTAACTACCATGCATGCTATCACACATGAAGATAAAATGTATATCAAATATCGTCATGTTATCGCCTATATATATTAATTAAAATCCAAAATTAATTAGTTTGCAAAGTAGTAATGCATCAGAATGCCAGCTCCTAATTGCAAATTTGCCATCAAATGGAAGTGCAGAGCAATCTCTCCTCTATCCATCTATTTATTACCTTATAAACTATATTAATTAGACTTGTTAGACTGCACCATGCATCTGTTCAGAATATACGAGGAAACTTAGAGTTCTCCTTTGATGCCTCTTCAAATATTTACCAGAAATGATATATTCAGAAACCTAGAGAGTATCATCATCCTATTCCACATTTTTTCCCCTTTTCCTTATCATACTTATATACTATTGTAGTTGAGCATCACAATTCCAACAATTAGAACATAACAAAATTGCCATGATATATATTCTGAATTTCTGGTAAACAAGAACAAGGAAAAAATTAAAGGGAACTCATTTTCTCTATCTTAGTCTCAGATACTAACTCCATTCAGTCTTTCATCATCCTAAATTCCTACACATGCAGACAATCTGTCTCACCTTTTTTTTTTCAAGGACGAAAAAGAATCAACAAATTTTATTGAAGTTGTCCGGGAATTCGTTAGAAGGGGTGAAGGCAAGGAAGAAGAGCAAGAGCATTAACACGACCGGAACCAGAAGCAGCACCGCTGGAGGTGGTGGCAAAGGAGGCAAAAGCAAAGGGAGAATCAGTAGAAGGGCTGCAAACACAAGAAGCGCTAGAACAGCCCTGGGGCCGAGATAAGCCATGCACCGATCGATCGATGGCTCGTTGTTGCTACCTTCTTCCTCCTCTCTTTGTTTATGAAGCTGTGTATGATTCCATTTAGAGAGCTCTGGCAATTGATGGTCCATGCAAATGCAACCGGTGTTACACAGAGTTCATATTAATTTGTCAAGTTTATTTAGTATTAAAATAGGAAGTCACTTATACGTACTCACGTGGTGCTCACACGGAGGAGGATCTGGTACCTCTGTGGCACGCCTCTGTGATGCATATTGTGTAGTGAGTAATACAACATTATGTGTGGAGGTTGAGATTTTGAGGTTTCATATCATTAGTCAATGACTTTAAAGTATGTAATTAATTTAATTTTATCTCAAAAATAGGATTGTTAATTTTTTAATAAATATTTAGAGACTAATTATGTTAAATGTGATTTTAGCACTATAATATTTGAAGTATCTTGAGAATTAACAATATGTATGCATAAATTTCTATAAGATATGTAATTAAGCAAATTAGTTTTGTTTTAAATTATAATGAACCAATCAATCATTAATTAGTATATTAAAAGATTTTAATTATATATATATATATATATATATATATATATATATATCTAGTTAGTAAATTTGTGATAAATTAGAATACAATTTACAAAGGTTATACAAACACAACTTACAAAGGTTTTATTGTAACCACTGACATTTGTAATATATGCATTTTTTTGTCAAATTTATATATGCTTTATGATACATATATCGTCCTCCAATCTCTAAACATTTAATGTAGGATATTCTCCTTGTTTTGTAATATACTATACTTTTTTGAAATATTGATCCAAATTACAGTATATGATACGAGACTCTTGAAGTTTTTATTAATAGCATTAAAAAAAAAACCAAAACACCCTGAATTTGGAAGAATTCCACGAATATTCAAACCACAGAGCCAGTTTCCGATCTCAATTAATGGAGTCCGTATAGACAATCTACGGCCCAGTTTTACTTTTTTCTCTTTTTTTCACTTGGAATTTGTGTCAAAATATCTCAAAGTTTGCAACTCTGCGGCCCCAGTTTTTTTACTTAGAATTCGCGCTGTATATCTCAAAGTTTGAGCCCATGTTATTAATAATAAATGTTTCTATAAAAAAAAAATTGTGGAGCTGCGGATCGGTTGTGCGGACTCCATTAAATAAGTCTGCGAATTGGCTCTGCGATCGGAGTAATTCTCAAATTCTAATCAAACGATGGTGTTTTGGTTAATTTTTTTTTATGTTATTAATAAAAAATTCGGATGAGACTCAGGAGAAGTTGTATCAGTTTGTTTAAGGGCTTTTCCTAAAAAAAAAAAAGTTTGACAAGTTGACAAATAGCGGTTTGTTACAGAAAAGCCAGAAAAGCCAGAAAAGCTGAAAAGGGAGGCAACTCTTTTCATTTTTCAAGGAATGAAAGAGAGAAGCATCGGACTGTTAAAACAATAATAACTTGTGCTTTCGGAACCATTTTGATATGCGTCCTTACATTTCAAAATATTGCTCTAATCTTTTGACATACTATATTTTATGCCATTTTGGTCCATTTATTTGTATCAAAAGTGGGCATAAATCCAGTAACATACGTCTGGGCAGACAATGACATTTTGTTTTTTTAATTGAAATATGGCAATAGCTAGGCAAGGACCAAAGCATGGAATTTCGGAAACTTTTTATAATCAACTTCTCTAAAACACACCCAAAAACCTATTATATTTCACAAACTAAATATATTTTTTATAAAAAAATGTGGTACGCACAGTTGTATATAAGAAAAGAGAGGTCAATGAGAAGAAAGAAATAGAATATCTGAAAGTAATTATAAGCAAATTTAATTGTAAACCGGCTACACCGGTAATAATAAACAAATTTAATTATATCTTATTAGTAGAAGCAAAATTATAAATATGATTCGGAAAAATGAAATATAATATCTGAAAGTTAGTTTTGTAGATCAAACTAAGAAAATATAAATTGTGTAAATAAAATTAGTTTGTTAATTGAGAACCAACATTTGATCTATAGTGGTAAAGACACAGAATTCTTATGTGAGAGATTATGAGTTCAAAATTCAAAAATAATTATGATGTTATTAATGAAAGAAAGTTTATGGGTGTTTTAACTTGCAAAAAATGAAATTCAAAAAGTGAAAAAATCATCTGTAATATACAGAGAATTTGAAAAAAACTGATAGATTAAACCTTTATTTTTCATTTCAAGAAAAAAAAAATAGTTTGTTGATCATTGGGGACAACATTTGGTCTTGTTTAGCAAAGAAGGAAATTTTAGTTTTCCTAGACCGGATAAAGCAAAAGGGGGTCCAGGTTGCAATATTCGCCAAATATTTTACTGAAAACCAGAGGTGAGTAGGTAGAAGGTGCAATGTATTTGAGACATTGAGGTGCTCAAGTGGGTTGTGGCGTCTAGTACTCTTGATGTCGACCAAGTAGCCAGAGCCAGAGGCCCCCGGTGCCGTTGTTTTCGTTTTCAATGGTTTTTCTGAGCATTAATGGGCCGTGGTAATTAAAGACAGAGCCTTCTGTACTTCATGCATCAGTCATAGCGGTGTCAGTTGCATCTTTTTATCCGTTTATCCAGCGCTCGGATCACCTGTACAGGGAATTTCTGCTCTCCCATCCACTGCTGAGCAGAGTTGGATCACTTTTAGCATTTAACTATTTGTTCTCAGACTCAACTCAGACTCACCTGCAGTGATTCTAAACGCAGGAACTGAAATCACTTTTAATATTTAAATATTTAATTTTGAATTCACCTTAGATCTCTCTTAAATCCATCCGTAGTGACTTTAAAGCTAAAAATATCATGCTCCTAGAGGTATAGGAGATTCGATTCCATTTATATATAGTATTTGAAAAAACAGATAAAGAATAAATATTTTTTTTTGTTATCATAACAAATATGAATATGAAAATGCCTTCATCCGATTTGTATCATATTCGTTGACACTCCTAATCAGTCATATACTTGTTCATATTATTATTGTTTATATATGATTTTATGTTGCGTGAAATCAAATTAGTTCTGTTAATATTTTTACCCATAATAGTTTGAAACTTTTTCATAGTTATATACTTGGACGTACCGTCTGATTTAAAGTGGACGTATTATATTAAATTATATTAAATCAGACGGTCTTATACTAGGATCGTCTAATTTAGTGTGAATTCTAACATAATATTTATTAAAAAGTGTAAATTACGTGATAAAAATTAGTGATTCGGATTTGAATACACGGAGCAATGGTACATTGAAAAAGAGAAAACAAATATAGCTTAATATATGTCCTAATTAAAATTAACATGATTAAGAATTTATCTTTGATCTAGTGACAAAGACACATAACTCTCATGTAGGAGGTCATGAGTTCGAAACTCACAAAGTAGGAAAATTATGTGCAATATACAAGAGTTTGAAAATATGTTAAGTGGTTTGATTCTCAATCTATAATTTCAGAGAAGAATTAATAGAGCAAAGCTAAGGTGTAATGTGCTCACTAAGAGAGTTTGGTAAGCACAACTCAAAAAGTATATTAAATCGGCTTCAAATGATGAATCCAAACTGTTGAAATTTATATACTTCATGAGTGATACACGTACATGCAAAATTTTGAAAGTTTCGAATTTATTTGCTACAAAATCAAGCAGTTAAAGAAACGATGACAAAAATAATATATAAAACAACTTATAAAATAACCTATAAAAAATTAATTTTGAATTTGACTGCTTAACCTTGTTTAGAATAACTATATACATATATACACAACACAAAAACAAAGAAAAAAAAAACGCTTTTTTCTCATGGACTTGCCTACTAATATTTATTGAAATATGTGAATTTAAGCAAAATATTTAGACCACCTCCAATTTGATACGTCTTGATTATATTAATTCGAGCAAAGCTAGGGTGTGATGTGCTCACTAAGAGAGTTTGGTGAGTACAACTCCAAAAGTATATTGAATCGGTTTCAAACAATGAATCTAAACTGTTGAAATCCATATATTTCATGAGTGATACATGTACATGCAAAATTTTAAAAGTTTTGAATTTATTTATTACAAGGTCAAGTGATCAAAGAAATTATTTTTTTATAAGTTATTTTATATATTCATTTTCTCGTCGTTTCTTTGACCGCTTGATCTTGTAGCAAATAAATTCGAAACTTTCAAAATTTTGCATGTACATGCATCACTCATGAAGTACATGAATTTTAATAGTTTGAATTTGTCATTTAAAACCGATTTAATATACTTTTTGAGTTGTACTAATTATCAAACTTTCTTAATAAACACATCACACTCTAACTTTGCTCTAATTCATGCATCACAATATGCTAGCAGCCTAGCTAGGAGCTGAATAACACCGTATATAAATATCTTTGCATGATTGCATCTTCAAAGAAAAAGAAGAGTAGAATATTGGGGCTATTGGGTTGTCTTTTAAATTCGTCGAATCTATCGTTGGCTACTTTTGATAGTGTCCCATACCTGAGGTTTAAATCTCTTTTGACTTTCATTGTTATTAATTTTAATGTATTTGTTCTTGACTAACGTGCAACTCTGTTAGATCTGTATTCAGAACTGAGTTGATTTCGTCATATACCGCTAAGCTACATTTTGATGAGCTGTTATGAATGGATATCGAGTAAATAATATTAGTACTATTTGAACATTGTTTTGCTAATTCTATGTCGACACGCATATTGTATAATATTCATTTCACAAACTCATTTACTAATGAGACAATTTATTGGTTTCTAGTATATTTATATATATGAGTAAAGCTAATATACACTTAAGTCTACCAAGTGTACTGTACACTTAACCTTAGAACCATTAGATTTCTTTAAAAGTCGTGTTACCACAATTTTTAAAGAAATCTGACGGTCATAAAGTTAAGCGTACGGTACACTTAAGTGTATATTAATTAGCTTTACTCTATATATATATAAATATGACTAATGTGCATTCAAATGTATATGGGCCAAAATATATACAGTTCAAATTCAATTTCTCAAAATTCAAACGGTTAATCCGAACCATTCATCTTGTTTTCCATATTAATATGTGCTTGGAGACCAAATTTTACATTTTTCTGAATTTTTTTACTATTTTTAAGTATTTTACAAAATTGTTGATCAAACGGTGGTTGCTAATTTTATTATTTGTTAACGCACTATTAGATCAACAATTTTGTAAAATACTTAATAAATAGTAAAAAAATTAAAAAAAATGTAAAATTTGGTCTCCAAGTACATATTAATATGGAGAACAAGATGAAAAGTTCGGATCGACTATTTGGATTTTAAAAAGTCAAATTTGAATTGTATGTATTTCGGCCCATATACATTCGAATGCACATTAGTCTCTCTCTCTCTCTCTATATATATATAGAGTTAGGCTGGGATGCTATGGATAGCATAGTGGCCTCCCGTGCTACGGCCCAATATTCAAGTTTTCAAAATTCAAACGGTCGATCCGAACCGTTCATTGTTTAATCCATATTGAAATGTGCTTGGAGACCAAATTTTACATTTTTTGAAATTTTTTTTGCTATTTATTAAGATGGTTTAAAAATCGCTGTTTTTATTAAAATTCTGCACCACTGGAAAACAGCGATTTCAAACCATCTTAATAAATAGCAAAAAAATTCCAAAAAATGTAAAATTTGGTCTCCAAGCACATTTCAATATGGATTAAACAATGAACGGTTCGGATCAACCGTTTGAATTTTGAAAACTTGAATATTGAGCCGTAGCACGGGAGGCCACTATGCTATCCATAGCACCCCAGCCTAACTCTCTCTCTCTCTATATATATATATATATGATTTGGCTACAGTGTTATGGGTTGCATAGAGGGCTACGGTGCTACGGCTCAATATTCGAGTTTTCAAAATCTATAAAATTTGGCCTCCAAATACATATTAATATGAAGAACAACATGAACGGTTTGGATTGACCGTTAGAATTTTGAAAACTCAAATATTGAGCCGTATGCAACCAATAGCACCGTAGCCAAATCCTATATATATATATATATATATAGAGAGAGAGAGAGAGGAGGGTTCAAATGCACCCAAATGCACTATATTTTTCAAATTTTTTTTTTCTGTTTTTAAAGTCCGAATAGTCAATCCGAACCGTTAGATGCGATCTATATATTAAGATGTGCTTGGAGACCAAATTTTACATTTTTTTGAATTTTTTACTATTTATTAAGCCAATTTGAAAATCGCTGATTTTTCATTTTCTGGACTAATGGATCAGTAATTTTCAAAGTGGCTTAATAAATAGTAATTTTTTTAAAAAAAAATATAAAATTTGGTCTCCAAGCACATCTTAATATATAGATCGCATCTAACTGTTCGAATTAGCTATTCGGACTTTAAAAACAGAGAAAAAAGATAGAATGCATTTGAGTGCACAAAATTTTGGATGCATTTGAATCCTCCTTATATATATATATATATATATATATATATATATAGAGAGAGAGAGAGAGAGAGAGTTAGGCTGGGGTGTTATGGATAGCATAGTGGTCTCCCGTGCTACGGCTCAATATTCAAGTTTTCAAAATCCAAACGGTCGATTGTTCGCGTGAAAGTACGCTACAAAGTTTCAGGTACAGCGAGCTGTACCAGTTTAAACCTTGAGTCTACTCTCGACTAAAACTGCAAGTGCACAGTCCTAATCGTATAGTATATCAGGTATCGATCCTCAGGGACGGTCCAATTCGATTCTAAATTCTTACTAATCCGAGTTAGGTACTAGAAGTGTGAAAAGTTGAGTTTGGTTTGTTTATATTTCCTAATTTCAAGTGACAATTCAATTAATAGTGAATGAAAGCAATTAAAGGTTTTGGTTTTGAACAATGATAAAAAGCGTTCCCAGGGTTTCGGGTTTCATCTCAAAATTTGTCTTCTCTGGACTTATGATGCGACTCGCATCATCTCTGATGCGACTTGTATGATGCGACTCGCATCATCTCTGATGAGGGTTGCATCATCTCTGATGAGAGTCGCATCAGATGTGATGAGGGTCGCATCGCCCTCGAGCTGAGCTGACATGTGTTCGTATCTAAGTTGATTTCTTGTGCGAGGCTTCAACCTGTGGTTCTCACCTACTGGTATCTAACCTAAATTGATTGTCTGGTTTGCTAGAGGTATCCATAACCTCTCGATAATGGAAAGTTCACCTCTCGGCTAGTATTGATCTTAGATCTACCTCAAATACTCAATCACAATTTCAAGATACATCAAGGTCAAATTACTAGAAGAGATGCTATAGACATCTAACAGTAGACAATCAAGAATCAATCAAGCAATGAAGATCAAGCAATCAAATGAATACTCAAATAAAGAATCACACAAGCTCAAACTTAGATCAAAACAACATGCAATTCAAAGACAAAGTTTAGAGACTACATCCTAACCCTAGGAACTAATGATCTACTCAAACATGGTAAAAGAAAGCATAAAAGAGAGAGAGAATAAGCAGATCATGATGAAGTTCGAAGATCCAAGGTGGATTGGAGATGATCTTGCAATCTTCTCTTCTTCTCCAAGTGATCCTCTTCCAAGCAATCTCCAATCTCTCTCTCCTCTCTTGATCTCTGCTCTCTAAGTGATCTCCAATGTAGAGGGAAAAAGCTCCTGAAATTCTGGCCAAGGACCTCCTTATATAGGCAACAGAGCTGACTTTGGACTTGTCAGGTTTAATTTGAACTGGGCGGCAACAGTTGATGCGACTCGCATCAGGTGGATGCGACTCGCATCATATGGGTCGCAAAGGCTGGGATGAGGGTCGCATCACCTGGTCTTCAAGGCTGTAATGAGGGTTGCATCACCTGGGTCGCAAGGCATGAGTGAGGGTCGCATCATAGGTTCCTGAAGTCTGCCAATTGCCTGATTTTGCCCAATTTCGCCTGATTCCTGCAAAGTAAGAACCAAAACAAAGCAGTACCACATTCTATGGATGTTCAATGTAAAGGGCACTATTTGTTGGTTCAAAACACAGATTTTTGTATGGAAACAAGTCGAAATAATAGGTCTAATAAGGTGGTATCAAATTCCCCCAAACTTAACCTTTGCTTGTCCTCAAGCAGAGATCTAAACATTGGTACTAGTTTGGACTCTAAATGCAAGTTTCCTAAATGTAAGAATTTACATGAGTTGTTTCAATTGGAAACTCAAAAATCATGTTGGTATAATTTGGACTTTCCCTATTTAACCTTGATTCTCCTCATGAATCGACCAACCAAACTTCAAAATCTGAAATATTTGAATACTTGTAAAGCTGAGTACTTGAATCGATCAAGTTGTCATTTATCTATTTAACCATTGCCCTCATTTGTGAAGATTTTCCCTTTTTACCCCCCCCAAACTTGGAACAAGCTTAGGTCAGAAAGTTGCGGACTTCGCGTGTTGATATGTGCAAAAATTTCTTTCTTTTCTAAATGGGAGACGAGCTCAAAGGCGCCCTAAAAGGACTTATTGCCAGTACTCTTATGTTCTCCGTCTTTTCAATTCTCTCTTTTTTTATTTTTTTTATTTGCACATATCATGAATACACACACCCACTGGTATTCCTTCATACCAATAAGTATCACAAATCTTTCTTTATCAATAATCCCCATTTCCCTATTTGAAAAGGCACTAGTCAATTTCTAAATTAGTTTCTTAATACATTTCAAGTTTTCATTTTTACAAATGGTCAAAACATTCGTCCTCATCAGTTCATTGGTCAATTATGGAATAGTTCCAATCTCCTAGGGTCATCCTAATCAATACCAACAATCAAAAAAAAATTCCAATCTAAACAATCATACAAATTCCTACCTACAAATGCAATAAACAAGTAAACATGACCTAAGTAAGAACAAATAAATCCTAAAAATCCTAAAATCACCCCCCCAAGCTTAGTCTGAGCATTGTCCTCAATGCTTCAATTCACACAAGAAAAAGTAAATAGAAGAAAATATGGAAACTAACTAGACATGGAGTGAGGGGTGAGGCGGGGGCGCCTCACTAGTTGGTGGAAGGTGGATCAGGCGGTTCTGGGCGGAGCGCCCACTTCGGAGGTGTACAGACCGTGTACTGGTTTGCTGGTAAAGTCCTGAGCTTGCATGTGGCTGGATGAGTGCCTATCACCTTCTCGATCAAGTTCTCAATCACAGTTTGCTGAGCTTTCAAATCCTCCAAGAATCTGAGGATGCGAGCTGGGTCGAGGCCTGCATTTAAAATCACAGGACAAGAGTTATTTGGGTCTGGGAACTCATACCTGAGGTTAGCTGGAAGAGGCTTGAGCTCAGGAGTCGGAAACTCTATGTGGACCTTGACGCGGTCTGCGTCAGGTTCACTCGGGTCGTGTGAAGACCTCACGTCAGCTTCATCAGATCCTCGTTCTCTGTTTTCCAGGCCTTCGGACTGTGGCACGCGACCCGCGTGGGATTCATCCGGTCTGTATTGCCTACGAGATTGTTCCTTGGCCAATTGATCCACCACATCAAGCCAGCAGCATGTTTCAGTTTTGGAGGGGTACTTCATAGCTCAATTGAGATTAAACTCAACTTTCTCATCTCCAATCCGCAAAGTTAGAGTTCCGTTCTCCACGTCAATGAGTGTTCGAGTTGTCTTCAAGAATGGCCGTCCCAGAATGATGGGGATTTCCTTGTCTTCTTCCATCTCCATTACCACGAAGTCAACCGGTACATAAAACTTACCCACTAGAACTGGCACATCCTCCACTATGCCCAGTGGTAGTCTGACAGAAGAATCAGCAAGTTGCAGAGTCATGTGCGTGGGTTTGAGCTCGCCTAATCCCATGCGCTCAAAGATGGTGCGTGGCATGAGACTCACGCTGGCCCCTAAGTCACATAGGGCTCGCTTGATGGTAGCTTTCCCGATTGTGCAAGGAATGGAGAATTTACCAGGGTCTCCCAGTTTGGGTGGTAGCTCGCTATTCAGGATGGCGCTGCACTGCCCTGTCAGTTTCACCGTTTCATTCCCCCCCAAGCTTCGCTTGTTGGATAGGATATCCTTCAGGAACTTGGCATAGGAGGGCATTTGAGTCAAGGCATCAGTGAATGGGATTGTGATATGCAGGCCTTTGATCACCTCAGTGAATTTCGCGAATTGTGTGTTCAACTTGTTCTCAGCTAATCGTCGGGGAAAGGGCACAGATGGTCTGTAAGGTGCAGGTTTCTCAACCCCTTTCCCTTTTCCTTTGTCAGACTCTTTTGATGCGGGTCGCATGGTACCATTGCAGGTCGCATCCACAGGTGCTTCAGGTGGTGTTGCCGGTCGCATTGGCTCGATGCGACCAGGATTCACAGGTTCCTCCGAGGTTGATGCGGGTCGCATGGTGGTGGTGCGGGTCGCATCAGTTGAGGACTGATCAGTTGGAAAGGCTGGTTCATCGTACTGGGTCCCACTCCTCAGTGTGATCGCCTTAGCTTCTCCTCTGGGGTTTGGTTCTGGCTGCGCGGGCAGCTTACCAGGTTGAGGTTGGTTAGAAGTGACGATATGACTCAGTTGCTCCAACAATTTGCTTTAGGCGGCCATTTGAGTTGCCATCGATTGCATTTGCTCCCACATCATTTGGTTCATCTTCCCTTGCTCACATATGAAATTACTCATAGCAGGAGCAATATATGGCTCAGAAGGACTGGATTGAGGTGCTCGGTTGTTCTGATTGGGGAAGGAAGCATTCTGGTAGAAGTTCCTGTTGTTGTTGCTAGAAGGGTTGTTGAAGGAGTTGGTGAAGGAGGGATTATTGAATTGGGGTCTCAGAAAGTGGGATGATTCATTATTGAGATAGTTTACTTGCTCGGGTTCCTCATCCCTTTGCACCAGTGGGCAATGCTCATAAGGGTGCCTTTCATCTCCACACATGACACAGACTTGTGGCTGCTGTTCGACTGCCTTAACACTGAACTTGTCCATTGCCCTTTGCATAACATCCAACTTGGCAGTTAGAGCGGTGATTTGATCGACTTCGTACTTCCCTCCACCTCCAGGTCGGGTGTTTTCACGACCAGACCACTGTTGATTCTGCGCCATGTTGTCAATCAAGTTCATGGCCTCCAAAGGTTCTTTCGACATCAGCGCTCCACCTGCAACTGCATCAATAGTGGTACGAGTACTTTCAGTCAAACCATCATAGAAAGTCTGAACCAACAACCACTCAGGAATGCCATGGTGGGGACATGAATACTGTAACTCCCTAAACCTTTCCCATGCCTCATTGAGGGGTTCATCGGACCTTTGCCTAAAACTGGTCAGTTGGTTCCTTACCTTGGCAGTTCTTTTGTGGGGGAAAAACCTAGTGAGAAACAACTTAAACAATTCCCTCCAATTGGTAATGGAATCCCTTGGTAACGACCCTAACCATTTCTTGGCCTTGTCCCTAAGAGTAAAAGGAAATAAAGCGAGTTTGGTGTAATCAGCTGTTGCCCCATTGGTCTTGATGGTTGTGATGCACTCGAGGAAGGTTTGGAGATGAGCATGTGGATCCTCGTGATCCATGCCATTAAACACATTCTGCTGAACCATGTTGACAACTCCTGGGTTGAAGTTCGGTTGTTGTCCCGAAATTCTTGGTAGTCTGATCGCGCCTCGGACATCTCCAGCTCTCGGCACATTAAACTCTCGTAAGGTTCTCGGCATGAAGACATCCATGTCGTCATCAGACTGGTCAGTTAAATCTTCCCTTTCTCTTTCTCTGGCTTCTGCATCCCTGTCCTCTCTGCTCGGATGTTCTGACATTGTCTCTGTGATGCGGGTCGCTTCAGAAGCGATGCGAGTCGCTTCAGAAGTGATGCGGGTCGCGTCGACTTCGATGCTGGTCGCTTCAGCTGATGACTGAGCAGGGCCTGTGTCTTCTGGAGGTGTTTCGTCAAAGAGCGGTCCTCTGCTCCTCAGTTGGTAGGTCAGCTTGTATGGAAACAAGTCAAAATAATAGGTCTAATAAGGTGGTATCATCGATCCGAACCGTTCATTGTTTAATCCATATTGAAATGTGCTTGGAGACCAAATTTTACATTTTTTTGAATTTTTTTACTATTTATTAAGCATTTTTGAAACCGCTGTTTTTCAGTGATGCAGAATTTTAATAAAAACAGCGATTTTGAAACCATCTTAATAAATAGCAAAAAAATTCCAAAAAATGTAAAATTTGGTCTCCAAGCACATTTCAATATGGATTAAACAATGAACGGTTCGGATCGACCATTTGAATTTTGAAAACTTAAATATTGAGCCGTAGCACGGAAGGTCACTATGCTATCCATAGCACCCCAGCCTAACTCTATATATAATACAGAGGAAACATCTGTACAAATTAAATGGAGGGTAGGGTGGTCGCTGATGAGTGCAATAGACCAAAAAAAGTGTAAATATCTAATTTAAAGAAAGTTGGCATTTTTCCAAAAGCGCGTCCCGTGCATTGTTCCGATTCTGCAAAGGCAAAGAAACAAATAAAAAAAAGTGCTTTACGTACTGTCCAACTTGGCTGCAATCCTCAGTGTACATCTCCAACTTTCCGCTAACGGGAGAGTGTCTAATTAAGATTCAATGCACCTCCGAAAAAAGTGCTGCACGTACTCTCCAACTTCCGAGGCTTTTATTAATATAAAAAAATAATAAATTTTAAATTTTACGCCCTACTGAATGAGATTTTGAGAAGAGAAGGATTCAAATTTTTTTTTTCTTTTTATGTTTTTATTTTTCTATGTCTTCATTTTTAAAAGTGTTAATAAATTTAAATTTAAATTATAAAAGTTAAAATAAAACCGTTAGATGTGATATATGTTATTTTATATATGTGTTCATAAAAAATATATTACATTTTGATTTTATGTGAATTAATAAGTTGAAAAATCAATGTCTAGATATTATCTATCTGAGTACATTTTTACAAGTTTTTGATGACAACCAAAACAAAATTAAAATGTCATAATTTTTAACACATGTATAGATAAAATAATACAGATCATATCCAACGGTTTTATCTTAACTTTTAAATTTTAAATTTCGATTTATTGAAGTTCTTAAAAATAGAGGCATGATGAAGACACAAAAAATAGAGGCATTTGAATCTTGTATTAAATCCACAGTTTCGGGCCAACTTTCTGCAAATTAAATCCATGGTTTCATAAAACAACAAATTAAATTTGTTGTTTTAGGCTAAAAACGTAAATTTAATTTGTGGTTTTATTTTTTGATTATTTTTTAATTAAATAGGAAATATTATAATTTATTTATTTTTGTATTAAAAATTAAAAATATTGTATATATTTCTTTGAAAATAAATGGAATACTATATAATATAATTTATTAGAAAGACTTCGATAAATAACCTAAATTAAAAATTTTCAGGTCGGATTTTTTGTGGATGTAAGAAAAATTAAAATATTTCTTTTTGTGCTATTGAAAAAAAATATTTTTTAAATTTGAGTTATTGATCCCGGTTCAAAAGTCACTTCTATGTAAATGCATAAAATATTTAAATTATTCTATTTCGAAAAAACAAAAAAAAAATGTCAAAATTTTTTTTTAAGAGATTTTTTTTGTCAGAGAATTGTCAGAATTTCTTTTTATTTTTCGGAAATAAAAGGATCACAATATTTTCTATATTTATATAAAAATAACTTGTGAACCGGGATCAATAACTTAGATTCAAAACATTTGTTTTTTTTAATAACACACAAAGAAATATTTTAATTTTTCTTATAGATGCAAAAAATCTGGTCTCAAAAATGTTGATCCGGATTATTTGTTACAGTCTTTCTAATAAATCAAATTATACAGTATTCCATTTATTTAGAAAAAAATACAATATTTGTAATATTTCAATATAAAATTAAACCTTAGCAGTTTTGGAATTTCAAAACTTCAAACTCTAAAATTATTTTGTGGTTTTAAACTGAATTTCTGTAAAAAAATGTACTATGGTTTGGACATATTTTCAAATTTCTCAGAATAAGATGTAGATTTTGAAATTTGATATATTTCTTTTATATTAATAAAAAATTCGGGTCCAACTTGGTTGCAATCCTCAGAGTACATCTCTGATCCCTGAACTGGGTACCAACTTGATCTTTAATTTGATAGATGCGATAATAAAAGAGAATAAAGTTTATTTTTATGTGATCATCTTATTTTGTTATTTATGCAAGATAATATATTTATAGGTTGAAGTTGGAAGTACGTTAAGTGAATGATACTTACTACTCTACTGATAAAAATAATTACAAAATGAAAATCCTTGAAAAAAAATATGTGGGTTGCTAACAATCGTTCGGATATTCCCAGCGATTGACATGGTGCTAATTTGAATATAAATTCATACAGTTAGATTTTCAAACTATAAAAATCAAATATATCATTATAATTACATTATTTGTTAAAGTAATAAAAATTTGACACCAATATAGTCTAAAAATACAAGTATAAATTAAGATTATATTTTTAGGTTAAATTATATTTCTTGATTTTATGCTAGAGGTCGAGATCAAACATGTCCATTTTGTACTGAACACGAAACAATTTATTACCTCTTATTTACATACTCACTTACCCAACATATTTGGTTTAATTTAGGGAAAAGTTAACAAATTATACACTTATAAAAACAATGTGAAGACAGTCGCATATGCTACACAATAACCACATCATGAACAAACTGGGCTGTTGAGAGTTTTCAATGCTATTTGTTGGATTGTCTGAAACATAGAAGTGAAATATGTTTTAATAATTGTACTATAAATTAAAACAGTTATAATAGTTTGTAATGCTAATCAAAATTTTATACTCTAATGATCAGGTAACATGAGCAATAAGGCCAAGATTGTAGCTGAGGGGTGGCTTTCAATTATAGAAGATGCAATTTCATTCAATCAGTACATGCCTGCCACTTAATTAGGAGATGGTGGTGTACCAGTCACCTGTCATACCTTAGTACTAGTGGAGCCTATGCAACTTTTTTTGTTTTTGTAGTAATCCTCATTCTTTGTTATGTAGCTTAGTATTAAAAAACTTATATTACTTTTGGAGCTGATGTGACTAGAATTTAAGTTATTAATTTGTTCTCACTAATATCTTTTTGTTGATGATGACAACAGTACTGGTAAGTGCTCAGTCCAGAGGCGATAACTTCAGCAAATTGACTTTTATAATTATCTGATTTCAGTAAAATGAGACGGACAATAAGTTAAAAAAAATATATATATTTCTTGATTTTGACTATGTGATATACATCAACAATAAATCTCAAATTTTATGAAGTTGACGGCATTTTAATTTTTGGCAAATTAAATTGAAAACAAATATTTCATAATCGCACTTCTCAAAATTTAGTCCGATAAGCTATATTATGATCCAAACGAAAAGCAAACAATTTTAATTGAGAAATATTATATATGAAAAAAAACATGTTATTGTTACTAGGGTGAAAACAGATCGGATACGGATTAGATATTAAATGGATATATACGGGTAAGATATTGGATATTTGTAGATATATACATAAATATTTTTATAATATATATTAAACTATATGATATATATAACTATTTAGATATAGATAATTAAAATTTAAAATAATATCCACACCACTATCTGTACAAATATTCATATATCAGATATCAATATCTAATTTTCAAATATGGATTCAGATCATATAATATCCAATCCGTTTTCACCCCTAATTGAATCTACCATATAATGTACATAATTCTGACATTGGAGCGTTTATTAAAATGGGTACACATGATGGGAGGGACGAACCTTTTCCATAAGTTGAATGAATCAAAGATCCAGCAACACGCCATGGAGACTCTGTCTAATTAAGATTCATTGCACCTATGAATCCCACTTGAAGTTATTTAATTAAATTATACTATCTTTTTGTTCTGGTAGGGAAAGTCTCAAAGTCCTTGTGCTTTATTTTATTACGACTTTTCATGTATATCCATAATTGGTGCAACTCTCTCACCAAACCTAGTCTAAAAGTAGTAACGATTAATGAATAACAAATTAGAACTACGTCTGCTGATGTTATCTTAATTCTGTTTATTTTAGTTTGAATTACCTCATTTTTGTACTGTTTTGATGTCAGCCATGGAATCTAACGAGGGCATGCATTTATGCGTTTTTGGTTTGCTTAGGCTATTTTGGAATATGTATTTATTTAATAGTACCGTTTTTTTTTTTGTGTTGTTATTGTTGTGTCGGTGATATATGTATCTATTTCATATTAATTAAGGTTTAAAATAGCGATTATAACACTAAAGTTTTTAAGGTCTAAAAAAATTATAGTGCAATTATAACTAACTATTTGGAATCATTATAAAAGAAAAACAATTAATAGCAGTATAGCTTTTGAGGTCCGAAAAAACTATAGCGCAAAACTATTGTGTAGCTATAACTAGCTATTTAGAACCCTGATATTAATAATATTACATAAATAATTACCATCTGGATTTCAATGCAACGACCATGATTCTATATAGAGAGTCCAGTAAGTTATAAATCAATTTGTACTTTTTTTTTGTGTGAGTTTTGAATAGGGTTCGTAGTTTGATCGTGACTCGTAATTGATTTGCTTGTTACTGGACCGAGTTGGGGCCTATCTCGCTTGCCACTAGTTTGGTTTAGAATTAACGAGTTCAATTGAACTCTTTTTCTGCTTGCAAGCTGGGGTCTAGCTCGCTTGCTAGTTCAATTAGGCATCAATTTGTGAATTTGTATGAATTTGTGTGTATTTTATACTGTCCAGTTTTGTTAGTCCAGCTCAGTCCAAAAACTTTGTAAAATTTATTTTTTTCTTAAAAGAAGGTCTAAACGGACCCAACGAGTTAGCTCATAGCAATTTCAAGATAAAATTTCAACTTGAACATCTAAAGTTAGCTTGCTTGTGACTCGAATGAGCCAGCTTACATATATGATATTATTGGAATACATACAATGAATGAGTAATTAAAAAAAAAAAAGTAGATTTAGGAAGTAGAGTGCCTTGGATTATTTTGGATTGGCCTTTGTTTTTTATGTATCTATCTTGCAATATATATTAATCATGCAGTTAAAAAGAAAAACAACAAGGTATTTTGAATATAGTGTTTTAAAATGCGGTTAATTTTGTTCATGTATGTGGATGTATATGCGGGTTTTAAAATAAAAATTCACGTGTATATATATACAGAGAGAGAGAGAGAGAGGCTAATGTGCTTTCGGTAGCATATGGATCGAAATACACATAGTTCAAATTTAAAATTTCAAAATCCAAACGGTCGATCCGAACCGTTCATCTTATTCTCCATATTAATATCTGCTTGGAGACCAAATTTTATAATTTTCTAAATTTTTTACTATTTATTAAGCCACTTTGAAAATCGCTAATCCAACGGTTTTATTGTCTGTGCAGCCACCGTGGATCAACAATTTTGTAAAATACTTAATAAATAGTAAAAAAATTCTGAAAAATGTAAAATTTGGTCTCCAAGTAGATATTAATATGGAGAAGAAGATGAACGGTGATACCACCTTATTAGACCTATTATTTCGACTTGTTTCTATACAAAAATCTGTGTTTTGAACCAACAAATAATGCATTTTACATTGAATATCCATAGAATGTGGTACTGCTTTGTTTTGGTTCTTCCTTTGCAGGAATCAGGCGAAATCGGGCAAAACTAGGCAAATAGCAGACTTCAGAAAGATTTGATGCGAGTCGCAACACCCATGATGAGAGTCGCATCAAAGCCTAATGCGACCTGCGATGCGACCCTCACTCCTGCCTTGAAGACCCCATGATGCGAGTCGCATCACTTGTTGCCGCCCAATTCAAATTAAACCTGACAGGCCTCAAGTCAGATCAGTTGCCTATAAAAGGAGGTCCTTGGCCAGAATTTCGAGAGCTTTTTCCCCCTTTAGATTCCAGATCACTTTGAGAGCAGAGATCAAGAGAAAAGAGAGAGATTAGAGATTTCTTGGAGAAGAAGAGGATCGCTTGGAGAAGAAGAGAAGGTTGCAATATCCTCTCCAATCCACCTTGAATCTTCGAGCTTCATCATGATCTGCTTATTCTCTCCTTCTTTTATGCTTTCTTTTACCATGTTTGAGTAGAATTTTAGTTCCTAGGGTTAGGATGTAGTCTCTAAACTTTGCCTTTGAATTGCATGTTGTTTTGATCTAAGTTTGAACTTGTGTGATTCTTTGTTTGAGTATTCATTGATTGCTTGATTTTGATTGCTTGATTGATTCTTGATTGTCTACTGTTAGATGTCTATAGCATCTCTTCTAGTAATTTGACCTTGATGTTTCTTGCAAGAGGTGATTGAGTATTTGAGGTAGATCTAAGATCAATAGTAATCGAGAGGTGAACTTTCCATTATCGAAAGGTTGTGGATACCCCTAGCAAACCAGACAATCAATTTAGGTTAGACATCAGTAGGTGAGAGCTACAGGTTGAAGCCTCACACAAGAAATCAACTTAGATAGGAACACATGTCAGCTCAGCTCGAGGGCAATGCGACCCTCATCAGAGATGATGCGAGTCGTATGATAGGTCCAGAGAGAGCAAAGTTTGGGATGAAACCTGAAACCTTGGGAACACCTTTTATCATTGTTCAAAACCAAAACCTTTAATTGCTTTCATTTACTGTTAATTGAATTGTCACTTGAAATTATGAAATATAAACAAATCAAACCCAACTTTTCATACTTCTAGTACTAACTAGGATTAGTAAGAATTTAGAGTCGAATTATACCGTCCCTGAGGATCGATACCTTATTATACTATACGAATAGGATTGTGCACTTGCAATCTTAGACGAGAGTAGATTCAAGCTTTAAACTGGTATAGCTAGCTGTATCTGAAACTTTGTAGCATACTTTTGTGCGAACAAACGGTTTGGATCGATAGTTTGGATTTTGAAATTTCAAATTTGGACTGTGTGTATTTCGGCCCACATGCTACCGAAAGCATATTAGCCTATCTCTCTCTCTCTCTCTCTCTATATATATATAGGTTGGCTAAGATCAAAGTGGTAGTTCCTAAGCTTTGGTACTACCAATTCGTTTTTTAATTTTCAAAGTTCAAAACATCGATTTGAATCATTCAAGTCAATCTCTATATTAAAATATGCTTGGAGACTAAATTTTACATTTTTCTAATTTTTTTTTACTATTTATTAAGCCGTTTTGAAAATCGCTAATCCAACGGTGGCTTAACAAAATAGTAAAATCAGAAGCCAACATGTTGGATCAACGATTTTCAAAGTGGCTTAATAAATAGTAAAAAAAATCATAAAAATGTAAAATTTGGTCTCCAAGCATATTTTAATTTAGAGATTGACTTGAACGGTTTGGATTGACGTTTTGAACTTTGAAAATTGAAAAACGAATTGGTAACACCAAAACTCAGGAACTACCACTTTGATCTTAGCCAACCCCTCTCTCTCTCTCTCTCTCTCTCTCTCTCTCTCTCTATATATATATATATATATATATATTTATATTTATATTCATATATTTTGAATTTATTTTCACATAATGGCATAACCAATAATAATTTTTTCATATAAATTTTAATTAAAATACAATCAAATTAATCAAGCACAAAAGCACAAAAGCACAAAAGCACAAAAAGCACAAACAAATACGCCAGCTACAACCAGATTATGCATAAATTTAGTTTAACACAAACATTAAGTTAAATATAAAGTCCATAATAAGTTGATAAAAGTAGTTAAACTTAAAAAGTACGATAAGGCAACGAGTCAACAAGCAAACAATACAAAACTGCATGGGAAGACTGCATGGCCGCATATTTAGACCGCATATGCGGCCGCATATTTAGACTCCATATGCGACCGCATGCTCAAAACCGCATGGGAAGACTGCATGACTATTCTGAACGCGGCTACTAACTGCATAGACATATGCAGACGCATTTTAAAACACTGGTTGAATATAAATATTTTGATATATTGTATTATAATGAATGTCAAAATGAGTTTCTAAGTTGATAAGTAGGGGTGAAAACGGATCGTATAACGAGCTGATTGTGTAATATCATATCCATATTCGTTTTTATTTTTCGAATATGGATACATATTGAATATTATATCATACAGATACGTATATAAAATCAGATATTTATTATAGAAAAATATATACAAATATTATTAAAAAATATCAAAGTTCATAATATATATCTAATTATAACGGTGAATACCATAATTTTTTCATAATACACTTTGAACTATATGGTATAAATCTACTATTTGAATACAAATAATTAAACTTAAAACCATAACTGTATATGTATTCGTATCCGTATGGATATTGGGATATCGGATATCCGTATCAAATTTTCAAATATGATAGGATGTTGTATATTTAATTTTTATTATTATGAAAGTGTATTTTTAAGTGATTAAATTAATAAATTTGGTAAGTTTCAATGGGAAATAAATTTGAATAAAGAAATGTCTAAATTATGTGTTTATAATGGGCCATATATCTAAATTTCTCATCAAAAGTTGTTAGGTTCCGGCTACAAATTGGGCCTGAATCCTGATTCTCTTATGTGTTCTCTCTAGTGCTTAGGATTTATGATTTTGAGGAGCTAGGAATATATTTTTGAAGCGTTTTGATTATATGTTAACTCTGCATGCGATCGATCTGTATACATAGAAAATTCATGCTTGAATATGTTATTCTTAGCAAGAAGCCGAGAACAATGGTCACCATGCTGAGAAGTGGGCCCCTCTCCGTCTCTGTAGTGTACCAGCTGACTATCCCTTGTTTTAACAAAATGTACCAGCAGTCCAGCACCACCTTCAGACAGAAATCACAGAATTCATATCGTCTAAGGTAACATGATATTTCTGTTTAGATCCAGACCGTTCAATCATAATCTGCACGAATATTAAGGGGGTCCGTGTATTCTACCTCAGCCCGGATTGGCACAGTTTCTGATCGGAAGTTCTTAATCTAAACAGAAATATTATGTTACCTCAGAGGATTTGGGCTCCTTCAGACGGTGGTTTGAACAACCCATCAACATATATAGCAGATATCTGGGCCGGGCAACTTGCTCATCAACACTTTGGTTGTACCGTTTGTACCGGTTAGGGGACTGCCAAACAGGTACCAGAATGGAAGCCAAGCAAAGCGAACACTGTTTTGCAAACCAGGTAGCACTTCAGTAGTGATGTAATATATTTCTTAATTACCAGCATAGCGAGCAGTGCAAATTCATCGGGAAGGAAACTGTTGTGAAACAGCACAAGGTTTGTAGAGGTTTAATTTGTCTAAAACCATACTATCTGTGGAGTTGGTCCTGAATATTTTGGTACTTGGGACAAGAAAAATTTGGACCCTTATATACATATTTTAATATGTCAATATATCATACAAAATAGGAGGAGACATAAAACCAATACTCCTCAAAATAAAACATATAAAATAATTAACATATTCACACCATGCTTCTTGCTTCTTTATAAACTAATTATGAATACTTGTAGTTGTACTTGCACAAAAAACACGTATAAACTATATCTCATTATGAAATAGCTACTTATATTTTTAGAAAAAAAATCATCAATATATATTAAACATCAATAGTTTTCAATGTAGTTTTCATCTTTATTGACTACGTGGGTCTAAAAATTAATATGCATAATATACACAGGCTAATTTTAGAACAATATTATGACATTTTCCTTGCTGGAATCATGGACAAAAAGCCCAAAAAAAGATTATGGTCATTCCCTTTCAAGCTTTAGTGATATGTTGCTGGTCATAACAGAATTAGAAAAAAGTATCGGCTTAAAACAATAAACCAAAATCTACTCTATTCTTTGTCCTCTCATTCCCTCTCTGTATAATAAGCCATTTTAAGCAACTCGATCTTTTCTTAATTTCAACATAAATTTGGTAAAAAGTTAGTAACAGTGCAAGTGATAATACAACTGGTACAAAAAAAAAAATTGAGAAACAAAGCAACTCAGACAACATCAATATTACATTTCTAAATCTGCTGCAGAGGCTAATTTAAAATTACCTCTGTGAAGTAAAAATTCATCTGCCGCAGAGGCCAAGCAATTCGCCTCAACCAACCAGTGCAGTAAAATTCATTTCCAGTTTGCATCCGTGAATATGTGAAAATAATTTCAGTATTAAAATTAAGAATCCTGATAACAATCTCCCCAGGTCTATCCTCGCAAAAAACCCCTACAAACTGCCAAAAATATCATGGGGGGACCGCTCAATAATTAATACTCCGCAGAAACTGTTAGTATTTAACTTGAAGCATCAAATTATTTATCGTGGATTTCCAAAGTATTAATCCATATGCAATGGTCTCTATTTAGGAAAGAATAAATCAATCCATTAGTTGTCCCCGCACAAAATTTTCTTTTTTTTGAATCATCCCCACACAACTGGAGACCATTAAATAAACAATCCCCTCATAAATGCTTGCCATTTATCCCCGTACAATTTTTTTTTTTTTATGGATTGTCCCCGCACAATTGGGGACCATTAAATAAACTATTCCTCGCTTAATGATAAATACTTCTCAGACATAAGGATAAATACTTTATGATACATTGATAAATACTTTATGTTACATGGATAAAAATTTATCAGACATAATTGCAACTTTCAGTACAATATCAATGATAAATACTTCTTAGATATAAGGATAAATACTTTATGATACATTGATAAATACTATATGTTACATGGATAAATACTTATTAGACATAATTGTAATTTTCAGTAAAAAATATCAATTATAAATATTTTTCAGACATAATTGCAACTTACAGTAAAATATTTGTGACAATGATAAATACTTCCCATATATAATCATAAATACTTGTCAGAACAACGATAAATACTTTCTTGAACTTGTCAATAAGTAATGTTTAATCAAATCAAAATATTATCATGTCAGGGATAATGATAAATACTTCTCAGACATAAGGATAAATATTTGTCAGAACAATGATAAATACTTTCTTGAACATCAATAAACAGACAAATATTTATTAGCGGGAATTATTATTAAATAATAGTATAATTAATGCGGAGATTGTTATTAGAGGACAATATAATTAATGTGAGGATTGTTAATTAATGCTGAAATTGTTATTAAAGGGCATAAATTAATGCGGAGATAAATGAAAATTTTTAGAGGAATTAATACGGGGATAAAATGAAGTTAAAGGAGTTAATTTGGAGAGAGAGAGTGTGGGGTTAAATGGGAGGACAGGGGTGAGGAGATCAATATAATTATTCTAAAATTAATTGGTACAAAATTGTTGGTATGAAATTGCATATCCAATTTGTACCATTTTAATGTATTTGGTAAAGTTTGGAAAGAAAGGAGAGAGGATTTTTGTTATGATTATTTCCAGTTACAAAAAAGTTTGGTGGGGTTCGTGGTGGGGGTACGAGTACGAGTCAACCTTATTTACTTGCACAGATTAGACTTCTTTTAAGTTGGGCCCATACATAGGCGGCAGATCATTTTTTTTTCTTTTTATACCATATACAACTAATTGTTTTGGGCCTTTTTGGATTTTGGGGCCCGGAGACATCGCCCTGGCTACTTGCGCTAGGGCCGGACCTGACTATCTGATACCAAAATTTGAGGCAACGCATACCGTTCTTGCCGGTTGACATTGAAATATAGCAAGAATCATTATTTTTTTTTTTAATATTTTTCATCACATCTTCATTCTTCAACCATACTATATATATATATATATATATATATAGAGTTAGGCTGGGGTGCTATGGATAGCATAGTGGCCTCCCGTGCTACGGCTCAATATTCAAGTTTTCAAAATCCAAACGGTCGATCCGAACCGTTCATTGTTTAATCCATATTGAAATGTGCTTGGAGACCAAATTTTACATTTTTTGGAAATTTTTTACTATTTATTAAGCATTTTTGAAACCGCTGTTTTCCAGTGGTGCAGAATTTTAATAAAAACAGCGATTTTGAAACCATCTTAATAAATAGCAAAAAAATTCCAAAAAATGTAAAATTTGGTCTCCAAGCACATTTCAATATGGATTAAACAATGAACGGTTCGGATCGACCGTTTGGATTTCGAAAACTTAAATATTGAGCTGTAGCACGGAAGGACACTATGCTATCCATAGCACCCCAGCCTAACTCTATATATATATATATATATAGATAGATAGATAGATAGATAGATAGATAGATAGATAGAGAGAGAGAGAGATGGGCTATGATGCATTGCAATGCATGGATCCCCTCATGCATTGCACTATAAATCACATATTTAAAGTCTAAATAACCGATTCGAACCGTTAGATATTTAATCCATATTGAAATGTGGTTGGAAACCAAATTTTACATTTTTTGGAATTTTTTTACTATTTATTAAGTATTTTTGAAAATTGCTGTTTTGCTGTGAACAGTAAAAAACAGTAAAATTTTCTGGAGCATTAGATCAGCGACTTTAAAAATTGCCTAATAAATAGTAAAAAATTCCAAAAAATATAAAATTTGGTCCCCAAGGACATATTAATATGAAGAACAAGATGAACGGTTTGGATCGTTCGTTTGGACTTTAAATCCATAATTTATAGTGCAATGCATGAGGGGGTTCATGCATTGCAATGCACCATAGCTCATCTCTCTCTCTCTCTCTCTATATATATAAGGCTTGGGTGCTATGGATAGCACAGAGGCCTCTATGCTACGGCTCAATATTCGAGTTTTCAAAATTCAAACGATCGATCCAAACCGTTCATCTTGTTCTTCATATTAATATGTCCTTGGGGACCAAATTTTACATTTTTTGGAATTTTTTTACTATTTATTAGGCAATTTTTAAAGTCGCTGATCCAACGGTTTTACTATTTTGTCCAGCCATCGTTGGATCAACAATTTTGTAAAATACTTAATAAATAGTAAAAAAATTCATAAAAATGTAAAATTTGGTCTCCAAGCATATATTAATATGGAGAATAGAATAAGATGAATGGTTCGGATCGACCGTTTGGATTTTGAAAACTCGAATATTGAGCCGTAGCATAGAGGCCTCTATGCTATCCATAGCACCCAAGTCTTACTCTCTCTCTCTCTCTCTATATATATATATAGAGGTTGGCTAAGATCAAAGTAGTAGTTCCTGAGCTTTGGTGCTACCAATTTATTTTTCAATTTTCAAAGTTCAAAACGTCGATCCGAACCGTTCAAGTTGATCTCTATATTAAAATGTGCTTGGAGACCAAATTTTACATTTTTCTGAATTTTTTACTATTTATTAAGCCACTTTGAAAATCGCTAATCCAACGGTGGCTTAACAAAACAGTAAAATCATAAGCCACCGTTGGATCAACAATTTTCAAAGTGGCTTAATAAATAGTAAAAAAATTCAGAAAAATATAAAATTTGGTCTCCAAACACATTTTAATATAGAGATCAACTTGAACGGTTCGGATCGACGTTTTGAACTTTGAAAATTGAAAAATGAATTGGTAGCACTAAAGCTTAGAAACTACCACTTTGATCTTAGCCAACCTCTATATATATATAAGCTAATATACTTTTGGTAGCAGCCGAAATGCATACGGTCCAAATTTGAAATTTTAAAATCCAAACAGTCGATCCGAACGGTTCATCTTATTCTCCATATTAATATGTGCTTGGAGACCAAATTTTACATTTTTCTGAATTATTTTACTATTTATTAAGCCACATTGAAAACAGCTGATCCAATGGTTTTACTGTTTTGTGCAGCCACCGTTGGATCAACAATTTTGTATAATACTTAATAAATAGTAAAAAAATTCAGAAAAATGTAAAATTTGGTCTCCAAGTACATATTAATATGGAGAACAAGATGAACGGTTCAGATCGACTATTTGGATTTTGAAATTTCAAATTTGGACCGTGTGTATTTCGGCCCATATGCTACCGAAAGCACATTAGCCTATCTCTCTCTCTCTCTATATATATATATAGAGAGAGAGAGAGATAAGCTAATATACAATCGATTGCACCACACCTCTCGTGCAACTAAGTGGTTTTCCGATTTTTTTAAGTCCAAATAATCGATCTGAATCGTTAGATGTGTTCTACATATTAAAATCTGCTTGGAGACCAAATTTTACAATTTATTAAGCCACTTTGAAAATCGTTGATCCAACGGTAGCTTCTGATTTTTACTATTTGACAAGCCACCGTTGGATCAGCGATTTTCAGAGTGACTTAATAAATAGTAAAAAAAAATCAGAAAATATAAAATTTGGTCTCCAAGCATATTTTAATATAGAGATTGACTTGAACAGTTCGGATCGATATTTTGAGTTTTAAAAATTGAAAAACAAATTGGTAGCACCAAAACTTAGGAACTACCACTTTGATCTTAGCCAACCCCTCTCTCTCTGTATATATATATTTAATATTAGAGGGCGTGCAATAAGAATCTTTGCAGATTTAGATATTACAAAAATATGATTTAATAAGAAGCCATGTTATGTAAGTTTCAGATATGTTTCAGATTATGTTTTGTTTTCTCGACTTTAATATTTTAATTTTAATTTCAAAATGGTACATGTCTTGGTTAATTTACTAGGTAGTTTCCTCTAACGGATCTTACTCAGGTAGGTATTTTTAATCATGAAATTTGTATTATTATTTTCTTTTTTTCAGTAGGTGTTTTTTTGTCAAATCATATACTGGAATTGAAATAAATCAAATTAAGTTATAATAGAAGTATAAACTGATGATCGAGTAACTTTTTATATGAAAAAAGACATGTGGGGTCCACATTTTGTACACCGGCCCAAACATGCCTCACTTCAAATGCGAGGCATGAAACTGGAAATTGCAAGTGAGGCATGTTTGGGCCGGTGTACAAAATACAAAACCGCGCAATGCTTCGGCTGCTGGGCCATTGTAAAGATTAAGCTTTTGTTATTATTATTATTTCAGAACCATGTACATTCTAGTAGGTTAAATACGGGAATAATTTTGTTGGGTATGTTCATGTAAATAATGAGACAGAATTACACAATTTGTAACATCGATCGCAATACCAATATTAATTTGGGGGAATTTCACGTATACCCCACAAAAACTTCAAAATTACGTATTCCCCCCTCTATAATTTCAAATTATGTATTCTCCCTTCTAAACTTCAAAAACTCACAAATTTACCAATTTTATTGTATTTTATATTAAAACTCATTCTAAAATCTTACAATACCCATTTTACCCTTTATTAAAAACATATAAAGCACATCAAACTCAAATTTAAATCTAAAGTGTTCCTCTATCGTTTGATCCGTGTGCATCACATTAAGATCTGTGCATAGTGCTTCAATTTTGTATTGATCTAGCATGCACGGATCTTAAAGCAATATTGATTGGTGCACATCGCATTAAGATTTGTGCACGTCACATCAATATACATGCGTGTTTGCATCAAGATTCGTGTTGACCTTGCACACGCATATTTAAAAGCAGTTTGGACAGTAGAAAAATTGTTCATATTCAATTTTTAGTTTTATGGGCTTTATATGCTTTTAATAAAAGAGTAAAAAAGGTATTTTATAAATTTAGAATGAGTTTCAATATAAAAGACAATAAAATGGGTAAATTTGTGAGTATTTGAAGTTTAGAGGAGGGAATATGTAATTTCAAACTTTAGCGTGAAATTCCCCCTATTAATTTCTTGATAGCTACAGGCTGCGCTCCTATTTGCAATGGTTGAAGATCAGTGCCAACCAGTGTTCTAAATAGCACGCTATAGCGGCGCTATACAATTAAAACACACTATTTGAGCTACAGACGCTATAGCGGTAATAGCGGTCCGCTATAGCGCATAGCGTGTAGCGCAAATAGCGCCCGCTATGCAACATGCTTTTTTTTTTCTTTTCAATTTATATGGACTTTAAATAAAGGCTCGGATTGGATTTTAACCGTGATTTTTTTTATAATTGACGTACTAAGTTTTATATTAAATTATTAATTATTATTTTGATAAATTTTTTTATTAATTATTAAATAATATCAAATAAGGAAGCTATAGTGCGCTATGCAACATGAGCTGTTTTTTTTTTTAATTTATATGGGTTTTAAATAAAGGCTTAGATTAAATATATTAAGATATTTCTTGAAGTAACAAAATGATACTTACTATATGGTAGTTTGAATATTTTGAATAGATTAAGATAATTAATTATGCTATGATATGTAGGTTATTTTGAAATTTAAATAGAAAAAAAAGATAGATTATGTCATGATACTGAATATATTTTGAATAGAAAAAGATCGATAGTTTATGATATTAGTAATACTATGGATATTTTGAGTCGCAATTTGGACTTTGTATTGGTTCAATATGAATACTATAATTTTTTAATCAATTTGATGTTATTTATTATTCTATGAGACTTAGATAATGTTGATATTTAGTACAAATATATGATATAATTTTTATAAAAATAAAAAAATGCTATGTGGCATAGCTTTCGCTATAGCTTTTTTTTTCGGCTTCCCGCTATAACGCGATAAACGCTATTTAGAACCTTGGTGCCAACAGTCTAATAATAGATTCTTTATATCATACAAGTGTTAACGTGTTCTAGCATAAATTGATAGTATTAAATCATAATAATTAATCTCAATTAATTATAATCTCACCAATTGATAACATTACCACATAATATATATATAGAGAGAGAGATGGGCTATGGTGCATTGCAATGCATGGAGGGATTTGTGCATTGGATCATAAATCTAAAATTCAAAATCCAAATGATCAATCCAAACCATTCATCTTGTTTTCCATATTAATATGTGTTTGGAGACCAAATTTTATATTTTTCTGAATTTTTTTACTATTTATTAAGTATTTTACAAAATTATTGATCCAACGGTGGCTGGTGATTTGATGTTATTTTTTACTACAAAAGTAATAAATCCTAATTTACACTCAATTCGGTTGTAAGTGTACAACCTTGTCGAGTAGTACTTAGGGATCGTCTCCACAGGGACAAATCAGAATATCAAATCTAACCTAATAATTTAATTTAGTAAAAGAAAGTAAAAAAGATTTTTGTTTGTTCAAAGGTTGGTTTGGTTTGGATTAAACTGAATTAAACTAAAGTCTTAAAACAAAATCTGAGTTTTTAACAAGTATGAGAAATTAGGATTCCTATCCACTAGTGTTATGACTAATTAGTTTATTAAATTTGCTCTTTTAGTTATGAAGGCACAGTTGGGTGTTGTAGATACAAAGAGATATCTCTATATTAATACCATCTTTAAATTAGAATAAATGTCACCTCTCGGTACTTGGCTACCATAATTTAAAGTCATTAAGTTCTTACAGTCCCAATAAATCTAGAAAACTATCTTTCACCTCTCGGTACTTGCCACAATTTTCTAAACTATTAGGTGAAGCCCGTATAAGACAAGCGTCACCTCTCGGTACTTAGCCTATCAAATACTCTATTCCTTATGGTCTGGACCTAATATTCAATTTCTCAATTGCAAATACCAAATCCTAGGGTTTCATGTGATTTCGATTAAGTCCTCACAATTAATTAAAATAAAGAATAGATCATAACAAAGAACAAGAATATATAAAATAAAACCAACTAAATCATAACAAAAGTTTCAAGTACAACCCTAATCAACCCTAGAAAAGCCTTTAGCCAGCCATGGCTAAGATACAAATCAAATCAAAAGAATAAAAGAGTTCCAAAGGAAAGAAAATAATAAAACCGATTGATCAATGATCTCTTCTTCTTTCTTTTCTCTTCTAGCTTTTCCTTGCTTTTCCTTGTTGAAATCCTAGAATCTGTTCTACAGGTCCCCTTTTTATACCCCCTCTAAAACCTAGAAATAACCAACCAAAAATAGCAAATTCGGGCTCTGAACTGACCTAATTGCGAGCCGCAGTGCATGGAGGCAGTTAACAGACTGCGTAGAAAAATCTGGAGAGGTCATTGCGGTACGCAATAAAAGTTCTTTCGGACCACAGTAAAGGTCCCTGCGGACCGCAATAAAGGTGCAGAAATGCTCTGAATTGCTTGGTTGCGGGCCGCAAAGGATCCATTCTGGACCGCAATGCATGTTGGCAGAAGCTCCAATCTTCGTGCTAACTCACCCGTTTTGCTTCGTTAAGCTCCAAACAGTTAATTACCTGTAGAACAAACATAACTAGGGCAGTAACTTGAACTTTTGACTTAATTTACATAACAAACCCTAGGTTTCAATAGATACAATTTCGGCTTATCATGATTTTACTGTTTTGTTAAGCCACCGTTGGATCAACAATTTTGTAAACTACTTAATAAATAGTAAAAAAATTCAGAAAGATATACAAATTAATTAGCAACGAAAAATGTTTTTGAATTTGTACTAAAACTCATAGCTAATTAATAAAGGACAATTAATTAGCAACGAAAAATATTTATTTGACTTGGGTTCGAAACGACAAATTATGCGTAGGATTAAACTAGCTATAAAATAACGAATTGCTTGACGTAGAATTAATTAGGAAACACGTAAATTAGATAACCATCTCCTTCTAAATTTTTATAAAAAAAATTTTGTATCTAAATTATAAGATGACTAAAATATGTTAGAATCAAATATTAGTTTAGTAATAATTATGCAAATTACATATTTTATTAAAATAGTGGCATTAGTCAAATTTAATACTAAATTTACTTTTGAAAAGAATTGCATTCAATCGGTTATGAAAATGAGAGCTAATTTAAATTAAATTAAACTAAATAGGTAGTTAGGACATGTTTAAAAATACCGTAACTCACAGATAATTATTTTGCGAATATTTTGACATTTAAAATTTTACAAGCAATATATCTTCAAATTACATTATTAAAAATTGTAAGTTAATGTAGATTAATTTAAATCAAAGTGAATGATCAATATCTGACTAACTAGTTCAGTCTGATTGACTAAATCGGTAATTTTTATAAAATCAAAATAATCGAGAATATAACTTACACATTAATTGGGGTGAGGGTTAGAATAATTTAGAGTAGATCTTAATTTAGTTATAATTTCATAATTTCAGATCAGTCGACTTCGTACGAGTCCCATTCGTGGATTGATCCAACTGATCCGCAGTTCGGAGCATACGTGGAGCACGCTGATTATTAGCGACAGAGACTCCAGCCCTACAGGTGTGGGCCGAATTTTTTATTAATAGAAATAAAAAAGAATATCAAAAAATAGGGTTACTTTTGAATATTTGCGAAAAGTAGGTAGATCGGGTTGTCACAACCCGTCCCATCGGATGGGTCTAATTAACCCGTCCGTTAATCTGTGATTACACCAACCTTCACGAAAATTAAAACAAACAACAAGCCGGACGGATTAAGGCGTCCCGTCCCGATCGAAAAAAATAATAAAAAATAAATCCTGGACGAGTTAAGAGGTCCCGTCTCGGATCAAAAAAAAAATATCCGGATGGGTTAAGTAACCCCGTCCAGGATATCAACTTGTAATATAATATAATATTATGTTATATAATATAATCCATTGAATATTATATTATATTATATTATATTTTTTGTTTTTTATATTATATTATTATATTAATATACTTATATATATGTTATATTATGAATAGAACTAGTTTTGTTGTGCTTAAGCTTACCAAAGTGTTTGGTAGGCTTAACTTCAAAATCCATCAAATCAGTTTCAAATGACGAATTCGAACTGTTGAAATCCGTCTATCTTATGAGTGATGCATCTACATGTGAAAATTTTAAACGTTCGAATTAATTTAGTATAAAGTCAAGCGGTAAAAAAACGTTCAAAAAATAAATGCACTAAAATTAATTTATTAACCTTTTAATTTTGACCGATTGACTTTATACTAAATTAATTCAAATGTTTATAATTTTCACATGTAGACGCATCACTCGCAAGATAGGCAGGTTCTAACGGTTTGAATTCAGCATTTGAAATCGATTTAATAAGTTTTGGAGTTAAGCTCACCAAACACTTTGGTGAACTTAAGCACAACAAAACTAGTTCTATTCATAATATAATATATATATAAGTATATTAATATAATAATATAATATAAAAAATAAAAAATATAATATATATAAAATCATAATATAATATAATATAATATAATATAATATTCAATCCGTCCAGATTATATTATATAACATAATATTATATTATATTATAAGATGATATCCCGGACGGGGTTATTTAACCCGTCCGGATATTCTTTTTTTTTTTTTGATCCCGGACGGGACCTCTTAACCCGTCCAGGATTTTTTTTTTCGATCGGGACGGGACGCCTTAATCTGTTCGGCTTGTTGTTTTTTTTAATTTCCATGAAGGTTGGTGTAATCACAGATTAACGGACGGGTTAATTAGACCCGTCCGATGGGACGGGTTGTGACAACCCGATCTACCTACTTTTCGCAAATATTCAAAAGTAACAGTGTTTTTCGATACTTATTTTATTTTATTTCTATTAATAAAAAATTCGGCAAGTGTGGGATATCTGAATTATTTTCTTTCGTGGGCGTACTCTTATCAGTCGTTCCATCTGACTTGACATCCACACTTTATTTTTAAATAATTGCATTAAAATTGTAGAGCATGTTTATCCTTTTCTACACTATAAGTAGAATTGCATAAACCCTAAAAGACCTGAATTTACTGTATTGTAGGAGTAGAGTAATTAAATAATATCATAATTATATTATTAGAATATTAGGATACTAATTTGTCTTCTTCTTGTAGAAGACAATATATTATTGTTACTTTACATGCATATGCATGCATTAGTGAGAGCTGAGCAGAGCCGAGTGACTTCGTTCCGTCTTGGTGTCACTTGGCATGGGACGGCCCGACAGCCACTAAGCCGAGCGTTACTTGACTCTCGGATGGCTTTAGGATTTATATTATATGTATAAACTTTGAATATATATCTTTTCGATTCATTTTACCATTACGTGCGGGTTGGATGCGAGCCCTGAGGCACGAACGATTCGGGATTTATTCCTCCCCCTACATTAGGGGCTACTTTGCCTAGAACGGAAGTTCCCAAGTCTAATACAGGCCTTGAGGAATGATGTGCAAGTGCATAAGGTCGACGAGCCTTGATGCACGGGGTCGACGAGCCCCTGATCCTATTGGTCTGGCCGGACGATAAAGTTCTCTCCTGCTCATGAGGGAAGAGATTAACTTTTTACGACTTGCATTGTATGATTTCTCCTATTGGATATGTTTGGGTGACGAATCGTTAGGTGAGATGGCACGCTGAATTTTGATATAACCATCAGCTAGTGTGCTGTTCTTGTGGAGCAATGCTCGATGTCACTAGGCAACGGGTATCATTGCACTATGATTACAGTCCTTGGATTATATTATTCAGATTCTTTTTTTTTGTAAAGGTATAACCATCGGCTAGTGTGCTGTTCTTGTGGGGCAATGCTCGATGTCACTAGGCAACGTGTATCATTGCACTCTGATCACAGTCCTTGGATTATATTATTCGATTCTTTTGATATTGGCACGGCACGGGGTAATTTACTTAATTTCATATTATTATTATTATATTTGTTCACACAGTGCTTTGGTACTGGTCTCCGATTTGATTTATATTCGATATTACACCTTGATTTTATTTTGGGTTTATTCCGCATGTTGGCATATTAGAATAATCGCATCATCGCATTAATTAAAAGTGTTTTATGACTATTAGATATTGAGATAGGTTTACACTTGTGCATATTTAATTGTATTCATAACTGCACAAAATTTATATATATATGAAAGTGCTTTGACCATAGAGGATTCCCTGAGATGATAATTCCGGGTCACATACTGGGCGATTCGTCGCCCACTCACAAGTTGTTTTGTGGGTTTTAGTTACAGAGTCTAGCGATCTGCAACAGGAGGTGCCAAGAGCTTGTTGGGTTTCGGATACCACTTTTGGGATTTTGCGGTAATCAAAATCCGTTTAGGCTTAAGGTGCGGAATGACCGTAGAACAAAAATTTCTACGGCCAACTTAAGCTCAGGATTAAACGGGGTATGTCAGGAAACTTTCCAAGGCGGTCCACCTTCAGTATTCCTTTGGCATCAATCCTTTTACAGATGTACTCCATGATTGATTTCTAAAACTTTAATCTACTTATCAATTAAATAAATTAATATAACATATTTATATCTTGTTTCCAAATCAGAGTTGGAATGCAGACCGAGCGTGTAGAGCTACATCACGGAAGGAATTGACTCGTCTCGGAGCATTAGACGTCTGATGCCTCTATCGGTTATCCACCAGGACTAACCAGAGAGCGGTTAATTTCTTCTGCCAGAAATACCGTAAACCGCGAAATTCTGCAAAAAAACACTATTCACAGGGAAAAGACGAAAATCCGTAAACACGAATTTTCGGTTGCTCAGTTTCATCAATATTAAACTGACATACCGTGAAATTCGGTAAAACACTATTCATCGATCCCGTAAATATACTCCACAACTACCCGCAAGATTATACGTCAACTACGTATAACTTTCTTTTCTCAACCGAAACACTATTTGGGAGAGAAACCGAGAAAGAGAGAAAATACCGATTCGATTCTGCATGAAACGATATGTGTGAATTAGTGAATTTCTCTCTACCCCTCCACCCCTATTTATAGTGTTTAGGGTCAGTTGCAAAAGACCAAAATGCCCTCCAAGTTCGGCCTATTTACAAGGTATGCCATTGACACCTCATCCTTTTATATGTGAAATGACCAAAATACCCCTTCCACACCCTTCCACATTCTTTTTCATGCTTCTACATCATGCAAGGTGGCATAAGTGTGAAATGATCATTTTGCCCTTGTGGATAGGATTGATGACATGCCATCTGGATAGGATCGATGACATGTCATGCGGATAAAGACGAATCTGAAAAGACCCGAATGCCCTCGGCCCGAACACAAATAATATTCGTATAATTATTCTGAACAATTATATATATTTTTTTCTTGCGGTTTGTTGTTTCGGTAATTTATACAACGTGTCCTGCACATTTATAAATTAACCGGTTAACTTTTATACAGCGTGTCACACACGTTTATAAATTAACCAATGTTTTTACTTGTTATTTTTACATAACATTTATAATTTAATTATAACACGTATAATTAATTATAACCATCTTACTATTGACCATAACCAATTTATAATCAATCACAATAAGATTCTCCGATTAACTCCTATATGGTGTGACCTAATAGGATCTATGTTATGTTGGTAAATAAAGTTAAAACTGTTTTAACTTCTATAATCATGGGTGGCGTCTGACAACACATCATGACCATCAAATTACACATATGATGCTATACAGTACAATATCACGATCCAGTAAATAATTTACTTGTGTCTGTTCTTCTGTCTCATAGCTATCGGATTAGTTTCAAGGTAGATATGTGTCATCCTTTTAAACTTAATCTTTTCTTTATCTTGAGCAGATTATCAAATATGATTACTCTTGTAATCATATCGTGCGCTGATAATCTTACTCTATCAAGGGGCCCAGTGATGCTATAGCTCGTATAAAATACGAGTGACAAATAGTATTCTTGGTAGACTATCACTTCCTCAGCTAAGCTATACATATGGGAATGCTATCGTTATGACTGCTTTTTACGGACAGCGGTGGATAACAATCACACATACATATTTCTCAGTGGGAACGATAAATACCTCATACTGTAGAACGTGACACTGAATGAAAACATAAATGACACGAACACAATTCTATTCAATGTTTCATTCGGGGTCTGTCAAATACCATGTGAAAGTTTTTATGCTTAGATAACAAGGAATAAAACAAAAATTTTATTCGACTCTAAACAAACGATCTAGTTATTGTAAGTGTAAGAAATAATCTTAATTAGCCTAATTAAGAATGGAATAACATAATACCTTGGATTTGATCTCCAAATAAAATCAAGAAGAGTTGTCTTGCTTAGCAACTTCTTATTCCCTTCCTCCTTCAATGGTGGTTGTGCTTTAGCCCTCAAATGACGAGCCTCCTTAGGTATCAACCGAGAGATTAAAGAAATACTTGCATCTCTAAGGCTAGTAAGAGATTAACAAGTAGAACCTTAATCCTAGTTTAACCCTCTTCTTAATTTCTGAAAACTTATTAGAGGATTTCTAGATCTCAACACATGAGAAAAATTGGGAGAGAGGAGAAAAGAGCAAATTTCGGCCAAGATATCTTTTTCAGAATTTTTGACATTTCGGTACTAAAATCCTTATATCTTTTTCTAGGTAACTCCAAACGACTTGAAATCTTCACCATTGGATTCTAGACTCCAAGGGCTACAGATTACATAGGTCATGCGTCCAGAATGATTAGTATTTGCCATTTCAAATTCCAGTTCAAAGTTACCTAAAAAATCTGTCCAGAAATTTCTTTGCTCTTTAATGAGATTGATTAGATTTAATGACATATTTAAATATTCC
This sequence comes from Carex pumila, assembly GCA_033356055.1. Classification (NCBI taxonomy): domain Eukaryota; kingdom Viridiplantae; phylum Streptophyta; class Magnoliopsida; order Poales; family Cyperaceae; genus Carex; species Carex pumila. Next base: position 424,415 of record JARJHM010000089.1, read on the forward strand.
TTAAATCATGCCATTACTAATCAATTCTTCCCAGCATATATTGGGCTTTGGGCTTAAACATATTAATCATATTAATATTTAATTAAGCCCACAATCCCATACATTAAAAGAGGCCAACATATAAATTAATGTTTCATGTTAATTTATATGCATCTCTCATGTGTCAAAAACTATTTAAAATATGTTACATATACTTTAAATATTACTAGGATTATTTTATAACATCTCCATGTCATAAAATTGTTCATATATTAATAACATATAATTTGTATAAATTAATTATAACTTCTTATAATTAACATAGCACATATTATATACATATCACATATGCTTTATTAATATATTTTTTTTTAATCTTTCATATGGTGTGACCCTATGGGATCCCATCATTATGGCAATAGAATTAAACATTTTAATTCCATAAATCAATGATACAACTAGTCATGGTATATTGATTACCCAAATGACGTGGATGAAAAAGCACAATGCAAAATCACGATCCTCGTAACATTAAAAAAATGTTGTTGTGTCAATTCCTTGCCACATGATATCCAAATAATCGTAAGGTAGGAATGTGTCATCCTTACCAATTATTCTTTCTTGATTTCCTGAAGTTTAATTATGATATGATTATCATATAATCATATTGCATGCACATAATATAAACTTTATCAAGGGGCCCAGAAATATCATCACTTATATTAACATATAAGGGACAATGGTTTCTTGATACGTATCGTTCTTCCGCATAAGTTATATGCACTGCAGTAACTGCCTTTATAACTCCCGGTTAAAGAAAGCGTTGGATAATACCAACAATACACATCCCTTATGTAAGAAAAATAAATATATCAACCAAAGAATTCAAGACACAATGAAATATCAATGACACATAACACAATCCATATGATATTTCATTCTTGGGTCTGTCCAGTGCCATACATCTCCATGTATGCACATGTGTGATTAGATCGATAACTCCTTATCGTATAACCTATAGAACATGGCCATCATCTAATCACCACACTTATCTTATATAGTCAACCAGTGTACCTTTGATGATTGCCAAGATAAGGAACATTTAAGAGTAAACAAATTTATTCATTGTGAAGTTCTACAATTTAAGTCATCAACTCAAATGATCCACTAATATGAATACTCAAGGTACAAAATGATAAAATCATTCACTAATAAACTAAACATATCATAGATATAATCTGGGTCTAGGACACCAACACTAACACCATGTTCCTAGAACATGTATCTATGTGATTAAAATGACATCTCGTGTCAGGTGGTTTGTAAAACTTAACCATCTTTTAATCCACATACTAACCTTATAGTGGTAATTAGTGTTCCTGCTAATTACCTTGGTCAGTGACCTTTTAAGATTAAGAGTATATATCATCTATATTATGGAGTTTAACAATTTCAGTCATGAACTCGAAATGATCCATAAATACAATAATACTCAAGGCAACAAAATGATATTAATCATCCAATTCATGAACAAAGCTTTATGATAAATTATCGTATTATTGACTTCTAGATTATTACAAACTAACATAGCTGTCCCTGATGGCCACACCATTTGATTTACTTTTATTTAGGGTTTTGGGTAGGATCATGAGTATCTGTATTTTTGTATTATATACGGAACTCATTAGATCATGTACTCCCCTTCTTTAGATGATTGTTACTTTGAGGTGATATAGATTACATTTTGTATGATGTGTATGTTTATGTTTATTTATTTATATGTGATTGATGTTTGACATTTTATATGATGCTTCCGTTGTGCTTGATTATTACTTTGTTTTATTTTAGCCTTGCGTGCTTAATGATTAATTAAGCATGAGGCGAGGTTGATCACACCTTAATTCAGAATTCCTGGTTTGGGGTGTGACAAGAACAGTTTGGGTCCGATGGCTATTAGACCCAATGTGGTTCCAATGGCTAATGTAGGGAGGATTTTGATGCCATAGGTTGTGGAATCACCTCACATATATGAGGTGCAAGTGATAAATTAGAATCATTTTTTTAACTTGGCACTAATATTAAAGTATATCTTCTACAGTTTCAATAAGCACTAGATTAAATTTGGTCTTTGGCCTTTTTTTTTTTTGGGGGGGGGAAGGGGGGAGTCAAACTTTCAAACTATAGAAGTCAAATGTGAATAAAGGTCAAACATATAAATTTTTTTTTACTAGAAATGAAAGTCAATTTCACACTATCCATGATATGAATCTTTAAATTATATTAAAAAGAATGTATACATATAAAAAAAAAGACCTAGTTTACCGGGTTTCTTTATGTCTCAGTATACTTTTGTTGTTGTATATTACACATTATGGATAATATGACAAAAAATTATGAACTCTATTGATAAAATTTGTAAGAGAGAATAGATGTAAAAAAATAATTTTATTATTGCAATCTTAATTTGAGCTTTAGATGTATCTCTATCTATAGAAGAATTCAAAACTAGCCGTTACAACTACCAACTACCTATTAATTACAACTATTAACTTATGTCTCCTAATTTATTTTTTAATTACAAGTCCCTAAACTAGCCGTTAGCTAGTTACTATTTTCAACATCTATGTTGCAAAAAAACTAGCATTTTTAGTGATGGTGCATATTTATCATTTTTTCTTACAATTAAAAGAAAATTTAAGTTAAAGATTTTATAAAGTAAATAAATAATGGTTTATAAAATATACATATTTTTATCATTAAATAAGGTATTTTCTACCCAATTATTTTAACAAGCTTTTATATAATATTATAAAAATATTATAATTCTGATACTTGTTAAGATTTTAAGAGCTGTTAAAATTAGAAAGCAACATTGATAAAAGGAAAGTTTTATGAGAAAATATATTTTTTCCATCATGACTTTTATATAGAGTAAAATGACTAATTTATAATAAACATATTCCACTAAATAATTAAAATAACCTGTTACAATTATTGCGTTTGGTTCGTGGTTTTAGAACGTGATGCCTAGCTAGGCATTCCAATTTTCTGGAGAGTGATTACCGTGTTTGGCTCTCCCACATATTTTACTTTCCTTCTTCTCCGATATATTTCACCCTATCGTTCCCCAAATTGCTATTTGTTTCTGACGTCTCTCCCTCTTGTGTTCCTCCCCTACAGATGTAGGTTTGTGCTCTCTCTCCCTCTCTCCAACGCCCATTAATTTGTCCTTTCTCCCCTACTGACACTATCGTAGTTACTTCTGTTTTTAATCAAAAATTTACCTCTGGATGTAACACTTGATTAACCCCTGAATTGTTGGTTATTTACTTTTCGTGTTTGAAGCCTGTAGAAATCTCCATTTATCAGAATCCAGGTACAACAGGTACATATTAATCATTAAAACATTCTTAGTCATAATTCATAAATTCTATCATGGTGGCTGACTGGCTGTACTGGTAAAATGTAAAAGAAAAACTGAGCAATGACTTCTTTATATGGTTCCCAAAAGGGTAGTTATGTCCAGTTAAAAGGTGCCTACATACTATATGGTTATGTATTATTTAAAGATTAATTTAATTTAAAAGGGTTAGCATACTGGTATTCCAACAATGTAATTAATCTTTTGGGAACCATATAACTATATGGTTAGCATATCTGCCTTGAAATCACTGGAGCTTCTTAATTTTACTGGTATTTCAACAAAATTAAATTGAAAAGAGACTTCTTCAATTCGAAATTAATTTCTTTTGCATTATATAAGTTCTGGCTCAGGGCATATGCTATTCAGATATGTCTGAATTAAAATACTTATCAGCAATACTAGTTACTGGTACAATATGTGTGCATGAAACAACAGTGAAATCAGTGTGCAGGATGGACGAATCCACTTGGATTTCCTGGTTTGTATGTGTAACATGGTAAATTTGGAAGGAACGTAATGCGATGATTTTTCAAGGTGATGAAATTCCATTGTGGCTGCTGGCAGATCGCATTGTCAGAGAGGGTTATCTATGGCTGAAGTTTTGCTAGAAGATTATGTTCCTATGTTTTATATTTTTGTGAAAGCTGTTGTTATTTACTTGCTTGGTATGTTTTAGATGATCTGATGTAAACTATGTCGGTACAACTTTGGTATTTTTTCTATCTTTAATTTTTATTTATGATTAACGAAACAAATATGGTGATATATGATATACTAAGTTTTTTCTAGTATGTGGAAAACTTTGACTAAATAATAAAAAAAATGAAAGAGAATTAACTATATATTTGGTTTAATTTTTAATTGGATTGGTTTGGTTGATATTATGACAACTAAATAAGTTTTTTTAGACAAAATTTGATTAATAACTTAAAAAAAAAGAAGTGAAAACATGTCACAATAGGCATTTGCAATAGCTACGTGTGAACCAAACATGATAATGGCATGTTTTTGGGAATACTTAAGTGATAGTCATGTGCAAATCAAACATGGTAATGACATGTTTTTGGGAATACTTTATGCACAAACCAAACATGGTAATAGTACATTCTTTGAAATGGTATTTCTTGGCATTATATTCCGTGTAATTCTTCTATTTCCTGAAATAGTCTATAGCACAAATCAAACACCCCCTTAGTCTCTTCCAAAATGATTGATTACCCAACATTTTTAAGCTCTTCATTCTTCAATCATGATAATTAGTATCAATACTTAATAATTGTATTTAAAAACATAAAGAAAGAAACCAAGAATTAGAATTATCAAGAACTCATGAACTCAAAATGATGAAAACAAACAGCAACAAACTAATTCACGAGAAAATCTCATCTCAACTAAATCTTGCTTCCATTAATAATAACTTCAAAAATGTAGAAAAAGACTAAAAAATAACTGATTCTTTGACTTAGGCACAGAAAAATAGCTAGACTTGATATAGTATATTGATCAATTGAAGAACTAAAACAATTATTCAAAATGTAATAATAAGTGAGACTGGTAAAATACAATATTCAAAAACTAAATAAAATAATATAACAAAAATTCTATATGTGTGACTGATGAACATTTAGATGGGATTGAAAATTACGAATTTCATTTCAAAAAAAATACAACATCAAAACTTTATAAACTTTATAAAGACTATATTTGATATTCTCCATTTGATGCAAAACACCGATTTTTTTTTTTTTCAGTTTCCTCTAAAATGTAAATTAGAAATAAATTTTGAAACAAATTTAGGTGTCATGCTATACCCGTGCCTTATTATTATCAACACCAAATATCTTTAAAAGGTTACTTAGGAAATTAATTTATATTATTTATATTCATTGTGATAATAAAATTTATATTGTAATATGATATGACACAAAAAATTAATGGAGACAATTAATGGATCGTTTTACCGTTGGGGCTACCTCTAAAAATATGTTAAGACCACAAAAAGTATATATATAATATATATTTCGTGAATGAACACCTATTGAAATAACCACAAATGTTAAAATGTTCATTCAATTATAAAAATATTTCAACTTCACAACAATAATTAATATATATTCTAAAATTAAACTATAATTTATTTACAAACAACAATCAAGCTTTTAGTTCCAAACAAGTTAGAGTAGACTAGAAATGAAATCCAATCACAATCATAAAATCATGATAAATAGTAATAAAGTAGTAGTAATAGCAATAATAATAATAGTAATAGTAATAGTAAGCATACCACTAGCAATACTCGTATCAATAATAATAGTAATAATATTAATACTAATATTAATTATAATTTATTTAATTATGCAAAATTTAAACTTCTACTTTCGGAAAATCATCCAGAAAGATGATTAATTATAAAATTAATATTTCCTACACCAAAAATATAAATACTGGTAAATTCCAATATGGATAAGTTAAATATAAACAAATACTTTTCCCAACAGATGAGCATCGTCCTCGTAACTCAATGAACTACTTAAAACAAAGTCTAAGAACATGAAGATAGAAATTAAGATCGCTACCTTCTGAATACTGTTACTTAACCTAACTTCCGAGTGTAGGGATCACTTCATCTGCAAGGGAGGATAGTGGTGGTCACGCGGAAGTTTTATACAACCAAACGCCTCAGCTGGAACCAGCTCCAAATTCTCGCAATTGCATATCTCAATCATGAATCCATCAGGATCTTTGAAGAACATTTGATCAATCGGTGAACCTTCTTCTTTGTTTATTGTTCGCTTGAGATACTTGATCTTCATCTCCTTGAGCCTCTTCTCCATTGCCCATGTATCCTCGCACTATGAAAAAAAAAAAAGAACCATTAATAATTGACGTACAAAATTTGACGGCAGGACTAGCTAGCCAGTATAGAACATGCAAGGAAGCATTAACTTCCAAATTACTGGTACAATATAAAGAGTTCTCTCTAAACTTCTAAGTTCTAAAGGCTATGTTTAAGAGAGGGCTGTAGTAGAGGATAAAAGGTAATAATTCATACCATCATTCTACGTAGAAAAAAAATTATTCCCTGATTTGTTCACTTAATTATCGCTCTACAAGGTCTAAAAATGATGCTAAAGGAACAAGAGTGACATAACATTTTTGTGTATGTTTGCTTATTTTAATATAGATCTTGATCTGTTGAATATGAGAGCTTATGTGCCCTTCCATACCAGTAACTGATGCAATTTATTTGTGATCGTATATACAGTTGTAATTAAGCAATTTAACTTTTATGGTAGCATATATCTATTTTTATGCAAATCATTTAGCATTACAAATCTACAACTTACGTTGGAATAATGAATAGAATCCCATTAGAGGATTTTAACTTCTTTAGAGAACTAACAGTTAATTGTTTTCATCGATTATCATAATTTACTCGAGACATACACACACACACACACAAAAGAATCCTTTCAGTACCTGAAAAGATATGTGGTTATCCATGGGGTCAAGACGGTTTGGATCAGCATCTGGAAGTGGCTTTTGTACTAGATGAACTCCAACACCATAGTTGAAGAGCCTGATTAAATTAAGAAAATAACCAGATTAAGATAAAAATTATATAAATGCCAACGTGGCTAGAAAAAGACCAGACTTGTCATCCAACATATATGTACTTCAATCTAAAGGCCAAGTTTGATTGTGGATTAAATTATAATGGCATAAGTAGCTTATTCTGGATCATAAGATATTCTTATTTGGTTGTGGATTAAATTTACGTCATGAGCTAAACCTAAATATGTGGGCTAATTTAAAAGAAAAAAAGCGGCACAAGTTTTGTAAATTAAATGGGTGGGTTAACTTAATTATGACGGTATAAGTGATTTCTTATGTTATACTATTCCATCACATCTTATATATTCATGTTTAGCAGCATAAGTGAAGAATAAGATACTTATTTCATGACTTATGTCATAACCATAACCAAACATGACACATAGGTAATATTTAGAAAGTGAATCTGACACATGATTAGAAGTTTGAAAATTTTGAATAGTGCAGTTCCATTGGTGCATAGGCTAGGTCAAGCTGCATGGATGGTGCCAATATTAGATAGGATGAAAATCCACTTCATCAACTTAAATTACTATTTCATATCAAAAGAACAATGAAATAAAGAATGTAAAGGGTTCCAATGCCTGGTTTTTTTTCATACCTTATCATACCTCATATTTTATATTTTCATTTTCGAAGTCCAAATTGTCAATTCGAATCGTTCAACAAAATATTTATACTAAAATATGTATGGAGATGAAATTTTATATTTTTTGAAATTCTTTTTGCTATATTTCAACATAGGTACAAAATTACTGTTTTTGAACCGTTCAAAAAACAGTGATTTTCTACATATCTTAAAAAATAGTAAAAAAATTTCAAAAATTATAAAATTTCATCCCTAACCATATTTTAGTATGGATATTATGTTGAACGGTTCGGATCGACAATTTAAACTTTGAATATGAAGAAAATGAAGATATAAAATATGACGTATAATGAGATATAAAAAAAATGAGACATTGGAACCCTCCTCCTTTGTAAATAAGTTGGTCCCATTAGAAGGTATAGTGAATTTAATTTGGAAAAAAATAATATTTATTAATTATCATATAAGAATTAAATCACCATATATATATATATATATATATATATATATATATATATATATATTTAAAGATGGGCTACGGTGAGTTGCGAAGTACGCGTTTCTACTTCACGCGGTATTTTTATTTTGAAAGCCCAAACGACTGATTCGAACTGTTAAATGTTTAATCCATATTGAAATGTGCTTGGAGACCAAATTTTATATTTTTTAGAATTTTTTTACTATTAAGCATTTTTTAAAATTGCTGTTTTACTGTGAACAGTAAAAAACAGTAAAATTTTCTAAACCATTAAATCAGCGATTTTTAAAATTACTTAATAAATAGTAAACAAATTCTAAAAAATATAAAATTTGATCTCCAAACACATTTCAATATGGAGAACAAGATGAACGGTTCAAATCGAAATTTTGAATTTTAAAATCACAAAATATGAGCGTGAAATAAAATAGTCGCTTTACTTCGCAACTCATCATAGTCCATCTCATATATATCACCATGCACCATTGAATTCAAGAGGAGGAGGGCAAATTCGACCGACGCCTTCACCGACTTACACAACCATGAGACGTGATTGAGAGCCATGAGCGGCATCAGTGCCACCAACGGACTCAGAATTTTTATCAGAGGAGCAAAAAAAATATCGAATCGAATTTAAATAGCTTATCAAATTTAAACCCATTTAACTAATTGGATACTCGATTAAAAAAATATTTCGACTTATATTTTCCAATACACTGACTTATAATTTCTGATCCTCTAACTTATAATTAATATTACAATCATAATTTAAAAAAATTATTTTGATTTTAACACTAAACTTAACCCGAATTGCAAATCAAACATCCATATATAGGAGACAAAAAAAATTTCAATGAGAGACAAAGTCGATCGGTACTAGTAAATCACTACTAAAACTCGAAATCCGGTGAGAGTGGCTGCCCCCTGTGCTACAGTAAATCTACTCCTGATCGGTGCCACATTCTCGTTAATCTCGCTTATGGTATTATGTTCTTCACCATGTTCAAGCAACTGATCCTTCGCTTCTTCTCCCATGGAGAAGAATCGATACACTTAAATTGGAGCTGGTCTCTGAGCTAGGTCTTAGTTTTGTTTCTCCGTAGTAATGGGAGGTGAATGCATATTGGGTTTTATTGGAATTTGGAAATTCAGGTGGCGCCGAATTAGATGGAGAACGGTTGTGCACGTGGCATTGCATCTTGATGCCATGTTGAAGCATGCATGCATGCATGTGGAAGATGTTGACAGGTCATGCCCAAGAACTGCCACGACAAGTAATGCATCCGAGCTAGCTAGGCTGCTGCGAGAGCCTCACGATCGATCTGATCAATTACAAATATTTTTTTATAAAAAATATAAAACAAATACTACTTCGGTAAAATTATTTTTTTTTAAAAACGAAAATTTTCAAAGTGTAAATAATAATTATATAGTTTTAAAATTAAAATTTTTTAAAATATAATTATATTACATTTAAAATTAAAACTAATTGTAAAGCTGTTGATGTTAAGAAATTATTTTAAAATAATTGATTGGCACGCACTAAAGTTGAACTATGTAGTAATCTCGCAAGGTGATGTTTCTGTCCCGAACCGAGCAGATTTGCGTTCCCCTTAATATTTTCAAACCAGGCACCAGCATTTAGGGGTGCTTTTAATGGATCGGATATGGTAAAATCATATCCGTATCTGTTTTTATTTTTCGGATATAACTACAGAAATAATATTAGACGGATACGTCACTACTAAAAAAACTCTTTTATATCGGTTGTAATCGCGTTTCGTCATCGGATTCTGAACAGATGCATATTGTCCCGATAGAAAATGCACAGACATATGCCATCGGCGGAAACCGATAGCATTAAGCACCAAAGCCATATGTTGAAAAATTAGAAATTGATGGGAGTAATAATTTTCCGATCGTTAAATAAGCCGTTTAATTAATGTAGAACACCATCGGATCTACTTTGGTAATGAACAAATAGCGATCCTACATACGGCGTTTGATATTTGACGCCGCTAAGGGTCTAATGCCATCTTGTGCATGCGGTTGTTCGACCGATGACAGATGTCACTTACGCCATCTGTTTTATTGCGTTGGCATTTTGCATATCTCTTGATTATTTTAGCTATGTCATATGTTACTAATTAATTTTGAGCCATTGGTAATTTATGAGAATATTTCTTTTTTAATTGTGCTTTTATTAGAGTGTAGCCCCGTACGTGTGTGTGTCTATATATCCCTCAATTTATATTAAAAACACGCAATAGTAGATACCAATCAACAAATAATATAAAACCATGCAAACTAATATAAATAAAAAATTAATATAAACAGAAACAACTAATTGTATCATATATATAATTAATACATGCAAATTGTATTCAACTATATATAATTAAGAACCCCTAGCTAGATATTGTGCAAGCTGTATTCAACTTATGTTGTAAGCATAATATAGCTCCTCATTCATTCATGGATTCTATATCTCAATTCTGTATAAATATATGTAATTCTTATCTGTTTCTTCTTGAAGGAAAAACTGGAAGTCAGAAGGGTGCTACAATCTTGCAAGAGTGAGAGGCATATATACCTCCCTCTATTCTGGCAGTTAGTGCCACCAAGCGAAGAAGGTACACCAGAGGCTTGTGCCGAGTTTGAGAGAGTAATTAAAGAGCAAGCAACTACAGTATGCCTGAGTCCATTCGAGCGAATTCAATTTTGCACAATTGGACTTTGCTTGAAGAGTCTGTCATAGGAAATAACACATCTAAAGCCTGTAAGGGAGGGATCTGCTGATCTTGTTGGCTTGCATGTTCGCCAGCTAGCTATTTGATATATCTCAAGCATGTGAGTTTAGTCCCAACCTCTTGTGTATTTGTTTCCCTTGATATACTTGCCATAAATATGGTTTCATGCATGTATAGCTCTCTCTTTCTGCATGAACTGCAAATCTCAATATTCTTATTTTATTCAACTATTAAGAAAGTAGCTTGATTTAGAAGACTGCGTGAAAAATTCTTTCACAACAAATGTGTTGTATAAAACTATGTTAAATTTTTAATCTGATAAATTTAGCAAGACTTGTGTACTTGTCAAGAACTTGATTTTCTTGACAAGTTATTTGTTAGCAACTTTTTTTTCCAAAAAAATGCAAAATTTGGTTTCGATGCACAATTTAATATGGAGATCATAATTAACGTTTCGGATTAACTGTTTGAATTTGAAATTATAAAATATGAGCGTGAACTCATGAATAAAACATATCCTTTATATATACACACAAAATTATTAGTGATTTTCTTTACTTTATTTAGACAAATTAGTAGATGTATATAATATAATTGACCTCAAAATATTTAACAATTGTTACTATTTGACTCTCGTATTCTTATAAATAATGTAATTGTGACGTTTAATTAATATGAAGACCAACAATCCTCACAAAAAGAATTTTTGCCTCCATCTCTGTAGGTAAATGTTGGAAGGCCTAGGGTTATATCATGTAAAAATTTAAACATATAAAATAATTAGCAATTTTATAAAGTGAGGCCTAGGATGGATTTCACGAAGCCAGTGCGAGACCCTAATTAAGTCTTGATTTAGCCTTAGTTAATGGAGGCAGATTGGTTACGGTTAGAGCTGGTCATGAGCCGAGTTGAGTTCGAGTTGAGGGCAACTTGAATTCAACTCGTGAACTCATAAGCTGAGTTGAGTTCGAGTTGCTAATTTAGTTTTGAGTCAAAAATTCTAACTTGGACTTGTGAACAACTCAAGTCAACTCGAGTCGATTCATGACTCATAGATTATCAAATTAAAAAATTACCAAAATAAAATTTAACAAACAAAAAATACATATTTATCAAAATAGTACACAATTTAAAATTTTACCTAATCAAACAATGACAAATACATAATCAAATAGTACAAAGTTTACTAAATTACTAAATAATACAAAGTCTAACAAAACATTACATAGTTTATCAAATCAATAAGTCAACCGAGTATATTCTGAATTGAGTTGGAGACAACTTGGATTCAACTTATGAGACAACCGAGTCAATGAACTTAGAATTAGTTTCAATTCAAATTGTTGATAAGTTAAATCCGAATTGATTCTGAACGAGTTATGAGTCATGATTTGTTTTTGTACACCCCTAATTTACACTTACACCTAGAAGGCTCATTAGTCTTTTTATTTCTTTTATTTTTTAGAAAAAGTAACGTCCTCTGAGCTACAGTTCCTCGATAATTTCCGAACTGATTTCTACGCATTTTTAACGGTCAAACTATCACAGTTAAAAAACTTCCGATCTCTCCCGTTCTTTTTCTCTCTCTTCATATTTAAGTTCAGAAAATTCATAAAATTCATAACCTCTTTCTTCCCCGACTTCCTCTCTGACCCCTTCAACAAAATCCAGGTTGCACCGGACCTCCTCACCCTTGTGCACCGCCATGGCCGCGCCGGACCTGCTCACCCCTGCGCGCCACCATGTCTACGTACGCCACTCCTCTTCATCTTTTACAGTCTACCTCGTCGCATATCAAGTTGCCATTAACAACAGCGAGTTCTCAAATCTATCACCAGATGACGCAATCGAGCGCAATTCCCTTGTGTATCGCTTTTAATGAAGTGCCAGATCTAACCCCCTTGAATCTGTGCTGCTAAGTAAAATGGCAATGGCAAGAGTTGTTGCTGAACTGCGAATTATAAGTTTATTTTTTTGTATATTATGTCACTTTATATCAATTGATAAATTCAAGCATGAAGTTGCTTTACTGTCATGTGATTTTCAAAACATCGAACTTTTTTTTTTATTAATTTTAGCTACATATTGCTTCCTACTTATCACCTAAGATTTGTATCATATTCGAAACAGATCTAAAGAAGAGGTGTTCTCTGATGCAGGTTTTGATGTATTATATGTACGTAGTGTGCACAAGGTGATCGATGAATTGTTTGAGTGATAATTTTGTGCATAATCTCTCCATTTCTATTTCTCTTCATCTTAGTGATTTTTCATATGTAGCTACTAAATTGTTTTGGTTTAGTAATTATCAAATATTCTTGGAGTTTGCAGTGGATGCCACTATTTGTGATAGTATTCTCAACGGTCATATGGCATTCATAGTAGTAGAATCAATTTTGATAATTTTGTATGTTTTACAAAGTATCGTTTACTTGTAATAATTTTCAAGAGGTGTTTCTGCTGGAATGATGCAACTTAGCCCATAGGTGTCGGAGATCGATGATCAAATTAAGTGTTCCCATTATGCATCATATTATGTGGTTTCTTTCTCAAATTAAGTTGATAATGAGGTTGTTTTCAGTGTTTCCATTATGCATCATATTATGTGGTTAAATTTGCAAAATTCCCTAAATTGATAAATTGATCATGTCAGAAGGACTAAAGTGCATTGTTACAAGATCGGCATGACTGGAGTTAATTGATGAAGCAATTGAAAAAGAAGATGAGTCTTGTATTTCACTTAACTCTGAAGCACAGCACAGATACCTCATCTAGTGAGTAGAGAAGGTTAATTTTGTAATTTTTCATTGTTTTGTATGTACAAAGAATTGCAGTACTGAACACCTCATGGATGAATACTATATTGAATTTATTTATTTTTTCCATAAAAAATGTGACTATTTTAGGGTTTTAAATTCAATTATGTGCGGCCTCGATTTGCTTTTCAGTGTTTTCATTTTGCACGTTTAACCTGTCGTTTTCTCATCGTTCTGAATTTTTTTCTTTTATATGTAAGTATCCCCATCTTCATCATGATCATCATCAGAGTTATTAATTTAATTTTGGTGTGCAGTGTGGCTCGTCTTGCACGGTTGCACCTATCAAGAATCAAGATTGGATACGTTGATCTTAGTACACTGATCTTCATTGTGGGCATCTCCTTACTAGTATGATTGGAGGGTATTTTTGGAAAATAGGCCACTGGTGAAATACACTTTGCATCAAAGTTTTTTATTTGCATTTGAGGCCTGATCTGATGCTATTTAGTCAGCCCGAACAGCAGGAGTATTTTGTAGTTCGGTAAAATAAAAAAATTGAATTTTTTTTACTGGTTTATAGTATTCAATGAAAGTGTCTACAGAGTCATGTGATAAGGTTTATAGAATTCAAAAAATATATAATTGAATTTTTTTTTACTGGTTTGCAGTATTCAACGAAAATATTTATAGAGTTATGTGATTAGGTTTACAAAATTCAAAACAATTTAAAGTATTATTTAGATGCAAATTTTTAAAAATAAAATTTGTAAAATAAAATAAAATTTTGAAAAAAAATTAAAATTTGAATTTTTTTTTACCGGTTTACAAGATTAATGAAACTATTTACAGAGTTATGTGATAAGGTTTATATAATTCAAAATAATTAAAAGTAGTATCTAGAAGGAGATTTGAAAAAAAAAATTCAAATTTTTTTTTACATTTTAAAAAAATAAAATTTGAAAAATAAAATAAAATTTTGAAAAAAAAATTAAAATTTGAATTTTTTTTTTACCGGTTTATAGGATTAAATGAAACTATTTACAGAGTTATGTGATAAGGTTTACAAAATTCAAAATAATTAAAAGTAGTATCTAGAAGGAGATTTGAAAAAAAAATTTTGAAAAAAAAGTTCGTATTTTTTTACACATATATGTTTACATAATTTTAAAGTGGTATTGGTTAGTTATTAGTTTTGAAAAACTGTTAGAAATCTTCTAGATTTGGTCTTGATCAAAGGTCTAAAAGTGGCCCAGTTAAAGCAGTTAAAGTTGTTAAAGTGGAGGTTAAAGTGAAAGTTACTGGGGACCACACAAAAATGAGAATTTTATGTTGACATGATTCATTGAATTAGTTTACAGGATTAGTATTGAAGTTTACCGGATTTAGTATTGAAGTTTACAGGATTAGTTAAAAATATCCGGAAATTTTTGGAAGATTGAAGTTGGAGGACTGTTAGCTGCTTCCTTTATTTTTTTTATACATCATGACGTCTTTTAAAAAAAACGAAGTTTTATTGTATATAGTTTATAAAAATTAAGGATTTTTATAGATTTGTTGTAACCTATTTAGCTATTATCCTTTCTTTCTTCTTGTAATATGACGTCGAACTAGGGTTGGGCAAAAGAGCTCTAACTTGTAACTCGCTCATTTACAGCTTGCTTTAACTCATTCATTTACAACTCGGCTCATTTATAACTCGAGTTGGCCAACTCGTTTAATAAATGAGCTGAGTTCGAGTTGACCCCAACTCGCTCATTTATAACTCGAGTTACATAAAGTTACATAATATTGGTCACAATAAATCCCAAAATAATCAAACCCGAATCTCTAGACTGTTATTTGTGCTTTGAGAATCATGTAAAATATGTTGTAATACTATCATTGGTTAAACGAGTTATAAATGAGTTGTGAACCAACTCGAGTTGATAACAAGCTGAGTTTGAGTTGGCTCTACAACTCATTATTATCATCTTGATCAACTCGAGTTGGCTCGCTTTTTTATTAAACAAACCAAGTTCAAGTTTGAGGTAACTCGCTCAAACTTGGCTCATTTACAACCTGCGTCAAACACTCTTCCACTGCACTATATAATTATATATGTCTAAATTAAATTCAAAACGCCAAATAATTTAGCTTTTCCGGAAAGAAGGGAAAACATGAAATCAGCATTTAATTTGTTTCTTACAGAACATCAAATTATTCAGTATTTGCTATTCTGGCAATCTGGAAACTGCAGCACATTTGTTGTTTTCATGCCAATATGCATCAAGGGTATGGGCTTCACTTGCTATGAGAATTGGATTCGCAGTAGACCAGTTCAATGGCAGTATTATGGATGCTTGGCAAAAATCCTGGAAGGTATTGACTTCAAGGGGTAAGAGCGAGGGCTCGCAATCTCGGAGCTTCAGACTTCTTCATTGCATGTTGGCACATCTGGTTGCAACGCAACAATCTGATTTTTTGGGGTCTAATTAGGTCGAATGACTTGTTCGATTGTTCGTGTTCGAACAGGAATTGAGCAGGTCTGAGTTCGAACGGTTAAACGAGTTGTCCAAAGGCCATTCAAGCTCGGCTCGGTTCAACTAATCTGAACTGAACTTTGCACCTGGTTCCTATAACATACTGTTCAAATACTGTTTAAATATTGTTCGGCCCATTTGTCCATGGACAAATCTGTTCAATTAGCAGGCCTAGGTGTGTGCCCCCAGAGGTGACAGCCAGCTACTAAGGATGATGTTAAATATTGTTTCTGGGGGGGCCATGTAGTTGTAGATATTGTAGGGACCCTCGCCCATCTTTGATCGATGTTTGTAATTACTTCTTCATTCAATAAATTTTTTGGCAGCCACTGCCAACTCATCAAAAATAATTATTTAGTATTAATTTGCGTTATGAGACAAAATTTTAGTGGAAGTCTGTTACATATTTAATTATTTATTTGTTATGTTACCAATAAAAATATCGGTAAATAAACCAAGTCGATCGGTGTATAAGAGCCACCACTCACTACTACAAAATAAGTGATTGTACACGGACATAAACAGGAGAGCTACACGGATTTCTTGCCGTATAGAATGTGAGGGTTTAGAAATTTCTCGATATTTACACACGGATATTTTACCCGTGTGTGATTATCGAGAGCTACACGGATTATTACATAAACAACCGTGTACAAACGCTTGCCAGCATCACTCTCAAAATAACTGAGCTACACGGATTATTACATAAACAACCGTGTATAATTACTCTTTCTACACGGACATTTAGCTAAATGTCCGTGTAGCTCTCTTATTTTTTTTATGTTTAAATACCTTTCTACACGGACTTTAATTAAATGTCCGTGTAGAATTATTATTTTTTTTAATTTTTTTAATGTTTAAATACCTTTCTACACGGACTTTAGTTAAATGTCCGTATAGAATTGTCTTTTTTTTTTTTTTTTTTTTTGGTGGCTAGCTTCCAATTTTGTTATTAGTCATTTAAAATTAGAATTTCAAAACAGAGAAACATTAAACAGATGTCTTTTAAACTCATAATTCCAAAAATATATAATAGTATAAATAATTTATGTACACTAAATTATACAAAATTATACAAAATATATAATTGGTGTAACAATTTTGATTTGGTCCATACTATAATTATAATTTGGTATTAGTTAGTAACAAGAAAAGGTAGAATATTACAATTCATGCAACATATATATATACAAAGTCTTTTGTACATGCAATCTAATGTGATAAAACATAATATATACTTCTCAGGATCCAATACAATGTTTGTATAAAAATTATATCCTTACCACTTAGTAACCACATGATCAAGCTTTGGCCCAAAATTCAGTAAGTTGGACTCAAATTGCCAAAACTATTGGTTATGATCTAGTTTGGACCGAAATTTCATACAAACTAAGGCGTATTAGATCCAACATATCAAAAAAGGAGCTCACATGTGATCCATGACATGATGCCTCTTGGTTAAAGGTCTCCAACATATTGCATCTCCAATAAGAATCCATTGATCAATATATGTGCATACATAATAGGAAATAAAAATTCTCCTTTAAAATTTTCATCTAAAATTATAAGAAAATATTTATATATAAAATTAGTTGAATTTGTCTAGCTTTTATACGAACCATTGAAAATCAATTTCGTAAAAAAAAATTATTGCATCTTATATGAATTTACCAAATGATAGTCTTAATAATTCATGACGTGTTTTGCAATTAAAAAAACACAAGCAATCCAAAATCAGTAAATTCAAAATAAAATAGCAAAGTAATTTAAATCTTACAGTTCTGAAGTGCAGACATCTTTAGGCGGAAACATTAGTACTAATCTTCAACGGTTTTTCTCATATCTGATGATGGAGACCTTAGACGTTTTCTTTACTTCTCACTTTCAAAAAATGGTCCACATTACACTAATTATTTACATTATCTTAACAAATCAAGCATGCATGCATTAATTAATATTGACCTAAATAAGCAATAATAAGCTAGTAACAGAAAAGAGAAATATATATATATGACTAAGCTTAGCAAGATAGAGAGAAGAAATACAAATTAAATTCAAAGATCTCAAATCCTAACTCCTTGTGCATAGAAATCAGAATGGCACTGCTGGAAGGAGAGAGAGAGAGAGAGAGAGAGAGAGAGAGAGAGAATATTAATTGATCAAAACGGCGTTGCTGGAAAGAGAAAGTCTTTTATATAACCAAAACCCTAGAATAACCTTTCTACACGGATTTTTTACTTAAAAATCCGTGTAGCTCTCTCAAGACTTTCTATACTGTTATTTAAATAATAATCAGTGTACAATTTTCACCTTTCTACACGGCTCTTTATTAAACATCCGTGTTGCTCTCTCAAGCTTTCTACACTGCTATTTAAATAAACATCCGTGTATAATTCTTACCTTTCTACACGGTTCTTTAATAAATATCTGTGTAGCTCTCTTAAGGCTTTCTACACTGTTATTTAAATAATAATCCGTGTACAGTTCCTAATAAATGTCCGTGTAGCTCTCTCAAGGCTTTCTACACTGATTTTTTAATAAACATCCGTGTAGAGATCCCACAGATATTTCGTACTTTCAAAAAATTATAATTTCTCCACGATTTTTAGGTAAAATTATCAAATCCGTGTACAATGTGCAGTGTACAATGACCATTTTTGTAGTAGTGACTAGTGGAAAATATGGAATCAGGATCAGTTATATAAACCTATTAGTATCGGAATATAACCAATCTTGATGAAAGCGATACTGATACTATTAGGATCGGTTTTGTATTTTGTACCCAACCGATTTTAATAAGTACTTATCTAGATCGGTTATATCGGAGAACCGATCCTAATATTTTTTCCCCCATTTTTAATACCAATTACAAAAACACAATTAGTATCGGATTTCATTAAAACCAATCCAGATGATACTATCAGGATCGGTTCTACATAAAAACCGATCTTGATAGTTAAGTATCTGGATCAGTTTTCTTGTAAAACCGATCTTGATATAATTCTCTAAAAAAAAAAAACTTTTAAGATCGGTTATTTTTATAACCGATCCTAAAAGTTTTTTTTATAGAGAATTAGGATCTAAAAAAAAAAAAATTTTTAGGATCAGTTATTTTTTTTAGAATTAGGATCGGTTATTGTAAACAACCGATCCTAATAGTAGTAATCTGGATTGGTTATTTAAAATAACCGATCCTGATGTTTTATTGAAGCTAAAAAAATATTTTTATTTATTTGACTAGCTTCCATAGATATTTTGCTAGCCAGCACCCTAAATTTTGTTTTTTTGCATAATAAGAAGTAATAATCAAATATCATATACACATCCTAAATTAATTATCATACACATCTTAAACTATTACAAAAAATTCATGTTCATACAAAGTTTTGTGAAGCATTACATATTGTAACAAGAAATTTAAATCCAAAAAAAAATTAATTAACAAATATACAAGTGACTAATTGGTCTATTTCTTCAATTAACACACATTTATGCAATTAATGTAAAGCACAACAATAAAAAAAAAATCAATAATTATCTCTTTTGAAATCACATCACTTGAGATTAAAAAAGACCCTAAAAACAAAAACAAAGGTAACAATTAGATGGAAAAATATTTTACAATAAAAAATACAACAAAATGTGTTTTAAAAGTATAATAATGAGAAAATTAGATAAAACTAATATCATGATAGTTGATCGGCCGAATGATTAAGTAACTTGAGAGAGATGTCTTCAAGACTGTAAAACAATATACAAACGCCATTAATTAATTTTTGAAACAATAAAAAAAATTAAAAATTGACACAATTGAGCTGAAGGTGTGAGAGGCTCGGCTTTGAGAGGAAGAGACAAAGAGAAAGAGAGAGAGAGACATGGAGGAGAGGGAGAGATGGAGACAGAGAGAGAGAGACAAAGAGTACTAAAGATTTGAGAGGGAGATACGGAGACACAGAGACAAAGACGCTAAGTTGAAAATGAGATGCGCAAAATGGAAATAAGAAGAACCCTAAGCAGGTTATACAGGGAGTTATCATTAGGATCGGTTGTTTATAAAAAACTGATCCTGATACTAATTTTTTTCTTTTGGCAGAACCAACTTTGAAAAAAAAAAATAGTATCAGGATCGGTTTTTTATAAAAAATCAATCTTGATACTATTTTTTTTCTTTTGGCAGAACCAACTTTGAAAAAAAAATAGTATCAGGATCGGTTTTTTATAAAAAACCGATCCTAATACTATATATGAAAAAAATCACTAATGTAAACCCCATTCATATTGATGGTCTATCAACCATCAAATGGCTACCATTTATTTTCTTTTATGTTTGGTAATGCATGTACACAGATAAATATTAAGAAAAATGTGAAAAATATAAAAATTATTTATTTGTGTTTGTATGACCAAATCAACTCTACCATGATCAATTTTGTACAATTTTATTATTATTAATGGCATCAAATTGTTAAATGGAATGCAGACCGTTCATTTCTGCATGATCATCCAACGGTGGATCTGTAATTAAATGGCATGTAATAATTTTTAAAATGATCAAGATATAACATGGAACATTAATAACGTAAAAGTGTCGAAGGCCCGACAACTGTAAGTCTTGATCCAACGTAAACTATTTATGGCCGTGCGATGTTGCTATATTGTTTTGCTTTGATGAACTAGTAAATGAATCCTTAATTGTATCAAATTTTATAATGGTGAAATTAATATGACATTCTTTCATTTTAACGGTTCTGATCAACCAAATGCTGATGTTCGTATCCGTTCCTTCACAACCCCACACAATAAGGGTTCAAGTCCTATGTATATTATTATATGGCACAAGTCATTGATGCATCATGCATGATTGTATAAAAAAATTCAATAGTCAAAATGAAATATCAATGTCAAATAATTAATTATATTATCACATAAACTTTAATAATATAAATTACATTAATTTTCATCAAAAAAAATTAATGTAACAACTGATTGGTTATGCAAAAAAAAAATATAGACTACATACAGCGCACCACACAAAGTTGGTTCTGCAAAAAGAAAAAAATAGTATTATGATCGGTTATTTGAAATAACTGATTCTAATACTATTTTTTTTTCAAAGTTGGTTCTGCAAGCAAAAAAAAAAAAATAGTATCAGGGTCGGTTTTTTTATAAA
Source organism: Carex pumila (assembly GCA_033356055.1). Classification (NCBI taxonomy): domain Eukaryota; kingdom Viridiplantae; phylum Streptophyta; class Magnoliopsida; order Poales; family Cyperaceae; genus Carex; species Carex pumila. The sequence goes on from JARJHM010000089.1 coordinate 445,698, forward strand.
AAACCGATCCTAATAGTATTTTTTTTTTTTTGCAGAACCAACTTTGAAAAAAAAAATTATCAAGGTCGGTTTTTTATAAAAAACCGATCCTGATACTATTTTTTTTTCAAACTTTGAAAAAATATGTATTACTTTCCATAAGTAAATTATGAACTAGGATCGGTTTTATTGATAATAACCAATCTAGATACTATCTGGATCGGTTTTATTGATAATAATCGATTCAGATACTATATGGATTAGTTTTATTGCTAATAACCGATCCAGATACTATCAGGATCAGTTTTTCGTAAAAACTGATCCTTATAGCATCAGGATCGGTTCTAATAAAAAATTGATCTTGATAGTATCAGGATTAGTTTTTAGTAACAACCGATCCAAATGATTGAATTATTAGGATCGGTTTTTTATTATAACCGATTCTGATACTATTAGGATCAGTTTTTACGAAAAACCGGTCCTAATAGTTCATAAATTAAGATCGGTTCTCTATAAAAATTGATCTAAATAGTTTATAGGATCGGTTCTTTTGTGAAAATAGATATAGATACGTATTAGGATCGGTTTTCTTATCTAACCGATCTAGATAGGCCAATCCTGATTTCGATTTTTCCACTAGTTCACCATATACATCGATTTCTACAACTCTACAGGTATAAATGAGAGCCATGGATTAGTGTTCGTAGTAGGGGTGTTAATGATATCCTTTTATCTGTTTATCTGACTCGTATCATATCCGACATATGGATAAATATAAGATTTTTTTGTTAATTAGTTTATCAGGTATAGGTAACGATTTTTTTCTGTTATCTTATCAGTTTTTGTTTGAAAAGTATTTTATCAAAAACAGAAATCAAAATGTCAATGATATTATTTTTGTCCGTTTATCCAATCTGTACTGTATTCAAAAAGACGAATAAGAGTAAAAACAAAATTCATTATCATAACAAATACAGATATAAAAATACCTCCACCTGATCAGTATCATACCCATTGACACCCCTAATTCGTAGTGTGTCAAATTAATATTAGAGCCACCAATTAGAGAAATAATTAACAGCTTAATTAGAAATCAAACTTCATGTACTTGTTCGATAAAAGAAAAAGTATTGTTACCTATCTTATCTCTCAAAAAATGCCTAAGTACGTACACAACAAGAATGAGACACTTTTCGCGATGATAAAAAAGTGATTTTTTGCGACGGATTACTCTCATTCTTCAGCTTTTTCTTTTTGCGACGGTACTTTTCGCGAGGGAGTACCGTCATAATTTTGCTTTTTCTCTCGCAAAAAGTATCTACATTGTTGTAGTGGTATATACGTGTGGCATGTACGTACGTGATAAGTATGTGACTAGTTAAATTTAGATTTCTTCTCATAAAACAAAAAACATAGAAAGATACATATAATTCAAAAAAAGACAAACTATTTAATTAGAGAGTTGATATTCAATTCAAAATTTTATTTTTTAATCACAATTATTGTTGGCAAATTAAAATATCTACATGCTTGTATAAGAATGAAAATATACTTGCAGCATATCGTGTCATGAATATTATTAGATTTCACTTGGACGGTTGAGATCTGTGTCATAATTAATATTATTAATTCTATCATTGCATGCAACTCTAACAACGAGTATGAACTAACTCTCTGTATGATTTAATTCTCTCATATCTTAAAAACTTTTGGTTTGTGCATGCATTGTTTCGTGCTAATTAACACACACACACACACACACACACTATTAAATACGAATTCAAGCATTTGATACTGCAATAGCCATAATATATACAAGAAACTAGCAAAAAAAAAAAAAAAAGAAGCTTGTTGGATGCGGTGAACCTATATACTTTTTTTTAGAGTGAGTTTATGGTACTATGCATATTATGATTTGGCATCGTGCTACAGTTTTATATTCGAGTTTTCAAATTCTAACGATCGATCCGAACTGTTCATCTTGTTCTCCATATTAATATATGTTTGGAGATCAAATTTTACATTTTTTGAAATTTTTTTACTATTTTTTTAGATTTATTGAAAATCACTGTTTTTGGATGGTCCAGAATTTTCAGATCAAGTGATTTTCTAAATATCTAAAAAAAATAGTAAAAAAATTTCAAAAAATATAAAATTTGGTCTCCAAACACATATTAATATGGAGAACAAGATAAACGGTTTGGATCAACCGTTAGGATTTGAAAACTCGAATATAAAGCCGTAGCACGGTAACAATCCGTGATATGCATAGTACCATAGACTCACTCTTTTTTTTATTATATTCTCTGTGTCTATCATAAAATTGAGGAGCTCGTTACAATAAGAAGAAATTTTTTTCTGACTCGTCTTCTATATGTGCATTGTTTATAGCACCAAATTAACAAAAATCTTCTTTGATAGGCAAATCTACAATAAGAAAAAAAAATAATACAAAAATGAGACAGTATCCGTGAGGATAAAAAAATATTATTGCTAAGAGTACACTGACAGAAATATGCTATTTTTTAGCATATTAATATTACCGATAGAGTATATACCCACACCAATACTTCCGAAAAAAAAAAACACTTTTACTCTTGTGGATTCCGTTCCAACAAAAAAAATTGGGAGTTAGCTAGTGACTTCATTTAGACAGCATATATTGCATGACAGCATGAGAACGATTTCTCCACAGCAGTGACTAATTACTTAACAACTATCAGACACCAAATTAAAAGCTCTCCTTTACTGACAATTAGGAAAAACAAATATATATACCGAGACCAATTTCAACCATGCAATTGGCATGACATGCAAGGGTTAATGATTAATTGTTGGATTGTCGATGCAAGAAATGGAATATGCAAGGTTACATTTACATATTCACAAATCACGCTCTTGATATTTCAAAACCTTAACCATGTATATATATATATATATAGATATATATATGAGGAATCATATATAAATTTTTTTTTGGTAATACCAAATTACACTCTATATTTTCAAAATCCAAACTGTTCAACATAATGGATATATTAAAATGTGCTTGTGAATCAAATTTTACATTTTTATTAAATTTTTTTACTATTTATTAAGTATTTTACAAAATCGTTGTTTTCAGACTATTGAATTTTTGTACCCATCTTAATAAATAGTAAAATAATTCAAAAAAAATCTAAAATTTAATTTGGAATGACATTTTAATTTATTCATTATATTGAATAGTTTGAATCAACTGTTTGAACTTTGAAAATGTAGAGTGTAATTCGGTGTCACCAAAAACGGATGTAAGTGAATCCCTCCTCTATAGAGAGAGAGAGAGAAAGAGAGTCTTCTAAGCATGAAAAATTAATGAAACAAAATTCTTACGATGAACAATGCTAACCACCATGCATGCCATCGCACAGGAAGAGAAAATGTATATGAAATATCGTCATGTTATCGCCTATATTAAAATCCAAATTAATTAGTTTGCAAAGTAGTAATGCATCAGAATACCAGCTCCTAATTCCAAATTTGCAATCAAATGGAAATTCAGAGCAATCTCTCCTATCCATCTATTTATTACCTTATAGACTATATTAATTGGACTCTTGTTAGACTGCACCATGCATCTGTTCAGAATATACAAGGAAATTTATTCTCCTTTCATGCCTCTTCAAATATTTACCAGCAATGATATATTCAGAAACCTAGAGAGTATCATAATCTGATTCCACATTTTTGTCCCTCTTTTTCTTTGCTATCTTTCTTTCTTTTATTCTCTCCCACTCATATACTATTGTAGTTGAGCATCACAATTCCAACACAGTTTCTAGAAAGATAGAGGACAAAAAATAACAAAATTGCCATGATATATATTCTGAATTTCTGATAAACAAGAACAGCTACTTATCTAGTAAATGTTATTTTCTCTCCAACAAGAAAAAAATTAAAGAGAACTAATTTTCTCTTAGTCTCAGATACTAACTTCATTCAGTCTTTCATCATCCTAAACTTCTACACAAACACAATCTATCTCACCTTTTTTTTTCAAGGACGAAAAAAAAATCAACAAATTTTATTTTACGGATGAGATCTGAAGTTGTCCGGGAATTCGTTAGAAGGGGTGAAGGCAAGGAAGAAGAGCAAGAGCATTAACACGACCGGGACCAGAAGCAGCACCGCTGGAGGTGGTGGCAAAGGAGGCAAAAGCACAGGGAGAATCAGTAGAAGAGCTGCAAACAAAAGAAGCGCTAGAACAGCCCCGGAGCCGAGATAAGCCATGCACCGACCGACCGATCGATTGATGGCTCGCTGCTGCTACCTTCTTCCTCCTCTTTTTGTTTATGAAGCTGTGTATGATTCCATTTAGAGAGCTCTCGCAAATTGATGGTCCATGCAAATTGAGCCGGTGCTACAGAGAGTTCATATTAATTTATCAAGTTGATTTAGTATTAGCCTAGGAAGTCACTTAAACGGTAGTCAGGTGGCGTGCACACGAAGGAGGGTCTGGTACCTCTGTGGCACGCCTCTGTGATGCATATTGTGTAGTGAATAATACAGCATTATGTGTGGAGGTTGAGATTTTGAGGTTTCATATCATTAGTCAATGACTTTAAAGTATGTAATTAATTTATTTTATCTAAAAAATAGGATTGTTAATTTTTTAAAATAAAGAATTAGGGACTAATTATGTTAAATGTGATTTTAGCACTATAATTTTTGAAGTATCTTGAGAAGTAACAATATGTATGCATAAATTTCTATAAGATATGTAATTAAGCATATTAGGTTTGTTTTAAATTATAATGAACTAATCAATCGTTTATTATATTAAAAGATTTTAATTATATATATATATATATATATATATACACACACACACACACACTAACGTGCTTCCTCTAGCATATGGGCCGAAATGTATTACTATTTATTAAGCCACTTTGAAAATCGCTGATCCAACGGTGGCTTAACAAAACAGTAAAACCATTGGATCAGCGATTTTCAAAGTGGCTTAATAAATAGTAAAAAATTTCAGAAAAATGTAAAATTTGATCTCCAAGCAGATATTAATATGGACAAGAAGATGAACGGTTCAGATCGACTTTTTGGATTTTGAAATTTTAAATTTTCACCGGAAGCATTTCGGCCCATATGCTAGAAGAAGCGCGTTAGCCGTACTATATATATATAGAGAGAGAGAGAGAGAGAGAGAGAGAGAGGGCTACGCTACTTCATGAATTAATGGGGGTGTTTTAATTCGCGCTCATATTTCTAGTTTCAAAGTTCAAAATAGCCAATCCAAACCGTTAGATATTTAATTTATATTTAAATGTGCTTGGAGATCAAATTTTACATTTTTTGAAATTTTTTTACTATTTATTAAGATGTTTGAAAATCACTGTTTTTTAATGGTGCAGAATTTTTATAAAAACAGCAATTTTTAAACCATCTTAATAAATAGTAAAAAAATTTCAAATAATGTAAAATTTGATCTCCAATCACAATTTAATATAGATTAAATATCTAATAGTTTGGATCAACTATTTGGACTCTGAAACTAGAGATATGAGCACGAATTAAAACACTTCTATTAATTCACAAAGTAGTGTAACCTTACTCTCTCTATATATATATCTAGTTAGCAAATTTGTGATAATTTATAACACAATTTACCTACAAGAGTTGTAAACAAACACAACTTACAAAGGTTTTATGGTAACCACTGAAATTTGTAACGTATGCATTTTTTTTTTCTAAAATTTATATATGATATATGATACATATATCGTCCTCGCTCCAATCTATAAACATTTAATATAGGGTATTCTCCATGTTTTGTAATATGCTATAATTTTTTGAAATATTGATCCAAATTACAGTATATGTATGATATGAGACTCCAGAAATTTTTATTAATAACATTTAATATAGGATCCAAATTACAGTATATGTGTGATAATTTAGAATACAATTCGCAGATTGAATCTGTAGCCTCAATTTTACTTTTTTTTTTCTTTTTTACTTGTAATTCGTGTTGAGATATGTCAAAGTTTGGAATTTTGCAGCTCCAGTTTTTCTTTTTTTACTTAGAACTCGTATCGTATATCTCAAAGTTTGAGCCTTTGTTATTAATTAATAAATATTTCTGTAAACAAAAAAAAAATGTGGGGCTATGGATTGAATGTGGGGACCTCAATTTGGAGCTGTGGTTAAGTTGTGCAGACTTAATTAATTGGATCTATAGATTTACTCTGCGGTCTGAGTAATTCTCGAATTCTGATTAAACGAGAGTATTTTGATTAATTTTTTTTAATGCTATTAATAAAATTTACTCTGCAGCTAATAAGACACTCCACTCTCGCACGGAAAAAACGGGTTTGATTCTTACCAAAAGCTAAAAAAAAAGTGTGTAGAGCCTACAAACTATTCTCTGGAGAAAAGAAAAAAAAATTCACAAGTCGACAAATAACGGTTGTTACAGAAAAGCTGAAAAGGGAGGCAACTCTTTTCATTTTTGAAGGAATGAAAGAGAGAAACATCGGACTGTTAAAACAATAGTAACTTATACTTTCGGAACCATTTTCATATGCTTCCTTACATTTCAAAATATTGCTCTAATATTTTGACATTCTATATTTTATGCCATTTTGGTTCATTTATTTGTATCAAAAGTGGATGTAAATCCAGTAACATACGTCTGGGCAGACAATGAAATTTTGTATTTTTAATTGAAATATGGCAATAACTAGGCAAGGACCAAAGCATGGAATTTCCAAAACTTTTTATAATCAACTTCTCTAAAAAACACGCAAAAACCTATTATATTTCATAAACTAAATAAAAATATTATAAACAATGTGCTACGCACAGTTGTATATAAGAAACGAGAGGTCAATGAGAAGAAAGAAATATAATATCTGAAAGTAATAATTATAAGCAAATTTAATTGTAAGCCGGCTACACCGGTAATTATAAGCAAATTTAATTGTATCTTCTCAGTCGAAGCAAAATTATAAATATGATTCGGCAAAAATGAAATATATATAATATCTGAAAGTTAGTTTTGGAGATCAAACTAAGAAAAATATAAATTGTGTAAATAAAATTTAATTGATCAAGAACCAGCATTTGGTCTATAGTGGCAAAGACACATTACTCCTATGTGAGATATCATGGATTCGAGGCTCAAAAAGAATTATGGAGTTTTTAATGAAAGGAAGCCTACGGGTGTTTTAACTTACAAAAAAAGAAATCTAAAAAGTAAAAAAAAAATCATTTGTAATATACACAGAGTTTGAAAGAAGCTAGCAGGCTAGACCAAACTATTTCATTTCGAAAAGGAAAAAATAGCCAAAATTTTTATAAATGTCCAAAAAAAAATAACAAATTACAAAATTTACTCCATTTTTTATTGCATTTCGAAATCTATCCCATCCGGTTATATATTAACCAGATTTGATCCTTTTTTTCGGTGGCTAGGTGCCCAAATTTGGAAAAGTGGTCCGATTAATGGATAACCAGAAAGAAGCAAAATAATTGTCCGGTTATTGAATTAGAGGACTCAAACAATATATCTGGTTAATGAATAACCGGAAAGTTTTTTTTTTTTTTACCAAAACAGATTTTTTTTTATTGAAATATTAGAAATATCAAATATATTTCTTTAAAAACAGATAAAATACAATATAATTTGATTTATTAGAAATACTGCAACAAATAACTCGGATCAATATTTTTTAGGCCGGCCTTTTTGCGACTGTAAGAAAAATTAATATATTTCTTTATGTGATATTGGGAAAAAATAAAATTGCTTAGATTCTGAGTTATTAATCTCGGTTCAAAAGTCACTTCTAGGTAATTCAGAAAATATTGTGATATTTCTAGTACATTTAATTTATAAAAAGTTGTATCTATTTTGAGAATTTTTTTTAATATCAATCATTAAATAACTTTAAAAAATTTTTAAATAGATACAACTTTTTAGAAATTAAATGTACTAGAAGGATGTCAATATTTTCTGTATTTACTTAGAAGTGACTTTTGAACCGGGATCAATAACTCGGAATCTAAGCATTTTTATTTTTTTTCCAATAACACATAAAGAAATATTTTAATTTTTTTATAGCCGCAACAAATTCGGCATGAAAATGTTGATCCGAACTATTTGTTGCAATATTTCTAACAAATCAAATTATATTGTATTTCATCTATTTTCAAATAAATATATTCAATATTTTTAATATTTCAATACAAAAAAAAGCAAAATCAGGAAATTCTCTTTTTTTCGCTTAGCAAGTAACCGGAACTTTTGTCCATGTCCGGGAATTGGATAACCGAAAAGTTATTCCAAATCTGGTTATTTGGTAACGGGAAGGGGCATAAATTGAAATCCATTCAGAAATTGGGTAGATTTTGTAATTTTGATTTCTTTTTGGGTATTTATAAAAATTTCGGAAAAAATAGTTTGTTGATCATTGGGGACAACATTTGGTCTTGTTTAGCAAAGAAAGAAATTTTAGTTATCCTAGACCGGACAACATTTGGAATATTGGTCAAATTATTTTACTGAAAACCAGAGGCGAGTAGATAGAAGGTGCAATGTATTTGAGACATTGAGGTGCTCAAGTGGGTTGTGACGCCGTCGAGTACGCTTGATGTCGACCAAGTAGCCATAGCCAGAGGCCCCCGGTGCCGTTGTTTGTGTATTCAATGGTTTTTCTGAGCATTAATGGAGGTAATTGAAGACGGAGCCTTTTGTATGCATCAGCCACATACTTTTTCATATTATAATTTTTTTAGCTGGATTCTTCATACACTATGGGTCAAATGTAAATAAAGATTAATTATATATTTTTTTATACTATAAATGGGATCAATTATAGTATTTATAATATTTTGCTATAAATTATATAGTAAAACACATGTTAATATAAATTTATTGAAAAAAACTTTATATCTTATGAATAGCTCTGCCCCTTTTGTTTATAATTTTTTGTTGCGTGAAATCAAATTAGTTATGTTAATATTTTTGGAAGCTAATAATAGTATCCACACTACAATATCTGCATTATAGTACCAGTACTGTATCTGTAAAGGGGACCACCGAATAAATTTTAAAAAATAACTTTTTGTGAGGACCGCAAAAACAGCTTGCTCGTTATTGGACTGAGCTATTAACGAGCCAGTTCGCTACTAGATCAGTTCAAAATTAACGAGTTCAAGCTGGAGTCTAACTTGCTCGCTAGCTCGACTAGAAATCAATTTGTGAATTTGTATGAATTTGTGTGTATTTTATACTGTCTAACTCGGTCCAGTTTGGTTTAGCTCGATTCAAAAAATTTATATAATTCATTTTCTTCTTAAAACAAGATCTAATCAAACCTAGCGAGCCAGCTTGTCATCTCGTGAGCTAACTCGAACTGACTTGTCATGATTTCAAGTTATGGTTTTAGTTCAAATCGGTTTTAGTTCAAATATCCTAAGTCCAGCTCGCTTGACTTTAATTTGGTCTAAATTAACAAGCTGAGCTAGAACCTAACTCGAACCAAGTCAGCTGTTGCCACTCTAATACTAGCAACCTATCAGCTGGATAACACCACCATATATATATATGATATATATATATAGAGATAGGCTAATGTGCTTTCGGTAGCATATGGGCCGAAATACACACGGTCCAAATTTGAAATTTCAAAATCCAAATGGTCAATCCGAACCGTTCATCTTATTCTCCATATTAATATCTGCTTGGAGACCAAATTTTACAATTTTCTGAATTTTTTTACTATTTATTAAGTCACTTTGAAAATCGCTAATCCAATGGTTTTACTGTTTTGTGCAGCTACCGTTGGATCAACAATTTTGTAAAATACTTAATAAATAGTAAAAAAATTCAGAAAAATGTAAAATTTGGTCTCTAAGCAGATATTAATATGGAGAAGAAGATGAACGGTTCAGATTGAGCGTTTGAATTTTGAAATTTCAAATTTAAACCGTGTATATTTCAACTCATATGCTACCGAAAACACATTAGCATATATATATATATATATCTTTGCATGATTGCATCTTCCAAGGAAAAGAACTAGAATATTGGGGCTATTGGATTGTCTCTTCAATTCGTCGAATCTATCGTTGGCTACTTTTGATAGTGACCTATACCTGAGGTTTAAATCTCTTTTGACTTCCATTGTTATTAATTTTAATGTATTTCTTCTTGACTAACGTGCAACTCTGCTAGATATGTATTCAGAAATCAGAACTGACAATTGATTTCGTTATATACCGCTAAGCTACATTTTGATGAGCTGTTATGAATGGAGATCGAGTAATAATAGTACTATTTGAACATTGTTTTTGCTAATTCTAAGTCGACATGCATATTGTATAATATTCATTTCACAACAAACTCATTTACTAATGAGACAATTTATTGGTTTCTAGTATATTTATATATATATATATATGGCACGGCGAAATTGCTGTCGGCAGCATTTCTATCAGCAGTGCTGTCATCGTTTTTTTTATTTTATGATGTTCAAACGACAAATCCAAACCTTTAGATGTTTAATCTATACTATATTTTACTTTGTCACGACCCCGCTGCCGGACCAGGATCATGACAAGAGAGGCACCCGTGCATCCATCCTTCGTCCTGTCAACCTACGTCGCAACAAAAATGACAAACAGAAACAATACGGAGTCAGCTACAAAGCTCAGTAACCGGTTATTTAACGACGCGCTTCTCTATAATTGACTTAATTAAACAACCATTCAAATAGACTGAATTAATCTACACAAATTCGAAACAAATTATGAATACATATTTAACCGGTGATAGCACCTGGGTCTAGGTTATCAATAAAACAAGTCACACAATATCCATATCATTTTCTTTCACACAATCATATCATTTCTCAAATTCTCATAACACACGATCATATCATTTCACAAATCAAATTCGAACCACAGGCCCGCTATCCCGTTAAATATACATCATAATCCAAAACCCAATTTAATTATCCAATTCAAAACTCAATTAAATCAAACAAAACAAAAACACAAATTATAGAGAAATCCGATTACCTGATAATGATCAATCCAGAAATCCAAATCATATTGCAACGACTGTACATAATCAGCGCGACGTAGTCGGAATTTCAATCGGACAGATTATCAATATCATAATAATATTTCTTTTATAAAAATATTTCTATCTTTTTTTTTCCTCTCATTCTTTCGCTTTCTGTTTCTCTTTATTCTCCAAATGGAGAGATTAAATATATTCAAGATACACAAAATGAAAGTCGGTTAAAAGTGGGGGTAATTCATGCATGGGGCCCACGTGGTAAAAATAATGCCACGTTTATTTTCAAAAGAATAAAATGGAGTATTTATGTTTTAAACCTTTACATTTTTCATAATTATAAATAAGTAATAAAATAAATAATAAGTTCATAAAAATTTATAAAAAAATTTACGGAATGTTACATACTTAGAGATCAAATTTTACATTTTTTGAAAAAAAATTTTACTATTTATTGAGCTGGTTTGAAAATTGTTGATTTCAGTAAATTTCTGCAGCATTAAAATCAGCAGTTTTCAAACCAGCTTAATAAATAGTAAAAAAATTCTAAAAAAATATAAAATTTGGTCTCCAAGTAGATTATAGTATAGATTAAACATCTAACGGTTTGGATTTGTTATTTGGACATCAGAAAATAAAAAAAACGGTGGCAACACCGCCGGTAGCAATTTAGCCGTGCATATATATATGTGAGCTACGGTGAGTTGCGAAGTAAAACACGTTTCTACTGTATGTCGTATTTTCATTTGAAAGTCAAAACGACCGATCCGAACTGTTAGATGTGATCTCTATATCCGAAATGTGCTTGGAGACTAAATTTTACATTTTTTTTAATTTTTTTTACTCTTTATTAAGCAATTTTGAAAACTGTTGTTTTCATGTGAACAGTAAAACAGTAAAAATTTATGAACCATCAGATCAGCAATTTTCAAAATTGCTTAATAAATAGTAAAAAATTCCAAAAAATGTAGAATTTGGTCTCCAAGCACATTTCAATATGGAGACATGTTGAGCGGTTCAGATCGGTCGTTTGAATTTTCAAATAGCAAAATATGAGTGTGAAGTAAAATAGTCGCTTTACTTCGCAACTCACTGTAACTCATCTCTCTCTCTCTGTGTGTGTATATATATATATATATATATATATATAATATGGATAAATTGCTACCTGTAGCACTTCGACCTAACTGCTTACGGGGTCATATCTTAATATTTGATGTTCAAACAACAAATTCAAATCGTTAGATGTTCAATCTATATTAAAATGTGCTTGGAGACCAAATTTTACATTTTTTGAAATTTTTTTTACTATTTATTAAGATAGTTTGAAAATCGTTATTTTTATTAAAATTCTGCACCATTAAAAAATAGGGATTTTAAACCATCTTAATAAATAGTAAAAAAATTCCAAAAATATAAAATTTGGTCTCCAAGCACATTTTAATATAGATTGAATATTCTAACAGTTTGAATTTATTGTTTGAACATCAAATACGAAGATATGACTCCATAAGCACTTCGGTCAAAGTGCTACCGGCAGTAATTTAGTCATACTCATATATATATAGAGAGAGAGTGTGTGTGTGTGTGACTAATGTGTATTCAAATGTATATGGGCCAAAATACATATGATTCAAATTCGACTTTCCAAAATCCAAATGATTGATCCGAACCATTCTTAGGTGCAATGAATCTTAATTAGATAGTCTCCATGGCGTGTTGTTGGATCTTTGATTAATTAAACTTATGGAAATGGTTCGTCCCTCCCATCATGTGTACCCATTTTAATATACGCTCCAATGTCAGAATTATGTACATTATATGGCAGTTTCAATTAGGGTCAAAAACGGATCAGATATTATATGATTCGGATCCGTATTCGAAAATTAGATACATATATTTGATATCTGAATATCCGTGCAAATAGTGATACGGATATGGTTTTAAATTTTAATTATCTATATTTAAATATTATATATATGTCATATAGTTTAATATATATTATAAAAGTATTTATATATCTACGTACATATATCCGATATCTTATCCGTATCCATCTAATATCTAATCCATTTCAGATCCGTTTTCACCCCTAGTATGAATAACATGTTTTTTCATATATGATATTTCTCAATTAAAATTATTTGCTTTTCGTTTGGATCATAATATAACCTGTCGGACTAAATTTTGAAAAGTGCGATTGTGAAATATTTGTTTTCAATTTAATTTGTCAAAAATCAAAATGCCGTCGATTTCATAATCTTTGAAATTTATTGTTGATATATATCACATAGTCAAAATCAAGAAATATGTTTTTTTTTTTAAAAAAAAAAAAACTTATTGTCAGTCTCATTTTACTGAAATCAGATAATTATAAAAGTCAATTCGCCAAAGTTATCACCTCTGGACTGAGCAGTTACCAGTACTGTTGTCATCATCAACAAAAAGATATTAGTGAGAACAAATTAAGAACTTAAGTTCTAGTCACATCTAAACTCCAAAAGTAATCTAAGTTTTCTAATACTAAGCTACATAACAAAGAATGAAAATTTCTACAAAAAAGCAAAAACAAAAAAAGTTGCTTAGGCTCCACTAGTACTAAGGTATCACAGGTGACCGGTACACCACCATCTCCTAATTAAGTGACAGGCATGTACTGATTTAATGAAATTGCATCTTCTATAATTGAAAGCCACCCCTCAGCTGCAATCTTGGCCTTATTGCTCATGTTACCTGACCATTAGAGTATAAAATTTTGATTAGCATTACAAACTATTATAATTATTTTTATAGTACAATTATTAAAACATATTTCATTTCTATGTTTCCAAACAATCCAACAAATAGCATTAAAAACTCTCAAGAGCCCAGTTTGTTCATGATATGGTAATTGTTAGTTTATAATAATATAGAAGTCAATAATACGATAATTTATCATAAAACTTTATTCATGAATTGAATGTTTATTTATATATCATTTTGTTGCCTTGAGTATTATTGCATTTATAGATCATTTTGAGTTCATAACTAAAATTGTGAAACTCCATAATATAGATGATATATTGCTAGGGTAGTAATCTAGAAGTCAATCATTTTGTTCATGAATTGGATGATTAATATAAATCATTTTGTTCCATGAGTTTTATTGCTTTTATGAATCATTGTAGGTTAAGAACCGAAGTTGTGAAACTTCATAATAAAGATGATAAATACTCTAAATAGTCACTAACCGTGGTAATTAGCAGGAACACTAATTAGCCATTATAAGGTTAGCATGTGGATTAAATGATGGTTAGGTTTCACAAACCATAGACAAAGAGTTGTCATTTAATCACATGGATACATGTTATGAACATGGTATTTGACTGACCCAGAATGAAACGTTATATGGTAATGTGTTTGTGTCATTAATAGTTTCATTCGTGTTAAGTTCTACAGTATGAGGTGTGGTCTTTCCTACATAAGAAATGTGTATTCGTAAGTGTTATCAAACGCTGTCTAAAAAAGGTAGTTATAAAGGTGACATTTCAGTACACATGACTTGTGCGGAGGAAGAGATGCACACCAAAAGTACTATCGTCCCTCGTATTATTATACGAGTGATAGTAACACTGGGCCCCTTGATAGGAATAGGATTATACGTATACGGTATGATTAATAGAGATTAATCATATAAAATAATCTACTCACAGATCAAGAAAAGATTAGGTTTGCAGGGATGACACATACCTACCCTAAACCTGATCTGTTACTATGAGACGATGGAATTAACACAAGTAAATTAATAAGTTTACTGCAGGATCGTGATATTGTACTGGACAACATCATTTGTGTAATTGGGGGTCACAATGCACTGCCAGGTGCCAACTATGATATGTAGAAGTTTTAACTCTACTGCCAACATAACACAGATCCTATCGGGTCACACCATATAGGAACGGGATCAGAGAATCTTATTATTAATTATAAATAGTTACAATTAATAAATAAGATGGCAAAATATTAATTATAAATGTTATAATTAATATAGAAATATCATAGAGATGATAGGCTTAAAAGGATTAAAATTACAAGCGTGTTTGACACGTTCTGTAATAGTTATTACAACCGCAATCACAAATATATATAACTGTTTAGAACAATTATATATATATATATATATATGGGCTAACATATTTGGGCCTTAATTATATTTAGAATATAATTAAGAAACCCAAAAGATTAAAGCCCAAAATTCCAGGTCCATTACTATTCATTACTTGGAGCACAAGTAAACCGTTACTTGGAGCACAAGCAACCCGTTACTTGGAGCACAAGCAACCCGTTACTTGGAGCACAAGTAACCCTACTCCTATATAAAGGGGTGGAGGGGTTGGAGAATATACATACCTTTCCATTTTCCTTCCTTTCTCGGGTTTTCTCTCAAATAGTGATTTGTGTGAGGTTATAAATATATACGTATAGACGTATATATTTGAGTGATAAGCGGTTGTAATCTTGCGTAGTCAACAGTAATTCTGCTTTCACACATAAGTTGTGAATCAGGTTATCTGCAGAACGTGAGACAACTTGTTTAGCCGAATGCTGTGAGTATAGTATTTCTGGCAGAAGAAATACTCACTCTCTGATCATTCCTGGTGTACTACTGATAGAGGCACTAGACATCTGGTGCTGTTGTCCGAGGAGGAGCAGCAACAGTAGCAAGACAAAGCCGTCAGCAGTTCCAATTCGAATTTGGAACCAAGGTATAATGTTATATTAATTTATTTAATTGTTAAATAAATTTAGTTTTAGAAATCAATCAAGGAGATAGATCCTCGGCTTAGGTTAGACGTAAAAATTTTTGTTTTACGCCTTTTTCCGCACCTAAGCCAGTACAGGGTTTTACCAGTTTTTCCCACAAAAACCCAACATATATATACTCTTAAAATGTCACTGACCAAGGTAATTAGCAAGAATACTAATTACCACTATAAGGTTAGTATGTGGATTAAAAGATGGTTAAGTTTTACAAACCACCTGACACGAGATATCTTTTTAATCATATAGATATATGTTCTAGGAACATGGTATTTGACAAACCCTGAATAAAACATTAAATAGAATTGTGTTCGTGTCATTAATATTTTCATTCAGTGTCAAGTTCTACAGTATGAGGTATTTATCATTCACACTAAGAAATATGTATGTGTAAGTATTATCTAACGATGTCCGTAAAAAAACAGTCATAACGGTAGCACTTCCATATGTATAGCTAATCTAAAGAAGTGATAGTCTGCCAAAAGTACTATTTGTCCCTCGTATTTTATACGAGCTATAGCATCACTGGGCCCCTTAGTAGAGTTAGATTATCTGCATGCGGTATAATTACAAGAGTAATTATATTTGATAATCTGCTCAAGATCAAGAAAAGATTAAGTTAGCAATGATGATACACATTTACCTTGAAACTAATCTGATAGCTATATGACAAAAGAACTAACACAAGTAAATTATTTACTGGATCGTGATATTGTACAATACAGCATCATCTGTGTAATTGGATGGTCATGATGTATTCTGCCAGATGCCTCTCATGATTATAGAAGTTAAAATAGTTTTAACTCTATTTACCAACATAACACAGATCCTATTGGGTCACACCGTATAGGAGCTAATCAGAGATTCTTATTGATTAATTATAAATTGATTGTAATTAATATTAAGATGGTTATAAATAATTATACGTGTTATAATTATCTTTGCCATATAAAATGACAAAGCAAAAACTAATGGATATAATTAGTTATACTTGATATAATTAATTATAATTAACTATACGTCATTTGAAATGACAAACGGAAATATTGGTTAGTTTATAAACGTGTTTGACATGTTGTATAAAAATTACCAAATGAAAACCGAAGACGAATATAATTGTACATGACAATTATACATATTTGATTTGGATAGTTACTATTTACTATTCCTTTGGGTTAATGGGTTTAGCATCCATTAAACAAATCCAACCAATATGAAATAGCAAATTCCAAATTGGATGCCTCTCCAAAACCGCCACAAAAGGGCATTTTGGTAATTTTGGCAACTTTAGGGGTATTTCAGTCTTTTGCGAACCTCCTCAAATGCCTATAAATAGAGAGGCATAGGTGAAAGAGAAAACTCACTAATTCACGTGTTAATCTGATTACTTCATTATTTGAAATTTCTCTCTTTCTTGGTTTACAGTTTTTCGATCGGTGAATAGTGTTTTATCGAATTTCGCGACATTTCAGATCGTGCTTAATAGTGAATCTGATTAACCAAAAGTTCATGAATAGTGTCATTGTGTCTTTTTAGGTGAATAGTGTTTTTGCATAATTATGCGGTGTATAGTATTTCTAGCGAAAAAAATAAACCGATCTCTGGTTAGTCCTGGTGGATAACCAATAGAGGTATCACACGTGTGATACTACGAGTTGATTTCTTCCCTAGTGTAGCTCTTCTCGCTCATCTGCATTCGAACTGTGATTTGGAAATAAGGTATAAATCATTATATTCATCTATTTATTTGATAAATAGATTTAAAGCTTTAGAAAATCAATTATGGAGTAGATCTGTAAATATGATTAAACGGATCTTCTTGATTCATTTAATCCGTAACTTAAGTTAGATGTAAAAGAATTTTGTTTTACTCTTTCCGCACCTTAAGAAAATAAATTGATTTGAACCGTCAAAATCCCAACATACTTAATCAATGGGTTTGAACCATCAAAACCCAACAGTGGTAATTGTGTAGCATATGCAACTGTGTCTTCACATTGTTTTTATAAGTGTATAATTTGTTAACTTTTTCCTAAATTAAACCAAATATGTTGGGTAAGTGGGCATAAGAAAGAGGTGATAAATTGTTTCATGTTTAGTACAAATGGACATGTTTGGTCTCCTTTCCAACCTCTAGCATAAAATCAAGAAATATAATTTAACCTAAAAATATAATCTTAATTTATACTTATATTCTTAGACTATATCGGTGTCAAATTATTATTAGTTTAATAAATAATGCAATTATAATAATACATTTAATCTTTATAGTTTGAAAATCTAACTTTTATATCTATATTCAAACTAGCACCATGTCAATCGCTGGGAATCTCCCGACGATTGTTAGCAACCCACATATTTTTTTCAAGGATTTTCATTTTGTAATTTTTTTTATCAGTAAATTAGTAAGTATCATTCACTTAACATACTTCCAACTTCAACCTATAAATATATTATCTTGCATAAATAACAAAATAAGATGATCAGATAAAAATAAACTTTATTCTCTTTTATTATCACATCTATCAAAATAAAGATCAAGTTAGTACCTAATTCAGGGATCAGAGATGTACTCTGAGGATTGCAGCCAAGTTGGACCCCGAATTTTTTATTAATATAAAAAATATATCAAATTTCAAAATCTACATTTTTACTCTGAGAAATTTGAAAATATGTCCAAAGCGCAATTTATTTTTTACAGAAATTCAGTCTCGGTTTGAAGTTTTGAAATTCCAAAACGGCTAAGGTTTAGATTTTTTTTATATTGAAATATTATAATTTTTTTCTAAATAGATGAAATACTATATAATTTGATTTATTAGAAAGACTGTGACAAATAATCTGGATCAACATTTTCCAGGCCATATTTTTTGCATTTGTAAGAAAAATTAAAATATTTCTTTGTGTGTTATTGAAAAAAATAAAAATGTTTTGAATCTGAGTTATTGATCCCGGTTCAAAAGTCACTTTTATGTAAATATAGAAAACATTGTGATCCTTCTATTTTCGAAAAAACAAAAAGAAATTTTGACAATTCTCTGACAAAAAAATCTCTTAAAAACTTTTTTTGACAATTTTTTTTTGTTTTTTTAATAGAAGAATCAAAATATTATATGTATTTACATAGAAGTGACTTTTGAATTGTGATCAATAACTCAAATTCAAAACATTTTTATTTTTTCCAATAGCACACAAAGAAATATTTTAATTTTTTTTACATCCGCACAAAATTCGACCTGAAAAATATTGATCCGAATTATTTGTCGCAGTCTTTCTAATCAATTTTTCCGTCTATTTTCAAAGAAATATATACAATATTTTTAATTTTTTAATACAAAAAATAAATAAATTATAATATTTTTCGTTTAATTAAAAAAAAACTGCAAATTAAATTTATGTTTTTAGCCTAAAACAACAATTTTAATTTGCGTTTTTATGAAAACATTGATTTAATTTGCAGAAAGTTGGCCCAAAATCGTGGATTTAATACAAGATTTAAATGTCTCTATTTGTTATGCCTCTATTATGTCTTCATTTTTAAAAACTTTAATAACTCAAAATTTAAAACTTAAAAATTTAAAATAAAACTGTTGGATATGATATACATCATTTTATCTACACACATGTAAAAATTTATGATATTTCAATTTTGTTTTGGTTGTTATCAAGAGCTTGTAAAAACGTATTTAGATAAATAATTTATAGACATTAATTTTTCAACTGATTGATTCACATAAAACTAAAATTAAAATATAATATTTTTTATAAATAGATAAAATAACATAGATCACATTAACGGTTTTATTTTGACATTTATGATTTAAGTTTTAATTTATTAGCACATTTAAAAATAGAGACATAATAGAGACATTTGAACTTGCTCTCTTCGAAATCTTATTCAGTAGGTGTAGAATTTGATTTTTTGTTTTTGTTTTTATATTAATAAAAGTTTCGGAAGTTGGAGAGTACGTGAAGCACTTTTTTCAGAGGTGCATTGAATTATCTTTAATTAGACAGACTCTCTCGTTTGCGGAAAGTTGGAGATGTACACTGTGGTCTGAGGATATATTGCAGCAAGGTCGGAGAGCACAGTACACTGAGGATATATTGCAGCAAGGTCGGAGAGTACAGTACACTGAGGATATATTGCAGCCAGGTTGGAAAGTTGGAGATGTACACTGAGGATTGCAGCCAAGTTGGAGAATGGAGAGTACGTACGTAAAGCACCCTTTTTCATTTGTTTCTTTGCCATTGCAGAATCGGACCAGTGCACGGGATGCGCTTTTGGAAAATGCATGCCAAGTTGCCAACTATCTTTTAATTAAATCTTTACACTTTATTTTGGTGTATTGCACTGATCAGCGATCAGCGTTCTCTCCATTTAATTTGTACAGATGTTTCCTATATATATATGAGGAGGAATCAAGTTACAACATTATTTGAGTTACAACAAGTATTATTTACATTTTTAAAGTCCAAATCGTCAATCCAAACCGTTAGATGTAATGTCTACAATAAAATGTGCTTGGAGACCAAATTTTACATTTTTTGAAATATTTTTACTATTTATTAAGATGGGTACAAAATTCAATAGTATGAATTTGACTAGTTTTTGTACCAATCTTAATAAATAGTAAAAAAATTTCCAAAAAATGTAAAATTTGGTCTCCAAGCACATTTTATTGTAGAGATCACATCTAACGGTTTGGATCGACAATTTAGATTTTGAAAATGTAAATAATGCTTGTTGTAACTTGTTGTAACTCTGATAAGCCAAAATTGTATCTATTTAAACCTAGGGTTAGGTATGTAAATTAAGCCAAGTTTTGGTTAAATTAGTTTAAATTAAATTGTTAGGTTAGAGTTAATATTCCGACTTGTCCCTGTGGAGACGATCCCTAAGTACTACTTGACAAGGTTGTACACTTGCAACCGAATTGAGTATCAACTAGGATTTATTACTTGTGTTGTAATAATTCACATCAAGTTTTTGGCGCCGTTGCCGGGGACAACGGTGAATATTATTTCAGACCTAAGTAATTTGGTTAGTAATTGTTTAATTCCCTTTTGCTTTCTTTCTCTCTCATTTTTTTTTAGGTTGAAATCTGCAGACGGATACAAGTTGGTGGATGACATGGCTCTCAACCAAAGCCAATGGCACAACCCGAGGGAGACACCGATGATCCTGCAGCGGGGAATGAAGGAGGTGAATTCAAACTCAAACTTGGCTGCAGAAATTGCCGCCTTGAATCACAAAATTGATCAACTGAGCATAAATTCGGTAAACAATTCTTCTCCTCTTCCTTATTCAATCTGTGGTAATACCGATCATCTAGCAATTAATTGTGGTGTAAGTAATTGGGGTAGTTTTAAGGAAGTTAATGCAATGAACCAAGGTAATTTTACACCAAATAACAATCCTTACTCCAATACTTATAACCTCGGTTGGAGAAATCATCCAAACTTTTCGTGGAGACAAAATGACCAACCAACCCAAGGTAACCAAAATAACCAAGGTAATTCAAACTTTAATAGACCAAATCAAGGTTATGGTAACCAAGGTAATTCAAACTTTAATAGACCAAATCAAGGTTATGGTAACCAAGGGTATAGTTCTAATGCACAACCAAAATCCAATCTTGAATTGATGATGGAGGCATTCATGACAAGTCAAAACCAAAAGTTTGATGAATTGACCAAAAAGGTAGACATGTTGGCAACCCAAAATAAAATGCTTGAAAACCAAGTTGCACAACAAGCTACACAATTCTCCCGCCAACTAGGCACTCTTCCACCAAAACCTGAGAACAATTCCAGGGATGTCAAGGCAGTTAGGCACGTGCTTCGCAACGGTATGCAATATGAGGATCCACCCATGCCAACGGATGACTATGTGCAGCCGCAAGGTGAAGAGACACGAAGCAATGATGAGCACATCTCCAAACATGAGGATTCCGCCTCAAAGGAAGCTACACCAATTGTACCAAGCGACCCTGCCAAGAAAGCAAAACCATCTCAAGATGAGCCGCCAAATGTAAGTGCACAGGTACCTCTCTACATTCCTCCTCACAAATTTGCACCTTTTCCTGGTAGGCTTAAGAATGAGAAAACCGACAAGGCACGAGAATCCAACAAGATGAACCCATCTTGGTACTCGAAGAAAAAATACATTAATTTGATAAGAAATTACAAGAAAAGGAGAAAGAAGAAGAAGGTCAAGCCCCGACCTAAAACCAAGCGCTTCTTGGGAGGCAACCCAAGTCCTTCTCGTTCCTTCCCTCTACTCGAACCGCCATCTCTCCGCCTCTATGACGGTTCTTCACACAACTTAATCTTTCATATTTCTTTCTATTTACTTTTTTGTTTTAGATTAAAAGCATTGGGGACAATGCTTAATTTAAGCTTGGGGGTATGAGAAGAAACTGTATCTTTGCATGCATGTTTTTCAAAAAATTTAAATTTTAGGATTTATAACCCTGTTTTTTACTTGACCATGAATAGGATTTGTGATTTTAAACTTAAATGATTGAAATTGCAAATTTGTCAAGATATTTTACGAGGTTATGAAAAATAGAGTCTTGCATAATTGGACTTAATTGTTTGAAAATGCATAAAGTATAAAATCATGTTTAATTTTTTTTTTTTTGTGTGTCAAAAGTTGGCAAAAATAAAACCCTTGATAAATTTGAGTGATTGTAAAAAATATTAGAAATTCTGATACAAATTTTTTAATGAGTTTTTAGGAATACCCTTGGAATAATTTGAAATAACCACATAGTTTGGTGAAAAACTTTGTGGAAATAAAGGTTTAAGAAATTGGAAATTTAGGGATTTAAATTTTTTTTTGAAAATGCAACTTGTTTGTGAAAAACGAATTTAGAAAGATCGGGATATCCATAGGGATGATTTAAATGCCTAAGGATATGTGTATTCATGATATTTTGTAAAAATGTTGAAAAATTGTGTAAAATTGAAAATTTTTAGAAAAGAAAGACTTCATTTGCTTATGTTACGGCGACATGACGTACTTATAGCAATGAGTCATAGACACTTTGCTCCGCTAGTTTGCCCGATAAAGTGACCGGGTTTGCACTAACCCTGTGAGTTCGTGTCATGAAAGGGTTGAACCAAGAGCATGCGAATGCACTTTTGAATTAAAACGGTTGGGTATGGATTAGCTACCTATAACTAGCCGATTTTGTTCTAAGGATAAAGATTTATAGTGTCAACAAAAGAAAAATTTTTTTTTTTTGCATATATCAACACATGAAGTCCGCGACTTTCTAACCTAAGTTTGATTCAAGCTTGGGGGATTTTTTAAAAGAATTTTCGCAAATAAGAATGCATTTTTTGTAACAAATTTAGATATCCGAAGTTTACAAATTCTAAATCTTTAGGGAAATAAAAGTTAGAGTAATTGAATTGTGGGGTGAAGCATGATTAGCCAAGGGTTGCACTTTAAATTTGTACAAAATTTACGTTGAGATTTTTAAATTTTGGCAAGATCATACAAATTTTTCGATTGAAAAACATACTTGATATAGGGTTAAATTAGAGTTCCAAGTTTAGATCCTGCTTGAGGGCAAGCAATGTTCAAGCTTGGGGGAATTTGATAAGCCAAAATTGTATCTATTTAAACCTAGGGTTAGGTATGTAAATTAAGCCAAGTTTTGGTTAAATTAGTTTAAATTAAATTGTTAGGTTAGAGTTAATATTCCGACTTGTCCCTGTGGAGACGATCCCTAAGTACTACTTGACAAGGTTGTACACTTGCAACCGAATTGAGTATCAACTAGGATTTATTACTTGTGTTGTAATAATTCACATCAAACTCAAAAAATGTTGTAACTTGATCCCTCCTCTCTCTCTCTCTCTCTCTCTCTCTATATATATATATATATATATGAGAGGAGGGAATGAGGAATTAAGTTACAATAATTTTTGAGTTACAACAAGTTACCACAACTATTTTTTACATTTTCAAAGTCCTCAAAGTCCAAATCATCAATCCAAACTGTTAGATGTAATCTCTACAATAAAATGTGCTTGGAGACCAAATTTTACATTTTTTAGAATTTTTTTACTATTTATTAAGATTGATACAAAATTCAATAGTCTAAAACCTTAGCCATTTTGGAATTACAAAATATTAGAAAAAAAAATACAATATTTATAATATTTCAATATAAAAAATTAATAAATTATAACATTTCTGTTTAATTACAAAATAAAATAAAAAATCTAAAACCTTAGCCGTTTTGGAATTTCAAAACTTCAAACCGAGACTGAATTTCTGTAAAAAATAAATTGCGCTTTGGACATATTTTCAAATTTCTCAGAGTAAAATGTAGATTTTAAAATTTGATATATTTTTTATATTAATAAAAAAATCGGGTCCAACTTGGCTGCAATCCTCAGAGTACGCATCTCTGATCCCTGAACTAGGTACCAACTTGATCTTTATTTTGATAGATGTGATAATGAAAGAGAATAAAGTTTATTTTTATCTGATCATCTTATTTTGTTATTTATGCAAGATAATATATTTATAGGTTGGAGTTGGAAGTATGTTAAGTGAATGATACTTAATAATTTACTGATAAAAAATATTACAAAATGAAAATCCTTGAAAAAAATATTTGGGTTGCTAACAATCGTCGGGAGATTCCCAGCAATTGACATGGTGCTAGTTTAAATATAGATACACACAGTTAGATTTTTAAACTATAAAGATTAAATATATTATTATAATTGCATCATTTGTTAAACTAATAATAATTTGACACCGATATAGTCTAAAAATATAAGTATAAATTGAGATTATTTTTTTAGGTTAAATTATATTTCTTGATTTTATATTAGAGGTTGAAAAAGGAGACCAAATATGTCCATTTTGTACTAAACATGAAACAATTTATCACCTCTTTCTTACATGCTCACTTACCCAACATATTTGGTTTAATTTAGGAAAAAGTTAACAAATTATACACTTATAAAAACATTGTGAAGACACAGTTGCATATGCTACACAATTACCACATCATGAACAAATTGGGCTCTTGAGAGTTTTCAATATTATTTGTTGGGTTGTCTGGAAACATAGAAATAAAATATGTTTTAATAATTGTACTATAAAAACATTTAGAATAGTTATAATGCTAATCAAAATTTTGTACTCTAATATGGCCAGGTAACATATATGAGCAATATGGCCAAGATTGCAGCTGAGGGGTAGCTTTCAATAATAGAAGATGCAATTTCATTCAATCAGTACATGCCTGTCACTTAATTAGGAGATGGTGTACCAGTCACCTGTGATACCTTAGTAGTAGTGGAGCTTAAGCAAACTTTTTTTGTTCTTGTTTTTTGTAGTAATCCTCATTCTTTGTTATGTGGCTTAATATTAGAAAATTTAGACTACTTTTGGAGTTTAGATGTGACTAGAACTTGGGTTTTAATTTAATTTATTCTTACTAATATCTTTTGTTGATGATGACAATGGTACTGTTAACTGCTTAGTCCAGAGGTGATAACTTTGACGAACTGACTTTTATAATTATCTGATTTCACTACACCAAAATCCACTTCGGGCAACCAAAATGTTGGTTGCAATAACTATTATTTGGTTGCAATAGATTGATTTTGCAACCAAAATAATTGGTTGCGGGTCGTTGCAATAGATTTGGTAGCAATAGATTTATAACCAGCTCTTTGGTTGCAATAAAAATTTGTTTATTGCAACCACAATTTGGTTGCTATACCGATGTGGCAATAAGGTTTGCAACCAAATAAATGGTTGCTATTGCACATTTATAGCAACAAAAAATGGTAGCAATAAAATAGTATTCACAACCAAAAAATGGTAGCAATAAAATAATATATTGCAACGAATTTCGTGGTTGCAATTGTGCAATTATTGCAACCAAACTTTGGTCGCATGAAATTCGTAGCAATAATCTATTGCTACCAAATAAATAGTTGCTATTGCGCATTTATTACAACTAAAAAATGGTAGCAATAAGATAATATATCGTAACAAAATTAATGGTTGCAACTGGTACGTTTATTGCAACCAAATTGTAGTTGCATGAAATGTGTAGCAATAATATATTGCAACCAAACACATGGTTGCTATTGCGCATTTATCGCAACTGAAAAATAGTAGCAATATTATAATGTATTGCAACAAAACATATAGTTGCAATATGTAAAGTAAATGCAACCAAATTTTGGTTGCAATTAATAAATCTATTGCAACCATAAATATTTTAATGCAACAAAATTAGTATGCATATGTACTTCTAATGCAACGAAATTTTGGTTGCAATTAATAAAATCTAATGCAACAAAATTAATATTGCAGATGTAATTCTAATATTGGTTGTAATTATTTATTTTATTCATTCTAATTTGATACTCTGGAATTTCTAATATAACATATAGCTATAATATAAATAGAGACAATAATTAAGAAAAAAAGACTTTCATGAACTATTAATATATATTATTCAAATTTACATTGATAACAACAAAAGAGAAAAATCACGCTGACATATAAAGAGAAAAAAAATAGGCTAAGACATTATATATCTAGTTCAAATACAATATCTTAATCTTCAGTAAAGCTCTGTCTATTTGGCCGACAATTGTAGAAGTTTTTTTTCTTGTCTTGTCAAGATATAGTAAGAACTTGTTTAATTCTACGCCTCTTCTGTTGGGCTGCACAATATTAAAGTAAATTACAAGTTCAATAGAATTTGTAGGCTAATAATTAAAAGATTGCTGCCACAATATATTTTGAAAATTATTAAGATAAATAATCCCAAACAAAATAAAATTTGCAAATTGTTGTAAATCTGCACAAATTTAAATATGTTAACTATGACTCAATTATCCAACAAGAATATTGTGTAATTATCAAATTATAATTTATAATATTGCACATGCAATGGGTGTACTATTGTTTCTTTTACTATAGAGAGATACATATGTGAACAAAATGTATTAATACTTGTCTTTCAACACAGAAGGAATGGCATGAATCATATAAAGTAACTAAAAAACATATTTTATTGTACATAAAACCTTGCTTTCATACAATATAAATCTAAAAAGAACATGTTAAATAGAAAAATAAAATCTGTCACATGCATGAATTACACTTTTGCAAGTTTTGAGAATAGGTTTGAATTTTCACACTGTTTATTGAAAGACATTTCCACATGAGAATATAAAGTGATGAGATATCATTAATATACAACACTTAATATATATGTGATTTGTCTCACCTTTAATCATGCCGTTATGTTCTGCCTCAAAAGGACATAAAGACTCATTAACTGCCTGTATCTGTCAAATATAACAAATGATCATTATTTCAAGTATTTTTATGTATAGAAACAAAAATATATAGAGCAATTATAAAAATAATTTACTAACAGTTTCCCACTATGACATGTCAGAAAAAAAATCCCCTAAATTGCAAGCAATGTCAACCTTAAAAAAATATATATAATTCGATAAATTTTTCTTCTTCAAACTAATTAAATTCAGAGAAAATGAACCGAAAGTGAGTGACAAAAGAGATAGGGAAGAGAGACCTGAAAGAAATTTTCGTCAGGAGTAGTGCAAAATTCCAAGGCAGTGACTTTGTCTTAAGTGCGAGCTTTCTGAATCGCAACACCAAATGACCCCATACCTTTTGAAAAACAAACGTCAATAACTTTTGTACATAATGACCCCCATAGTCCAAAATCCTGCCTGTCCCTGAGTAACAGTTCACTTCAGCATTAAAGACCAAATTAAGTATTAAACAATCCCAACATTACTAAGGTCTACTGTGTGTGCAACCTTGAATAGTTTACTATCCACAAGTACTAAGCATAAAGGAAGCACCTGATTTACTACATATAAGGAACTTAGCATAAGTAATCAAAATTGAGATAACAGAAAAATGTATTGCACTTACCATAATATCCGTTTAGGTAAGGAAAGGTGTCACAACCCGAATTGCACCAACAGTGCCAACATCACTAGGAGTTAGGTACCTATGAGATATGATTCTAGTCAAATATAACAGTAATAGATAATTATTTTGAGTGAAAAAAAATAAAAATAAAATGCAAACACTAAATTATTTAAAATATCCGGCACTCCATGTTATTTTTTAGTGAGCAAAATTATGCAAAATTCAGTTGCAATGTGGCTTGATTACACTACTGAGTACAGACAATTGAGATTAATATCCTGATAATAATTACCTTTATATTCATTCGTTGACTCAAAGAGTTTAGAAAACCATGATAAGAGTATTTCCAGTCCATAGTTTAGACCCAACCCCAATTACCTGAAAGTCCTCTGAGGAAACAAGTTTAAATAAAATAACAAAATTATTACCTTCTCAATGACATAACAATCATTTAAATGCGCATTTACATACAGATCATTGTCCACTACATCGAGCACAACTCGGAGGCCAATGCTATTGAGCGCCTGAAATAAAAGCATAAAAAATATCATTTCAAGCATTCATTCTTTAGAGTCTGTACTCCTCTGTTGCATGAGATTAAGGGATAAAAAAATAAAGAACAATATACAACACCTTCACCATTTGTCGAAATTCCAAAATACGGCTATTGAAGGCAATTGGAGTGGGGTGATCACATCATTATCCTCAATAATCTCCTATTTGTGTGGAATTGAGCATCACAGCGACAGAAGGGTTGAGGCCATGGGAAAGGAAAAGAGATGTCGTTGTATCCATATCAACGCCTTGAAGCATGCGGAGATATTAGAGAGGGTGTCTATTCAGAGAGAAGAGCAACATGGGGAAAGACTAACCGTCTATTTAGAGAGAAAGAGATGCGTGTTCTGGGGGTGAGCAATTCGGGAAGCGATATATAGTTCGGTCAATTAATTTTAAACAACCAGGAGAAATAAAATCTGCTGTTATTTGACAAGAATAACAGGCCCTGTTATTCCAATCCCAATCGATCAAATTTTTTCATGTGGGAATCTCAAGTAATAAATGTTTTCATACACAAATCTCAATGAAGATCAACAGTTAAAATAGGAATAACAAGAACCTGTTTTTCCAAAGTGAATAACAGCAGATTTATTCCCATCTGGGGACATCCCACCGCCGTTCTATTACGGATGATATAACCAATTAACCATTTGTACATATAACACGTCGATATAACCAACCGTACACGTCGATATAACCAACTTAGATAGATGGGTACGTGTAAATTAATTATGGAGTATATTAAATATTTCATTACACACGCTCTAAACACGCAGCAAATTGAATTTGATGTAAATTTGAAGATTGTTTCGGCAGCTACATATCAAGCATATGTATATGTATATGTATATGTATATGTATGTATAAATCTGTACAAATTATACTGAATTATATCTGTGTAAACTAATTATACTAAATTATGCTAATTTATATTAAAATATACTAAATTATGCTAATTATACTAAAATAAACTAAATTATGCTACATTATACTAAATTGTGTTAATTATAATAAAATATACTAAATTATGCTAATTATATAATATTATACTAAAATAAACTAAGTTATGCTAATTATAATAAATTATGCTACATTATACTAAATTAGAGTATGGCTAATATAACATCAGTGTCATTTCAGTCTATATAACACAAACTCCAAAACCTATCAAATCAAGTTCAAATGATGAATCCAAACCGTTCAAACCAATTTACTTTATGAGTGATGCGTTTATATGCATATTTTTTATATTTTTGAGTTATTTTAGTATCAAATCAAGCGGCAAAAAAATTGAAAAATAAATGTATTAAAATTAACTTAAAAACTCAAACATTTGACCCCTTGACTTGATACCAAATAAACTCAAAAACTTATAAATTTTACATGTAAACGCATAACTAATGAAATAGATCGGTTTGAACGGTTTGGATTCACTATTTGACTCGATTTGTACAGAAAATGATATGAAAAAAATTCAAAAAAATCTTTTAAAATTATTTACATTTTCTATGACCAAATCATGCTTATGATTATCAATTTTATAAACTTTCGTTATTATTTGCCTCTTCAAATTTAACAAATATTTGTGAACCGTTCATTTTCACGTGAACAATCAACGGTCGATCTGCAGTAAAATGATTCCAAATTTATTATGAAATGATCAAGAAAAAACATTGAACATAACCAACATAAAAATTATGAAGTTTGATTGTGTCTGAGTTTCGATCCAATGTGAAGTGTGTATGGCCTTTCGATGTTTCGATATTCCGTCGGCTTGATGGATGGGTAAATAAAAATAAAATTTCACCAAACTTCACTGGAGGAAAATAAATTCAATACTCTTTAATTTCAATGGTTCAGATCGACCAATCGATGACGTGTTTACGTGTGCCTTCATTAATTTACAAAGCAAGAGTTTATATTACATAGAACATAAACTCTTGCTTTGTGAGTTAATGAAGGCGCACGTAAACACGTCGTCGATTGGTCGATCAGAACCGTTGAAATTAAAGAGCATTGAATTTATTTCCCTGCAGCGAAATTGATGAAATTTTATTTTTATTTACCCATCCATCAAGCCGACGGAATATTGAAACATCCAAGGGCCATACACACTTCAAATCTGAACCGTTTGATAGATGATGTGTTGTTCTAATTACTAATGGAGATCTCCAATTCTCAGCCCTCCCTGCTAAAACCGTCTCCTCTCCTTTTTTTTTTCTTTTTTCTTTTTGTCTGAACGCAGGGAGGTATGGATGGTCGTTTGGTTCGATGACAATGAACACCATTCGATCTAAATTAAGATGCGTGCGCTCTACTTCAATATCCGTGTGTGAATGCTCAATTCGTGCGCACATATATTAATACAGATCGAACGGTGCTCAATCTTATTGGACTCAAAAGCTCCGTTCTCTTTTTCTCTACCTAATATGTGTGTTGTCTGCTTCAATTTATTTTTAACGAAAGCCAAACACCAAACCCTCCCCCTCCTCTCAAATACTCTCAAAGGGAGAGAAGAAACCTGATCGTCGGAAACAGCAAGGCAGATTCATGATCGAATCTTCTCCGCCGTCTGGATTGATCAAGCTGAAATTGCCTTTCCCGTTCC
Source organism: Carex pumila (assembly GCA_033356055.1). Taxonomy (NCBI): domain Eukaryota; kingdom Viridiplantae; phylum Streptophyta; class Magnoliopsida; order Poales; family Cyperaceae; genus Carex; species Carex pumila. The sequence continues at coordinate 476,688 of JARJHM010000089.1, forward strand.
CTCCCGCGAAGCCTCTTCCCGTTCCTGTTCTTCCTCTCCCAATTTTCTCCGCCGTCTGGTGGGATTGGCACTGAACTGATATGCACTGAACTTTCTGTAGCTTTTACTTCACTGGTATGGGCAGCTCCTCTTATAGTTGCTTGATACCAAATAATGAGCATTTGCTTAATCATTTGGGCATAGTTTTGCCAATTTACAATCCAACTAAAAATATAGTCACTTTTTTCATAATCATTTGGGCATAGCTTTTTCATAATCATCCAATTCAGAATTTATCTCAAGAGAGGACGTGACGAGGTTGTCCCTGTAGAGGGACGAGACGGTGCAGAGGCTTGACATAATAGTTCAGTTAAGTCTAGTTTCTCTCATCATAATGGTTTAGTTAAGTCCAATTTAATCAAATTGAGCCTTAATTTGTTAGTAATAGGCAGGCATCTACTACCACTTTAAATTAAATAAATAAAAAGTTTTATGTTGGTAGTTAGAATCAAAGAATTGAAATTATTTCACTCATGCGCAATATAGGAACTGAATGTCATAACATAATCAGATTGACATTTAAGTTTCTACAGCATAATCTTTTTTTTTGATATACTGATGTTGTATAGGGGCAGAGAAGGATACACTTAAGTACATATTTCTACAGTATACCTTTTTATTGTACCAGTATTATTCAATTCTGTATGATACCTGTGTGTACATATTTTCTGAAATCTTGGCTGCTGTTCCATGGAAAACCCTTGAGCCAACCATACCCATAAATGTACCAGGAATTCGCATTCCGAATAGGCATTGTAAAAAAGATGGCCCAGTTTTATGTAAACTGAAAATTTGAGATATCTCAGAGGATACAGACTCCTGTACCAGTGGGGTATGATGCATCAGTACTATTACTGAGAGTTCAACTGTTTTTTTAGTATTTGTTACTGTTACCTCTCATAATTTTACTTTTTTTTTCTTTCTTTTATTTTCAGAAAATAAGTTGTGGTACACGCCAGTCAATGAACAATAAAAAGTCAGTGCAGGTGGAAAGGATGCTTGGGAGGGCGTCTAAGCATATCTCTTATCTTACTTTTCTGTTTTTCTATATCTTAGCAGATTAATCAAGTGGATGTTGGTCATTCAGATGAATTTCCTGTTGATTGGATTGCTTGTGAGCCTCTGGTAAAATCTAGCTATAGAATCAAGTGTTTTACTTATAAGATGTTTTTGTTATGACATTTCAATATTAGAAACCTAATCATGCTGGTCTCACTTGACTTGAACCTGAATGGGTCCCAAAAATCAGACCAAACTTAATGTAGGTTGCACTAGAGAATGTTCAGGTGCTGAACCCTCTAAGCCGTTCCTTACTATTTCCTGTTACCACTTCTGACGAGGTGAAAGACATGGTCACTGAAGAGATTCGTTTGAGGTATTAGACGGTTGCAAATGAGAACCACAGTACCACCTGTTAGTACAGCAGTCGCATACCAAAAGATTACCAACAATTGGATCTTTTTTTATTTTCAATTTTGTTTTGGGCTTTTGCTAAACCTCAAGTGACACCAGTATCCGTATTGATACCGGCATGGCATCGTTCTTGTATGCTTTTCTTTTCTTGTTTCTTTTTTCGAGTTGAAGATAATGGCTTTCAAAACTTGTGTTTAGGCTTCGTGTGCCAGACTTGAGGCGGCAGCAGATGCAGTCAAGCAAAGAACGCCTTACATGATGAAATTGAGAGTCCAGTTTATTTCAATTCGATTGATCTAGGGTATAGTGTTTCTCATGTCTTCATGGCAGGCTCTGAATGCTCAATGCTGTACCATGAGAGAATTTTCTTTTCTATTTTTCATTTTGCAATCAAGTCAAAAGTTAATTACAATATTTTTTTATAACATTGAATATTTCTCAAATTTGCAATTGGTCAGGATAGCATTGCTTTAGAATATGAACTTTTGTATCTTGGCATTCAATTTTGCAATTAATTGAGTGTTTTTTTGTAATTTTGAGAAATATTGGAGTTTTTTACTAGAAGTACTGTAATTTTGCTTGTTGCAAAGCATCATGAGAAATATTGGCTTATTTTAAGTAGGATGTTAAATATATTAAGTAGGATGTGAACAAATTATGCTTGGTTCTAGATAATTGAGAAATATATCAAGTAGGATGTGAACAAATCAAGATAAATATTGGGTTTTCTTTAAGTAGGATGTGAAATATATTAAGTATTATCTTTACAAAATTGATTATGCTTGGTTTTAAATATTTTGGGGGTAATATGGTAATAATTTGCGGTTTTTGGTCTTGAAATTTTGATTAAACTCAGTCAATTCTAAGCAAAAACATTGATTTATTAATAAGTACGTATTATGTGTGTCTAAATTTCTTGAAACAATATAGTTGTTCTGCGTTTTTATTCATAGCATTAAAAAATTAAAATATAGATCGGTGGTATAAATTTTTTTTATAAATAATTCAAATTTTTTAATTTGATATATGTCAAGTTCAAGTGGTAAAACCAAAAAAAGACAGTAATAATTAAATTTGATATTTTTTATATTGAAAGTGGAATTATTGTCAATAATATTATTTGCAAAATTTATCTGTTATAGTTAGTACTATATTTATCTATTCCGAGAAACCTATGATTATTTTAAGGAAAACTTCAAGTTTTTTCCATGTTATGACATTCTGAATTTATAATGAGAATCATACTATTATGATAAATATTATTTATTTACTCGTTTGTTAATTATCACCACGCAGGAGTATTGTTTTGTGAAATTGGAGGAATAAATCTATAACTAGTTTAAAAAAAAAATTAGAAGTAAATTAAAAATTAATTGGATGGACAAGCATGAAGCAAAAATACTTGAAATTAAGAATTAGTCCGATCTGGCGGTGAGACAAAATTGTCATTGTAACTGGAGTCTGTTTTGTTTATGCTGAACAGGAGAGAAAAAGAAGCAGCTCGATTTTCCTGGACAGCTCACACAGCAACACCTTCCTCTTTTATCTCTCATCTCACTCTTCTTGATCGATCAGGCGAGACTCTCTCAGTCGAGAGATGGCGGGTAACGATTGGGTGAACAGCTACCTGAAGGCGATATTGGATGTTGGCAAAGAAGGCGGGGGATTGATAGGTCCAAAATAGGATCGGTAAAGTCGATTATGGTCCGACTGGGCTGGTTCCGGCCTGAATCTGCCGGGTTTGCAGCACAATTCGTTGTCCCTGTAGCGTGTGTAGAAATGTAGTCTTTAAACCACGTGATTGTGTAGAGTTTTATTTGGTTAAAAATGGTGTGGATGAGAGCAGAGTTTTGGGAGATGAGCGAATGAGAAGTAGGAGAAGGAGAGGGTGTGTACGGTGGGAAGGAGGTGGAGCGGAGGGAGGAGAAGGGAGGTGATGGAAGAGAAATAGTTTGGAACGAACAAAGTCACGACTTGTGAGGAAGACGAAAGGACTTTTTGCATCTTTACCCCCAATGAAAGTTAAAATATGACCACGTGATCCAAAGTATTTGATCTGGACACAGACTTAGCTACCAGTCCATGTAGTTGCAATAAGATAAATTGGTTGCAATAATCTTTTGACGGGCAACCAAATTTACTTGTTGCAATTGGTATTATTTTGTTGCAATAAATATACTCTATCGCAACTAATTATTTTAGTAGCAATATAATTAATCTAATGCAACTAATTAGTCTATTAGTTGCAATAGGTCGTTGCAAAAGATCAAATTTGGAGTAGTGTTTCAGTAAAATGAGACAGACAATAAGTTTAAAAAAAAAAAAAAAACATATTTCTTGATTTTGACTATTTGATATATATTAACAACAAATATCAAATATTATGAAATCGGCCGCATTTTGATTTTTGAAAATTGAAAACAAATATTTCTCAATTGCACTTCTCAAAATTTAGTCTGACAGACTATATTATGATCCAAACAAAAAATAAACAATTTAAAAAAAAAATTAATTGAGAAATATCATATATGAAAAAGCATGTTATTGATACTAGGGGTGAAAACGGATCGGAAATGGATTAAATATTAGATGGATATAGATAAGATATTGGATGTATGTACGTAGATATATACATAAATACTTTTATAATATATATTAAACTATATGATATATATATATATGTATGTATGTATGTATATATGTATATAATTAAAATTAAAAAAAAAACATATCCGTATCACTATTTGCACGGATATTTAGATATTAAATATATGTATCTAATTTTTTAATACAGATCCGGATCATATAATAACCGATCCGTTTTCGTCCCTAATTGAAACTGCCATATAATGTACATAATTCTGACATTGGAGCGTTTATTAAAATGGGTACACATGATGGGAGGGACGAACCATTTCCATAAGTTGAATTAATCAAAGATCCAACAACACCCCATGGAGACTCTGTCTAATTAAGATTCATTGCACCTATGAATCCCACTTGAAGTTATTTAATTAAATTATACTGTCTTTTTGTTCTGGTAGGGAAAGTCTCAAAGTCCTTATGCTTTATTTTATTACGACTTTTCATGTATATCCATAATTAATACAGCTCTCTCACCAAAACCAGTCTAAAAATAGTAACAAACAATGAATAACAAATTAGAACTACGTCTGCTGATGTTATCTTTATTACTGTTTATTTTAGTTGAGTGAGTCTATGGTACTATGCATATCACGGGTTGGTCGTGCTACGGTTCAATATTTGAGTTTGCAAAATTCTAATAGTCAATTCGAACTGTTCATTCTGTTCTCCATATTAATATGTGTTTGGAGACCAAATTTTACATTTTTTTTAAAATTTTTTTACTATTTTTTTAGATATTTAGAAAATCACTTGATCTGAAAATTCTGGACCATCCAAAAACAGTGATTTTCAATAAATCTAAAAAAAGTAAACAAATTTGAAAAAATGTAAAATTTGGTCTCTAAACACATATTAATATGGAGAACAAGATGAACGGTTCGGATCGACCATTAGGATTTTGAAAAGTCAAATATTGAGCCATATTGCTACAAAATATATCCGTATCTGTATTTGTAATATGCATAGTACTATAGACTCACTCATTTTAGTTTGACTATATGGTATATATCTATTATTTGAATACAAATCGTAATATGCATAGTACTATAGACTCACTCATTTTAGTTTGACTATATGGTATATATCTATTATTTGAATACAAATAATTAAACTTAAAACCAAATATATCCGTATCTGTATTCGTATCCGTATCCGTATCGGTATGGATATTGGGATATCAGATATCCTTATCAAATTTTCAAATATGAATAGGATGTTGTATATTTATTTTTTATTATTATGAAAATGTATTTTTAAGTGATTAAATTAATAAATTTGGTAAATTTCAATGGGAAATAAATTGAATAAAGAAATATCTAAATTATGTTTTTATAATGGGCCATATAATTAAATTTCTCATCATTCTCTTATATGTTATCTCTAGTGCTCAGGATTTATGATTTTGAGGAGCTAGGAATATATTTTTGAAGCGTTTTGATTATATGTTAACTCTGCATGCAATCGATCTGTATACATAGAAAATTCATGCTTGAATATGTTATTCTTAGCCAGAAGCCAAGAACAATGGTCACCATGCTGAGAAGTGGGGCCCCTCTCCGACTCTGTACTGTACCAGCTGACTATCCTTTCAAGTTTTAACATGTACCAGCACCACCTTCAGACAGAATTCATATATCTAAGGTAACAGGATATTTCTGTTTACATCCAGACCGTCCAATCATAATCCGTGCATTCTACCTCAGCCTGGATTGGCATGGCTTCTGATTAGTGGCGGAGCCACCTATATCTAGGGGTAGGCAGCTACCTACCCCTGGATTTTGAAATACAATATCAAGTTCGTATATAGTTAGTTTGAATTTAGGTTTTGTTTACTTCTAGATTTGAGTTTTGTCTACTCCTAACTGAGTCAAAACTCTTGATTTGTGAAATTAGCCTAGTCGTTACAATTTTGATAGTCTTTCATCAATTTATTTTGAAATATTCTGATAAAAAGGAGGTTAATAAGAATGACATGATAATGAGACCACAATAAATTTGTTATTTTTTGTGAAAGAAATAGACTAAAATGTTGTATAAAGTAATTAATATACTGTAATTTAATGTAATGCATTAAAATATTTTTATTACGTTTAACTATTCAAAATGAGCTGAATTTTAATAAAAAAGTCTTCTGAACTATGCTTCAAAGTAAACTTTCAAAAAAATTGAGTTTTCAATCTAATTCGGTGGATTTCTACTGATTTTCTCGATTTTAATTGATGGTTAATTACCGATTCCACTTCCAATAAAAATTATTTAATAATATTTAATTATTTAAATAAAATAATAATAATTATTAATATAATAATAATTTATTTTGCTTATCCCTAATGAAAATCCTGGCTACACCACTGCTTCTAATCGGACGTTCTTAATCTAAACAGAAATATTCTGTTACCTCAGAGGATTTGGGCTCCTTCAGACGACGGTGGTTTGAACAACCCAACAACATAGCAGATACCTTGGCCGGGCAACTTACTCATGAACACTTCAGTGGTATCGTAAACAGGTACCAGAATGGAAGCCAAGCGAACACTGTTTCACAAACCAGGTACCACTTCAGTAGTGATGTGATATACTTCTTACCAGCATGTACACAGTACATATGAGCATCTCGCCTTCCAAAAAAATCCATATTACGCTAGCGAGCAGTGCGAATTCGTTGGGAAGGAAACTGTTGTGAAACAGCACAAGGTTTATAGGAGGTTTAATTCGTCTAAAACCATGCTATCCGATACCTAAAGTTGAGGCAACCCATACCGGGCAATGAGAATCTTTGCAGATTTAGATATCACAAAAATATGATTTAATAAGAAGCCATGTTATGTAAGTTTCACATATATTTCAGATTATGTTTTGTTTTCTTGACTTTAATAGTTTAATTTGAATTTCAAAATGGTACATTGTCTTGGTAATTTCCTCTAACGGATCTTACTCAGGTAGGTATTTATTAATTTAGTAGGTGTTTTTAATCATGAAATTTGTATTGTTATTTTCTTTTTTTGTGTGGTTGTAACAGATTTTTACAGAAAGAGTGATCCAATGGAGAAAATGACACATTGTCTGATTGATTTGTCAAATCATATACTGGAATTGAAATAAATCATAATTAAGTTATAATAGAAGTATAAACTGATGATTAACTTTTTATATGAAAAAAGACGTGTGGGTCCATATGTCATTGGAATATGATGGGGATGAAGAGGAGGAGGGATCCACTTATACCTTTTTTGGTGACATCCGATTATAACTAACATTTTCAAAGTTTTTATAGTTTTCAAAGTTCAAACGGTCGATCCAAATCGTTCAATATGATGTATGTATTAAAATGTACTTGCAGATCAAATTTTACATTTTATTTAATCTTTTTTACTGTTTATTAAGTATTTTACAAAATCATTGTTTTTCATACTATTAAATTTTTGTAACCATCTTAGTAGATATTAAAAAAATTCAAAAAAAATATAAAATTTGATCTGCAGATATATATTAATATATCTATTATATTGAACAGTTTTGATCGACTATTTGAACTTTAAAAATATAAAGTGTAATTTAGTGTCACCAAAAAACGGTGTAAGTGAATTCCTCCTCGATGAAGATATATAGAGTCCAAATCTGTTGTAATTCCGGGAGGAATTACAGGGTCCTGAAATTCCAATATCAACCAACAATTTTTTCCGTGCACAGATCTCAAAAACATTATAAAAAGTAAGTTTTCATGTACAAATCTCGAGAAATACCAATGGTTGAAATCGGAATTACAGGATCCTGAAATTCCCCAAGAATTACAGCAGATTTATTTTCAGATATATATACTTCAAATGCGGGTATGAAACTGGAAATTTTAAGTGAGGCATGTTTGGGCCGTTGTACCAAATGAAAGACTGCCCAATGCTTGGACTGTTGGGCTGTTGGGCCGTTGGGCCGTTGTAAAGATTGAGCTTTTGTTATTATTATTATTATTATTATTATTATTATTATTATTATTATTTCAGAACCATGTACATTTTGGTGGGTTAAAGATGGAATAATTTTTTTGGGGAATGTTAATCTAAATAATGAGACAGAATTACTTAATTTGTAACGTCGATCGCAATACCAATATTAATTTCTTGACACCTGCAACCTGCGCTCCTATTTGCAATGGTTGAAGATCAGTGCCAACAGTCTAATAATATATTATTCATATTATACTAATCAAGTGTTCACGCGTTACAGCAAAAATTGATAGTTTTAAATCACAATAATTAATTTCAATTAATTATAATCTCACCAATCAATAACAGTACCACATTATATATAAATCAAGAGAGATATTGTAAACATTCATAATTTTTTTTTTTTTGCATTGAAATGACCGTAGACTTACATCCAGTTTAGAATACACATGCTTGATTGTAAATATAAAAGATCTCCTAAAATTCATTTAAAAACTATCCTAATCTTTAAAGAGCGGGTATATAAACTCCTCATAATCTCAAAATTTGTTGTAAGAGTAGAGCTTTCATCATTGGTAGAATGGAGAACTCTGCAAAAAAAAAGTAGACAACACAATAATGAACTATGTTGACAGTAACTGTTTGACCCTTCCTAAGCCTAAACTCTGGATTAAGTTCTATTTAGCAGAAAAGTAATATTGTATATAAACAAAACCAAAGATCAAAGAACAACCCAACAAACAGATGCACTTAGACAATCTTCAGGTTATTTCTCCATGGACAACCCTATCAATGTTTAGGTACACCACATTGTTTCTTCTGTCAGATCTCCCACAGTTGGATGCACAATCTCTAATTAAGTCTGTTCAGATGCTCTATTTAATAATTTTACCCTGATTTGCTTGCTAATTCTGCTTCTTCTTCTTTTTCTCTTGCAACTTTTTTAGTTTTGATCAGGAGCGTCCAATCATAATTCGAGTCAATTCAGCCCGAAATGGAATGCACAATCATTTTTTCTCTCTATTTTCACTTCCCAATGAAATTAAACAATCCGAAAATAAATTCATCAAATTCCTGTATCCGGTAATTAAGTACGAGATGCCACAGCGATCAACTGAAATAGAAGCAGCCGAGAGACTAAGGATAGAACCAGAACCAGACTAAGGTGCCATTATAGTATGGAACTCTATTCATTGTTCGACCAGAAACCTTCAGGCAATTCCATTAACAAAAAGAAACCATAAGATCAAATTGAATTTACATTCATATTTAATCTCTATTTTTAATGCTCTTGCTAATGTGCTAGGAGGATTTTGACGCCATAGGTTGTGGAATCACCTCACATATATGAGGTGCTAGTGATAAATTAGAATCATTTTTTTTTTAATTGGCACGAATATTAAAGTAAATATTCTACAGTCTTAATAAGCACCAAATTAAATTTTGCCTAGTTGAGATTAGTCTGGGCCGTCCTTTTTTCCAACTACATTTCAAGTATCCGAGGGGCAGAAACGGAGTCAGACTTTCAAACTATAGAAGTCAAATGTGAATAGAGGTCGAGTATATAAAATTTTCCTACTGCAATTGGAAATCAATTTCATACTATCCATGATATTAACCTTTAAATTATATTAAAAATAAGGTGTATATATATATTAATAAAAAAAGACCTTACCGGGTTTCTTTTTATCTCTGCTATATACTTTTGTTGTTGTATATTACACAAATACATTTGTGTACTGCTAGGTGTTAAAGAAAATATGGATAATATGACAAAAATTCTGAACTCTATGTTGCAAAAAAGCTAGCATTTTTAGTGATCTTCTACAGTCTGAGTAAGCACTAGATTAAATTTGGCCTAGTTGAGAATCTGGACCGTCCGTTTTTTCCAATTGCACTTCAGATATTCAAGGGGTAGACTTTCAAACTATGGAAGTCAAATGTGAATAAAGATTAAGCATATAAAATTTTCCTAATGCGAATGAAACTCAATTTCACACTATCCATGATATTAACCTTTGAATTATATTAAAAATAAGATATACATAAATATATATATAAAAAATACCTTACCGGGTTTCTTTTTATCTCAGCGATATATTTTTGTTGTTGTATATTACACATTTGTGTACTGCTAGGTGCTAAAGAAAGTATGGATAATATGACAAAAATTCTGAACTCTATGTTGCAAAAAGCTAGCATTTTAGTGATGGTGCATATTTATCACTTTTTTTTACAATTAAAAGAAAATTTTAGTTAAAGATTTTATAAAGTAAATAAAAAATGGTTTATAAAATATACATATTTTTTCATTAAATAAGATACTTTCTATCCAATTATTTTAACAAGCTTTTATATAATATTATAAATAATTCTAATTCTGATACTTGTTAAGACTTCAAGAGCTGTTCCCTCTCAGGCTTTCAGAAAAAAAAAAAAAGATTTCAAGACCTGTTAAAGTTAGAAAGCAACATTGGTAAAAGGAAAATTTTATGAGAAATTTTTTTTTCCATCATGACTTTTATATAGAGTAAAATGACTAATTTATAATAAACACATTCCACTAAAATAATTAAAACAACTTGTTACAATTATTCACCTACCATTTTTAAGCAATAGTCTCTTTCAAAATGATTGATTACCCACCATTTTTAAGCAATGTTATAAATAGCACGCAATAGTGTTTTCGGACCATAAAAACTATGGCGCTATCAGCGCTATAACGCGCTATTTGAGCATAGCGTTGTTTTTTTAGCCAGTCCACTATGACACGATAAATGCTATTTCAATTGTACTTTAAAAACTCTTCAATCGTGATAATTAATATCACAACTTAATAATTGTTCTTTAAAAACATAAAGAAATCAAAAAAAGAATTATCAAGAACTCGTGAACTCAAAATGATGAAAACAAACAGCAACAAACTAATTTACGAGAAAATCTCATCTCAACTAAATCTTGCTTCCATTAATAATAATTTCAAAAAGGTAGAAAAAGACTAAAAAAGAATTGATTCTTCGACTTAGTCACAGAAAAATAGCTAGACTTGATATAGTATATCGATCAATTGAAGAACTAAAACAATTATTCGAAAGAAGAGGAATCAACAAATATTATCTACATTTTTGAAGTCCAAATCGTCGATTCAAACTATTAGATGTGATCTCTACAATAAAATGTGCTTGGAAACCAAATTACATTTTTTGGAATTTTTTTACTATTTATTAAGATGAGTACAAAAACTAGTTAAATTCATACCATTGAATTTTGTACCCATCTTAATAAATAGTAAAAAAAATTCAAAAAATATAAAATTTGGTCTCCAAGCACATTTTATTGTAAAGATCACATCTAACGGTTTGGATCGATGATTTGGACTTCAAAAATGTAGATAATGCTTGTTGTAACTTGTTGTAACTCAAAAATTGTTGTAACTTGATCTCCTCCTCTTATTCGAAATGTAACAATAAGTGAGACTTGTAAAATACAATATTCAAAAACTAAATAAAAATGTTTGTTCAAAGATAAAAAGAGATAAAAAGAACTGTCTCAAGATGTAACTAATATTGAATAATTACAAAATATGTCTGGAAAACATGAAAAGAATATAACAGAAATTACAAAAAAATCGTAATTCTTTTATGTGACTGATAAACATAATTGAAAATTAATTACGAATTTCATTTCAAAAAATTTCCAACATCAAAACTCTATTTGATGCAAAAAAACACCGATTTTTTTGTTTCAGTTTCCTCTAAAATCTGTAAATTAAAAATACATTTTGAAACAGATTTAGGTGTCATGCTATACTCGTGCCTTATTATTTTCAAAAAGGAGACCCAAATATCTTTAAAAAGTTACTTAGAAAATTAATTAATATTATTTATTTTCATTGTGATAATAAAATTTATATTATAATAAATTAATATGCATGTTATATAGCGCGCTCACTACAACAAAACAGATTTTCTGCAATCAGTATCAGCGACTAGTGCCAACACCAGTCACAAACAATCTATATTTTTTTAAAATAAAAATTTCATCTAAAATCAGACGATGAATAATATCAGCGACCATTATTGATAGGTATATAAGAGACCAGCGTCAAACCCGGTCAATGAATTTTTTTTTTTTGTTTAATCGCTGCTGAAAAAAACGCGGCTAAAGCTCGCCTTCGCCAAAACCCGATCAAAATCAAAACCCTCCGTCAAAATCAAAATCAAAAGCACGCCTCCGCCACTCCTCTCCTCCCGCGTGCCACCCCTCTCCTCCCGATTGCACAGCCCCTTTTGATCTCCGCCAAAATTGCACAGCCCCTTCTCTCCACCAAAATAGAACTGCTGCCGATCAGCCCCCTCTCTCGACGAACTGCTCTTCTCCCACTCTCTCGGCGAACTGCTGTCGATCAGCACCGAGCACACCTCGGCGAACTGCTCTCTCGGCGAACTCTAAACCGAGCACACCGCCGTCTTCCTCTGACAACCGAGCACACCTCCGCCTAATCCTCTTTGCCTAATTCCCTTCAATTTCTTAGTTCCAATCTTTTAGGTTTTCCAATCCTCTCTGCCTAATCCTCTGTAATGAATCAAATTTTAGGTTTTGTTGTTAACAATTATGTGAATTTCAATTTACCTGCTATTAGCAATTTTAGGTTTAGCAATTTTAAGTTTTGTTGTTAAGGGTTTTAGGTTTTGCTATTAACAAACCTCTGTACCAGTTTTAGGTTTTTCTGTTACCACTATGTACCAGAACAGTTTCATTACCATAACAAGGCACATAATTAAACAAGGGAAACAAACCTCTATACCAGTAAAAGTACAAACATAAAATCTCTCACTTGTCAAGACGAGGAATATAGTTGATAGTCTTTTCCGGTCGCTGATAGTCTTTTCTGCTGTAGCACTACTCATATAGTTGGCATTATTTTTACATGATATTCTCTATCTTATTCATCAAATCTACATGAAAAAAATTTATATTCTCCACGTAGGACAAGGTTGTAGGTCAAAATTTGATTGAAATATTTTAATTTTAGCTAGGCGTGCCTTTATCATTTGTACAAATTAATTAGAAAACACTCTAGGAATAAGATTAGGGCTTCATTTCCACTTTTGGTGATTACAAGTGCAATATTAGAGCTCTTTGCTAATCATGACTAGTTTCAATCTGTTGAGTATAACTGTTTTTCAGTTTAAAAGTTACCAGGTTTACAGTACATAAACAACAATAGCATTTGCCAAGTATCAATAAGCCTGTAATCCGAACCCAAGAACCCATTTAATTGTCCTTCAAATTTTGAACTTCACGCAACCTACAATCAATATGATATGACAAATTAATGGATCGTTTTACCGTTGGAGCTCCCTCTAAAAATCTGTTAAGACCACAAAAGAATATATAATACATATTTCGTGAATGAACACCTACTGAACTAACGACAAATGTAAAAATGTTCATTCGATGATAAAGATATTTGAACTTCAAAATATTAATAAATATAAATTCTAAATACTATAATTTATTTACTTATACAAAATTTTAACTTCTAACATAAAAATACTTTAGTAAAATCATTCAAATAGATGATAAAATATTTCTTATATACAAAGTATAAATACTGGTAAATTCCAATATGAATAATAAATCTAGGGGAGATCCACTTGCAACAGTAAGTCACAATATTTACGATTTTTAAAGTCTAAATGAACTATCGTACAACATGATATGTTATATTAAAATATATTTGCAGAAAAAAAATTATATATTTTTTGAATTATTTGAATTATTTATTTAGTCTTTTATAAATACTATTATTTCTTAGTAGTCAAAAATTGTCTAAAAACAACAGTTTTATAAAATAATTAATAAATAGTAAACAAATTAAAAAAAAATATAAATTTTTATCACAAAACATATTTTAACATAGTTATCATATTAAACATTTTGAATCAACTCTTTGAACTTTTAAAATTGCAAATTCAAATTCAAATAGTGGTATGCTAACTCACAACATTTACAAATGTTGCAAGTGAATCCCTAATCATATGTTAAAGACAAACAAATACTTAAAAGCTAGAAATCAAATAGAAAAGCTTCCCTACACTGTCTTTGTTTCCATTCCTCTGGTGTATGGTTGCAATTCTTGCAACATAACACTTTTCCCAACAGATGAGCATCTTCTTCATAACTCAACAAACTAAAAACAAATTAAGTCTAAGAACATGAAGAAAGAAACATCGCGCGCTACCTACTGATTACTGTTACTTGACCTAATTTCCAAGTGTAGGGATCACTTCATCTGCAAGGGAGGATTGTGGCGGTCACGCGGAAGTTTTATACGACCAAATGCCCCAGCTGGAACCAGCTCCAAATTCTCGCAATTGCATATCTCGATCATGAATCCATCAGGATCTTTGAAGAACATTTGATCAATCGGTGAACCTTCTTCTTCATTTATTGTTCGCTTGAGATACTTGATCTTCATCTCCTTGAGCCTCTTCTCCATTGCCCATGTATCCTCACACTATGAAAAAAAAAAAAACCATTGATTGACGTACGAAATTTTAAGGCGGGACTAGCTAGCCAGTATAAAACATGCAAGGAAGCATTAACTTCCAAATTACTGGTACAATATAAAGAGTTCTCTCTAAGCTTCTAACTTCTAAAGGCTATGTTTAAGATGGGTGTAGTAGAGGATAAATCATACCATCATTGAACAAAATTATTCCCTGATTTGTTCACTTAATTATCGCTCTACAAGGCCTAAAAATGATGCTAAAGAAACAAGCGTGACATTACATTTTTGTGTATATTTTATTTATTTTATTTGTGATCGTATACACAGTTGTAAGCAATTTAATTTCTAAGGTAGCATCTATTGTTATGCAAATCATTTAGCATTACAAATCTACAAATTACGTTGGAATAATTAATGAATAGAATCCCATTAGAGGATTTTAACTTCTTTAGAGAACTAACACTTCACTGTTTTCATCGATTATCATAATTTACTCGAGACATATATATATACACACACAAAAGAATCCTTTCAGTACCTGAAAAGATATGTGGTTATCCACGGGATCAAGACGGTTTGGATCAGCATCTGGAAGTGGTGCATTTTCCGGCTTTTGTACTAGATGAACTCCAACACCATAGTTGAACAGCCTGATTGTTAAATTAAGAAAATAACCAGATTAAGAGAAAAAATTATATAAATGCCAACGTGGCTAGAAAAAGATCAGACTTGTCATCCAACATAAATGTACTTTAATCTATAGGCCATGCATGTTTGGTTGTGGATTAAAGTTACAATATTATAAGTTGCTTATTTCAAGTTATGAAAGCATAAGATATTTTTGTTTGGTTGTGGGTTAAATTTACGTCATAGGCTAAATCTGAATAGGTGGATTAATTTAAGAGGAGAGACGCGACATAAATTATGCTAACCTAAAAAGGTGGATTAATATTTTATGACAACATAAGGGATTTCTTATATTATACTATTTCATTACATCTTATATATCCATGTTTGGCAGCATAAGTGTAGAATAAGATACTTATTCTATGACTTATGCCACAACGAAACCATATAGCTCTGCAAGGTAATATTTAGAAAGTGAATAGGACACATGATTAGAAGTTAGGAAATTTTGAATAGTGAAGTTCCATTGGTGCATAGGCTAGGTCAAGATAAATCCTACATAAGTCAAACTGGCGAAATGCATGGATGGTGCATGCCAATATAAGAATTAAATCACCATACCATGCACCATTGAAGTTGAGAGAAGGAGGGCGTTCGATGACGACAAAACCGAGTACCTTGACGTAGAATTCGACCGACGCCTTCACCGACTTACACAACCGTGAGATGTGATTGAGAGCCATGAGCGGCATCGACGCCACATCCTCGTTAATCTCGCTTATGGTATTCTGTTCTTCACCATTTTCAAACGACTGATCCTTCGCTTCTTCTCCCATATGGAGAAGGATCAATACACTTAAATTGGAGCTGGCCTCTGAGCTAGGTCTTAATTAGTTTTGTTTCTCCGAAGTAATGGGAGGGGAATGTGAATTCGTATCCCCTCAGGTTACACTGAGTAGAATTGAATCGGACTGTTCGAAAATGAATTGGCACGATCTCAAAGCACAAATAATCTTGCCCCTTTGTCTTCCCGAATCCGGCTGATAGTAAATCTGAGCCGTCCGTTTCAATTGTGTTGAGTCAGGTACCTGGGAGGATACGTACGGATCTGGTGAATGCATGTTGGGTTTATTGGAATTTGGAAATTCAGGCGGCGCCGAATTAGATGGAGAACGGTTGTGTACGTGGCATTGCATGTCGATGCTATGTTGAAGCATGCATGTGGAAGATGTTGACAGGTGTCATGCCCACACACTGCCACGACAAGTAATGCATCTGAGCTAGCTATACTGCTGCGAGACAGCGAGAACCTCACGATCTCAATTACAAATAATTTTTTTATTATATAAAGCAAATACTACTTTTTTAAAATTATTAAAAAAACGAAATTTTTTAAAGTGTAAATAATAATTATATAAAGTTTTAAAATTTTAAAATAAAATTATATTACATTTAAAATTAAAACTAATTGTAAAGCTGTTGATGTTAAGAAATTATTTAAATATAATTGATTAATTTGCACTAAAGTTGAACTATGTATTAATGCAAGGTGATGTTTCTGTCCCGAACGGAGCAGATTTGCGCTCCCCTCGTTATTTTCACACCAGGCACCAGCATATATTAATACATTTTCTCCTTTTTCTCAACTGACACACATACACTTTCTCAACTGACACACATACACTCACGATGAAAATGCATCTGAATTTATAATGAAAAAATTCAGATTGCTATTTATAAAATATATTGATCTCAAAAGCTAACTCATAGTTATTAATAAAAATCTTTTTCTCTTATTTGGACGCACGCACTCTATTCTGAAAAATTTCGTTCACTTATTCTACTAAAAGAAAATGTCTAAGGTTTCCATCATCGCGTCTGAGGAAAACTATTGATGATCAGTATATATTTACGCTTTTGCCTAACGATGTCGTCACTTAATTCAGAACTGTATGATTTAAATTCATTTGTCATTTTATTTTAAATTTACAAATTTTGAATTGCTTGCGTTGTAATTGCAAAACACGTAATAATTTTATTATTTCTATTAAATATTAGTGGTGTTTATACCTCAAGCTCTGGAGCCAGAGTGTAGATTATTAGATGATCGGAGCAACATCACATAGGGAGCAATAGGCAGTGGAGGCCTTTGAGATCTTTGAGTCAGATTCACCAGTGCCACTCCACGAGTCAAATCAAAATTGGAAGAGCCTCCTATTTCGGACTCCCGTGATAAATCGTGCGAGTTATTGAAGGTGACAGTACAGTTCGATATCTGTGATGTAAGAAAATTCACATTTAGTTTGAATTTTATGTATTTTTCCAATCAACAATTGGATGGTTGCAATTGCTAGCTCAGTTGATGTCATCTTAGACTGTTCCTGTGTCCACTTATGTGCTTGAACTTCTGCTTTTACTAGAGCTGACAAATGTCGAGAGTGCGAATAGGGTAAACTGGAGGAATTGTAAACCATTTTTAAAATTTGAAAACTAAGTCGATCAAATTTTAAATGACAAAAATGATGAAAAGGAGAACATAGAAGATTAAGTGTGACTAAATTTCATACTACTGTAAAAAAAAATGCATGTAAATTGCATGCATGTTCAACTATTTGTCCTGATTATAAGTGAAGTTCGAGTATATGAATAAATCCAAAAGTACCTACCAAATTGATTCAATATTTTATCTAATTTTCTTTAATTAGCATGTATACTGACTTTGTGGGGCAAGAATATACACAACAATTTTCAGGTTTTTACATATTATAACACAGAGTATATTAATATGATCAAATATTATAAAGTTATAAATGGATGTGTCCATTGAAGGCACAATTGGAGACAAACAGATCAAGAAAGAAGTCTCTCTTAACAGTATTTTGTTATTGTTTTTTTTGTCTCGTTTAATATTTCTGTTTTGCTGTTGTAACAGTTTTATCATTAAATTGAGACTTAGATTGTATAGCTGATTATCTCTATAACTACCATGTAATACTCAATTACATTTTTTTTTTTTGCACTCCTAAAGAATAATCTAGGCACAAAAATGTTATGTAGTGCTGAATTGCTGATAAAGGATGCAAATTTGAAAGTGCAGTTATATAGAATTTTGGATTCTTTTTCTTGCCAGTAAATAGAAACATATTCTAACATGATCATTAGTTTGTTTTAAAAATTAAAATGAATAAACCAAATTCATATCATTTAAATCTCAGATTTAAACCGTAGAACTCAAAATCATATGATTGAAACTTCATACCATGTTATGTAATTTCTTTTTATTTAGGGTTAATGGAAAATTCCACTAACAGATATATTGAATAAGAAAATTATTAAATGATGATATGATAATTATAATTTTAATTATAGGAATGTGGATCAATTGTCAGTTACACTAATCATGCTAAATTAGCAGTCTGTTTGAAAGTACCACATTAGATGCTATAAATAATAATTTTAAGGATGAAATATTAATACTGTTAAAATTATTTTTTATTACGTCAGTAAAATTAAAATTAAAGACGTACTGATGAACTGAAAACCTGAAATTATTGTCAATATTGATGTGATAAATAATTTTCTTTTTGACGATTAAAGAAAAATGAAGATAATAACATAGAAGGGTCTCACTACTAGGGATGCAAACGAATCAAATCAAATCAAATTTTGAGTTTGAATAAGATTTGAATCAAACTGGTTTGATTTATTTTATAACGAACTTCAATTGAACGAGTTAATTGTTATTTTTTTTTCGAATGGAAGTCAATCGAATCACGAATTAGGAGCTTTTTTTGTTAGCCCTACCGTCCTTAGTTATTTTTTGAAAATTGGATAGCTTACTAAGCATTCATTGGATCTTCTCTTATTATATCATATACCTATTTGTGCATATTTGAAATGAAACCTTAATTTTGCACTGAGCCACTGCGCGTTGTTCTAATTTGAACGGTACATGTTAATTTAAGATTTAAACTTAAATAGTCCGCTAACCAATTTTGAAGGATCTATATCCAATTTGAGTTTGAATTTGATTAAGATTTGAATTGAACTAGTTTGATTTGTTTCAGAACAAACTTCAATCGAACGAGTTAATTGTGATTTTTTTTTCGATTCGAAGTCAATCAAATTACGAACTACGAGCTTTTCTGGCAACCCTACTCACTACTAAACCAAAAAATAGTCATTGTTCCAAAGAAAAAGGTTGAATAAAATAGAAAATATACTCTTATCCAGAAATCAACATTACTCGGGTCTTTAACGCTATCGACAGAGAATTCAGATCCTCCCTAGTACCGTAACAGGGAATCTTTTACAATTACTGAATCTGAGCTGTTCTTTTTAAATGGCACAAATCTCAAAGCCCATTAATATTATCCCTGGGCTAGACCGAATCCCAAAGCGACTGGGAGTTAATCTCAAACCGTAAAGTGAAGAGAATCTTTTACAGTAATAGAAATGATACTTGTCCACCGACAGATGGCAGATCACTGTAATTTGAAGGGCTAAGATTCCATCGTCAGCGTGTTCGTAAGATTAACTGTAGGATCTCCCGGTGACCATAACATTTTCCTCGAGACGCTCCAAATTGTATATTTCTGTATTTGTTGTTATATTTCATTCTATGTAGTGACTAACTAACTGGTTATTCTTCAATTGCTCGTTACACAATTAATGTATAGAATATGTTACAAACTATCTCAAGACACCTAAATAAAACCCTCCGTTCATATCTGATTGCTCACTCTCTGCCTGGTTCCGTAATTTTTCATCTCGACCCCGATCCGCAAGGCCATAGCGAAGGCCTAAACACTCCTCCCTCTAGATCCCAGACACCCTTCTCAAATAACTCAAAACCGAGATCCAGAAACCCATCTTCCCTCTCTCTTCCCTCATGGCGTGCATCAAGAGTGCACAGCGATCGGCGCTGGTGGCGATCGCTCCTGACGCGCCGTACCTCGCCGCTGGGACTATGTCCGGCGCGGTGGATCTGTCCTTCAGCTCCTCTGCGAATCTTGAGATATTTAAGCTAGATTTTCAATCTGACGCGCCTGATCTTCCTCTTGCGGTGTCAGTTCCCAGTCAGGATCGGTTCAATCGGCTGTCGTGGTCTAAACCAGCTTCGTCTGAAGAGTTCTCGCTGGGCTTGCTTGCTGGCGGGCTTGGCGACGGATCCATTGGTGTCTGGAACCCTTGGACTATGATCAGGTGTGTGTAATTCAACAGATCTGGTGCATTATATGGCATGGTTTTGTAAGACCTGAAATGTATTGGAATTCTAAAAAGTAGATTGCATTTGTGAGTACGGAAATACATACTTTATGAAACGAAGGGGAACGAATTATCCTTGATGGATAATGAGTGTTGAAACTTATTGATATAATTAGTTGTTAATTTATCTGTCTTATGATTAGTAGATTTGTAATTCCTAGTACAAGATACTGGAATTAGAATCTTAATGGCATACAAATAGAGACCAAATGGAATGGAATTTTGGGAAAGAGAATGCATGCTATCTAAAACTTAAAATTTTGACTTGTTACTGATCTCTTGAATAAAGCATAATGTTTTGTATTTGATCTGGAGGTATAAAAAGATCATATCAAAACAGCATGTATTCATGTGGACCCTTGAGCTTATTACAATGTTTTTGGAAATCAATTACTAATGTTGGCTTGTCTGGCCTGAGTTTCAGATTGCACTGAGCTTATTACAATGTTATTTTGCTCTTTAAGCTATTGTATGTTCTATTTGAGATTTGACAGTAAGTGAGAGTTACTGTGCTGATATTTATTCAATCTCTATTATGTGTTATATACAGTACAGAGAATTTTCTATGGAAACAAACCAAGTATTGTAATTCTGGTTTGAAGCAACAGTTTTAAAATCTGAATAATTCAATAGAGCCATCAGCCTAATAAATGTATTCCGCCTTTTGTATTTTGTTCTTTATCCTGGCAAGTAATGATGCTTTACATTTTGTCCTTTTATGTTATTCATGGAAGTTCCCAAGATCAAGATGCAGCTTTGGTAGCTAGGCTTGAGAAGCACACTGGACCGGTAATAATGTCAACACCAAAATTTATTTACTACCTTGTCATCATTATCATTTTTCTGTATCCAGGCTTGTCTTATTTTAGTGGACTCTACTTTTCTTTTGTAAATCAAAACATAGGTTCGTGGATTGGAATTTAGCACGATGGCACCAAATTTGCTTGCTTCTGGAGCTGATGAAGGAGAAATATGCATCTGGGATCTGGCAAAGCCTCCTGAACCAAATCTTTTCCCTCCTCTGAAGGTATTATATTCTCCTGCATTAAACATGAAATTTAAGATTGGTAATTCTTGCATGGTTCTTTTTGAGTTTTCCATATGTTCTGATAAAGGCATGAATGTTCCTTTCTTTCAAAATAGGGAGTTGGCTCTGGGGCTCAAACAGAGGTCTCTTTTGTCTCTTGGAATCCCAAGTTTCAGCACATACTGGCTTCAACTTCATATAATGGCATATCTGGTATTGAACTTCGGAGGTTTTTTTTTTTGTTTGTCAATTTGGCTGTGGGGAGAGTGGAATACTTACATTTTCTTTTGTTTCTTATGCTTGATTTCCAGTTGTCTGGGACTTAAGACAGCAAAAGCCCATAACAAGGCAAGTACGTAATTTGATGTTACTTGATTGCCAGTAGTTAATGCAACATCTTCTTTTCTCATCTTTAACTTCACTTTGTCCTTGTTTCCATCTCCTATGATTAACAGCTTTTCAGACCCAAATAGAAGGAGGTGCTCAGTTTTGCAATGGAATCCTGATATGTCAACACAACTAATTGTTGCCTCCGATGATGATAGCTCTCCTTCTCTGAGGGTATGATTATTATTACAGTCTAAATTTTTATTGTCATAATTTGTCATGAGTTGAAAGAATTGTTGTTAAAAAATTTAAAGAGTGAGCCTATTTCTGAAATTCTGGAAGCTCTAATTGTTATGTTAAAACTTAAATGTGGAATGCCATTTCCACAATGAGATTGAAATTGCAAGAGCAACTTTCTGAATTCTGTTCCTTGTTTACATGAGGGTTACTTTGCTTGTTTTTATTTTTCATAGCATGAGGTGTTTTGTAATAAAGTTCCTTTGAAGGAGATATCTTATTTTTTTTGTCAAGCTTTTGCCTAAGTTCTATCTTTTGAGACCAAGAAAGACAATAATTGGTAGACAAGCTATCAATATTAGGGTTTAAATAACTCATCAGAATTGAAGAAAGCATTTTTCATTTCATCACTTTATAGTTTCATTATGTGGTTGTTATTAGTGATGCAAAAGATTTGCTGCCTGTAGTCATTTCTTGTTTACCTTTTCCATTTTACTTTTGACAGGTGTGGGATGTGAGGAAAACAATATCACCTTTGAAAGAGTTTGTGGGACACACAAAAGGTTTAATTTAGCTCTCCTCTTGAAGATTTCCAATCTGTTCATTAGTTTCTATGAATGCTTGCAACTTTATACTTGTGGACTATATATATTTTTTCCTTGCTTCTGTGTATGGATACCAGGTGTAATTGCCATGTCTTGGTGTCCCTATGATAGCTCATTTTTGCTTACCTGTGCCAAGGATAACAGAACTATTTGTTGGGACACTCATAGTGGAGAGGTAAAGAATCGTGTTTCATTCTTATTTCCTGTACAGATCAACGTGGAACTGCATCCACCTTAATAAACTAACTTTTGTTGTGTCTATTTACTTCAATGTGATACAGATAGCAAGTGAACTTCCAGCTAGCACAAACTGGAACTTTGATGTTCACTGGTACCCAAAGATTCCAGGGGTCATTTCGGCTTCCTCTTTTGACGTTAAGATTGGAATATACAACATAGAGGTACTGTATTTTTTTTGTTATTTAAATTTAACAGTCATTTTTGACTCAGATGATGGATCTTCATGGCATCATATTAAATAATCCCATTTTCCAGGCTTGTGGCCGCTATTCAGGTGGAGAGGGATCCTATGGTACTGTTCCAGGTATTCTGAAAGTACCTATTCAACATATTTCTCTTTCAATTAGTCTAGTTTGATTGGCTATATTCATTTTTTTTAATTGTTTCCAGCTCACATGAGGGCCCCAAAATGGCTGAAATGTCCAACTGGTGCCTCCTTTGGTTTTGGAGGGAAGTTCGTCTCTTTTCGTGCTAATCCTGTTGTGCCAAATGCCCCAAATACTAATTCTGAGGTTCTTCAACGCTCATCGTTCTTCCTTTACCTAGTTATCTTTTTTTTTCCGCCATTTAATGTCTGTTTTTTCTTTAGGTTTTTGTGCATGAATTGGTTACTGAGCATACTCTGGTTAGCCGATCAACTGAATTTGAATCTGCGATAAAAAATGGGGAAAAAGCGTCACTCCGAGCATTGTGTGAGAAGAAATCTGAGGAGTCCAAGTATGTCTTCACCTTTTAAAAATCATTAATGACTTCTTGCAGGTGTTTTTTGCTTTCTGTTTGCTGTAATGTACTCCAACAGCTGTTCTATAAAATATTATAATATAAATGTCTTGTTGTTTCTTTTAGAAGTGATCATTTATCTCATTCAAGATATTGTTGCCATCTTCCCCTGTACTGAGCAGAGACCAAACACTTTGATTGATAAAATCATCTCTACCAGTTACAGTACCAATGAAATATGGGCCAATAGGTTATGCCCAATTTTGTTGTGTTGCTTTTGGTTTATTTCATTTAATTGAGTTTTTGAACTGGACAACCATGTTTTCTTCATACAATTGTTACAAAAGCCATCTGGTTTGGTGCTATAAATTGGTTCTGGTTTTGGTCATTACTGATATCATTAAGGAGACTATATTTTTAATCTGCTCAATTAATTTCAGTTTATTCACTATATATTGAATAGATCTGAAGAAGAGAAAGAAACCTGGAGCTTTTTGAAAGTAATGCTTGATGAAGAGGGTGCTGCAAGGACAAAACTGCTGGATCATCTTGGCTTCAGTGTACCAGAAAGCCAGACTGTTGACTCCACTAATGACCTTGTGAAGATCCTTGAAGACTCCCTCAGTGTTGACAACAACAGCAGCACGTTTCCTGAGGCAAGGGATTCTCAATTCCTGGTTGACAATGGAGATGAGTTCTTCAACAATCCCCAGCCTTCCTCTGAGGATACATTGGTCTCCGAAGAGAGTGGCTCCAGCAATGAAACTGAACAGGTAAAGAAGGATGAAGAGCAGAAGATTCCAGAAGTTCCTTCTGATCCTTCTGTTGATGAGAGCATTCAGCGTGCCTTGGTGGTGGGTGACTATAAAGCAGCTGTTGCACAGTGTGCTGCAGCTAAGAGGATGGCAGATGCTTTGGTTATTGCTCATGTTGGAGGTCCATCTCTTTGGGAGAGCACCCGCAACTTGTATCTCAAGAACAGTGTTTCTTCTTATCTGAAGGTACTAAACTGTGTTTTATTTTATTTAATAAATCCAGTCCCTGATTGATTCTGGCATTGTCCATACATAATTTTAATGTAAAATTGAATCAAGTCTGGCCATTACTGATGCCTCAATGATGCTTTTTGCCTAGTGATCCTAGAATCTCTTATGTGAAAATGGAGTGGACAAGATAGAAGTAAAACAATATTTTTTCCTGGTCTCATTAAACATATATGGATACAGCGGATATTGAATGATGTTTAATTTCAAAATAGAGTATGCTTTGATACTTGAATGGAGATATGATTGGCAAATACAAATTATGAGTTAATTGAATTAATCAACTGATATTGATGATATTGATTTGAATAACAAAGTAAAGATATAATGGAGAAGCATTTTAAATTAAAACCAGTTAACTTTTGAACTAAAAATATATACCAGCATGCATGAACTATATTACTTGCATGAGAAATAACAAGCTCAAACTTGTTGAAATATTACTCTTGCAATGTAAACAAAGGTAAATAAGAAGAGTTTTGGATTGATTCATGGAAATCCAGATATCCATATCGGTAACCAAGGGATTATAATTATTCGTATTGGTTTCTGTATCTCTGCAGGTATTGCTACTACTTTCATACGTTGGATGTTTTACATCCACTTCATTTTCAGTTTGCTACTAAAATATTCTACTATGTTTGTATTACACTTAATTAGAAGATGACTTTTTTTTTGTTTTGATATACTTCAATACCCAGATTGTTTCTGCTATGGCCGGTAATGATCTCATGAGCTTTGTCAACACCTGGCCACTGAATTCTTGGAAAGAAACATTGGCTCTTCTCTGCACTGTAAGCTTGCTACTACTAATTTGTGTATATAAGAATTTGTTTTTGCTAAATTTGTGTGGACAGTTGGATCCCAGGAGATTCATGTTGTTGCTCAGTGAGTTTACACATTATTTTAAGAGATATTAGGCTTTGAAAAGAGCGTAGTTGAGGGTAAATTTGTCTATGTTTGAATTGCAGTTTGCAAACAAAGATGAATGGGCTGTCCTGTGTGACACACTTGCTTCAAGACTTCTAGCTTCTGGGAACACACTTGCTGCAACTCTCTGCTACATTGTTGCTGGCAATATCGACAAAACTGTTGAAATTTGGTCCCTTAACTTGAAATCAGAAGATGAAGGCAAAACTTATGTTGACCTTCTTCAGGTAATTTCTCTTGGCAACAAAATGCTCACTATACTAATCTAGTGTGATTTGATTTATTTATAGCCATCATTATTCTTTTCTTGCTTGGCAGGATTTGATGGAGAAGACGATCACTTTGGCCCTTGCAACCGGGCAAAAGAGGTTTAGCGCTTCGTTGTCTAAGCTTGTGGAGAACTATGCTGAACTCTTGGCCAGCCAGGGTCTCCTTTCTACTGCGATGGAGTACCTCAAGCTGTTAGGATCTGATGGTTCTTCTCAGGAGCTGACCATCTTGAGAGATAGAATTGCATTTTCTGCTGAAAGTGGTAAGAACTTTCAAGCTCGGAAATATCTGTTTCTTCATGGATGCTACTATTTGTTACAACTTACAGGATATACTGCTTGTTTATCAATAGTTACATTTTGGGGGTTTGAAATTGAAAATGAGAAGAATAATAGACCTACATGTTTACCTGGCTGGCAGCCATTTAAGAAGATGTGGGGACCATGTGGCAAATTTTTTATTATAGTTATTCTGACAGATGGGTTGTGACAAAATTGACTTTGGCTAGTTTTTATTGGGCCAGGAATCAGTGATGTTGTGATATAGTAAAATATTCTTGAATTATTCGAATGAGACATTTAACTTAGTTGACTTCTTAAATTTGCAGCTGCTGCAGATGCTTTCCCTTCTGAGCAACATACTGCCTCTTACTATGGTGAAGATCAATTGAGTTCTAACAGCATTGATTATCAGGTTTTGCTTTTGTCATAATGCTTGTGTCCCGACTTCAGTCTTTTTTTTTTAATATGTTTTTTCTGATGTTCAGTGCTCCATCCTCTCGTGTGTGACATCTTTTATGCGCTTTCTGGCCTTTAATGTAGTTTGAGCAGGTCATTCTAGAATGCTCACAACTTGACATTAAGCCATAAACTGTTGAAGTGATGGATATTGTTAGAATATACTGTGCCAAAATTTGTGTTACTTTTTTCTGATCATTGTTAGAATTTTTGTACTCAAGTTGATAGTTTTATATATTTTTTCCTGTGCATGATAAATTGCAGACTCAGCAGCCGAGGAGTATTAGTGACCAATATGGTGAAGGCTATCAGCAGCAACCATTTAATCCAACTTATGGCAGCTATGCACCGGTGCAACAGAAGCCTGTACAGTTCCAAGACTATACTTCTACTAGCTCGGCAGCTCCATACCAGAGCAACTCAGTACCATCATTTCAACCAGCTCCAATCCGTCAGATGTTTGTTCCATCACCGGCACAACATGCACCTCCTCGACAGGCATCTTTTTCATTTAAGACTTTGATTATTTTGTAGTCATCCACTTTCTGTATGTCTTGTATAACTGCTTTCTTATTGTTTACTTTTTCCATTCTCTTGCAGCCAAGTTTCGGCCAACAGCCGGCAACTCAGCTCACTGCAACATCTTTTGTTCCATCAGATAAAGCTGTCCTTAAAAATGCTGAACAGTATCAACAGCCAACAACTCTTGGTTCTCAGCTCTATCCAGTATGTATAATTTTACTGTTTTGAATATTTTGCTTCAAGATTTTTTTTTTTTTTTGTGGGTGTGGTTTCTTCTGGTCTTTTATCTGCATTGATGCATTTATGAAACATAAGCTGGTTGGTTACAGTATGCATTAGTCTACTGCATCTAACAAAACATATCCTCCTTTTTTTCGATGGGGTTTTTTGTATACCGTTCTGGCTAATACGGTTGCCAATCACACTGTGCAAACTTAAAATCATTATGGAGGCCAAATTGGATCAAATTTGAGGGCTTAACAGGGATTAGTTGGGTAAAAATGTAATCCAAGTTTGGTAAATTGTGCAATGGTTAAATGAGGAATAGGCTTTATACCAATAATTGTTCTAATTGGTTTCAACTTGCTCTGTTCTGTATTGGCAAACTCAAATTCCTTTTGCAGTTTGTTATCTCAATTACTTTCATGGCATTTTCAGGGACTTACAAACCCCACATTTCAAGCACCGGTACCACCTGGTGCTGCGGCACCACGCAGCTCAGCCCCACCGATGACTGGTTCCATTCCAGGCCACAAGTTCCCACAAGCTGCTGCAACCAACCCGAGTTCTGGGTTTATGCCCATGGCTAATCAGGGCTTTATTCCAAGGGCTGGTATGGGCCCCATGAGCACTACTCAGCCATCCAGCCCGACTCAGGCACCTGCACAGCAGCTGCCAGCACCTGCCCCTGCAGCCCCTCCACCTACCGTTCCGACAGCTGATACATCAAAAGTTTCGGGTAATGTTAAGTTGGTTTATACGGTTAATTGAGTGTTGGTTGGTTTTCTATGGTATAATTGAGAATCCCATTATTGGATTGCTTTACCATAGTTGTATACTAAGATTACAACAAAATTTTGTATGGAATCTGTTTTGCACTTGTACCAGCATCGCATGGCATAACCTTACCAGCTGGTTTTTTAAGTGCTTTCTGCAGAAATTAAATAGACTCAAAATATTTGTGACCTTCAACTATGCAACATACTTAGCTATAGTGAAGACCTACTATTTTCCCATTGTTATTGTTTATACCAAGCTCTGTAAAGCTCTTTGATTAGTCAGTAAAGAAACTTGAAAAGTACACATGGAGTCGACCTGTTCCATAGTACATTTTATTATGAGTAAATATGAGGAGTCAAATGCATTTGTTTTTATATATATTGTCTTGCAGCTGAACTGAGGCCTGTTATATTGACCCTGACACGGCTTTTTGACGAGACATCAAGAGCTCTAGGGGGGCCACAAGCAAACCCATCCAAGAAGCGGGAGATAGATGACAACTCAAAGAAAATTGGAGCCTTGTTTGTGAAGTTGAATGGGGGGGATATTTCTCCGAGCGTCGCATCTAAGTTGGTCCAGTTGTGTTTGGCACTGGATAATGGTGATTTTGCCTCTGCCTTACAACTCCAGGTAAATGTACTTCTGATACTTGAGACAAGGCTATAAAACATAAAAGAGAATAGAATCTGCTTGTGGCAACCTATTTACCTGCCATACAAATGCAGTTAGTTTTCTTGAAATAAAAATATCCAGTAGGCAGGACAATTCTCCAAGGTCCCTGGCAAAAACCCAATTAAATACAGTAAGCAAGTAATAAAAATGTACTTATTTGGTACTTTTATCAGGTTTCATTGACAACGAGCGATTGGGATGAGTGCAACTTCTGGCTTGTGGCCCTAAAGCGCATGATTAAAACAAGGTCCAGCTTACGGCTATAAGTCCCAGTAATCCCATTTGTGCTTGTGACAAGATATAGTCTATATATACAACATTGCTATCACCTTGTTAATTTTGCCCCAGATATCTTCAGTTACCTCTCTTGGCCTCTCTCCAGTTTATGCTTTCCAGTAGAAGTGCTTCCCTAATGTCTTAGCATAGAATAATGTAGAACCTTTTGTTTTTTTTTAAAAGTCTTGTTGAACAGAAATTAGGATTTTGCCTTGTTTGTTTTGTTTTTTTTTTTCCCTTTTATGGAGGTCGACCATTTTTTTGTTTTGTTTTATGACTGTCTGCTTGTTATGTTGTTGGACTGGCTTTGTTTTGCTGAGATTATTGGAATAGAAATAGCAACTTAATTGCATAGTGTTATTTTTTCTGGGACCAGTTTGCTGATATTTCTTCGTGAATGGTCTGGTCAATGGTTTTTTGTGAGCAATAAGATTTTATTGTACAATTACAAAAGCTGTTTGAAAGGATATTATATTTGGCAAACAGTTGTAATTTGTTTTATTGTTTTATACAACATGTGAAGAAGGGTGCGATCCAAGTTTCATAATTTGGACAATCAACAAATATAATTTATAGTTTTAAAATCTGACGAGTAAAATATAATCTATATTTTAAACATAATATATACTTGACAAATGGTTGATTTTTTTTTAAGGTTTCACTGTTCAGCAAATAATGTTATTTTTTTCAATTATTAAATGATAGTTAAATTGTATGAAAATTAAAGGGAAAATTTCTGGTATACCCATCTAAAATTTTGAAATAGCCAATATCCCCATGAAAAGATCATAATAACCAATATACCCATAAAAATTTAACATTCTTACTCCCTCATTTAATTATTTTAAAAACTGCACTGACCAAAATGCCCTTAATTTTTAACTGGAGCGTCCATTACTTCACTAGATTCTTCTTTCTCGTGAAAACAACTCAAACAAGTCAAGTTGATATCTTGGCATCTTGCCAGAAACACTATCGATCAATCCTTTTATAAGAATTTGCAAACCAAATATTTCCTACTTCTCATTCCTCCCTCTACTGCTTAGTCTCTCTCTCTCTCTTTCTGTCTCGAGCGGCATCTCCATTTCCTCTACTTGTCTCTCTCTTTATCTTCCATGTAAAGGATATTCAATAAAATTTTAAAGGAAAAACAACTGTGATCGCAATGCTGTAACCATAATTTTGAAATTATAGATTTATTTCGAAACATCTAGTCTTTATTAGCTCAATTTATCCACAATTTCTGATTAGCACTAACTGTATGACGGCATGGATATACTATTAAGAATGCGGACCAATGCCCAAGAAATTATCAAACCTTGACTCCTTGAGTTGAAAATTGGTAAATTGCTAAAAGTAATTATTTTTATCAATATATAGGAAGTTGAAGTTTTCTATTTTTTTTAAATTACCAGTATCTTTTTAGCAAAGCGGTTCTTGCACAATTCTTATTTGTTTTGTTAATTTTCATTTCAAAGAGAACTTGTGAAACATCATGGAGATAATACTCTAAAGATGTGCTGAGTGGATGATTTTAGAAAGTACGTCATGCTCGATATTCTCTACTCTTCCTGATCATCTAACTTTTTAGTTATCTTATCCAGTGCGTTAATATTTTCCGGAGTCATATTAGCAACAGATATAACAATCATTTTGATATAGAGGAAATAGAGCCTCAGTTGGGTATTACTCCAAGGAGTTCATGCAGGCACTTCTCCAAAAGAAGTCCGTACAGGCACTTCTCCAAGGAAGAAAAAGGTCAGAGAGCCAAATATCTTTGAAACTGAAGGCTTAGAAGTGGTGAAAGATTAAATTAAACCAAAATCGAGTTTGATTCGTCTGTACAAATGACTGAATCAGTAAAGGAAGTTGGCTCTACAAAGAGGTGGAGAAAGATGACCATTATGTTTAGAGAACCACCGCAAAGTGATAAAAATGCCATGCCGCACTTGATTAATGGGTCTGAAACGGTTGCAATCCGGCATGACTGAGGTGTCTCCGAGATATCAAATTGACTTGTTTTCACGGGAAAGAAGAATCTAGTGAAGTAATGGATGCTCCAGTTAAAAATTAAGGGCATTTTGATCCGTGCAGTTTTTAAAATAATTAAATGGGGATAGGAGTAAAGATGTTAAATTTTTATGGAGATATTGGCTATTATGATCTTTTCATTGGGATATTGGCTATTTCAAAATTTTGAGATGGATATACCAGAAATTTTCCCAAAATTAAAATACAATTGATTTATAATGAAAATAATATATATATATATATATATATATATATATATATTTAAATCTTTTTAACATGTTTTCAGAAGAAGTTATAAAGATTGTTTAAATCTTTTTAACATCTTTTCCGGGGTTACGGTATTTGTCTTATCTTGAATGTTGCTTTCCATGCTATTGTTTTAAAAACTTTTATCTTATAAATTATCATAGTTCACGATCCATTTGTGGAGACGTTTTAATTGGTCATTTTCTTTTATTTTTAAGCTATTTTTATCATTTTTTATAAATTATAAAAAATAGTAAAAAAATTCTAAAAATAGTAAAAATTATTATTTTACAAGTTCATTATATAACTAATTTACTGAACTAATTAGATCAAAGTTTAAAGTTTATACAATAGATTTTCAAAATAATAGCATGACATATTTTATGCTATTCATAGCAGCCTGCAGTTCTTTTATTAATAGGAAAACAAAAATACAAATATTGACAACAGTGAATGATTTGGACGAAATTCGAAATCTAAAAATAAAAATGTTATAGTTTATAACGTGCAAACGATAAATAATATAAAATTAAGAAAGAAAAAAGCTTGACGTTATAAAGAATAACGTCCGTACATAGAAAGCAAATTGTCTGCCCCCTTTCAATGTAGCTATTCACTAGTTAACACTTGGCATATGATTTTAATTATTTTTTTTAATAGAAAGCACATGTACATTTAAGATGTCTTGCCCTTCACCTTCCAAATACAGAACTTTTCCTCCTTCTTTTTTCTCTATACCAGCACCATCGGTGAGAAGAAAAAAAATTCAAAGCTTAAGCAATCTTTGTAATGAGGATATTTTGAGTTGAATCAAGTAGCTAGCGTTACTTGTAAGTTATTTTTCATAATTTTTTTCTATTGTAACTTCTACATTTTGATACTTCACTAGATTGGTCGGTACCGTAAATAAGATTAGGTTTGAGTAAAATCTTTATCAATATTAACCTTGCAAAAAGAAAGATTTTATAATCTTTGATTCTTTTTAGAGAGTTGTACCACTGAGTTTAGAGTGTTTTAGTCTCAAACCTTAGTAGTAGATAGAGGGTAGTGCGGGGAGTAGAAGGGTAATCTCATACCATTGAAATTCAGTAGTTCGATGATATTGGTAAGGTGGAATGGAGCTGTCAGAAGAATGGAGAAAATATGCCACTTAACCCCTAATTTATTTCGTTTTGAGCAAAAGAGAAAGGGCGAGACCTAGGGCCTTTAAAATTAGTAGAAGCTTTTACTTCAAATTTTATATTCCAAGCGTTTTAGTTTTTGTAATAGTATAATGTAGAATGAATTTGATCTATGGTAAGATGTGCGAGTAATAACTTACTGCATTACAAGTTCAAGGTAGGTAAAAGCCAAAAAGAAAGTGTACAAGTGCTTTCTATTAAAAAAGATAATTAAAATTATATGTCAAGTATCAACTAGTAAATGACTACATTGAAAGGGAGGCAGGAAAATCCTGTCCATAGGGGCAGACAATTTGCTTCCCTATATATAATCTCTCTATCTCTGATCCATGATTCAGATACAGTGCAATACATTACCTAAGAAAATGAGATAAAAAAGGATACATACACACACATACATATGTAATAAAATAAAATAAAGCAAATCTAACATACTTTGTAAACTCCGCCGACTGATTAAAAAGCGATTTTGAGAGTCGCCTGTGTTCTCAGTTCCTCCGCTTCACCCCGTCCCCCTCCTCCGTCCGGTTCACTTCACCTCTTCATCTAAGCAGATGCTTCTGTTTAACGAATCTGATTACTGCTTGTTGTTTCGCTTTATCGTTACTCGTTTCGTCTCGACTCTCTGAATTCGGATGAAGGTGTCGTAAATTCGCTTCACATCTACCGTAGTATCTACTATGTCTACGTATAAATAAGGTATGTTATGATTAATAATGATGATGATGATGCGTTGATGTTGACTCCTTTCCTCCTCTTCCTCTTCCCTTTCTTCTTCTTCTTCTTCCTCTGTGTTTCCTTTTAAAATAATTCAGGCACAAACTTTATCTGAGCATGAAGGCTCTCCTCGATACCCCGATCTTGCTTTGATTACAATAGCACAATATTGTGCTAATGACAAGAAGTTACGCAAGCTCACAATCTACCAATTTGAGCATGAGCACAGAAAATCCTGCAAGCTCAATATTTAGCTACTGACCTGAGCGCAGAAACCTTTGGTTCTGTTTTTATTTTCTGTTTTTTCTTGTCTACTTTTGTAAAGGGGTTCAGTTGAAATATTTTATGTACTAGTACAGATGTTGTAAGTACTGGTGCAAAACTATGTAACTGGTTTGTCATGATTAATGAAAATACCTACGGGTTTTTAACCAAAAAAAGAAAAGAAAATGAGATATGAGTCGTCCATTTTAATATGGGCCCTGATAATTATCCTCCACTCTCATCCCCCGTTTATCTCCCCAATTTTATTTGTTTAATCTCATCCACATTTCTTACGATCTATAAAGAATTTTGGAAATATAAAACCACTAACGTCTTCTACGCAATTTTATCTTTCAAATGAGATCCATGATGACATACTTTCGAGCTCGTCATCACACAAGTATTTATAGCTCGTCATTTAAATATTTATACCTAGTATTTTACACATATGACACTGCTGACATTTAAAAGTATTAATATCAGGTATTACAGGTATTTATACCTATGCACTGCAGTATTTATACCTATGTGGTCAATTATTTTTGTTAGAGAAAGGTTGATGCAGAGATGTGGGATCCACGGTTGGAAAAGATAAATACTTACAAGTATAGATATAAATATTTGCACAATAAGGTATAAATACTTGTGTGACGATGAGCCCAAAAGTATGTTATCATGAATCTCATTTGAAAGATAAAATTACGTAGCATACGTTCATGGTTTTAGATTCGCAAAATTCCTCATAAATCGTAAGAAATGTGGACAACATTGAAAAAAAAACCTCTAAAAACGTGTCTAAGGGTTTAAGAGATAAGGGGATGATGGGGTGATTCATATAATTATTGATGCGTTAATACCATTAAAAGATAGGCTATTAATATAATTAGTACAAGAAGCTGTTCTATGGTCTTTATGGTTGGCAAGAAATAAGTGTTTTCAGGGAGTTAGAGCTAAACCTCGAGCAATAGGTGCTAAAATTATTTATCTCGTGAAATTTTGGATGACTTCAAAAAATAATGGATCTGTCCTTAAATTATCATTAGTACTTCCTACTAATGTGTTGCATATTCCTATTTTTTTGTGATGATTCAATTACACAGGAGGAGGATTTGGATGGGAGATTGCAGGAGCACAGGGTCCCTCTGCTTACAGATGGGTCCGACACAGGAGAACAGTGAAATTTGATACTAGAGTGCAGCCATTTTGTTTTTAGTTTGAGGTCATTTCTTTTATTAGTGTTTGCTAATTGGTTGGTTATTGTTTTTTATTCTTGGATTTTGGTTTTTCGCTTTGATATGTTGTAGGTTGGTTTACATACGTTCTTTTGTAATTGATTGGTACAAGGAAGGACTGGTACCACTGGTATCAGTATTTGTCTAACATTATATGGTTTCGATTTATGAAATCGGTGTAGTCCACTATTATATATATATATATATATAAATAAAAAATAAACAAGGAAAAGGTTCTTATTTCTTATGCTGATACATGTATTAAATAGTCGTCAATATCCGATCCATAAGTGTAATTAACAATTGTTAATTTATTTGTTTTGTAACTAGTCGATATGAAATGACATAATGACCATTTAAGACTTGGGTTTTCCAACAAGCATGTATGTTAAATAAAACAACTTGCACTCCCTGTGGAATCTCCCCATTATCTCTTCATCTCCTTCAAAATTTCATCTGATAATAGTTCCACCCCTTGCTCCTCCGCCTTGACAAACGCCGACCCTGTTTTAAGTGACTCGATAAATTCATCAAATGTCATCTCAAACCCCATGTTAAGCTCCATTGGGCTGCCTTCGGACCCGTACCCGACACTCTCAAATGGGAATGGCACTTTCTTGTATTTCTCATAGGCATGAAATGTTCTTGGATCCCTGTAAGGCAACACTGCTTCAAAAACCATTTTCATGAAATGGAGAATGGAGATAGGGTTAAGAGATTACGCCGAGAGCAGCTCGACCGCTGCCGGTGTCAGCGTCCCAAGCGACTTTGTGCTTGGGAGTTAGCGACGCCAGCATAGAGAACCATTCCTTGGGATACTTTGGCTACCTCTGCGCGTATTGCTCCGCTTCATACACCCCGGCGATCTCCCCTCCTCATTCTTTTCCTCTCTCTATCTCTCAGAGTCAGAGTTGAGCTTGGTTTTGATGAATTTGGATCAATTTCTTCGGGATAAATTTATATTGGCCGGATTTGATGGATTCAATTTGGATTTGGAGACTGATTACAGTACTGAAAAGAGTGCGGGGTCAAAGATAATTAGTATTCCTCTTTTCTTTATGCGTTCCAATGCTCAAAGCTTGTGATTGGTTCAAGTTCAAAAGATTAACAAAGACCGTTGACGGTGTCAACCCTTTTAACGAAATAGTGTCACTGAATATTGGGCCCGGTATTTTATCGTTAACCAAACAACGGAGGTTAACGAACCGATTGAATCACTGAACCTGAGGTAGTTTGTTGATTAAACCCAGTGTAATAAAATACGGAAACATGCAACAGTAACAGCCCACTTAAACAATTATGTGGCCATATATAAATATTTAATATGAAAGCCTGCATATTAAACAAATTTAATATAGAAGCCCAACAGTTATTCACGTAAAACCCATATTACCACCTCTTACCTTCTAAAATTACACAATCCTAGAGCTATTTACGTGAAATCTGATTGCTTTAAATTAATAATAAAATAATGTAAAAGCTGAAATCACGTCAATCTCTTAGCATCTG
The DNA here is from genome assembly GCA_033356055.1 of Carex pumila. NCBI lineage: Eukaryota > Viridiplantae > Streptophyta > Magnoliopsida > Poales > Cyperaceae > Carex > Carex pumila. The sequence goes on from JARJHM010000089.1 coordinate 512,924, forward strand.
TCCAGTTTACTTGCTCATCTTTAGTCCCAACTCTAAAAATCAAAAGAAATAAGACTTTTCAGAGCTATAAAGGAAGTCTTACGGACTAGAGAAAATTTCACTATTGAACACAAGTCCGAATGAGTATACAAGGGGTTCCGAATGTTGCTGCATATCGGATCCTTTTTATATTTTAAAATTTTAATTAATAAATATAAATATTTGAGTGGTTGTATATGCAAACCGCATATATAGCCGCATATTGATTTTCTATGTGAAAATTAACTGTAAAAGTATATGCAGTCGCATAGACTGCATTTTATTATAATAATTAAATCTAGAGTGGCAATGAGCTGAGTTTAACTTAAACTCATCACGAGTTGACTCATTCGAGTCACGAGCGAGCTAACTTTAGAGATCTAGTTGAAATCGTTACTAGCTGAACTGATCTGACTCGTTGGATTTGGCTATATTTTGTTATAAGGAAAAATAAATTCTATAATTTTTTTTGATTAAGTTCGACCGAGCTCAACAATATAAAATACAAACACATTTATACAAATTCACAAATTAATACCTAGTCAAACTAGCTTGCGAGCTGGCAAACAAACTAGACTCCATCTTAAAAATCATTAATTTTGGACTAAACAAGTAACAAACTGGTTCGTTAATAGCTTGATCTAGTGACAAACGAATCAGATACAAATCACAATCAAACCACGAGCTACGGGCTTTTTTTTCACCCCTAATAAAACCGAAAATCTATGCATATTTGCATAACGATTAAAAGCTGCCATTAATTAGCTCATGAAATTCATTTGTTATGTTTTTTGACATTTAATTTCATGTCATAAATCGATGCTAATCATGTGGTTCCAATTTCAAAGATGAAACATGCTTATCCAAACCAGTCTAGCGAACTCGTTCAGGAAAGGAGAAGGACATTCCGAAAACAATTGATTGAACTTTACATCGGCGCAGGTCCTATGTAGCCATACAAATCCTTTTTGTGCGGTAAGTGGAGAATGGATGCCTATTATAGTGACATGATTCAGATATAATTCGCATATAAAACTTTTTTGATGTTATCAAATTCCGAATAAAACACAAAAAAACGTATAATACGTTTTATTCGTGAATAAAGCATATATAAAACGCAAGTCATGAGAAAAACGTCAAAAAAACTGTCAAAAATGTTTTTTTAAAGAATTTTTTTTTTGTTGGGGTTTCATTGGAGTTTTTTTTTTTTTTTTTTGCTTATTTATTGTACCGAATCATTTCCGAATTATACCTAAATTATACTCGAATTATAAATTTTTGAACTCGCCAAACCGAATCTGAACTTTTCATTTGTTACTATTGATACCTACCGGCTCTTTGTTTTCAAATCCAATAAAAAGAAAAGACAAACAAGAAAAAGTAAAGGCGGAGAAGGGACCACACTCAACAACGCCAACGTATCACACAGGGCTTTCATAGAGGTCAAAAGATACATCCAATCAGCTGAAATCAATTGCTCAGATCAAAATCCCTTCTAGCCGTGTGATCAAAATGGAAGGATTAATGCTTCTTCTCACATTGAACGGCTCAGATCATAAGCAGCTACATGCAGGGACGGATCTAGAAATTTCGTCGGAGAAGGAGATAAAAAAAATAGCGAATCGGATTTAAATGACTAATTATGTTTAAACTCATTAGCTAATCGGATATTAGATAAAAAAAAATAATATTCTAACTTCTAATTTTCAATAATATAATTTCTAGTCATACTTACCAATCAGTATTTAAAAAATTTATTATAATTTTAACTCTAAATTAACAGTAATTACAAATAAAAAAAATTTAGAAAAAGGCAATAAAATTTCAAAGGGGACAAAGTTAATCCGACCTATAAATTCTAATCAAAAAATTAAAATTTAGAAAAATACTTACCTCCCTGGCTCTATTTGCCGAAATTTTTATTTATAGCATAAAAAAAATCACATCACCCTGATTTTAAGGAAATTCAAGAAATATCCACACCGCACAGGCAATCTGCAGCCTCAAATACTGAGGTCTACACAGACGTTCTGCGACCCCAAACTGGGGTCCACAGATCACCTCTGCAGCCCCAACTTTTTCTTAGTTTTTTTAGATACAATGTTTTTGTGGCACAGAAATCAAAACAATGCAATGTATAAAATTGGGGCGTGATCTACGGACCCCAGTCTGGAGCCACATAACACATGTGCGGACCCCGGTATTTGAGGCCACGGATCGCTTGTGCAGCCCAAGTAATTCTCAAATTCTGAGCAAACAGAAGTGATTTTTTTTTTTTATGCTATAAATAAAAATTCCGGCTCCATTTGAGTCTAGCTCCTGACTTCATATGTTGTATAATAATATGCGTTGTATCAGATTATCAATTAGATTGTATTTTTAAGGGGCAATTAATTTATTGCTTTATACAAATTAAGCTTTTATATAATTATTTTGGTGAAAAATGTTAGTAGCTATGTCAATATCACTAGGTTACAAGTGTCCCACGAATTTAAAGTATATGTTAAACGCTCATTAGGTAAATGGAAAGTAGATCAGATTGCACATCAAAATGTAAGGGTGGGGGAATAAAGAGAAAGTCATTATAATAATTGCATTTATTGGTCTTCGATTATTCGATGTTATCTGATCATAACAACTGGAGTCTAGATCTGTCCCCAATTCAGTGCTCATGAACAACCAACATTAATCACCATTAATTCATCATAAACAGCATTTTATATTAATTAATTAAGTTGTAATTATGTTTGTTTTAATAAAAAAAAAAAACTTGGAATGATGTGTGTGTGTGTGTGTGTGTTAATGTTCATAATTTTCACATCATTTTGTGTTCATAAAATTTTATACATGTCAATCTGATAAATTATTACTAGTTGACCTTAAATTTTATACAACTGAACTGGAAAGAAAGATAAAATTCCAGCAAAGTTGGATTGCATCTAGAGAACTAAAACATGCGAACAACAAGGGAGCCAGATTTTTAAACTATATAGAAATTAAATTTGAATCATATCGAATTTTCATGCTAAGAATGGAAGTCTTGTACAATAACTTGACATTTTACTCTAGATTGTATAAAAAAAAATATATATAAACAATAAAAATAAAAAGTGGGGGTCAATTGACCTCATTCAATTCACATCCCTCCGCCCCTGTGCGAATCTACAATTAACTAATCACATGAGTGCTTAGTCATTTTTGTAATTTTAAAATTTTAATTACGTATACTAAATTTTTTTTAATTATATAATTTAACTTTTTTATAAAATATTAAATATGTATTTAATTAGCTTAATAGTTGAAATTTTTATTTGTAGTTGTGGAATTCTGAGTTTAAATTCAACATACTACATATTAGACATTTTATGTTTTATATCTTTCAATCATTTTTTTTTGTTTCAACATACTACATATTAAATGTTTTAAATGTGTACGACCATGAATTCAATAAAATTGAATAAATAAATAAAATAAAAAACTAACTGCATTGTGATTATTTTTTGAGAAAAGACTGCTTAATTGGTGATTACTAATTAATTATCGTGCATTTACTAAATTCTTGCTTTCTAGCTAGTTTCTAATTTTTACTGTTATATAGTTAACACTAACAGATAGTTAATTATAATTAGTGTTTAGAAAATAAATTATAAAATCTCAAGTCCAAACAATATAAATATAACCCATGAAAGGAATTGAGGGCAATAGAATGGGTATCAGATCAAATTTAAACCAATATTAGATCCGAATTGTCCGACTCATATCAAAATTTACACGGACAATCATGTTCGCCCATGAATCTTGATGATGTTTCAATGGCTCCGATCGGACATCAAACCAAACCCCCCCGCTCATGAAAAGGTGTGTGAGCCGCGGATAAATATTACAGTGTATTTTTTGATTTGTGAGGGCCGCCAAGCCAATCTATGGTCTCAAAAAATAAAGCCGTAGATTGACTTAGAGACCCCAAAACATAGTTTTCTTTTTTTTCTTTTTTTTTCTCTCTCTCTCTTTTGGATATGGTATAAATAAAAGTTTCGGCCAGATTGGAAATGAAAGTTGGTCTAGTACAGGTTGGGTTCATTAATTTATGTTTAGGTGGAATGTGATGAGCACACAACTGTTTGGGTACTGTCTGGTTAAATCAAATGGCAAAAGAAATTAAAGAACCAGGCATAGCTGGGTTCTCTCTGCTTGTTGACCGGTTGAGTCAGTGTACATGCAAAGTCACTTTCAATTGAGAAAGTTGATGTGGATAGACTTGAACTTAATTAATCAACAAGAAAAGGGGTATGATTGAGTAGAAAGCTGAGCCAACTAAATGTTTATTTAGACATTTTGGGGATGTGTCTGGATGAGTATGGTAGAATAATCTTATCATCTTTCTTTTCCTTTTCCTTTTCCTTTTTTCATGTCTCCTTTCATAATATCCAATTGTCTAAGACAGAGAGATAACCTGACCTAACCTAACCTAACCTCAACCAAAATTTTGTTTATCATGCATGATATATATAGACTAATTAGTTTTAAGGTATTTGGATTTTCTAGTTGGGAGGAAATTAAAATGCACAAAATAACTATATATATATATATATATACAAGAATGAAACAGTATCTGCGAGGATAAGAAAATACTATTGCTGAAGGTATTCCAACAGAATCGTGTTATTTTTTAACGTATTGGTATTACCGACAGTAGTATCCGCGATGATACCGTCGGCAAAAATCAATAAAAGACACAACAATTTAGAAAAATATATGTTTTTAACTCTTTTGAAAAGTTAATGAATATTGGTAATACTACAATCTAACCGTTAATGTGAGACATTTTTGCATTTAAGAAAGAGGATATATAATAATTAAAAAAAATAGAATTGGAGGTAATTGAACAATTAGTAGTGCGATTTTAATTTAATTAGGGGGGCCTATTTATTTTCGAAAAAAAAAATAGATCTTGAGAAATATAATATTCTGATTTATAGGATGGGGGCTTTAGATCTTGAGAAATACATCGAAACGTTTGGTTAATTTATGTATAAACACAGCATCCTCTTCTAATTTTATATGGTCAGATCGAATGTCATATAGTCCTTGTAAGTTGTAACTTTCGTATAAAGCATGTTGTATCATTTCTCAATTAAACTTGCTTTTAACCAAATTTTGCCTTTCCTTTTCTCAATTTTAAATTTTTAATTCAGCACAATGGCGCCATATTTTTGCAACATCGTCTTGCTTAACATGCAAGAAATTTGCTGTCATTGGCCACACACAGCATCACACAACAAGGTTGACATTTGAACTGACAATTATCCGAAAACAAATAATGAAAAATATAGATAAAAAAAAAAAAAAAATCCTTCACGTGCAAAATAGTCAACAAAAGCTAGCTAGGCTAAGGTATGTGATGCATTTTAGACAGCTGTTGCATGCAGCCAGCAGTGCCATGCAATATAAGATTTATTTTTTTGCCACAGCATGAGCGCTTGTACTAATGAAGATTTTACCTTCCAGGATCCTCTCCAATCCATACTTTAAAATTGTTAAATTTTAAAACTTCTTATTCATGGTTCAATACTAATCGTTTGATTTGTTTTTTTTTTTTTTTTCTCTTTTTATCTCTTGACCGAAAGATCTATAAAATTTTATTTTACTCTCCTTGTGTCCAAGTTGTAATGCAATTTTTTAACAATGATATTTTTTGTATTATTATTATACATAAATTCTTATGTAGTGATGTTGTTCTCCAATCTTATTCTTAGAAATCATTCTATTTCTAATTCCATCTTTTCTTCAATAAATATTTTTTTTAGCGAAGTCAAAATAACAGGTTCTTGTTATTCCAACATATATATTTTTCAAAGAATCATGGTGCTAAATTAAATCGTGATTTTTTTATTAAAAGATTTTCGTACATTCCAGCACTTTTAGATTTTTTTTTTAGAATTTAACATTCATCTCTTCAAAAAGAAATGAGAGTTCGTTCCACTGCACTAAACCCGATATTTCCATTAAAATCATGATTAATTTTCAACTTTCATGAAACTCCATAGCGTTGGAGAGGATCCAAGAGCTATGGAGGGGATCCAAGATCCCAGAATATCTTCTTCTTTTCATGTGATTTGCCAGATTGATTGTAGCATTAAAAGATAAAAAAAATCAGGATGAATACCACCACTACAAGTACAAGCTAATCCAAGATCAAATTGAATAAGCAAGTTAATTTAGAAATAGAATCTACTGCCTATCAGGAATATTCTTCTCCCTTAAGCTCTGGAAAAAAAATTAAATAAGATAAATTTTATAAAATACATGTACCTCATTACTTCATGCCCCAATCATACACAATATCTTTATCTTCTATTTTAAAGTTCAAACAAAAAATCTGAACAGGTCAACATGATATCCACGTTAAAATGTGCTTCGAGAGCAAATTTTACATTTTTTTTGAATCTTTTTACTATTTTTTAAGATAGGTACAAAATCATTGTTTTTTTCGATGGACCATAATTTCTTGAAAAACATTAATTTTGTACATATTTCTAAATATTTGATCTCTAAGCACATTTCAACGTGGATATCATGTTGAATGATTCTGATCTTTTATTTAAAATTTGAAATTGAAGATAAAAATGTTGGAGTCTGATTGAGACATGAAGCAATAGAGCATTTATGCCCTCCTCTTATTTTTATAATGTAGTAAACTTGGGGCACAAATAAAGTTCTTTGATAACATTAAGGATGTTTATATCAAAAAATAACATGATTAGATCCATGATAATTAGTGCAAAGAATTACAAAAAGAATTGTATTGCTTAGAAAATTACATTACATTTTAACTATATCAAACACATATTTTTTTTTAAATAGAAAAATGATAAACAAGACAACTAATCAATATAAATGATGAGAGCACAGTAAATGTGGCTTAACAAAAAATAATAATTAAAGGCTTATTAATCCTTATTATGTAATATGGGTTCCTGAAGCAATCAGATGTACTTTACATGTTTCTTCGTGTCTAGTTGGATAACTGATTTATTCAAGGGCGGACCCACATGGTTTCAGGGGACAGCTGTTTATCTTGGATTTTGAGTTTTAGTGAAAACTGGGACGTTTCGATTGACTTTGCCCTTTTTTGAAAATTTGTTTGCCGCCTTCTGGATATTTTATTTGTAATTTGTATTAAATTTAGAGTTGAAATTTAAAAAAAAATGAATTATAATTGGTAATTAGAATTATAGGTTAAAGAATAAAAAATTACAAGTCAAAATATTGGAAAGTATAAGTTAAAACATTGTTTTTTGAGTGAGTCTATGGTACTATGAATATTACGGGTTGGTCCATAATACGGCTCAATATTCGACTTTTTAAAATCCTAATGGTCGATCCGAACCGTTTATCTTGTTCTCTATATTAATATGTGTTTGGAGACCAAAATTTTATATTTTTTTAAATTTTTTTATTATTTTTTGAAATATTTAGAAAATCACTTGATTTGAAAATTCTAAATTGGAGAGAATTCTGAAAAGTGAAATCTTGAAGTGGGATATTTAAATTCGATTCGATATTTTTTTATCCCCTAAATTTACCCCTTCTATATATTTTTCAAGATTATCTGGGTTTCACGGTACTGCTTTATTAGAGAGCAAGTAAACCGTAGAGATCGATATCAATAAAATCTGTTGACTCAGATTATTTAATATGTATTATATTCAATAACGTGGATATGAATACAGATTCTTTGTATTAGTTCATCGATGCCGATTCATGTAAGAATTTTTTTTTATAAGCTCATCAGATAATGACATGGATAATAGCTTCCATATATTTTATTCTATAAATCAATGAACAAGTATAAATCAGAAATAATAACATGATGTTTATAATTATGCCAAAATTGATTTGTAAAACATTTCATATTGTTTTTGTTCAATTGGCAGTTTATAATTTTTATTAATATTTCAAAAAAAAAAGAAAAAAAAAATATTATAGTTTTTTTTCTATTTTATAAAATAATGTACATGTTACACTTAAAGTAGTATTTTATTAATTTTGTATTTATTTGGCTAAGAGCATCCCCATCCTAGTAACTGATTTTCTAAATAAATGTTAACTACTTTTCAGAAAATAAAGACTTTAGAGTTTCTGAACGTTCACATTCTTAAAATTAATTTTAGAGTTTCTATTAAGCCGCTTTAGCAATAAATTAAAAGAGAGAAATAATTTGAGACAATCATTTGATCAACGTGGAGTTTATAAATAATTTTTTAATAAGAAATTTTTTGCATAGTTTATAAATAAGAAATTCTCTCATATTCTTGAAATTTAAATAAAAATTGTCACTTTATATTAGAAACTCTAGTAATAACATAAATGGAGATGCTATAAGATATTAAGTAATCATAAATAATAATTTCATTAAAGTTTTTTTTATTTTGAATATGGATATAAATAGACAATAATTAATCTCAACAGATAAATTATTTATGATTTGACTCATAATGTACCGTTGACACTTGACAGTTTAATCAATTAAACAGGAATGCTTTGGTAATGCCGTAGTGCTTTTAATTTGTTTTGCATTAATTAATAACTCTGAAGCAAAGTATGCATGTTGGATAACTTGCTTCTATGCTATTAGCTTGCATTTCGTGTGTTTCAATTTTTAAGCAAATCTCAAGAGACCGATCGAGGCATGCATCCAAATTTGAGCATTCCAAAAACTTCGGTTTTCATCGGATCGGGCCGAAATTTTTATTTATAGCATAAAAAAAAATTTCTGAATTTGTGGAAATTTCAGGAATAATCAGACCGCAAAGTCAACATGCAACTTGAATTAATGAAGCCTGCCAGACAGTATCTGCGGTCTCAGATTTAGATCCGCAGAATCAATCTGTAGCATCAAGTTTTTTCCTGTTTGCATCCTCTGAGATATCTCAAAGTTTGAGAAATAAAAAATTTGAGGCTGTAGAAATTAAGTTTGAAATGTCACTTAAATCAAAGTTTTTTTTTGTTTTTTTTATTAATAAATGTTCTTAAAAAAAAATAGTTGGAGCCAAATTGTGCGTGTGGAGACTTTAGTATTTGAATCTGCAGATTGACTCTACGGTCTAAGTAAATCTGAAAATCTTCAGAAACGAGGGTGTTCTAGTTTATTTTTTTTTTTATGCTATAAATAAAATTTTCGGCGAGTCGGATGCACACAACGTTGCTAAATAAGATTCAATCTATACTTCTATATAATACATTTTCTAACAGTATCTTATTAAAAAGAAGAAGAAATTATATGGTTACATTTTGCAAAAGGTGTAGCTGTGAAAACAACAAAAGGAACCTGCATATATGATATATGGAGGGCCATGTGCAATTTGCAACTTTTTTATCATCACTTTTTTTTTTCTAATTTCCTAACTTGAAATGATTCAAATGAAGACATCAACTTAAGAGCTAATTCAATTGTTCAACCATACAATTAAAGTTAAGAGGACCTTAACTAATCTCTAGACGCCAAAATCAATTATTAGTTAAGAAAAGGCACTGACACTGATGATAACCAAATGATAACGACTAGAGAACCATCTCTGCAATTCAATTCAATTCAATTCAATTCATCCTAGGAAAGTTCAATTTGCCAGATACCACCTTCAAAGTTTGCATTATTTGTCAATTTTCTATGATAATTATATATACCTGAATTCTTCTAAAATATTCAAGGAGCAACAACATGTCACTGTTTTTTTTGTAAATACAAATGGAATTATTTTTTTCACCATCAAATATTCATAATAATTTTTTAATTGGGTTAAAAAATATGACTTATCAAAGGAAGACATTACATAAGTTATTAGACAAAATATTAATTCTCAACATATTAGTTATGGATAATCAGATAATTTCAATTAAATTTACTGGCATAAGCAATTTTTTTCATTTATTTAATATTAAATTGTAAAATTAAAAGGAAAAGAATATGCATTAAACTAAAACCAAACTAAAAAGTCAATTAACCAAACAATCTTTTTTTTTCCTCTATTATTTACACAAATTGTCACCCCTCACATGGCCACCAAGTATACTACTATACTCTATATCTAAAACAATTCAATTACAAAATCTTTTGTCAGAGATAAACATGCACAAATAATTTCTCTAAGTTACTAACTAGACAACCACAATCATTGACCTAGCCTCATTCTCACCTCAATTCCTTGAATGCACATTTTGATTCTTCTTCTTAGAAACCAAGTAACCATGAGCTTTTACCAGCCTCTTTCTAAACCTTCCCAAATCCAACCTCACATTTTGCCTATCCAAGTATACCCTTTTGGTTACCTCCCAGCCCCTTTTACCAACACTTTCTGGGTCTGTCAGAACTGGGTCCCCCTTTGGATATTGTCTATACAATGAGCTCTCTTTGGCTAGGATCTTATATGGCATGTACAATAGTCCTAGTTTTGTAGCTGGTTGGCCGTAGTATGTCTCGGCCGCCCAATCGGTACCGAGCGGTATTATTTGCATGAAAACCTTCCCTGGTCTCATAAACAAAAAATGTGTCATGGCTGCACCATGCACTCCAATCATAGCATCACTGTAATTTAATTCTCTGTATATTTTGCATAGCTCTGTTGTTCTGTCTGGCTTTAGTACCTGAAATGATGCATTACATATGCACAAGTTAGATATGTATATACTGATGAAATTAATTATTTTTTCTTGTTTCTTGCCATGGAGGAATGTTTGGTTTAAACTTTTTAAATGTGTAAAAGCTTGTATAATTTCTTAAGAAGTGTACCAACTATTTTGCAAATGATTGGACTACACTCCAACAAATTTAGAGCTGATGTGACATTTCTCTTTGAAGTAAGGTACTTGCTCAAACAATTTATAAATAAGAAATATATATATGTGCACAAATTTACATTTGTCTAGAACTGTGAACCCATATAAAATTTGTAGCTATCAATATCAAAACTTTGAACTCCAATGGATCTAATTAGTTTAGTGCCTATTTGGTACTTTCAATTTGGAATAATTTAATATGACTCCGAGATTGGAGAAATGCAACCAATTCAAATTCAGTACCAAGATAAAGTTTATCATTTAGGTTGCAATTTCTTCTTTCATTGAAGAACCGGTGTTCTGTTACTTTAATTAAGTGGTTGTTACCTTTTTCTGGTTGAACTTGCACACCTAAACAACTAAACCAGTAACAACCCATAACTAATATTTAATCACTACAACTAAACAATTGATCACATTGATTTTGTACTTGTATATATACTATACTATATATAGTAGCTTCAATTTATACACAATTATTTTCCATATTTAATATGCACAATGAAAATTTCAAAAATTGAATATTTTTTACCTGAACCTGAAATCCAATTTTCTCGGCCAGCAACACCAGCTCAGCCTCGTTCTCAATCATTCTTGACACGCCGCTCCTTGACAGTATTACCAGTTTGGGCCGGTAAACGTCACGATTCAAACTCACTCGCAAACTCTGCACCGGTACCAAACTTCTTCTTCCGTCTACTCTTTCGATATAATTAATTCTCCCCCTGTATGCGTCATCAAGCATCCTCCTGAAATCCCTAATAGATTTACCTCTGATCATTTTCTTCGGATCAACATTCAACTCGTCGTGTATTCTCAACCCCGCAATCACTTCCTTGAAACAATGAGTTCTCTTATCATTTGTGAAATCAATAGGCTTGTATTTCGAGAGACGGGATACGACATCGCCGTACTTTGTCATCCACCATGGATGGTACTCTAATATGAGAAATACCACCTTCCTATTGAAGTGTTGTGAGGTGATGTATAGAGGTATTATACCATCGTTGAACTCGTGGTAAGCATTACCGGTATAACCTCCGGTAGAGAAGATAATGGCCGGTACATCGTGGGTGACATCGCATTTGTGGGACCCACTGTCAGTGACTTGTCTGAGCCTGAGCTCGTCAATTGTCGACATAACGTTTTTTTCCCATTTCCTAGTGTAAGGTCTGATTTTCTCCTCTGTGATGTTTGGTGTTGCCGGAGAAGAGGCGAGGAGGATTGAATTGGAGGGTGAATCTGTCCGTACATCTCCTCGCATGAAGCATATGTCAGTGCGGAAAGATGTACGATCACAACAGAACGAGTTGTTCGCCATCGATGAGCAAGGTGGTTTCGACACAGCTTGTAGATTTCTCTCTACTTGTAGAATTTGCTCTGTTCCTAAAGAGTCTGAAAAATAATGATCGGAGAAAGAATTAGACTTTACTGGGTAATTGAGTACAAATTAAATTGTTTTATGCATGTTTTTCATTCATAAACAACCAAATCACTGTAATAAGGAAAAAGACAGATATGATCAACTGGCTTTCAATAATTATAAATCTCTTCTTTTATTTCAAAATGGGTGCATAACTAAAGTAGGAAAGATATAATAGAAAAGCTGGTTCTAGGAAAAATTCTGAAAAAACCAAACAGGCGATTTATCTACAAAAAGCAGAGCAATTATTATTGGTTGATCAGATTTTTCTTTAAAGCATATATATATATATATATATATATACACACGATTTATCTACAAAAAGCAGAGCAATTATTATTGGTTGATCAGATTTTTCTTTAAAGCAAATATATATATATATATATATATATATATATATATTCACAAAAGAAAAAGGAACATACATAGATAAATGTAATACATGAAATACTTAGTAGGATGTGTACTTACAGAAGAGAAGAGAGAGAAACAAGAGGGAGAAGCAGAGAGAGGAGAGGAGGAAGAAGAGGCGGCGAAGGGGATGGTGGTGCTTCGACCTGTTGACACGACCAGCAGCATAGTCGCAATAACACATGAGGTGATCGGGCTCTTTTACGCAGTGTATAGTGTCCGATTTGCGCAGCTGTAATACGTATATGCGCCGGTGCTGCTGTGGCTGCTGTCTCTCCTTCTGAGCCATTTCTGATTCTGATTCTGATACTGGTATTCTTTCTGGTACACTATAACTTAATGACTAACTTATGACAAAAATATGAGAGAGAGAGAGAGAGAGAGAGAGATTGGGGTAGTAGAAGGAATTGGGGTTGAACAGAGTATAAAAGGGAGAGGAGGATTAGTGAGAAGCAGAAATAAACAAAGAATGGTTAGTGGTAATAATGAGGAGAGAAGGGGAGGTGACTTGCCAGGCTGGAGGTGGGTCATGAGCAAATAAGCAATGGAGTTTTCTTTTTGTTTTCTGTCTTTTGGTTAATCTTGTATTAATTATTAATTCTGTTTAAGGTGGGATAAAAGTGCATACTAGATTACAAAGATATTATTATTATATATTAAAAAAATATACTATATAGAGAAAGAGTTGGACTTAGATACTGTGGATCGTATAAGGTCTTAAAAATAAATCTTATAAATTTCAAATTTTGATCTAGAATACTATTTTTTTTTAAGCTTTTATTATATTTTATGATTTATGAAAAATGGCAAAAAAATGATCCAAAACATTGATAATTTTTTTATATTTTTTTTGAGCAAGTTTTTTTTTTTTTTTGAACAAGTTTTTTATATTTTTATCATTCTTCATAAATCATAAAAATAGTAAAATTCTAATTAATTTACTAAGCTACTTAAATCAAAATTTAAAATTTGTACAATTAGTTTTAAAAACCGTAACACGGAAAACCTTATGTTATTCATAGTACCTAAGTCTTACTCGTAGAAAAATATATACCCAACTAAATAGAAAGTCTAGAAAGAACCTCTTCTGATTTACTGAAAAATATATTATTTTTAGTGTAGGTGCAGGAGATTATATGTTTAAATTTCAAATGAGAGATTCTTTCGGAAATATTAAATTATTTAATAAATTAATATTTATAAATAATTTGATTATGGGCAAGTATCCCGGTTTTTTTTTTTCGCTCTATTTTCTTACTATCGTCACCTTTAGGCTTTAATCAACTCTTATTATTAGTTATGACAACGGTTACCTTAAACGGGCTTATTATATTTTTCATTCTTCAAAGGAACAAACAAAATTAGTTCCTTTTTTTTCAAATTTCTTTTCACACTCTTATTTTGTCATTATCGATACGATTCATTGATTTTTTTTTTTTTTTTTAGCAATTGAGCTTTTCGATCAATATTTATTTTATATATTTGCTAGTTGCTACCATCACTTCAAAACTTTTTCATAATCAATATCATTTTCACTCTAAATCCGTCAACATCCACCAAATCACACACACACACACACCCATATGGGCCCCACAAGTTTTTTTCCTAGGTCGGTTTTGCTGCTTTTTGCTAATCAACTTTAACATTTTTTTTTATTCGTATTTAATTGATTAGAAGTGCTCCTCTTTCTGCTGCCATTAGAAAAGGGGTTTTTTTTTTTTTGGAATTGTCAAAGGAAAAGTTATGGCGGCGTATATTGGAGTATACTTGGTGGTTGGTATTCACGCTTAATTCTGTCAATCGATGTGGATTTTAAATAAATGAATAGTACTAAAGTTATGTTAATTTAAGTGGAATTTTTTTTTAAGTAGAGATTGGAAGTCAAGTCATTCAACTATATAATATTTTTGTTATTACAATGAAGAATTTTTTTTTTTATTTGAATTTCGAATTTATGATTTTTTTTTATATAGAGATCATGGTTTTTGCCACTAAATCAAAAACTAGCTCTTCAATTTAAGTAGAATTTATGTAGAAAATAATTGCGAAGGTGGGTATTCATTGATATTGGATATATTTAGTAATTTTAACAATAATTTTTCAAATTAAGTCAACAGATTTTCAAAAAGATAATTATGAACACATTTTTGAACTTATGAATTACTTGCGTATCAAATTCTATCAAAGAGTACTATAATTGGATCATTGTAAATTTTAAATACTTTAAGGAACAATAAAACTTGTAGTAAATTTCATCATTTTAGCAGTGCAGTTCAAGTTCAATATCAACCATAGTTACTGAGAATTAACATTTAAGTCAAAATGACATATTTTCATAAAAAAAAATAGATCAATGAAAAAAATAATTATTCAAAAATAAAAAAATATACCGATATATTTTCATACAAATGTAAATCTATTTGTATATCTCATTCTTAATGACATATCTATAAATTTTATTTTTACTAGCACATGATATTTTTTTCTTATGTTACTTGATGGGGAACAAGAGAAAAAAATATATCATTAAAATAAGTTATATTATTTGTTATTATCATATTATGACATCTTCGATTGTTATATTATGGCTCTTGTTATTGTTATAAGGGTTATCTTCCTCTCTTCAGGATATATATATATGCTGTGGCTAAATTGCTGCTGGCAGCAGTTCTGCCCAAGTGTTGCCGGGGCTATTTTTAGCCATGTGATGTCCAAACAACAAATCCAAATCGTTAGATGTTTAATCTATATTATAATCTACTTGGAGACCAAATTTTACATTTTTTGGAATTTTTTTACTATTTATTAAGCTGGTTTGAAAACCGCTGATTTCAATGCTGCAGAAAATTACTGAAATCAGCGGTTTTCAAACCAGCTTAATAAATAGTAAAAAAATTTCAAAAAATGTAAAATTTGGTCTCCAATAAATTATAATATAGATTAAACATCTAACGGTTTGGATTTGTTGTTTGGACATCACACAGCTAAAAATAGCTCCGGCAGCACCTGGGCAGAACTGCTACCAGCAGCAATTTAGACAGACCCTATATATATATATGCATTTGTGTATCTAAAATAGAGAATAGAATCATGTTTACTTATATGAGATCGTTAAATGACAAAAACATTTCTTATATGATATAAAAAAATAAAAATAAATGAAGGCATGACCAATTCATTGTCAATCAATCCATAAGTTTTTTAAATGACATTTAAAAAATAGAAAAAAATCAGGACCAAAAGAATGCAGACTAAATAAATTTGTGGCAAGTACGTATCTTAATAAATTTAGACTTCTATATGTAAAAAAAAAAAAATCTAAAATATGTATAGAATCAAAAGAAGTCAAACTATTTAATTGTTGATATTCAATTTGAAATTTCATCTTTTATCACAGCCGTTGGCAGCTCAAGACATCTACGTACTTAATATGAGAATAGAGAAAAAGAGATATGTAGTTTAAATTAATTGCACCTGACATAATTTTCATTTAAAAAATACTATATCAAAAAAAAAAATCAGTCTTCTTAACCTTTCTATTTTTTTAAATAAAAGAAAACAATAAAAATATATTATTAGAAGAGTTGGCCACTACGAGCCTACTCATCTGAAAATCACATGCATATATGATAAGTAAATTGAATTGAACAACTAAGTAGTACTGTTTGCTTCACAGAATTTTATTATCCAGTAAATTACAAAGTCAATGGAGACACCTCTATAATATATTACAAACTATGTTGAGAAATTGGGGGTTGCCTTGTAAGATCCATAATTAAATTATTAAGTTATTTATAACTATAAAAATATGATACTGCTGAGGTTGCACCTGAAACATATTAAAAAAATGTAATTCAGCTTGGTTATGGATTAGAGGCTTCCATTGATTTCATGCATCCACAAGCAAAAATAACAAGAAATAACAAACTCTGTTGACAGGTTATGTCTCTATCATGGGATGAATTTTGTTTTTCTCCTTATTATATTAAATATTTATATAAAATATAGATTGCCATTTTGAATGGGGTCGATGAAGGAAAAGACAACATAGAAAGGTAAAGTAGTTAAGCTGCCAATCTGACCAGAAATGTTGTGCCTAAACTTGGTGCACTACCAAGCATGATAATAATATATGCAAATTATTCACGAATAATTCATATATATTTTTTTTTATGTTTTTGAATCAAACTCTGAATAAAATGGAAGCCACAAATTATTCGCGATAAAAACATGGAAAAAATGCCAAAAAAAATTTTTGCCGAATAATTCCCGAGTTATATCCGAATCATGAATTTTAAACTCCGCCGAACTGAACCCAAATTATTCGTTTGTCACTATGCTACCAAGTACCTACTCAAATAAATTTTAACATTTCTTTGTTGGAAATGTTTTTTTTTATTAAGAAAACATGTAATCGAAAACCTCATTATTTTTATTATTGAAAATGTTTATACCGAGAAATGTTAATTTTATTATTTATTTTAATATTAAATTATTATTTTTAATAAAGCAATTTTTTTGTAGTATGTTTTCATATAATTAGTTGGCTTTGATGATCATTTTGTACACTCATTAAATTCCTTTTTCAAAATTAACTTATTAAGATTTATTCTTTTTATTTGATCAACTTATTAAGATTTATTTTATGCAAAATTTTAAAATGTATATGAACAAAATATATATGAGTTGAAAAGTAAGAACTAGGAAATTATAAATAAACTTTTCAAAATATGAGATTGGTCAGACTATATTAGGTTTTTAAATCTTATAGCTTACTTTTATCATCATGGATTTTATAAACTGAAACTTGTAAAAGGTTCTTTTTTTTTTTGAGATATTTGAGTTAGGCAAAAGTAACTTTATATTCCCAAATATCTTTGCATGGTGGAAGGCCAGATGATAATTTCTCAACAAAAAAATTATCTTGAGAGAATTGAACTTGATTAATTAATTGATAACTTAATCTCCATTTTAGAGATTTAACATGATCTATTGATTGATAACTTAATCATCATTTGTCTCTCTCAAAGTATATATTTTTAATTTATTTCAATCAAGTAAATTTATCTTATGCTATAAACAAATAATAAAAAGTTGATACTGATATCTTCATCAATCAATAACAAGTAACAATTTTTTTATGTCAACAAAATTTACTAGATTTGAAGATTATCGCAATTTATTTTTGTAGAAAAAAATGTAGTTAAATTTTAAACTTAAACATTCACGGGAGATTCTGATTATAAATGTGTGACCTTTCGCAATAAGAATATTGTGTTAACAAGTCAATCTAATATACACTTAAGTGTACCGATTGAACCATACACTTAGCCCTAGAACTCTAGGATTAACTTTGAGATTCGCGCTGCACGACTTTTGAAGAATCTACACGACTTTTAAAAAAATCGTACAGTCCTAGAGTTAAGTGTACGGTACACTTAAGTGTATATTAGTTTTACTCTTGTGTTAATTGCTATATTAAAGACTGATTCTCCTATTCATTTTTTATTTTAAAAATATTATATAAAAACATTACAAAACCATTCAAAGGTCTTATTCCATAATCAATTTAATTTGATGAACTCATAACTTCGATTTTTATTTTTATTTTTTTGCAAAATTAGAAAAATTTATGAAATTAAGATCATGTATTAGTTGAGAATTGTTAGAACTGAAGCATAACAAATAAACCTTTTTCCCATAATATGATATTAGACCTATTAACCTATTTATATCATGAAAGTGTGTTTCTAAAACCTTTTTTGATATCATGGATTTTATAGAAATATAACAAACTTGTAAACCTACAAAAGGTTCTTTTCTTTTGAAGATATTTGGGGTTAGGCAAAGTAACTTTATACTCCAAATTGTTTTCTTTTGCATGGTGGAGGTTTAAATCATTTTCTAACAAAATTTTATGTTAGAAAAAAATATCTTTACTTGTTAATTCATGTTTATTTTATTCCAATCAAGTTAATTCATCATTTGTTAGAAAAAATAACAAGAGGTTGATGCCATATCCACATCAATAACAAATAAAAACTTTTCTAAGCCAACACAACTATATCTAATGTAATAAAAAAGATTAAAAAATACGCCTATATTAAAACTTTATTTTATTATAGAAAAATAGCACAGTAAAATCACTGATTTTCTTAATTCAATGCCTACCTTATTGCAAAATAATTTTTTTTATAACCTTTAAAATAAGGGCCTTATTTATTTATAATTTCATAATTTCCATCCTACATTATCAGCCTCTAAGAAATTGGAGTGAGTATTCTCTGTAGTACATCTAGCTGAGCTAAAGGTCATGGTTCGAAATCCTGATGAGAAAGATCATATCATTTGTTATAGTAACAAGAATATTAAATAGTTAGGTTGCTTGACTCCAACTTTATTCAAAAAAAAAAAAAATCTTGCTGAGCTTGAAAACTTTTTTGAAACTTATTTAAATATAGAGAGCCGTTTTAAAATTCATACAAATTTAAATTAAACGGTCCAGATCTAATTTGAATTAAAAAAAATGTTGGTGCAAGTGATCATGGAGCAACCAAGAAATGTCCTATATATATATTGAATGGGAAGCATAAAGCAGTTGACAAAACAATGTCAAGTTTGGTATATAGAATCTGTTGGGTGCTATAATCAGTGCCTTCAAAATAATTAATTTTAAAAAAAAAACCTAAATCTTGTACTCAATTATCAATTGTATGATTTGGTCACCCACAAAAACCAACCAGGGTAAGAATCGCTGTTTGCTGGCAGCCGAATAATGCTTCAAAAAGTGGGAATATGTCAGTATGGCTGAAAAATCAAGGAATAAGATATAGAATCACAGGTCTAAATTTGGAAGATCCAGTAGCGCAACAGCTCCGATTGAAAGGGATGGGGATATTAGATATCTATAGAAATGTAATGTAGACTCACATTAGGAGACATAATCATAGTATAAATTAATTATAAATTTTGGTCCTTGTATAATTATCCATAGCTAGGGTTGCAAACGAATCAAACCGAATCGAACTTACTCTAGTTTGAGTTTAGTTTGAATTAATTTCAAACTAAGTTCGGTTTGAAGTAATTTCAAATCAAATTTGTTACGAACACAACATCGAATCTTTTACGAACTTTTTTACGACAAGGAAGAGTGATTGTAGTCACCAAAACCGAGAGGTGAAAGTTGTCTAGAGTTTTAGAACTGAGAGCGATGATTACGACTTACGAGTTATGACTTATGGCTGGACAGTCTTATGTTTTAACTTTTAAGTCATCAGTGGAAATCCACAGTCCACGTTACTTTGAATTTCAAACTAGAATAGTTCGCAAATCTATTTCAAACGAACCAGGTCCAATTTAAATTAATTTCGAACTATTTCAAATCAAACTTTTTACGAATTTTTTCGAATCAAACTCGAATCGAATCACAAACTACGAATTTTTTTCGTAGCCCTATCCATAGCAAAATGATCTTGAGCATTTTATACTAGAGTGGCAACAAGCCGAGTTCAGGTTGAACTCGTCATGAGCTGATTCGTTAACAACTTGATACAATAATAAACGAGCTGTTAGCGAACAAGTCAAATGCAAGTCATGATCAAGCCACGAACCACGAGCTTTTTTGTCATCCTTATTTTATACTAACAAGATGTTACTAAGCGAGCTTAAAATAATTTATATTTTTATAAATATTATACAGAATTCACACAAGTGACATTGTGATAGATAGTTTTTTTAATAATAAAAGTGGATAATTTTTCACCTATTTTATTCAGATATTAGTAATGTTTTTCTTTTTATATAAAAAACACGTAGACATATCATTAAATTCGAGAGTATATTACAGGAGCTATAAACAACCAATACAAATAACAACAACAACAAACGTGTAACATAATTTACTGTATGTACAATTTGTTCTATTCACTTTTTCATTGACAAAGAAGAAAAAAAGAACTCAAGAGAAGAGAATAAAAAATAAAAAGTTTGTCTTCAAAAATAAAGACCACCCAAATGAAGAGACGAGGTGCGGTAGGCGAAGCGAAGAGCGGCAATTCTATAAGCAAAAGCACCTTCTCGAACAAAGAGCAAACAGTGATGGCTAGATCCACTAAGTGGAAGCGCCGAGAGTAGTGACCAAATCCACTACGCAGAAGTATCTGCTTAGAGATGAAGGGGTGGGTCGAAGCAAAGGAGAAAAGGGTTGCGGTAAGGGGGGAGAGGGGTGGGGTGGGGTTGGGGAAAGGAGAAATCGCTATAGGCGATTTTGAGTTGTCTTTTTTCCTTAGGCAATAGGCGGCCTCTTAAGACATCTTTTTCATATGATATCAATAATGTTTTGAAGGTACCACACGACTTGCACATCGCTTCAATATCCATATGTATTCGCATCGAGATTTGTGTTGATCTTGCACACACATATTTTAAAACAGTTCATACGGTAGAGGAACCCTTCAGATTTAATTTGAGTCTGATGAGTTTTGATGCTTTAATAAAGAATAAAATGAGTATTTTATAGATTTATAATGAATTTTAATATAAAAAAATAAAATAGATAAATTTATGAGTTTTTAAAATTTAGAGGGGAATACGTAATTTTAAAGTTTAGAGGGGAAAATAAGTAATTTTAAAGTTTTTGAGGGGTATAACGTAAAATTCACCCTTTTTCTTTTTGAAACTAACCTATTCTTTTATAATAGCACCAGTTTGCGGGTGTTTTAACGACATTTGCATGTTTGGTAACTAACACCAAATCTTGCGACTTATCTCCGAAGAAAAAAACATCAAATCTCGTGACAACAGAAGGATCTTTAAAAATATGGTTTCTTTTTGACAAACGCAAGTAGTAAGTAGTTGCAGACTTGTAGGCAACTCCATTCTCACAAAAATATCAATAAACAAAGAATCAGAAGATTAAAAAAGGTATTGCCCCAAGTTCATCCTCAATTGAGAACAAATGAATTATTCAGGTTCAATTCGAAGAAGTTAAAAATTCGTGATTCGGAAATAATTTGAGTATAATTCGGAATTATCTGAATCAGAGATCTCAATCCTACAAGAGAGTAAAAACAAACAAAAAATGTTCAGGGAAAAATTTGTGAATAATTTGTAAAATCTGGAAAAAGTTTGTGGAATTCACTAATTATTTGGGTTTAATTCGATGAAAGTTCGGTCAACCAAATAATTCAATGTTTGGTTCGGCATCACTAAAAAAATATATTTTTTTAATTTAATTCGCGAATCTCATAACTATACTTTATACAAATTTCAAATGTCTTAACACTTCCAAATTTGCAATAAAATTGGAAAAGAGACAGCATCAGATTTGGGAGCATAAAGTAAAAAATATATATTATTTATGACTATTGACTAGACTGGAAAAAGTTTGCAGAAATTACTTGAAATTTCATATTTTTGACATCAACACCGAGCAAACTATCTAAAGTCCAAACGTGTGAATTCAGATTTGGGAGATATAATTCACTATTCATTTGAAACGAGGGTATTTTTATTGTGTTTATATTTATCAAATTGGTTAGACTGAAATTTTCTCATACTCTGACTTGGGAGATATAATCCTCCGTTCGACTACTCTGACTTGGGTCTTCGGATGATGGATGATTCTAGAAGAAGGATTCTAAATAATTTGGATTTGGATCGGCGAGGTTAAAAATTTGTGATTCGGAAATAATTCAAGTGTAATTCAGAAATAATTCGGAATAGATCAGAGATCTGTCTTACCAAAAAGCAAAAATTAAAATTAAATGTTCTCAGAAAAATTCAAGAAAAATTTGGAAATAATTCATAAAATTTGCAAATAATTCGGTCAAAATTTGATCAACCAAATAATTCGACGTTTGGTTTGCTATCATAAAAAAATGAATTATTCGCGAATCTTATAATTATGTTGCTTACTGCTTAGAGTTTGCCGCATTATGCATATGCAATTTACTCTGTCTACGCACGCTAAATCTCATAGATTTATTTTGTGATATTAAATAAAAGAGGATGGTTCCAATACCTCATGTTTTTTATATCTCATTATATTTCGTATTTTATATTTTCATTTTTAAAGTCTAAATTGTAGATCCGAACTGTTTAATATGACATCCATACTAAAATATAGATGGGGATTAAATTTTATATTTTTTGAAAATTTTTTACTATTTTTTAAAATGGGTACAAAATCACTGTTTTTAGACTATTAAAAAAATAATGATTTTCTACCCATCTTAAAAAATAGTAAAAAAATTATAAAATTATAAAATTTCATCATCAACCATATTTTAGTATGAATATCATGTTGAACGATTCGAATCGATAATTTAGACTTTAAAATGTTAAATATAAAAGATGAAGCATAATGAGATATGAAAGACATGAGACAAACATTGGAAGCCTCTTCTAAATAAAATCTGCCGTAAATATTAGTACCGTTGGATTTTTTTTATTTTATTATTATTTCAATACCGTTGGAGTTGGTTCAGGGTAAATGGATGCTTGTCATCTAACCTCTGAACATCTTTCCATGCTACTGTTGTATTTCCATGACTTGTCAGAACGGCTAGCTAATATGATATAACATTTCTTTTCCTTAAAGAGTTTTAAAGGGCCGTCCTTTGCTTCTTCAACAGTTCATCATTGGTAATAGAACTGCTAATATTGTATTAGTCTAACTAGGATTGGATATGATTTCACGTGGCATTGAATCAGGTGGTAACTTAGTGTAAAAGTTGGATATAATTTGATGTGGCATTGAATTGGTTGGTAACTTAATTTCATGTGGCGGTCGAAGAAGCGGATTTAGTCATGAAGCAAGATGAAGATTAAGGTATTAGAGTAATTAAAATAGATTAAAATATCGAGTAGTTTAAAGGTTTTTATAAGAATAAAATAGTAGATTTAGGAATTACGATCATTTGATCAATTGTAAATACATTTTTTATCAATGAAATTATTAGTACGTGTTTAAAGCCACTAACCTTAAAAAAAACTTCAAGTGTAAAAATTGTCAATCTCTACAAGTCAAAATATCATATCACGTGCCTTTTCTTCCCTTGGTGCCATTTAATCAGAAGTTGTCAACACAGCGTTAAGTTGTTTCTGACATGCAAGCAAAATAAGTGATGAAAATAAATTCTCTCTTTTATTATGCACAATGAACTTGAGCATTTATATTATAAATACATAAATTATGCTTTACATATCGGCACATTTCAAGGAATTTTGGGCCTCAAATCATTACCAATCAAGGGAAATGCTTAACTGCTGGATTGAATCAGCACTGATGTTAAAAAAATAAAAATAAAGTACTGTGGAGGTTTAACTGATTCAAGCTGCAAAGTTTAAGACCAAAATTGAAACTTCTAAAGCATATGCATACTAAAGGAGAATTGGATGACAACTACTGGAACATTTGTATAATTAACACAGATAATGTAAGACATGAATGCTTGTGTACCAGCTTCAATCATAGCATTGGAGTCAGTAGTCAGACTGGTACAAGTTTATGGTTAAGCTTAATATATGCAAAAGGCCATTTAAAAATCATGAGCGGGGCAACAATCACCTTACAATAATCTACTTTTTTCTTTTCTTGTTTTTCTTTGTCTTCATATTGGTAGCAGTAATTCGCAGGTACTCAGAAGCTGCCATATCACTTGTCTTGCCAAATGTCTCTTCGTAATACTCCCACAACTCAAACCTAAATTGAACAAAGGTTTTCATTGGTAGAGGTGAAGATTCAAAACAAAAGCAAAGGATTTCATGTATACCTCCTGACAGAAAATTCAAATATACCCCTAAAGTTCTCAAACATCCATAAAAGATAGGAGAAGGTCAACTAAATAACAGCTCTCTCTTTGTTCTCAAAGATGCCCAAAAATACCATTGCTTGTGCAGAAATAAACAGCAAGGTAAAAGGAAGAAGGTATTGTTTGCCCATCATTTAATGGCTGAACATGTTCTATGTATAATAGGGTTTCTGGTGACATTTCTCTTTTTACATTGGATATATACCAAATTTTGATATTAACAGAGTAGAAATGAAATTGACCCAATAAAACAAGATAAAAAACATGGATGATGAATACACGAAGATAAGGATAAATCGTTTGTTTACCAATATGCCAAGAACTGAAAAGGTGCATACTTCCCATATATTGTGACAATCTCCTCCTCAATAGTGGTAATTGTACAATTAATTTTATGGAACTGTAAAGTAGTAAAAGATGCATTAGATGAGTAGTTCCCTCTTTTTAAGCTGATCTGAACAGATAATGGCTCTTAAACCAGAACTGTTAAGTTAACTATTGTAGCAATGCTTACGCAAGAAAACATACTTTAATTTAGTCAGAAGCTCCACTGTTATAACATTTCATGAAAAAAAACAAATTATGGAGCTTCCAAAATAAAATAATAATTCATGATATATTTGTGCCAAGTTCGAACAACAACTATTTATCAATTATTTTTTTCTTTTGTTATGACAGCGGATACATTTTGGGTATCATTTTTTTTTTTTTACTTTTGTTATGACTGCAGATACTTTTTCTTAGGTATTTTGTCTTTGTGCTTATGATGTTTAATTGTTTAAGTGAGTGCTCAACCAAAAAATGTTACATACTTTGTCAGTCAGGTCCTTTAACAGTATATTCTTGTATTGATTATTCTGCTATTTGAGAGTTAATAACAAGCAAGAAAGGTAACATGAGACAAGCAAGTTTAGTACCGTCTTAAAATGACGTATTGTCTCGCTATCAGCAGGTATCTTATGAAAGTACCCCAAGCACATCAACACATTTGCGCATGTAAAGGGGCCAAAACCAGGAATGTCCAAGAGCTGAGAGTATAGAGTATCATACCATGACAACATATCACAACCATTACATGATTCTTCCATCATTTTTACTTGTATATCTCCTCTCACTACACCTTGTGCCAGAGACAAAATTCTTTGTGCACGATAACCCAGCTTACATCGCTCGGCCAAGTACTTTACATCCAGAGCGGCCAGCTCATCAGCAGTAGGAAAGTCTCCAATTTCAATTTCATCAGCATAATCTTTAGAATCATTTGTTATTTCTGTCTTGTCATCTGCTGGCTCTTCTATAGATTTTGCAAACTTGGTTTCTAATTTAATCGCAGTCTTTGGTTTTGTTTTTGGTTTTGCACGCTTCCTTTTCAGCTCCTTGGTTTGAGGGGTCTTTGGTTTGAAATCTTCAGAAGAGATGCCCGCTTTTAGCTCTAGTTGGAGGGCACATAGGGCTTTAGCCATTGCCAGAGTTCTCGGCCATCTATAGTAAGATATTACAAACTAGAGATATTAAATTTTATGTATTATGCTTTTGGTGTATGAGGATGACCGTGATAAAACTAAAACCTAAAAAATTTCAACCTACAGCCCATGAGGTAAATCATACCCTTTTTAAAGAAACTGAAGGAGGGGGCAAAAAACAAAGAAAATTCATCGGATGTAACTTTGCCTTTTTACCAGCATTCCTTGATTGTTGTTGTTGGTTTAGATCACCCATTCCAAAAACATCATAAGCTCATTAACCAAAGTACCAGTTAGTGTCTCACGTGCAATTGCAGAGAAGAATGCACTTGACCATGTCTTCAAAAAGAGTCGGAGACCGAAATATTCGGCCAAAGCCTTTCTCCTTGGCCATTTCGTGCAGCTCATGAAATTCCCGTACCACTCTATCATCATCTACAGAGATTCGAAGCATCCTTTTGACTTGACCCTATAAAAAGAGCAATATTATGAAGTGCAGTGTAGGACCTTGTAATATTGTATTTGAATCATTGGCTTTGTTGCCGGTGTTAGCTTATTTGTATGGATTCAGCTGCCAAAGTGTAGCCAAACTGAGTTTATTCTCTCTTTTGATTCAACATATTTTCTACTTTTTAATATTTGGTCAAGCCAACATAGCATTATACCTTATTTTCTACCCAATATACATTTTTTGACATATCTAGTTTCACTGGTGCTCCTTTTTATATTTCAAATGATAGAGTTTCCAGCTGCTGGGTATGTTATAGTGGGTAGAATTTGACAAATGAAGAGAAACAAAAGCAAGAGCAAGAGCAAGAACCTACCAGAATAGCCTCTTGATCCTGGGTGAAAAGGGAATCCGTGCCAAAGACACGAATCTCGAGAGCATCGGAGGGAGGGGACTGAGAGATGGAGACGGGAAGGGAGGTGGAGGGGGAGGAAGAGAGGCGGAGGGGGCGGTGGAAGGTTCTGGAGACTGGGTCCCAGCGGTTGGGGGCCATCATGAAGAGGCCGTGGCTGCACACAACCTTCTCTAGGTCGAATGCGAATGCTTCTCTCAAGGGGAGACGGAGAGAAACGGAGAGCGAAGTCTGATGCTGAGTTTGTTTCGCCGGTGAGATTAACGACGGCGACGGCGACGGCGCTGCTTCTGTGGTCGACATGGTTTGTTTCGTGGAAATCGACTGGGCCACTGGGAAGAGTCCGCTTCGTCTACATTTTACTCAAAAGAGCATCTTTTGTGTTAAATACATATTGTCCGTCCGATTGTAAACGGAATCCATCCGGAACCCGCCTAAAACATATGGGTCTTTAATATTTGTGCGGATTCAATTAGAACGAATCTTAAATCCAATTGGACGGTCCATATTCATTAACTCAAAAGATTCCGAATTCCAGTGGAAACGGCGAAGAGCGACTGTAAAAGGTAAAAATTGCACTGTTTGTTTGTCCTGATTTAATTCGATAATTTATAAATTTTACTTCATTAGATTGATTTTATCAATATAAATTTATTCTTGAGGCAATTCAATAAATTTACTAAATCACTTTGTTGAACTTAACAATTCCTTAATTCTACTCTAATTTATATTAGAATAAGTTATATTGACGGGAGATTTATTAATCAATTATAATGACATATAAAGATAAATAAAACAAATGTACATCAAACAATTTAAAAATCTGATCAGACAGTCTATAGTTTTCTAAGTAAAGATTGAAGATCAAACCACCTAACTATTTAATAACTCTGTAAAACCATATGCATTTGTTACTAGATCAAAAACTAATTTTTGACCGTCTATAGTTTTTATAATATTGGTTTTTTGTTTTAGTAATTATCTCAGTTATTTCACAGTAAATCCAATAAATTTGAGTTGCAAGGAAAGTTTGTTGTAGAGGAACAACAACATATCTAAGCTCTCGTATTGTTAGTACGCTAAGCTACTTTAAAATATTACAAGTGAAATACATACAAACTTGTATTTAGTCGAACATTTGTACACATTATGTTTAAATATTTTTTAGAAACTTAAATTTTTCTACAAATAACAACAACATATTTTTTTTGTTCCAAAT
The DNA here is from genome assembly GCA_033356055.1 of Carex pumila. NCBI lineage: Eukaryota > Viridiplantae > Streptophyta > Magnoliopsida > Poales > Cyperaceae > Carex > Carex pumila. The sequence continues at coordinate 540,967 of JARJHM010000089.1, forward strand.
GAGTTGGAACATGCTAGAAATGAAATCCGACGGAGTGAGATTTCATTTTCATAAAAATGTTGTATTTTATGTTGGCTCACCACATCTATCACATCACAGCTCTCCTTTTTTTCCAACTCGAAACATGTTGTGTAGAAAATTTATTAAGATTTTATATCTTTCAATAGTATTTTATTTGGGTGGTGCTATACTGAGGACACAAATTACAATTTTGAGAGCTGAAATATTTTTTTATACTACAATACCTAATTTACCCTTAGTTTTTAAATTCTTAATAATCTCACATCTTTTTAATTCTATATTTGTCTTGATTCATTAATATTTGTAAGTGTGCATGAAAGAAGACCATTAAATTCATTTATATATTAATAAGGAAATTTAATGTACAATTTTGTTAACACACTAAAATGTTTACATTGTATTAACAACAACAAATTAAAGATTACACATGTTACTTATGCTTGAGCATGCACCTATACGGGTCAAAATTTAAAGTCCTTTAAACTGTAAAATTTTCTTTTAAGTATGCTACAAACGACAACATTGAAATTTCAAAAAGGCAACAACGTACTTAGATTGCTGAAATTTGTAAGATAAGTAAACATAAATAATCAATTATAATATGAATAATCATAGGTGGGATGGAAGGGGCTCCTCTAATATTTTTACAGATTTTGATCGGACTGTCCTAATCTAAACAGAAATATTCAGTTATCTTTGATGATATGAATTCCAACTTATTGGATCAGGGCACACCAAGTTGTAATGTGAATTCATATCACCTAAATAACTAAAACTTTGAGCTAAGATCTAGTGTCATATCTATTTTGCCATGAATATTAGAAGGACCCATGTATATCTCAACTTTTGCGTGACCGACGTGTCTGGTGGCTATTCGGAAATGATGTAGGAGGTCAGTATTATGTGTGCTTAGAGATTCGTGCAGAACGTATTTAAATGGTTGGGATTTTCCATAAAGTCACTCAAAGTTTGAGATATCTCAGAGGATACAAATTCATTAGACGGTTCGGTTGTAAACTCAAAATTTGAGTTATTTCAAAGGATTCGGAGTTCTTGTGATGTGAAGTTGTTTGGATCTCTACATGGTTTTTATTACATTCAATAACACTAGCTTCTACTCAGATAAGAATTAGCACTTGACAGCTTCATGATACTGTTAGATTCGATACTAAAATTAAAATAAAAACCTGTGATTGTACTCTCAAAAACACACACACACACACAAAAAAAAATAATAATAACAATAACAATAACAATAACAATAATAATAATGATAATAATATTAACAATATTAACAATATTAACAATAACAACAAGAGGAGGGATCAAGTTACAACATTTTTTGAGTTACAACAAGTTACAACAAACTTTTTTTTTAATTTTGAAAGTCCAAATCGTCGATCCAAACCGTTAAATATGATCTCTACAATAAAATGTGCTTGGAAACCAAATTTTACATTTTTTGGAAATTTTTTACTATTTATTAAGATGGGTACAAAAACTAGTCAAATTCAGACCATTGAATTTTGTACTCATCTTAATAAATAGTAAAAAAATTCCAAAAAATATAAAATTTGGTCTCCAAGCACATTTTATTGTAGAGATCATATCTAATGGTTTGGATCGACGATATGGACTTTCAAAATTAAAAAAAAAAAGCTTGTTGTAACTTGTTGTAACTCAAAAAATGTTGTAACTTGATTCCTCCTCTAACAACAATAACAATAACAAGAATAAGGTTCAAGGAGCACCATCCACCGGAAAATATATATGCTGTGCTTTTAGGATGAGTCTAAATCGGAGCTTCTTTAATCAATTCAGCAGCGCTTACATGTACCATGTTTATATTAATTCTCAGGCATAATCAAATTTTGTAATATTTTCTTTGCAGTTTAAAGGTCTTTAAATTTTGACATGTACTCTGTACTAGTGCACGTATAAGTAAACTCTGTAATATTTTCTTTCCAGTCCACTGGAGAAAGCTCATGTATAAGCACCATGTGTATAAGCTTATATATTTAAAAAAAAAAAAAATATATACTGTTTGTTTAGATAAGTAGAAAATCACTTGATATAAATTTTTTGAACTAATTAGCTATTTAAATCTGAATTTGTTCCCTCTCTTGATTAAAATTCCGAATTCGCCTCTGACAGAGCATAGAATGACTCCTAGCCGAAGTAAGGCCTACTTTGATATTCGTGCCAGTTTAAAGCGGATGATGCAAATCTCATTCAACACAATAGGATACCACACTTAGGGATTAAACATAATCGATAATATATGATATGCATTCAATCTATATTTGAAAAATTAGATATGAATAGCCGATATTCAAAAATCACGTGGATATGGATATTGATATAATTTTATGTTTCAATTATCTGTATTTGAATAGTAGATATATACATATATATAGTTTAATAATCTTAATATCTATTATGAAAAATATTTGTTATTCATCATTATAATTAGATAAATATTATAAATTTTAGTATTTTCAATAATATTTATATATATTTTTTTAAATATTCAATCTGATCCGTATATATATTTGTATCTGTTTCCGAATAATAAAAAACTGAATCAGTGCGGAGCGGTGAAAACTGAATTTGAACTCCTATGCTTTGAGATTCGTGTCAGTTTAAAAAGAACATTGCAAATCTCTTATTACCGTGCCGCACTGGATCTGAACCCCTATTATCGTTGCTACAGTCACTTTCATAGCATAGTAACAATATACGTAATAAATGTGTGAATAATTTTTTTTTACTTTTTTGAACCGAACTCCGAATAAAATGTAAAAAAAACATATAATACGGTTTATTCGTGAATAAAACACGAATTATAAATTATTCACGAAAAAAATAAGAATTTATTTTTAATTTTTAGTAAAAAAAATTATGAAGTTTTTCAAATTATATCCAAATTACTAAATTTTAACTCCGTCAAACCAAATTCAAACTATTCATTTGCCAATTGCCAGTTCCTAAAAAAAAAAAAAAAAAAAAATTGAATGTCATAGTATGAATGCACTTGCCAGTTGCCACATAGAAACCGACATCCTTTTCTTAGCATCGAAGCCTTGTGCTGTGGAGTCCGTATCCTCTGAGATATCTCAACTTTTGCGTGACCTACGTGTCCGGTCCCTATTCGGGAGTGATGTAGGGGTCAGTATTTTGTGTGCTTTGAGATTTGTGTAGAACGTCCTCAAACGGTTGGGATTTTCCATAAAATCACGCAAAGTTTGAGATATCTCAGAGGATATGAATTCTGTGCTGTGCCCGTGTCTCTCTCGGCTCCCGCTAAACAAAAGCCCCGCAAGAGACTCACTCGACCAGAGCTAATTTATTTTCTCCCAACCCAATACGTCCCGATTTTTGTCATTTAGCCTTTTTTCCCCAGCTCCAGAAAAACCCTAGGAGAGAGATCATCGACGGTTCCTGTTCAATGGAGGGTGTGGGTAAATTCTTCGACTCCGTTGGATCCGTCTTCAAGGGAGGCGATAACCTACCATGGTGCGATCCTGACATCATCGCGGTACAAATCCATAACCTTTTCTCCTTGCTCCTATTCATCTCGTTATACGGAGTCCGTAGAATTTCTCATTGAATTGGTGTTTTTAATTTTTGAATTCAGGGTTGTGAGAGAGAGGTTACGGAGGCGGGAAACGAGGAGCAGAAGAGCGAGAGTCTGATGCGCTTAGCTTGGGCTCTCGTGCATTCAAGGCAACCCGATGATGTTAACCGTGGTATCGGAATGCTAGAAGGTAAATATGCATGTATTTCTTTGAGAGCTTCTTGTGTTCATTCATATGATTGAGAGTAAATCAATGCTAAATATGTATCTGAGAATAAAGATGAGAACTGTCAGTTTAGGATAATTTTACAAGTGAGGGATAATTGTGGCAAAATTGCATTATATTGGTTAGTTGCTCAACTTGACCTAAAATTGGGATCTTATGTGCTCAATTCAGGATACTTAAGGTAAGCTAAACTTTGTGGTTTTGAGTCAAAAAGTCTCAAGTGTTAATTGGTTTCAAATTGGAAAGGGGTATGATCTAGGCTTAATAAGTAAGCTTAGTTCGAATTGTAAGTGCAGAATTGATGTAATTACGCATTGATACTAAATTTACCATTGGTTGGAGCATAGTTGTAGAATCGACTGAAAAAAAAAAAAATTAGGTTGAGTTGCACAATTAAGCTTGAGTTATAATTGTAAATTTGAGTCTTAGGCTGATTTTGGCAAAGAATAATTGTTGGGTATGCCGTAACTTCTTGGTTATGGCAGGCTCAAGAAATTACTGGTTGAATTCTCTTAACCTAAATTGGATTAATGGTATTTGTGAACCTTTTCTTCAACTTTTTTGCTGATAAATACAACCTATTGCTTTGATTTAATAATCACTGAATCATCTGTTATTTATGAGGGTTCCAATGCCTCATTTTTTTCATACCTCATTATACCTCATATTTTATATTTTCGTTTTCAAAGTCCAAATTGTCGATCCGAACCGTTCAACATAATATCCATACTAAAATATGATTAGGGATGAAATTTTATAATTTTTGAAATTTTTTTACTATTTTTTAAGATGGGTAGAAAATCACTGTTTTTTGAACGGTTCAAAAACAGTGATTTTGTACCTATCTTAAAAAATAGCAAAAAAATTCCAAAAAATATAAAATTTCATCTCCATGCATATTTTAGTATGGATATTATGTTGAACGGTTCGGATCGACAATTTAGACTTTGAATATGAAGAAAATGAAGATATAAAATATGAGGTATGATGAGGTATAAAAAAAATGAGGCATTGGAACCCTCATTATTTATTTATTTATTGGTTCACTTATAAATATTTACTCTCTGGGCAGCTTCACTGGAGAACTCCAACAGCCCACTTCAAACAAGGGAAAAGATTTACCTGTTAGCTGTTGGCAGTTATCGGACTGGCAATTATTCAAAGAGTCGCCATCTTTTGGATCGTTGTTTGGAGGTTAGTTTTCTAACTGTTCTAAAATGTATTATGGTTTTCTAACATCATTGTTTAACCACGCTAATTTTTTCCTTTAAAGGTTGCACCTGATTGGAGACAGGCACAAACTTTGTCAAAACTTGTGGACGACAAAGTTTCTCGAGGTCGGAATATTTTGATGTTTTGTGATTATACTTTCCTAATAACTGAACTAAAAATTATATCATATTCCTCAACCTTTATTTGGAAGTTCTTGCCTGTGAATCTGAGGAGCTTTCACAAGTTTAGACAGCATTCATCTTTTAATTAGGAGGAACTGAATGCATCCTGCTGTAGAGCAGGGTTAGAATTTTGTATTATAATGGAATTTGAGCTTTTTGATAACAGTTATATTGTACCCCAAACTGAACCAAAAGAAAAGGTATGATAAGGTCCTGTGTTGTTTTCAGTTATCCTGGCTTGTTGTACTTAACAGCATCCACTAAGACTCAATATTCTCTAAAAAAAAAAATTAGTTGAGATCCAACTGGTAAGTAATGGTGCAGTTACAGGCTTACAGCTACTTGATTGATCTCGGTAGTTCTTAGCTTTGGTTTGAAAACCAACAGAAAGGCTGGTTTCTAGAATCTAATTGATTTATACTTTTGATAATAGATGGGCTGATTGGAATGGGATTAGTGGCTGGGGCTTTTGGAGTTGGGGGGCTTGCAATCGCTGGAATTGTGGCTGCTGCTACGTCAGCTAAGAGAAAATCAACAGAAAAGAAATAATTTCCCAATGGTTGTGTGCAAGTCAGTAGGAAAGAATTGGTTTTCTGAATAATTTGTGAATGATAAATGGTTACTTATTTTGTTGCGTTTGTAAATTGTGTTTGGGCTGAATTGTAGTAGAACTACAAGCCTTGTTAGGGTTCTCTCTCCTTTTTTCCTCTTTTAATTCCCTATCTTATATATATTGTAAAAGAAGGAAAAGAAAAGGGTTTGAATATTTTGCATTGACGACTTGATTCCTAGAGTCTTAGTAGTACCTATAACTTGTATGACAGAATTTTGGGCGTACAGTCTGGACAGATATTATGTTCTATTTTAGAGGAGAAACTTGTGATGAAATACATAAAAATAAAATTTGACTGGCTAAAATTGCAAAAGAGAGTTGTGTACTTGCCTGTATTTTGAGTTGGCAACTGCCGTATAAAATTTTGGTGGCTCTGCTGATACTATTACTTACAAAGAATTTGCTTATGTTGCTATTTTTGCTTTTTAGGATTTGACGCTGACACTGCTATAAAAATAGAACCTGTTTTTAAATAATAAGACCAAGAGAATGTCTTGTATTGGGGCTTGTCAAACATTTCAAAATAGAGGATTAAAATGCCTCCATATTTTTTTGCTTTCACTGTAACTCTATTTTTTAAGACTTTAATATCTTAAAATTTAAAGTCAAAATAAATCCATTAGATGTGATTTATATTATTTTCCCTATGTGTTTATAAAAAATTATGACATTTTAATTTTATTTTTATGTGAATCAATAAGTTGAAAAATCAACATTTTAAAATTTTTCACGTTTTTTATAAGCTTTTGATAATAATTAAAATAAAATTGAAATGTCATAATTTTTTACACGTGCATTGATAAAATAATGTAGATTATATCCAACAGTTTTATTTTGACTTTTAAGTTTTACATTTTGAATTATTAAAGTTTTTAAAAATTGAGACATGACAGAGGCATTTGAACCCTCCTATTCAAAATATTAAAATTTGCAAATAATTTCCTATCTAATCTTGGCATGATCATAATACATATAAATATAATAACAGTGTGAGAATCTGCATCTTAAATAAACTTGGCCCATGTCTGTTTATATAGTGATATTAAACAGACATTTAACTTGTACATGTTCTGCATATAACAATTATTAACATACCAGGTGTACACCAAACAACTCCACAAAAACATGCTTAAACTGCAATTAGCCCACTTATGTAAAAGTTCAATTCTTCAATATTGCAAATTGTCATGGTTCTTCACTGCCAACTAGTGTTAGCAGTATTTCCTTGTAATCACCAGAAGTGTCACCAATAACATCACAAGTGACTGTAGTTTTGAATGTAGCTTTGTATTCTTCTTTGATCCTTTTCATGTCAATTTCAGCCCGGCAAACAATTGCTCTTGTTAGTGTATCCTCATCTGTACCGAGTCCCTCAATAGAATACCTAATCACCTAGAGAGAGAGAGCACAGGGGGTGGGAGGTGTAAGTGAATGAAGTTAGTGGAACCACAGAGATAAATGAAAGGTTATAAGTACTGAGATGTGTTGACAGTCTAAAATTATGTGATGCTGAAATTGTGTTATATTTGATATATACCTAAAGAGCCCACATATTACACATAAATAGGAAAAGATGTGGCCATAGGCCCTCTGAAGACCTGCTCCATATTGGTATCATAGGTCTGAACCCATATGTTACCAGTACCTGACCTGATCAATATATGATAAAATATGAGAATCGTTATGCTTGACTAATTACCTCTGCAAAGTGCTTTTCTGGAGAAGCCAAGCACCAAATGGCTCTGATCATCATATTGGCAAATTGACTGTTACTGTGATGATCTATATCCTGCAGATTTTTCGAAATAAAGATTCGTCAAATTTCTGTCCACGAGTAAGATGATTGAATAGATTGTAATGTTACAAGTAGCTGAAAGTCCCTATATAAGTTCACTTCTTTAATTATTTTGAGCTCTGTGAAACCCTTCCACTATTATAGTCCATAGAACAGGAGTAAAACAGTGGAACACTGGATCTCAATGCCAGCCTGGACAAGCTCCCACTTGAATAAACCAGTGAATATTAGAGAATTGATTTCGGCAATTTATTATGTTGCTTTTACTTGCAATTTTTGCTTTGCGTGTAAATTGATATCAGAAGGAACATGAGCCCCAATTGGGTTTAATTTAGTATTGACAGAACGGCATGAAAGAATTGTGGCTTACATGGGCCAGAATTAGTCATCAGGGGATCAGGAGATGGGTTCTTCACATACCAATCAGGTAATTAGTTTTGAAATGAAACGGGACTAGTAGCCTTTTTTTTTTTCAAAAAAAGGAACGGTTCTGTACCACCATCGAATTAACCAAACAAAAACTTCGCAGAAAATAAACAGATTAAGTTCTTAACCAAAGGAGAGGGGTACAAAGGTCAATGTTACCTCATCAATGGATTTGCCAGAGAGTCGCTTGTAGTGAAGAAAGGTCGCCTTGAGCTGAGACTTGTTCCTTGTGGTGATTATGCGGAGAAAATCTTCGTCATGAAGTTCTCTCTTTTTTATAGCATTTATAAGCAATGAAGCTTCAAATTTTGCCAACTCGCTCATTACATAATCATCAGTGTATCTGTAGCTGCTCACCAGCCTCACCAAAAACTGCACATAAACAACACCTTTTCTGGTAACTCTTTATCTTATTTACACGGATAAAATCGACACAGATATGCCTTTTCTTGTAACTCTTTACCATATGGTCCATAATCTATTTAATATTTTAATTGGATACCACTCAAACAATTTGCAAAGAATTCATACATACCCCTCTTAAAGGCTCCTTGTACGAGGAAGAAGAAGCAATATCCTCTTCGAGTGAAGAGAAGAAGAGGGAGCGGTAAATGCGTCTAACGGCTATGAGATGGTCGGGAGTTGAAGCACATGATACTTCAATAATAACCCACATTGCCTTTTCACCCTTCTTTTTTAATGCCTCGTGCACTAGCTTTGCATCTCGCTCTGCTGGGTCCATCATCCATAATATCATTGCTTTCTGTGAAGATCATAGAGAATAACCATCAGTTTGGCATTTTAAAAATATACTGTCTTTTCAAACAACCACGGAAACAAAGAAAGAGAAATCGAATTGAGATAATGGTATTTTCCCTGGAGATGGTAATTCTAGATATGGTTTTCTGTCCGAACACCAAATTATGCCCAATATTTTGGTGCAATGGAAGCAATGAACTGAAAATTGGTGCAACGGTTTCTATCTTTTTAGGTTATGCATACCCTTCTAATTATAAAATTAGGTGTGCAAAATAGAAAATTCAGGGATAATTTATTAATATGGTCCTTTTTCTTTAGATTTAACTATTCCTTAAAAAATTTGGTGCTATATGCATACGGAAAAAATGACCCAAAAATGTTGAATAACGCTGCAAATACATGGGGTATCTGGTGGATTCTAATTTTTGTGTACAATGAGTATTGCTTAGAGAAAATTAGTACCCTAAAATCCCCAGAGAGCTCAGATTGAAGTCGATCAAGGAGGGATTTCTTGTAAAGGACGGCATAGGCGCGGCGTATCTCTGCACGCTGCTCAGCTGTTCTTCGGCCAAGAATTTTTATAGCCACTTTTTCATTTGTTCCCAATCCTGTATGTAGAATCACATCAAGTTATAGAAAATGATCTTGCAATGTTCAAACTTTCCAGGTTCTTGACCAATAGTTACTGCTTGAATTGTGATACCAACCACTAAAGTAAACAAAATTTGAAACAACCGGGTCTTCTCTAATCGAAAAAGGACTCCTATACCAGTGTAAATGTGTAATCGGCTCGGTACACCCCCACAAAAATTGTAAATGAAACAAGTAGATGTTAGTAAAACACTCCAATTGGAGGTAATCTCAAGCAAACTAAGTTTATCTACAATCTTAATCATACAAGCAATGCATTACAGATCCTTCCTCTTGGACAAAGAAATTGGAAAGGTGAAATTGAGAGAAGTATAGTACCATCAAATGCCTTCTTGAGTTCCTGAGCATCTTCCTTTGGGGAAGGAAGAGAGTTTGGGACATCTATTGTAGACATCTATCTTTTTTACTTTGTCTCCTTGGTGTTGAAGCTGAGATAATTTCTCCTCTAAAGCTGGAGGGAAGCGTTATACTAACATGCTTGATTATGGTTCCTTATTAATGTAGGTGTTTATGCACATCACCCCCAATATTATTCTATATTTTGAAAGGAGGAGGGATCCACTTACACATTTTTTACACACTATATTTTCAAAGTTCAAACAGTCAATCCAAAATGTTCAACATAATGGATATATTTAAATGTGCTTGCATATCAAATTTAATAATTTTTTTTACTATTTATTAAGATGGGTATAAAAATTCAATGGTTTGAAAATAACGATTTTGTTAAATACTAGTAAAAATATTCAAAAAAATGTAAAATTTGATTTGTATGCATATTTAATATATCCATCATGTTAAATAGTTTGGATTGACTATTTGAATTTTGAAAACTTTAAAAATATAGAGTGTAATTCAGTGTCACAAAAAAGAGTATAAATAGATCCCTCCTCTTTTAAAAAAGAAGGCACTTACTTATTCCATAACATAAAATTATGAAATCAGAACCAAATTAGTTTAGTCCCTAAAAAAGATACATTTCTTCAAACAAAAAAAAAAGTTGGGACCTCTATGATTGATAGGGAGTGATTGGTGGATCTATCATTTTCCAGCCATTAATTAGTTAAAAAAATAAGAAAGGGATTGCACTAGACCTACCATCAATTAAAATTAATTGATTTCCCCATAACGTGATACACATGACATTTTTAATTATTTATCCGTCCAATTTAAATAACGAAAGGTGGAAAAACAGAACATATTTAATTATCTTCTTTGTTCTAATGGTGTTGGGGACATTTAATTTGTTACCCCAATAAATTTGGATCATTTATCAGATGGCCACTTCAATTCTTCTAAATATGAACATTGTAATCAGGATTCTAAATAGCATGCTATGACATCGTTATAGTATTTTCAAACTATAAAGGCTATGGAGCTATCAATGCTATAGCGGTATAATATGACATAATATCATTTTTTTTTCAACCGTTCTGCTATGATGCGATGAACGTTATTTAAACTATAACAATCTTCTTAAATTTGCCAACTTACTATATGCTTATTTTATTTGAAAAGAACTTACTATATGAGTTTATAGACATTCTCATAAGGATAACTGTATAATTATTGTATTTAAATTTGTACATTGTTCTTACTTGATAAGAACAAAATGCGTATGGTTCGCACTTAACAAATGTCAATTATATTCGAATATATTATGACAGATGTCAGACATATACAAATTCAATTTGTACATGTTCAACTAACCAACAACCGAAATTTTTATTTCTAACGTAAAAAAAAAAACAAAAAAAAAACAAAAACAAAACACCAATATTTTTTTAGAATTTTGAGAATTATTCAGGTCGCTGCACCATTCTGCAGCCTCAAATATTAGAGTTCGCAGAATAGCTATGCGGCCCAAAAATTTTTTAGAGAAGATTTATTAATTAAAATACCAAAATATAGATTTTTGGTGCGGAGAGAGTCGGAGGAAGGATTTATTAATCAAAGAAGAATTTGCACATAAATCAATTTTTTATTTTTTATTAATAAATTTTCTTTAAAAAAAGAAAATAAAATAAAAGATGGAGCTGCAGAATGTTTGTGTGGACTCTAATATTTGAGGCCGCATAATAACCCATGCCTGGATAATTCTTGAATTCTAATCAAACGAGGGTGTTTTGGTTTATTTTTTTTATTATGGTATAACTAAAAATTTTGGAACCAAAAATATACAAGATTCACATTAAATAATGTCTGATTATGTACAAAAAATTATAATTCTTGTGACAATTTCACGACAGCAAGAATTTACATTCCTTTCTATTATTAATGACAATTTGAGTTTGCCCTATGCCTGCTTTGATCTGTTTACAGTTTTATAATTATTGGAGTTATTTTTCGGATTTCACCTCGAAAAAAATATTTATTGAAGAACATATTAATTTTGAAATATTATAATTTCCATAGAGAATTATTATATGTCCGAATTTTTTTTTTCAAAATAGTGACAGCATATATAATATATTTAAATATTCAAATAGAGGTTGGTTAGGCTCAAAATATTTTTTTCTAGCCTCAGGAATAAACGATTCGGTTTTCCGACTTTCAAAGTCCAAACAATTGATCCAAACCGTTAGATGTTCAATCTATATTAAAATGTGCTAGGAGACTAAATTTTACATATTTTGAAATTTTTTTACTATTTATTAGGATGGTTTGGAAGTCGTTGTTTTTCAATGGTACATAAATTTAATAAAAATAACGATTTTCAAACCATCTTAATAAATAGTAAAAATATTCCAAAAATGTAAAATTTGGTCTCCAAGCATATTTTAATATAGATGGAACATCTAACAGTTTGGATCGACTGTTTAAATTTGGAAAATTAAAAAACCGAGTCGTTTGTTCCTGAAACTAAGAAAAACGTTTTGAGCTTAGCCAACCTCTATTCTAATATAAACAACACAGTTTATCGTGCAATAACTTGGATTATTTGAGATTTAAATTGGACCGGAAACACATCAAATACATATTTTTCTAAATAAGAAAGAAAACATGATATAAGAATTATCTGGTCAACAAATGAGCTAAGAGAAACTGATTTGGGACGGCTGAATTAAATGTCAGAGATTTTATGGAGAATCAATTAATAAGAAAAATATATTTATAAATCAAATATTTTATTTTATTTTTGAAACCAAGCTCCTGTAAATTTTCACAAAGGTTAGAATAGCATATATTGTGTCATAGCGGAACAGCAAGAAATGACGCTATGTCTAATAGCTTTCATTGTTCAAAAATAGCATGCTATAGTGTCAACAACGTCATAATTTTTATGGTTCAAAAATGCTATAGCGGCGCTATTTAAAAGTTAAAACCCTGACTAGACCGATTGAAATATTTCAACTTTTTTTTAATAAAAGATAAGGTTTGACGTCTTGTAATAACTTTAATACGGTGTAATTCTATGTTAGATGATGGAAAATATCACCTTTATTTTTATCCAAACGTTACTATTTATTTATTTAGATGATGGAAAATAATTTTATTTATTTAGTTATCCAGACGTTAATATTGATGGAAAATGACTTTTATTTCTATAAAATTTGCCTTAAATCCTTGCATTAAATAACGAGAGGTAAACAAAAGAAACCCATAGCTTCTTCAGTCTGAACATTTAATTGCATTTATAACAGAGTAAAAAAATAAAAAATGAAACCCCTATCACTGGCAGTTTCATATCTCTTCTCCATTATGCAAAAAATGCGCTCCAAATACCTTCTTTCTCTTCATGCATATATATATATATATATATACTACTGAATGGCTGATGAAATATAATTCAAGTTAACAGAAGAGCCAAAAATGGCTGATGAGAATCAATCACTGAAAAAGGCTTTCTCAGGTTTGATCATCTTGACATGAACAGCTATATATATTTTGTGAACACTACATGCTTAATTAGATTTTGTTCATAACAAAATTTGACCTTGTAATTTTGTTAAAAAGGTCATGGAGGATTTGGGGTTGATGAGGCAACAATGGTAGCGATGGTCACGAAATGGCACCGACAGCCTGACCAGAAATCGTGTTTTAGGAGAGATTTCTCTGATTTTTTCACGACAATTGGCAGCATAGAGAAGTGTGAGGATGATTACCTGCTCCGTCTAAAAACCGAGTTTTCTCGGTTCAAGGTAACAATTGTGTATATTATTATATCAATGTATTTTTTTTTGGTTGGTTTTTCAAGTGTCTAACAACTTTCCATTATGCTTTTATGAAATGTTAAAAATTGATGCTTGTTTATGGAACAAATGATTTAAATTCTACATAAAGAAATTTATATTTTCTTTATCATTAAACTACATTAAGGTACAGCATAAGAGCTGGAAAAGATTTGATCCAAATATCTATATATATATATGTCTGCTGTGTGCATGTGTCTAAATAAAACCTGTTTCTTATATTATTCTACTTTTTGAAAAGTACATCTGAAAGAAAGAAACTAATGACAGCTTAGAAGTACTATTTCATTTTCTATTTTAAAAGCAGCTTAGCATAAACATTTTCCGGAAAAAGAGTTATGGAGGCGATTCAAACACATTTTGAAAAAAAGAACCCGAACTCGATTTCTGCCTACCGTAGCTCAAATCCTGGCTACGCCACTGGGAGCGGTGTATTATTGATGTTGATCTGACCTTGTTTGATATATCAAATATGTTCTAAAAAGAATTTCAGTTTAACCTATCTTAATCAGACAAGAAGAGAACATATTGGCAAAAATATTGTATATGACTTTGGTATTTACTTATACAGAACATCATGGTTCTGTGGTTGATGCATCCTTGGGAGAGAGATGCACGCTGGATGCATCATGTGATGCACAAATCATATCCTTTCACTGTCATAATAGAGATTGCATGTACCCGCTCGTCAGAAGAGCTACTCGGTGCCAAGCGAGCATATCAAGTTCTTTTCGATCATTCTGTCGAGGAGGATGTTGCATACCACATCAAAGAGAACTACTCAAAGGTAGACTAATTTAGCTTTTAAAGAAGAGGAAATTAATAATGATTAAAAACACAATCTCAAAGTATTTGAATACTTTTAATCTCACCTTCTGTTATTTAAATTTACTTTTTACCATAAATTATACAATCCAAAATTATTTAATCAAATAATCAATTTTGTACATGCAACTTTTCAGTGCCATAAGCAACCTTAAAAATCATTATCTAAACCTTTTCAACTCAATTCTCATTCTTCATTAATAAATTCATTTCAAATCTCAATTTGACAACAATTAATCTTTACAATTGGTTCCTTGGAACAGCTTCTTGTCGGCCTTGTAAGTTCATTCCGATATGAGGGCCCTCAAGTTGACAATGAAATGGCAAAATGGGAAGCAAAGGCACTTAACAGTGCGATAAAAAGCGCCGGATCAGGAAAGCTAATTCAAAATAAAGAAATTGTCAGAATACTCAGTACAAGGAGCAAGCTTCATCTCAAGGCGACTTTTAAACATTACAAAGAATTACATGGCAAGCCCATTGAAGAGGTATGTATGTATGTAGTGTAGTGTAATCGTGCATTGTTATGTGCCTTTATCTAAACGCACCGTGAGCACAAAATATAACAGGTCAGAAAGTTTGATATATATGATATATCAGGTTGTCCATACACCACACTAGGTAATGGTGTGAAGCTTGGTACTTTGGTACCATTGCACTGATCAGGTTTAATCACCAAATTGCACATAACGATGGAATATTCTTCTAATGCCTGAGATTGATTGTATCAGTTTTTCAAAGGTACTGGCCCGGATCAGCATAGAGACACTTTCAGTATACAAATTTTAAAGCTATTAATTTTCCTAATTAGAGATTTGATTGTGATTATCAGGATTTGGGTGACAATTTGTGGTTGCAAGAGACTGTAAAATGCATTGACAGACCCGCAAAGTATTTTAGCGAGGTGAGATACAGTTTTTCCTTATTAAAGCAATTTTTCTTAGTGAAACTTGGTTTCTAATTCCTTCACACATATTATTGCACTTAGATGTCAGACAACAAATTAAGTTCATTATGTTGGTTTCAGGCAATAAATAATGCTTTCAAGGAAGGAGCGGATAAACAATCAAAGATCGCTCTGACACGTGTGATCATATCACGTGCTGATGTGGACATGGAGGTGATCAGAGAGACTTATTATCAGCAATTTGGGGTAAAGCTTGAAGATATGATAAAAAAAAACAGTCATGGCCATTACAAGGATGCATTGCTTTCCTTAGTTGGAAAATGAACCAAGTATTGATCAACTTATTATGGCAAAATCTCTAGGGAAATGAGATGTCAGAGCAAAATAAAATTTATGGTCAAGATCCCTTTACCTTTTCTTCAGGCAATAAAGTATCATATATTTCGTTAATTTTCTTCAATGATGTAATAATGTGCTGTCAGGTAATTAGAATTTTCTTCAGGCAATAATCGGTTTATTTCCTCTGCAGCTGTTTATTTAAATTAGAATTATGTCTCAAATTTTGCTAGAAAAAAATATACATTTCAGAATAAATTAAATTTTTACAAAGATAATTTTAATAAAATGATCATACATTGATAATTTATGTTCAAATAAAAAAAAAAAAAAAAAAAAAACTGTGAGCATTTCAATAAAATGATCATATATACATATGTTAAACTTAAACACTGTGAGCTGGGCCGAATAAGATAACTGAAATGATACCCAAAAGGCCGAAACCCTTACAAACTTGGCCCAATACAGAAGGAAAGAAAAAAAAAACAATCCCGGCCCAATTTAACCTTGTTAGTTATTAGTCCCCTCTTATTCTCCCAAATTTTTAAACAACGGTATGGAATTCTTATGGAGTGTGAGGATTCCGTATCCTTCCATTTACCTGATCCTGACCGAAATGGACGGCTCAGATTTATTATCAGTTCAGATTTTTAAATTGGCACGAATCTCAAAGAATAAATAATACTACCGGTCTACCGCTGCGCCATTTCGAGTAATCACCGGCTGAGAGTAAATCTAAGCCGTCTGTTTCAGTCAGCTTCGGTAAGGTACTTGAGAGGATACGGATCCGAGTGTAAGGCTATGGTATTATGTACAGCGTAGATTCGACCGTACTACGAATTAATATTTTTCTAAAAAGTGTAAATAATCGATTTAAACCATTAAACATAAATTTTATGTAAAAATATAATTACAGACAAAATTTTACATTTTTTAAGTTTTATTTATTATTTTTTTAAATATAAAGAAAATCACTATTTCTATATGGTTTAAAATATTTAGTTTGTGATATTCTACCTATCTAAAACAAAAGAATGTAAATTTGATCTATAGGTATATTTTCCTATGAAAATTATGTTGAACTATTTAAAATTCAGATCAATTATTTGAACTCTAAAAATTGAAATAATGATTTATAATACATACCAATATGTCTTATACATAGTAATGAGTTGGGCTAATATGACACTAGTGTTATATAAAACTAAATAACACCACATCTTAAACTCTTAGATCTGCTTTAAGATCCGTACAAAATGAAGTGCTTGAACAGTAAAAGCGGATATTACGGATCTTAAAGCAGGTCTAAAGGTTTAAGATGTGGTGTTATTTAGTTTTATATAACACTAGTGTCATATTAGCCTAACTCCATAGTAATATAGTCTCACTCATTATAATAATATTAAATTGTTGCGCAATCAATATGCTATATTATTTCTGTACTGTAATTTTCTCATGGAGTTAGAATCTATTCATAGGAGTATCAATTTGTACAGTACATATCAGGTGG
The DNA here is from genome assembly GCA_033356055.1 of Carex pumila. NCBI lineage: Eukaryota > Viridiplantae > Streptophyta > Magnoliopsida > Poales > Cyperaceae > Carex > Carex pumila. Next base: position 558,200 of record JARJHM010000089.1, read on the forward strand.
ACATTTTCATATATATCCATAGCAGTATAGAATTAGTCTGATTTTTATATATAATTTTTTAGAGATTCAAATGCCTAGTGATATCTTCATATTATATCTAAATTACGGCCCTGATTTACACTAAAACCTATGCTTTAAAGCCTATAAATATGGACTTTTTACTTGTATTTCGATGAAATGTGGTACTGCTATGCTTTGTGTTCGCGTGAAAGCGCAACGCAAGTTTCGGTACACTTGGGAGCGTACCTTTTAAAACTGCGGTTACACCATCCGATTAGGGTTGCAAGTGCACAATCCTATCGAGGAGTATAATCGAGTGTCGATCCACAGGGACGATTTCTTTATCTAGAATCTACTTATCTTGACTAAAGACTAGAAGTGAGAAAGAATGAGTTTTAGTACTTAATCTTCCTAAAGAATCAACTCAAGCAATCAAACAATGTAATAGAATAGTAACTGTGCAAGAAAATGTATAAACTGTGTTTTGATTTAAGATAAAAGATGTTTCAAGGGTTTCAGACTTCATCTCTGATTTGCCTCTAGTGGTACGGGTCTTACCAAGTTGGTACGGCTAGGCTGCACCAACCTTGTTCCACCAAGCCGTGTGGGCTTGGTATGGGTAGGTCGCACCACTCTTGTAAGACCCGTACTGATTTACCAGAACAGAGCTTACAAGTTTGAGTTGATGCATTTCTTGCTGGTACCTTGTATTAAACTCTTGAGAAAGGTTCAATTGATCATACCTAAGGTTCCTAAACCTCAACTCTCGTTTGTTGGTTCAAGATCTAGGTTTTGGAGTCAATTCTGTTAGTTTGTAATAATCTAGAAGTCAATAATACGATAATTTATCATAAAGCTTTGTTCATGAATTGGATAATTAATATCATTTTGTTGCCTTGAGTATTATTGCATTTATGGATCATTTCGAGTTCATGACTGAAATTGTGAAACTCCATAATATAGATGATATATACTCTTAATCTTAAAAGGTCACTGACCAAGGTAATTAGCAGGAACACTAATTACCGCTATAAGGTTAGTATGTGGATTAAAAGATGGTTAAGTTTTACAAATCACCTGACACGAGATGTCATTTTAATCACATAGATACATGTTCTAGGAACATGGTATTTGACAGACCTCGAATGAAACATTAAATAGAATTGTGTTCGTGTCATTTATGTTTTCATTCATTGTCACGTTCTAAATTATGAGGTATTTATCATTCCCACTGAGAAATATATATGTGTGATTGTTATCCACCGCTGTCCGTAAAAAGCAGTCATAACGGTAGCTTTTCCATATGTATAGCTTAGCTGAGGAAGTGATAGTTTACCAAGAATATTATTTGTCCCTCGTATTTTATACGAGCTATAGCATCACTGGGCCCCTTGGTAGAGTAAGATTATCAGCGCGCGGTATGATTACAAGAGTAATCATATTTGATAATCTGCTCAAGATCAAGAAAAGATTAAGTTTAAAAGGATGACACACATCTACCTTGAAACTAATCTGATAGCTATGAGACAGAAGAACAGACACAATTAAATTGTTTACTGGATCGTGATATTGTACTGTACAGCATCATCTGTGTAAATGGATGGTCATGATGTGTTACCAGACGCCACCCATGATTATAGAAGTTAAAACAGTTTTAACTCTATTTACCTATATAACACAGATCCTATTGGATCACACCATATAGGAGTTAATCGGAGAATCTTATTGTGATTGATTATAAATTGGTTATGATCAATAGTAAGATGGTTATAATTAATTATACATGTTATAATTAAATTATAAATGTTATGTAAAAATAACAAGCAAAAACACTGGTTTATTTATAAACGTGTGTGACACGCTGTATAAAAGTTAACCGATTAATTTATAAATGTGCAGGACACGTTGTATAAATTACCGAAACAACAAACCGCAAGAAAAATATATATATAATTGTTCAGAATAATTATACGAATATTATTTGTGTTCGGGCTGAGGGCATTCGGGTCTTTTCAGATTCGTCCTTATCCGCATGACATGTCATCGATCCTATCCAGATGGCATGTCATCAATCCTATCCACAAGGGCAAAATGGTCATTTCACACCTATGCCACCTTGCATGTGTAGAAACATGGAGAAGAGTGTGGAAGGGTGTGGAAGGGGTATTTTGGTCATTTCACATATAAAAGGATGAGGTGTCAATGGCATACCTTGTAAATAGGCATATGTTGAGGGGTATTTCGGTCTTTTGCGAACCTCCTCAAAAGCCTATAAATAGAGAGGTGCATGTAGAGAGAAAAATCACTAATTCACTTGTATCGTTTCGTGCAGAATCGAATCGGTATTTTCTCTCTTTCTCGGTTTCTCTCCCAAATAGTGTTTCGGTTGAGAAAAAAAAGTTATACGTAGTTGACGTATAATCTTGCGGGTTGTTGTGGAGTATATTTACTGGATCGATGAATAGTGTTTTACCGAATTTAGCGGTATGTCAGTTTTGCTTATTTGATGAAACTGAGTAACCGAAAATTCGTGTTTACGGGTTTTCGTCTTTTTCCTGTGAATAGTGTTTTTGCACAATTCCGCGGTTTACGGTATTTCTGGCAGAAGAAATTAACCGCTCTCTGGTTAGTCCTGGTGGATAACCGATAGAGGCATCGGACGTCTGATGCTCCGAGACGAGTTGATTCTTTCCGTGATGTAGCTCTACACGCTCGATCTGCATTCCAACTGTGATTTGGAAACAAGGTATAAATATATTATATTAATCTATTTAATTGGTAAGTAGATTAAAGTTTTAGAAATCAATCATGGAGTAGATCTGTAAAAGGATTAAATTGGGTTTTGATGCCAAAGGAATACTGAAGGTGGACCGCCTTGGAAAGTTTCCTGACATACCCCGTTTAATCCTGAGCTTAAGTTGGCCGTAGAAATTTTTGTTCTACGGTCATTCTGCACCTTAAGCCTAAACAGGTTTTGGTTACCGCGAAACCCCAAAAGTAGTATCCGAAACCCAACAAATTCTTCACCTTCTAGGGTTTCTAAACCTCAACTCTCGTGTTTTGGTCCAGATCCTCTAGTTGATTGATTTGAGATCTAAGGTATCCTCTAATATGTCAATTAGGGGAGAATTCAACCTTTCGGTTTCAATTCGAACAAGTCTACCTAAAGGGATTGATTTGGTTGAGAGAAGACAATGGTCACATAACCTTGTTAGGGTTGATCTACCACTATAGGCACACCACATGCAATCACAGAAAGACAAAGCAATCAAGACAAGCAAATACACAATCAATACAATCAAAAGAGTTCATACAAGATCCAAATCAAGAAAAGCAACACAAATCAATAAAATCCATATACAAACCCTAGAAACAATGATCTACTACTCACAAGTCATAAATCTGTCCAGAAATACAAGTAAAGAGATAAAGAGAGGCATGTTAGAACTAGATCGAAGATCGGGAGTGGAGAAGGGGTTGATCCGTCGATTTTCGCCTCTTCCTCTTCCTTCTTCTTCTCTCCTTGCTCCTCTGCTCTCTTTCTCTCTTTCTCTGAGCTCTCAATCTGGAATGAAATGTGAATCCCCGAAAATGGAGAGATCCTTCGCTTTAAATAGCCTCTGCCAAGATTTGAATTCTGTCAGGCGACATCTATGTACGGCCCGTACCAAGGTGGTACGGCCAGGCCGTACAAGATGGGAGAGGCTGGATCGGCTAAGTCTGGTATGGCCCGTACCAAGCCTGGTAAGGGCCGTACCAGATAGTCCAAAAACGTCATTTCTTCGTTTATTTTGCTCCAATCCTGCAGAAAACAAACAAACTCTCAGCAGTACCAAATTCTAAGGATATATCAATGAAATGCACATGATTTTGATAATTTAGAACGTGAATTTGGTACGAAATCAAGTCAAATATAGGCTAAATATGCGAGGTATCACTTTGTTTGATATTTTGCAGAAAAAAGGGAGAAAAACTGAATCTGATTACTTTTCATACGGTCCGTATGACATTCTGTACGGACCGTACAAGATCTGCCCAACCACGCAGAAAGTTCCACAACAGAGGCACAAAGTCTCCGAGACAAAGCACAGGCATACGGTCCGTACCGGATCCCGTACTGACCGTACGACGCTAATTCGAAAAATCCAGCTAGAATCTGAAATGAGTATAATTTAAGGAAGCCAAAAAGGAAGCCTCTGGGGACGTGATCTGAGACATTAAATGAGATATTCCACACCAAAAAAAAAGAATTGGTTCATTGAACCTGGACAACTTGGGCTAGAGGCAAAACAAGAGGAGAAAAAGAGGAAGAGGTGAAGAACGCGAGTTTGCAAGGGATCTTCAGATTTTCCACTGTTTTGTCATGAATTCTTTCATTTCTTGTTATTTGTGTTATCTTGTGAACATGAGTAGCTAATTTACTTTGTTTCTAGAGCTAAGATGTAGTTTCTAGTTTGGTTTTGTTTGGATGCTACTTGGATTTTGTGTTGAATGCTTTGTTTTTACCTTGTTGTGTAATATTTCGATTGCTTTATTTGTGCTTGCTTGAATTGATTAGTCATCCCGTTAGATAAATGCGCACATCTAAGTGTTAGAAGCCAAGTCTATAACATTTAATCAAATCGAATAAGGTATATGAAGTAGGGTGAAACCAAGGAGTACCCGAAAGGTGAAATTTTCCTTGAGGTGAAAGTCCTTGGATACTTTTAGTAAACTAAAAAGTAACTTAGATAAATTAAGTCAAAATACGAAAGTTCAGGTTTAATGCATCTAAGAGGGGAGTATTTGGGTCCGGTAATCAGGTACTAGGCCAAAATGCGAAAGTTGAGGTTAGGTATCTAGATCTGGTCGATAGAAACACTAAACACTAGTATCAACGCAGAAAACAGTAGCTGCAACATCAACTCGGGGTCCCATACAGACTGTACGGGAATCTATACGGGCCGTATGCCTCGGGACTTAACAGAAATGAAATCTGAACCCTGGAAACGTCTTTTTATCAATTCAAAACAACTTTAATTCTCTTTTATTGTCTTTTAAACTTGTCATAATTCAGTAGAATTGTTAGCACTAAACCAAACCAATTTCTCTCACTTCTAGAATCTTAAGTGATTTTAGGATAAGTCCGGTCGTTTTCTTCCATCCCTGTGGATCTATACCTAAGCATACTCATCGATATGATAGTATACTTGCTATCTGATTTGACAGAGTATAACAAAGGTTTAAAAGGTATAGCTTGCTATCCTGAAACTTTGTAACATATATTATGTGCGAACACCTAGCTTCATTTTTTATGTCTCCACCATGCCTCCATTTTTAAAACTAGAAGGTCAAAATAAAATCGTTAGATGTGATCTATATTATTTTCTCTATGTGATCATAAAAAATATTACATTTCAATTTTATTTTTATGTGAATCAATAAGTTGAAGAAATTATCTACATTAGTATGTTTTTTACAAGCTCTTGATGACAACCAAAATAAAATTAAAATGTCATAATTTTTTACACGTGCATAGATAAAATGATGTAGATCATATCCAACAATTTTATTTTAAATTCTAAGTTTTAAATTTTGAGTTATTAAAGTTTTTAAAAATAGAGGCATGATGGAGGCACAAAAAATGAAGGCATTAATTTCAACCCTCCTTTTTTTTATTGTTTGTTAAAGTGAACTTACTCATATCTTATCTTTATTCGTTAAGATAACAATTATTAAATAAAATAATAGCTTATGATTTAATCTAAGAATATAACCAACAACTAAATAAATAACACATTATATACGTATATAAAGTATAAAATTATGATTTTTATCCCATTAATTTAAAAACTATAAAAAATTAAGTCTGCCGCATATTACAAATTAAAAAAAACAATATAAATTGTCAGATGAAACAATTTTATCGTTGAATAAAAATAACGGTACCAATAATTTGAGGCTATATATTGACAAATGTTAAGTCAACTAAAAAATTTCTTACCCATATTAATTCCTCGTATCAAAATTTTGGATTTGTATCTATTTTTTTCCTCACCTACACTTGTATCTGTTTCTTTCCTTACTGTAAAACTTTACAATTCATAGTGACAAGATATCCAAATTATATTTGTTTAATTCTTTTTTGAGGCGATGTCGAACCGAACGTCAAATTATTCGGTTGACCGAATTAAACCCGAATAATTCCTGAATTTCACGAATTATTCACGAATTTTTTCTGAATTTTTCCAAGAACAATTATTTTTTTGGTTTTTTTTTTGTTCCCTTGCAGGACCGAGATTTTTGATCTGGATAATTCTGAATAATTCCCAAATTATACCCGAATTATTCCCAAATTACGAATTTTTGATCTCGCCGAACCAAACCCGAATAATTCATTTGTCACTATGCTTTACATCCGGAGCAATCTTATTCGTTCACGTACAATTTCCCCTTAACCATCAGAGTCACGGACTGCACTTGCCACTTGTGACTGATCAATGGGGCCCATAGAATTAATGATATTGTGGAGCCCACGGCGATAATAAAATTTTTAAAAGATAATCAACTTATAATTGAACACAAGGTAAAATTCTTATTACACTTCAGAATCTGAATTCAGTAGCTAGCAAAGCTGCAAAATACAAAAGAACAAGAAGTTCCCGGCCCCACCCCTACAACAACACCATGGGACTAACAAAAAATTAAACCCTAAAATTTCGAAGAAAAAAACAAGATAAAGCCTAATAATTAAAGTAGAATCTCTCTTCCTCATCAGGTACAAAGCTCACGGGCAAACCCGACCCGTGAATTTGGCACGTCGAAAAAGATTCTATGGTTCTGTTGTTGCATGTTTGCTATCACATTCAACACAGCATTCAGTCCTTCAGGCGCTGCTGCCATGGCCAGACAGCTTATAGTTCCTGCTGTGCTATGTATTATCACATTATCTTCTGGCAAAGTAACTTGCATGCCATCAAAAAGTAGGGTAATTGCTGGGTATCTCACAGGCCCATTGTAACATGTGTCGAAACCGCCGAGAGATGTGTACGGTGCATTTACCTGACGTCTGAACTCTAAGCGCATTGCCTCGTAGGCTGGGCGTACCAGCTGCGTGAACATGGTACCTGAGTCTATGATTGTACCAGCACCAGTTGTAGTGTCAAAGGCAAGGGAAGATGGTGGTATGGCAACAGTACGTCGGCCAACTTTAATGCCGGTCATGTTGACGTAGTACAGAGAAGATCGATGTGGGTTCAGGAGGAGAGGTGTTGATTTAATACGCTTTGGTTGGCCATATGTACCAAGACGGAGCGTGCCCGAGAAGTTTAGTGATTTGAAGCTCGGGAGACAGTACGAGAATGTTGATCCATAGATGGATTTTGATTGAGTCAAGAAGGATAGTGGGCCCCGACCGAGACCGAGTAACCCTTGAGGTGGTAATGAGTTGCCCGCAACCTTCTGTAGGCATCCAAAAGTGTATGAACTGACGGTGTCAGATGCCAAGGATAGAGAGTCCTGGCCGAGGCCGGCTTCAAAAGACGAGGCGGCATATGAGAAGTTAAAGGAACAAGAATTTGCACGAGGGTAACATGTTGGGCTTGGAGCTTGGCTGCATTGAGGTGAGCCGCATGGTACCGGGCGGTACGAGGTTGAAGTGGTAGGGTTAAACCAAGTTGAACCTGCCGGGCAACCAGTACAGCCGATACATGGCATCCATGCAGCGTCATTACTGGTATCAAAAGCTAAGAGAAGGTTTTGAGCAGGTGTTCCAAGACGGCCACGGACAATGTAGTTAGGTATTTGGAGTAGTTGCTTGCCCGAGGCAACTGGTACGAATGACTTACCGGTACCAGTAGTAGCAAGGGAGTTTAAAAAGAGAAGACGGGTCGTGTCGCGTTCAGTTTGGTCAGTTAGAAAGTCTGCCCATGAAGGAAATGGTGCAGCTGGGCGAAGAGGCGAGCAGGGACCAAATGCATGGATTATGCGAAGCGTGGAGCCGGTGTCTGGCAAAGTTGCACATGCATCGGAGCCGGTACGAGTGGTACCGGAGGTGGTATAGAGTAGAGTGGAGAGTAGGAAGAGAGTAAGAAGTGGAAGTGAAGAAGAAGCCATGCAGTGTAGTTAGTTGGTGTTATGAGGATTTGATGGTTTAAGAGGGGATTTGGGCTGTTTGGCTATATATAGATGCATCATGGATGGAGCATATATAATGTGATGCCTTTTTAGCATCAGATACTCTCCAGTTTTCACGGAAAAGAAGGCATTTTGTTGTCTTCTTCTGATGAACGATTCTGTGATCTAAGTTCTTACATGGAGGTTAATAAAGAGTCTAATAACATGGAGGGAATAAGGTTTATATATATATATGAGTAGAACTAGCGTGTTCTTAAGTTTCCGAAGCTCTTCGGTGAATTCAAGTCTAAAATCCGTCAAACCAATTGGTTTTAAATGATATATAAATCTGAATCGTTGAAACCCGCCTATTTTACGAGTGAGACGTCTACATATAAAAAATTTTAATATTCGAATTAATTTAGTATAAAGTCAAGCGGTCAAAATTAAAAAATTAATAAATTAATTTTAATGCATTCATTTTTTAAAAGTTTTTTTATCATTTGACTCTATGCAAAATTAATTTGAATTTTTTTTTTTTACATGTAGACGTATCACTCATAAGGTAAGCATGTTTCAATAGTTCGAATTCGTTATTTGAAGCCGACTTGACGGGTTTTAGACTTGATGAGTTCACGGCTTGATGAACTTAAGAACACCCTAGTTCTACTATATATATTCGTAATTTGTGTTTACGAAATTTTGTTCAAGTTTAAATTTGTGTAAGATAAATTGAATTAACTAGCTCAATAATTAATTAACTGCACTATATAATGTCAAGGGGTCAATTTATTCTAATTAGGTGTTAAATTACTTATGTAACAATGGACTTCATTGGGTGTTAAATTATGGATTTTTAGAATAGTAAATATTTTTTTTTTTCAGTCCGTATAAAGGAATCATTTTTATTAATAATAGTGTGGGTTCTATTGAGTAGTAATTTTGATTTAATGAAGAAAATTTGTAAATTTCATGGACATAATTATTGTTTGAATAAGGCTTAGGTGTTATAGATAACATAAGATTATCTGTGCTATGGTTTTAAAAACTATTGTATAAACTTCGTTCTGAATAGCTCAGTAAATTGGTTATATAATGAACTTATAGAATATCAATTTTTATTATTTTTTGAATTTTTTTAACTCTATGTATGATTTATAAAAGATGTCAAAAATGACTTAAAAATTAAATAAAATTATCAATATTAATTTTTTTTTCATTTTTCATAAATCATAAAAAATAAAAATAAAAATTGAAAAATAGTAAAAATCAGTATTCAACAAATTTATTATATAACTAATTTACTGGACTACTTAAATCAAAATTTAAAGTTTATATAATATATTTTTTTAGGCAGTAGCACGAATAGCGTTATGCTATCTATATCACCCACCCAAGTCTTACTCTTATTGGCCATGTTTGGTTGTGGAGTAAGAGGTGAAGTAAACCCCTTACTCCACGCTTAAGGAGCCAAACGAGAAATAACATAGGCGGTTTAAGATAGAGTAAGATTTGAGTTAAACCGGAGTAACTTACACTACCTAAAGATGTGGTTTAGCTTACTCCACCAAACATGATTAACTTACTCCGGTTTAGCTTGAAATAAGAAATTTAATTCGGTTTAACTTTACTCCACAACCAAACATGACTATTGTTTATAAAAGTTTGCTTAAAAATTTACTAAATTGCAAAGATACGATAATACATGTACCTAATTTTTGTGCCGACTACCGAGTTACACAAGAACTTTTACACTTTTACTTAAGAAAGAGATTTATAAAAGCTGAACGACACATGTAATAGTAGTACTATATATACCACATCTTTGAATTTAATAGGTTCGTATTTTACTGTTAAAATCAGTTGCGACTCTGTGAGCCTGTGAGTCTGTGACGACTACGAGAAGTCTAAAATGGACTCATCCAGTGTCAGAAAAAAAAAATCAGAGAACTATAAGCAAGCCATAGAGCAAGGTGTTGAGGCACAGACTGTATTCCGTCTTGCTCTATGACTCTCTGTCTGTCATGGCGCACCCGTGAAAGAGAAAGCTGTAGGAGGCAAGGGATCGTGCATGCTTTGTACCCTGTGACCCCACTATCCCCGCATACGCTCTCTCCTTCTCCAACCAACAGAAATGAGCCACGTCATGACAAGGTGTTCTTGGAGCGGTGTGATTTGAGGATCTCGGTGTTGTGTGTTACGGGATGGGCACGGGGAATGGATCTTGGAATTATGTGGAATTATGTGGAATTTACGGTGGGTTTGTTTCTGTAGTGCTGTTGGGTTGTGGGATTTTTGGATCGGTGCACATGTGGGGAAATTTGAGAGGGGAAGGGTACAGAGAGAACAGGCAAAAATTAGTGGCAATTTCGAGATATTATTCTCACCTCACATTCACATACACAATGCATAACTAGTATTATATTCGAAATAAATCTGCTGTGATTCTGAAAGGATCGCAGGACCATGTTATTTCAAATCCATCCATTTATCTGTCTAGAGATTTGTGCATTTTAAAAAGTGAAAGGTTAGATTTGAAATCACAGGTCCTGCGATCCATCTAGAATCTCAGCAGATTTATTTCGGTATTATATATATACGTACACTGTACACACAGTATTATTCTTCTCACGCGTCAATTGTCTCCTTCTGTGGATCCAGGTTGAATTCGTATCCTCTGCATCAACTCAAAAAGGAATCTTTTGTGTTAATGCATTTGGACTGTTCGATCAGATTTAAGATTCGTGAAAATAAAATCCGCACTAATATTAAAGACTTTTTATGTTTTAGGCGGAAGTCTGTTAGATTCTGTTTATAATCGGATGGCCAAAATGTATTAACTCAAAAGATGCTTTTTTGAGTTAATGCAGACGATGCAGACTCATCCAGGTTTGGACGGCACCACAGAACGAATTCACAGAGATATTTTAAATTTTGAGTTGATTTTTAAAACGGAGGAGAGTTTAAGACTCTGTTTATTTTTTGTCTCTATGGTACTTTTATTTATAAAAATTATAATAATTTTAAATTTGAAATTTAAAAGTCAAAATAAAATTGTTAGATTCTTAAATGTCATATATATATCATATGAGCAAAGTTAGGATATGATGTGCTCATCAAGAGGGTTTGGTAAACACAACTTCAAAAGTATATCGAATTAACTTAAAATGCTGAATCCAAACTGTTAAAATCCATATACTTCATAAGTGATTCATGTACATGCAAATTTTTGAAAGTTTCAATTTTATTTGTTACAAGGTCAAGCGATCAAAGAAATGAACTTTTTATAACTTAATTTATAAGTTGTTTTATATATATTCAATTTTTATGATTTCTTTGGCCACTTGACCTTGTAGCAAATAAACTCGAAATTTTCAAAAAATTTCATATACATGCATTACTCATAAAGTATATGAATTTCAACGGTTTGAATTCGATATTTAAGGTCGATCCAATATACTTTTGAAGTTATGCTCACCAAACTCTCTTAGTGAGTATATCACACCGTAGCTTTACTCATCATATTATCTACGTATGTGTAATTAAAAAATTATAATATTTTAGTTTTTGCTGTATTTGATATATCTTTTTTTATTTGGCGTAAAAAAACTTATACGACCATATAAATAATAAGATTTAGACAGTGAATGCGAATTTTAATAATCATACAACTTGAAATTTAAACTTTACCGACTAATAATACGAACAAAACATTTTCAACAATTTCGTCGTTATTGCAAACTACATTTCCTTCTTTTAAGAAAAACGTTGTGATGGTCCTGGCGATGGCAACCCCTCATCTCCACTGTCTGGAGAAGAAGGAAATGAAGAAGATGATTTAGTGTACTGGGGTGAGCTAACATGACTTGGTATTTTGTTTTTTGTTCCATAGGCATGCAGGTAGTGATTGAATGGTGCAGCTTATGTTTTCCGTTTTTATAATTACTGTTTTTGTATGATATGAATAACTGTACGACTTACTATATTTGATTTTGATACTAATTTTAGGTACCATATCAGATATGCTCTGGTTTTTAATTTTAATGAAATCGGTGGTATATACCACTATTCTTAAAAAAAAAAAGAATGTTGTGATTGTGAAGCAGCATGCAATGGATGTTCATTGGGTCCTATTTAGTCGGTTTTGAATCAAATCGAATTAATTTGGACTAAACGGTTCAGTTTTTTCAATTTAATGGTTCGGTTTTCTTTTTAAAACCGAATTATAACTTCGGTTTGGTTCGGTTTGAAAAAATTTTAAACTAAAATAATTTAACTATATATTATAAATTTGATCCGCATTGCTTCGATTTATTTCTTAATCAATTGTTTTAAATACTTCGATTTATTTCTTAATCAGTTGCTTTAAACACTTCAGTTTATTTTTTTATCAATTGTTTTAAGTATTTCGATTTATTTCTTAATATACTTTGATTTATTATAAATCAATTGCTTTAAATAAAAATAATAATATATTTCAGTTTGAATTGAACAAAAACTTTTACTTCGATCCAGTTCAGTTACAATACTAAATCGGTTCGGTCCATTTTTATTTCTAAAACTGAATTGTAACTTCAAGTTACCTAATTCGGTTCGGTTTCAACCGAACCGAACCAATGAACACCCCGCCAGCATGCTCCTGAGATAAAGTAACAAGTGCGATCCAGTTTATAGTTGGAGCAGATCAGCCCATTATGTCCAGCCATCAAACGGTAAAAGAGATCATTTTTCAGAATCCAATCAAAAGTGGCGGCCCATTAAACCGCAAAGGCCTATTTTGCATTCTAAAAAAAAACGGTGGCCCATTTGAAACCCTAAAGGCCTGAATCCTCTTCCTTCTTCGTCGGATCACAATTCAATTCACACTCTCTAGTTTCGATTTCTCTTCCAAATTTGCATTACTGGATAAAAAAGAGAAAGCATAGGAAATAATCTACCATGGGAGCTTCGTCGGAAAGTGAACATGCCGGACCTACTCCTGATCAACTCGAAGCTCTTCTCGAGGTATACTGCTACGCATTTTTCAGCTTAGCTGTTAATTGTTATGCATAAATTAATACGATTTGCACCGGTTTTTCTCCAAAATTGGAATATTTTTTTCTGAGCGCTCTTGTCTATTCTTTAATCAATCTAAGGCTTCTTATACAACAATAAGCTTTCCATTTGTATAATGGCACCTACTGTTGGCAACTAATGCTTCCTAAAACCTCAATTTAACACCAAAAAGAGGTTTACCCAGAGAAGAAGAAATGGTGATCATTGTAACTTGTAAGTACCTAAAATAATGTATGCTAATGTTTTCAATTTGTAATTAATGTCTTGGGCTTTCAGTAATGTTCATTCTGTGAGTACTTCGTATATTGATGCTGAATGTTGTTCGTTTTATATTATGCATCATTTGTTCTTCCTTTTTCTGTAACAGGCGGCAAGATATGATGAGATTGAAGATATCGTAGGCTTATTCTCAATTGGTGTTCCTCTTGATTCAAAAGATTCCCAAGGACGAACAGGTTTTCTTCTTTCTATCATTTTTCAAACTCTTAAATAATCATCCGTGTTTTTTCTTTGCAGTTAGTAGACCCAGGACCATACCATATCAGTAGACTCTGTACCATACCATATTAGTCTGGAGTGGGCCCACTGAATGTGTGGGGACCCATTGCGTATAGATAGTAGGAGCATACCATGGTTAAGATGATGGGTAATCTGTCAGTGTCAATTCCCGAAATTCTTAAATATACCATTTGAAAAAAAATGACAAACAGAAAAACCACGAATTCTGTGAAATTCTATAGTTACCACAGATACAACCAAATTCCATAGTTACCACGGTGCGTCCATAAGGTGTGGATGCAACTTCCTTATGGACGCAACTTGAAGTTGCATCCATTAATCTCAGAATTCGTGGTTTTTGTGTTTATCATTTTTTTTCAAATCATATATTCAAAAATTTCGGGTGTCAATTCATTAAATATTTTTGAGTTCTTATTGGATAGTCTGCTTTTGTAATTGATGCTAAGCTTTTGTCCTTCAAGTTATTCCTTGCTTGCATCTAACTTCAATTTTTTAACTCTGTGTGTTATCAGCACTTCATATGGCCGCTGCCAATGGACATCTGGCTATTGTCGACTATTTGATAAAGAATGGAGCGGTATGTACCTCTTATTGTTGTATGTACCTTATAAGAGTGTATTAAGATGTTGATATTAGGCCCTGATACAGGATTATGGCAGGCACTGTAATACCATTTAACAAAATCATGTTAGGAATATCAAAATTGTAGAGATGAATCCATGATAGATAGCTCTATAAACACTTCTGTTGTCTTCTTAAGTGAGCAACGCTTCCGTATCCTGTGTTCCTGAAAGTCATTCTTTGTTCTTACAATTACGGTGAAGAGCACAATCAGGTCACATGTTGTGTGTTTGTGAATTACAAAAGTTAGCAACTTTTTCCTAATTTTGCTCTTCTTTAAGCTGGAATCATACATTGATTATTATTATTATTATTATTATTATCATACAGCACTGTAAATCAATTTCAAACGATTATCATTTGACCATTTGAATACATATAATATTGATTATTATTATTATCGTTTAATAATTATTGTAATTGTTTAGGGTATCTAGCAATACAAAGTTACAAACTACTATACACTAGACCTTGTGCTACACTAAATTGGATGATTTTTATTTATCAAGTGTGAACACATTGTATGGAAGAATTTCACATCTAAAGTTTTAATTTGTGCTATTTAAATATTCTCCACATAACTGAAATTCTTTCAACTTATTGGGAGTATAAAGCTGTTGTCCAGCATGCCATCATTCTATCTATGCTGTATACTAAATGCAGGATGTAAATGTAACCAACTTGGAAAAGAACACCCCTCTTCACTGGGCTTGCCTCAACGGACACATGGAGGTATCTGCTATTTTATCTCCTTAGTTTCATTTGTTTTTGTTTATCTATTAGTGTCAGTCTTGAGTACATAAAATTGCAGTTCCAGAATACTAGTAATGAAATAAAATATTGCTCAGGTGATCAAGGCCTTGATCATTGCTGGAGCCAATGTCAGTGTACTAAACAGGTATGTGACATTTGTATCAAATTTGTAATGATATTTAAGATGTTATATTTTGAGTTCTTGTTCAGTCTATGTATCTTTCCATGAAAAATAATTGCATACTTGTAGGTTTTCAGGCGACCACCTAGGATATCATTTTATACTTACAAGTTGTATCCTAAAGTCCTGAATTAAGTACCATAGCATATGGATTCTGTAGGCGATACAGATTTGCACGGTTTTAGTGCTCATTTTGTATCATGGTTTGTTTTGTGTTTGTGGTTTTAGCTAACAGGAGGAAGCTTAAATATGATTTATATTATGAGGAGGGTTCAAATGCCTTTATTTTTTGTGCCTTCACCATACCTCCATTTTTAAAAACTTTAATTACTCAAAATTTAAAGTTTACAAATCAAAATAAAACCGTTAGATGTGATCTATGTTATTTTCTCTATGTGCTCATAAAAAAATATCACATTTCAATTTTATTTAAATGTGAATAAATAAGTTAAAAAATCAACGTCTAGAAATTATAGTGTGTTTTTTACAATCTCTTGATGACAACAAAAAAAAAATTGAAATGTTATAATTTTTTATACGTTCATAGATAAAATGATATAGATAATATCCAACGATTTTATTTTGACTTTTAAGTTTTAAATTTTGAGTTATTAATGTTTTTAAAAATGGAGGCATAGTAGAGGCACAAAAAATGAAGGCATTTGAACCCTCTTATATTATATATATGAAAACATGAATACATGAAATTTTTTACCCAAGCATTTGATGAATCATTGAAAAATATAGCCAATAGTACATCAGCGGCTAGTAAACTGTTAAGTCTCTTTTCATCTGTAATGTTCTTTATGGTCATAAATATTGGTTGTCTTTCAGCCATGAGAGAACTCCAGTGGATGAAGCGGTATGCAAAGGAAAACTGGAGGTGGTGGATGCGATAAATGCCGCAGTTGCTCAAGCAGAGCTCGAGGGAGTCACTGTTTCTTAACTGTATTGGTCGGTTCTTTGCAGTATTGTTGGTAGAGTATATAAATGCATTAGTTGGTGGTCTGTATCTTTCTTCTCCTTGTTTGATATCTTGATAATGATGCCTGAGTAGATTTAAATTAGGAGGATCTTGCTGGGCTCCATCTTTTAGACTTTACTTGCAATACGGTTCCTGTTTCCGAGCAGTATAATCGTTTCTTCGTCTCGTGTATGAACATAGTACAAACCATGTGTTTTGGACTAGGAAATTGCATCCAAATATAGTCAACAGAGTTCAGAGATTGATCATTCGTTTATCTTCTTAATCAACACTGGAATTGTGGCTTTTTTTAGTTAATTTGTCACCAGAAGGTAGTTCTGTTTTCTACAAAAAACAATAGTTGACATGTTATAATCTAGGAAGAGTAAAATATTGATCTGGTTTTAAATCATGATTGGTTCGTGCCTGTACGAAGTTTTGTAAATTTTCAAGAATGTCTTGTTTGAGTTCGAAGAACCAAAAAGTAAACACTTGAAAAGTTCATTTTTTATAGGTAAGGTAGTAAGTTTATTCCTTTTTATTATTTCTTTTTATTACAGCCCTTGGGTATGCACACACACCCGGTACCTCAATCCTGCCCCACTGCAGAATTGAGCCCCTGCTTTCCCGTGGGAGAACCAATGCCTTAACCGGCTGTACTAAACAGCATTGGCAGTTTATTCCTTTTTAGCCTCTTATATCTGATATGTTATGTTCTCATAAAAATAGTGGTGTACGGTAATCAACTTTGTATCCATTATTTTGAGTTTCATTTTTTTTACAGAATTAATATAAAGTGAACATGTGGATGTGGTAACATCAGCTACTAGTCAAAGCTCATTTTTTTTTTTTTAAAATAGTATCAAATTTAAATATTTCAATGAAACAAGCACGTTAGATTTGATTTGTATGAATGCTATACCATACTTATTGTCTGCATTATAAACTACCTTCACCGATTGAAATTCAGTGTGCTTGTTTTGTTGAAATCTTTAAATTTGATTATATTTAAAAAAAAATCTCAAAGTTTACATACATTAGAAAATAGGTAAAACTGGGTATATCCGTAATTTTTTTCTAATTGGAAATTTCCTCACCAAAAAAATTAATATTGGATATTATCCCATTCAAATCCAGTATCTCCCATATTTCCCATTTTTGGTCTAATAATTATTATACTAGTTAAGATATATTTTAAATGATCTTAACTGCTATTATGCCGATCATCACCCATTAATGTAACAGAAACATGTTGAACTTGCCTCCAGGCTTGTCTACCAAAAAACAAAGAAACATGTTGAACTGAGTCTGATACTATTAGTAGAGAATGGTACCGAATTACTGGTAACCATGTGATGTACTGATGTTGTTGGAGCATTTGGAAGAAATAAAAATACATCACCGCTCACCGAATTGAGAGTCAGATACTATTAATTTATAGGATATCTGTCCAGTGTTTATATTTTGACAGATGAATTTTCAATTGAATTTTAAATCATCAGTCACTCTCTGTGTTGTTGTTAATTAATTTTAAACCTCTCTATAAATGCCCTTTAAAGTAGGGGTGTCAATGGCACCCTTTTACCCGTTTACCCGACCCGTATCGTATCCGAAAACACAGGTAAGGGTAAGATTTTTATTCCGTTAGCTAATCGGGTATGGGTAAGGGTAATGATTTTTTTTCGTTATCTTACCCGTTTTAGTATAAGATAATTTTTAAAAAAAATTACATATATAAATATATATTTGTATGAAGATGATACATAATACAATAATTTTTTTGTATTTTATTAAATTTTCATAATACAAATTAGGTGTATTCATTATTACTTTTTATTATTTTAAAAATTATTTTATTGAAAACACAAATTGAAATGTTAATGGCATTTTTTTATCCGTTTACCCGACCCGTACCGTATTCGAAAATACGGGTAAGGGTAAAGATTTTTTTTCGTTATCATAACGGGTACGGGTATGAAAATGTCTCCACCCGACCCGTATCGTACCCGTTGACACCCCTACTTTAAAGTCTCTCTCTACAGTTGATAAGACATCAGTTCTGTAAATTAGGAGTGGCAAAAAAGCTCGTAGGTGGTGGCTCGATCGTGGCTTGCTCTCTAACCGCTCATTTGTTATTGGATCGAGCTATTAACAAGCTAGTTCGTCACTAGTTCGATTCAGAATTAGTAAGTTCAAGTTGGGACCTAGCTTGCTCGTGAGCTATAACTCGGCTAGGTATTAATTGGTAAATCTGTATGAATTTGTGTATATTTTATACTGTTTAGTTCAGTCCAAAAAGTTTGTAGAATTATTTTCTTCTTAAAATAAGATTAAGCTAGATCCAGCAAGCTAGCTCGTCATTTCGTGAGCTAGTTCGATTCAGCTCGTGATGATTTCAAGTTAAGATTTTAATTTAGACTCCTAAAGTCAGCTCGCTCGTGACTCAAACGAGTTAGCTCGTAACGAGTACAAACTGGATCCAACTCGTGACTAGCCAGCTCGTTGCCATCCCTATCAGTAACTAATATGTAATATTAAGAGCCCCTGGATCTTAATCCGACGCTCCATGTAAAATCCACAAGACGTAGAGGTTTGTGTCATATATGTATATATATATATATATATATATATATATTGGTTGAGTATCAAATAAAGATCTTTCTACCATTTAAAACCAAGCAACCTTAAGCATTGGAATCTTTGTGATTTGCGTTGTAATTAAAGACATGCAATATATGCATGTTCAATCGGAGAGAGGATACAAAAGTTTGTTAGAAACTGTGGTCTATGTGGACCAGCTGACAGAAGTTAACATGTACGGTCGTAGACATGGACCACTGTGGAATGGTGGACCACAAGTGCAACTCTCACTGCCATGTCAGGTTGTATGAATGAGAGGCTACAGATGGGACCCAATTTAATATCTTCCCTTGCAACGTTGTTTCCAGAGACAAATTCAGTGCCATAAATTTCAATTGTCAGGTTTCCTAATCAATTCTGTAGAGAAGTCAGAAATCATATTTGCATCTCAACTGTCATATCATATTATTTAGTGAGCTCATGCTGCTCTTATTGTTATATCACCATCTGGATCTAAATCTGCTGCTATTTTGTGCATGAACTGGAAGAGTCGTTGAATTATTTCGAGATGCATGCACATAACAGTTCTTTAAAAAAAAATTTTGAGATTCATTCTGAAAAAAAATTGGACTACTGGATTCAATAAGGCAGGTGTTTATGTTCACGAAAAGAGGATAACAGCAGATTTAGATCTCAATCTGTGAGTAATTACGATAAGGTGCGGAATTAAAAAATCGAGATCGGAGAGCTAGATAAATAAATATCCTGTAACTTTTTAATGAGAAAAGTTAATAATATTTTTTTTATTTAATAAAAATTAGAAATTTTGAAGGACAAAAATGAAATCCAATTAGGATAAGTGTTTAACGATACCGACTCCACAACTAGCAGTCTTTTGTGATACTGAAGATTCCACCCTTTTTTTGTACTGCACCACCATTATCCTTCCTTCCTAGGTAAATTAAAAACACAGATAAGTGTGTGAAATAAACAATTGGAACTTTTGAAACAAATCTGCTTTGGATCGTTAGTACAAGTACTTTTAATGGCACATACACCGACGAATTGCAATGTCTACATGCGTGTCCCACCGCAAACTTCTATTTCATTCGCATTTCTCATTCAAGATACAGTTGTGGTTTCTCTATTTATATAATCAAATAATTAAGTTGAGAGATGACATGTAGCCATGTAGGGACATAGGTTTAGATAAAATATATAGATAAATAAATAAGACAACAAAAATAAGGAATTGATCTGACATCTCTCGAACCACATTTGTGGATAAAGATACTAACAGAGCTGCTCTGATTTCATGCAGCGCATAACTAATAGTGATAATATATATAGGAGAGTGAGTGTGTGTGTAACCAATGTTATTAAATATAGTTTCAATGCGGCATATGCTACCACATACTGCATATTTGTACTGTGGCTGCATATGTGAATTATTATGCAGACTTATATATGTTGATTTTAAAATGAAAATTCATATATTATATAAACAAATAATAGGTGGCCGAATATGCGACCGCATACATATTTTATACGGATTACAACCGAATATGTATATGCGGTCACATAGACCGCATTTATTACACTAATATAATTGATGCGCTGCATAAGCCAAACCAGCCGTGTTAATATCTTATCCACATTCGCTTGTAGAAGTACAACAATAACATTGCACGTCAATATACCAGAATAAAAATGAACACCTTTGTGGAGAAGAGAAACACAGCCTTGTGCGTAGCTTTTGCGCTTGTTGGAACTCTCAATTCATAATAAATTCACGTCTCCATTAAAGGGGAGAAAGAGAGAGAGAATGAACCACGAAAGGGGGCATTTGCCATGGGTACACCCAACATTTGTTAGTAGTGGTGGCTCCACACTTTTGTGCTATGTCTCTTGCTTGTTCCCCTCTTTGCAATTTCTCTACTTTTCATTCCCCTTTCTCACCAAATTCCCCTCCTGCATTCATTTTTATTTGTGGATTGATGGATTGGAAATACCAGTTTTTAATTGATTAGGTTGATGGCTACTTAGCTATTCAACCTTTTGTCCTCTATTGAAGGTTTTCAGTCACCGAGGTAGTTATTTGTGTTCATATGATCATATCTGAATTCCAAATTTAAATTTATTTAAAAATATATTATACTTTTAAATATTTATGTTATTCTTCAAAGAGGAGGGATCTGATTACACCTTTATTTGGTGACACCGAATTACACTTTTCATTTTCAAAATTTTCAAAGTCCAAATAGTTGATCTAAACCGTTCAATTTGTTGGATATGTTAAAATGTGCTTGAAGATCAAATTTTACATTCTTTGAAATTTTTTTACTATTTATTAAATATTTAACAAAATCGCTATATTCAGACCATTAAATTTTTGTACATATCTTAATAAATAGTAAAACAATTCAGAAAAATATAAAATTTGATCTACAAACACATTTTAATATATCCAACAAGTTGAACTGTTTAAATCGACTGTTTGGGCTTTGCAAACATAGGGTGTAACCAGTATCATCAAAAAAGGATGTAATTGAATCTCTCCTCTTCTTCAAAAATTATATAATAAGTTTTTCTTCAGAAATATTATTCTTGTAAACACTTACTTTTTTTTTATATATGTTTTTAACTTTTCTTTAGCATATATAGTTTAGTTCTCAAACGACGTGTGGTAATGGCATCAAATTCATAGGATCCGACTCTGCTGTTCTTCAAATGAGATAACAGGATCATGTTATTTTATTTTTAACCGTTGAATTTTTTTCATGCAGGTTAAATTCTCAATAAAGTCCAACGGTTAAATTTGAAATAAGAGGGTCTTTTATGACATTTAGAGAACAGCATGATCCAAATTCATACAGGTGCCCATCATTACACTTTCATACCATCATCAATGTAATTTAAGAATTGTAAAAATTAATATAAGTATTAAGCAGAACAAAAAAATATTAAAAGAAATAGCTAAGTATTCATACGAATAGTATATTTATTAGAAGTAACCGATTTCAATCCAGTCATTTCTTTATTATTCTATGTTAAAATAATTAGTCTATTGTTAATATTAAGATGGGTATTTAAAAGATGGACATGAAACAACATTTTTGTTTTTGTATAGAAAATAGATTTACACAGGTAAATAATAAAGAGCCTAGGGGTGTCAATGGCTACGGTAGAGATCACGTGGAAACATTTTCATATTCGTACTTGTTACAAATTATTCTTACTCAAGTTTACATAGCTTGGAGATTATTTATGTATATATAGAGAGAGAGTAAGGCTACGCTACTTCGTGAATTAATGGGAGTGTTTTAATTCACGCTCATATCTCTAGTTTCGAAGTCCAAATAGCCGATTCAAATCATTAAATGTTTAATCTATATTAAAATGTGCTGGGAGACCAAATTTTATATTTTTTGGAATTTTTTTACTATTTATTAAGATGGTTTGAAAATTGCTGTTTTTATTAAAATTATGCACCATTAAAAAACAGTGATTTCCAAACCATCTTAATAAATAGTAAAAATATTTCAAAAAATGTAAAATTTAGTCTCCAAACACATTTTAATATAGATTAAACATCTAACGGTTTGAATCAACTATTTTAAACTTTGAAACTAGAGATATGAACGCTAATTGAAACACCCCCGTTAATTCACAAAGTGACGTAGCCTTACTCTCTCTCTATATATATAAATATGGAGGTCAAGTCTCCGTATTCTATTAATAAAAGACACCAGTGGTGTTAGTTTGTTACAAAGGAGTAAAATAGAATAAAGAAAAAAGAAAAGGAAAAAAACTTGGAGATTATATATTATAACATTTTATTAAAGTTTGATTGGTGTTTATACATACATGATTAATACTTTATAGAGGCTTCTTTATTAAATCTTGCCTATAGAGATGTAATTATACAAATTATGGATTCATCTTTAATAATTGAAATGCCCTTATGATTGATACTTATTACACAGGTAAGGATTCATGGTAACTTCCCTTTTATTTTTATAGCCTTTTTTAATTCATGGCAAGTATGATTCACCGAGATTTTTATTAATTAATACCCTAAAAAATAAAAATAAAAATCATCAAAAATTGCTCTCACATTGAAATTAATTTTAAAAATGACTTGACCATTCAAACGTGAAGCGTGTTTGGACAGTCAACTTAGAGATCTTAATATTTTCAGATGCTTATCAAGGTACAAACTAGTTTATATTAGCAAATAACAAATATATACTAATTTTGCACATGTTTACAAACTAGTTTACAAATGTTTAGGAGACAAAATCGCAAATACTTTTATGTTTTCAAGATTTTTTTCAGCATAATGTACGATTTAACAGACATTGATCATTGAGACTAGTGTTGAAAGCAACAAAGGAAAAGAAAAGGAAGACTAACCATATCGTTTCTCCACATAAATTTTGACATATATTGTTAATTGAATGGAAATTTGTCATAATAAAAATTATCTGGAAGTTTTGTCACATAGAAAGAATAGCACAAAGTGGTTATCCCTCGTCTAAATGCGAGATGATTTGATAAAAAAAGCTGGCCTATTCAGAGCGTTGAGGGCATTATTAAAATTAATTTCAATGCGATGACAGATTTGATAATTTTTTTTATATTTTAGAATATTAATAAAAATCTCGGCATGATTGACAGCTTCTTCAGCCAACGGAAGTCTTTTTCATAATTAATTGGTTTTATCATGGAGACTGGTTATATTATAATTTCTAAAACTATATTTCGATTTTGTTTCGTGCGCAACAGATAAAACTGTCAATTATTTCACAAAAAGCATAAAATATTTTTTTGAAGCTGGTGAAAAAAAATTAGGAATGGAACAGTCGCTCAAATGAACCGTTCTGAAAAGCTCCATCCTGATAAAAAAAAAAATTAATACAAATTAATATCAAGAAAGAAGTCAGGGTCAAAATTTCCGCAGTCAAATTCTCCTTTCAAAAGGGAAAAAATAAAGAGAGAGAGAGACGCTTAAAATCAAAGAAAAAAGAAACTGACAGTGGAAAGCAAAGAAGATTTTTATTTTTAGAAAGTAAAAAATTAAAATGTCAAATACAGATTGATTCTCTTTTTCTTTTTTTTTTCCTTCAAAACAATCAAGTACCAGGTCAACAAATTTTCATTACAACTCAGTGGATATCGAAAATGGAACGAGATTCGGTGCTCTTCAATTTCCTACTCTTCTTCTGCTCTTCTCTCTATCTCTCCTCCTTTTCTCTCCCACGTGATTGTCTTTCTCTCTTTCATATTCTTTGAAGAGAGACATAAAGAGAAAAGAATAGCAGCAAGCTGCTTTTCTAACCAGAAAAGCAGCGGATATAGATCCATCAAAAAATAGTCCAATACATTCTTATCTCAACGCCTGATCATTTATTTCACAACAGTTCCGAAAGCAAGGGGTGATTGAGTTTTCGATCCACCCCTTTGTACCAAAATTTAAGAATTTACATCCCCTCAAGTTACCGGACTGAGTACAATTGAATCGGACGGCTAAAAATTATTTTTTTTAACTTGGCACGGATCTCAAAGCACAAATAATACTGCTTCCTGCACCATTCCGAGCAAACACCAACTGAGAGTAAATCTGGACCATCTGTTTCAATTGTGTTGAGTCAGCTACCTGGGAGGATACGAATTCGAAATTTAATATATAAAAAATAAATCGTATAAAATAGTTTTAGTGATTTTTTTATTTTTTTTTACTTTTGTTTATATGTGCGTGTTGTTATAATATTAATATTATTATTAATTGAAATAAATTTGAACTCAATTTTTGAGGTATAGGTAATGTTCTTTTAGCTTCAAATAAACTTCAAATTAATTTTCTCTTTAAGAGCTTCGAGGAGTGGGGTCATACTCTGAAATATATCAAAAGTTATAGCGGTTTGAAGTTCGAATTTTTATTTGCATTTTTTGTTGAACTCTTTCATAGCACGTAATATATATACTGATTACAAAAATAAAAGACTTCTTATTCGTATTTCGATTTGTTCATAAAAGACTTTTTATTTGGATTTCAAATCTAAGATCTCCAATTCAGATAGTGATAAGGGGTAACTTTGGGAGAGTAGATTGTATGCTCAAAAAAGCCTTCGTATTGGGCTCGTTTTGCTTGAGATCGCATGCCGAGATGGAGCTAGATCTCTGAGTGGATTGAGATTTTGAAGATATCCGACTATGACCTATTTGATATCTCTGGGTGTAAGTTTTAATTGCCTGAGTGCTGATCAATTTTCCGTTGAAGAAAGGGTTTTATATAGTATGATTGTTTTTCTATAAATGGCGCGGTGCCGAGTAGTTTAGAGGAGATCGTGAGATCATGGGAACCGACTTATGAGTGGTTATGTCGCCTTAAAGTGGCATTTGGCTGAGCGGAGCCAAATAGTCCTTTCATAGATTCAGCCCATATATTTCAAGGTTTTTCAAGGTCGAGCGAACTTATAATTCGGACTTGATCATATGTTTTTTATTATTTATCCCGGGTTGGTTTTTTGACGAGGTCCGAATTCCGACAAGTGTAAAGAACCTTGAGAACATAATCCTATCAGATAGTGTTGTCTTTTGTCACTAAATTAAAAACTAATTCTTCTAATTTTTGATAATTTATTTATATAGTTTCTAAAAATAAAATAAAAATCAGCAAAGAAGATCAGCAGTGAGATACTGATGAGATAGGTATAGATGTGATTTGTTAAATGAAGCACTGAGTGAACAGGTTCCGGTTGGAAGAAAAAACTGAAGCAATCATGGCGAAATTGACTCTCACTGATGTCATGCGGGGTGTCAAGTCGAGATTAATTAATATTACTATCTCTCCTCTTCTCTCCTCTTCTCTCATCTTCTTTTTTCCTTTTCAGTGTCACTTGCCGGAATTCGTATCCTCTGCATTAATTCAAAAAAGAATTTTTGAGTTAATCCATCTGAACCATCCGATTTGTATTAAGATTCTTGTGGACTAAATCCACTAATATTAAAAGGTTCTTGAATCATAAGCTGCAACTGGATTGGTTTCGTTTAAAAATCAGACGGCTGAAATACGTTAACTCAGAAGATGCTCTTGTGAGTTCATGCAGACAATGCGGACTCACTTGCCGATAATGTAGTTTAAGGAGCCCGGATTTCTAGAAACTGAAATTTTTATTAATACTACTGTAAAAAAAACACACACACAAATTATAGAGAATTCGATGCAGATTGAATTGGTATCCCAAAAACTAAAGAATGCACTATAATATACTGATACTTAGATTTTTAGGGGGCACTAGTTCAATCTACAGCCTTTCAAAAATGGAGGCATGGATTGAATTGGAGGTCCTGATATTTTTCGAATTCTCCAATTTTAGCGGTATTTTTTTAAAATTAGATGCTCTTAAAATACCGCTAAAATTGGAGGTCCTGAATTAGATGCTCTTAGGTGATATAAATTTGTATTTTAAAGGGGTGTTCCATTGAAATATTTTATTTAAAAATTAATTAATTAGTATACTGGACATTTTTCTTATGAGACTGTTTTTTTATATATAAAAGATAAAATGAGTTTTAATAAAAAAATATAAATTATATAAAATTTACGAGGTTCTACAATTCAAAATGATAAATGCATAATTTCAGACTTTTTTTTTTAGAATATATTTGAAATCCCTCTTAAATTGTGAGAACACAAAAGATTTGAATATATCCTCTCACGTAAGATATAATTCATCTCGTGAGATTATTTTCAGTCAAATTAGATAAAGAATTCATGTTTGATCGGAACTCACTTGGCCGTTTTAAAAATCGATGCTAATTTATAACGAATGATTTAAATTTAATTTTACACGACAAGGTGAATCATTGAATCTGAACTCATCACAAAGTGTTAAATTCATTAAATTTCTAACATATATTGGCTAGGTCTAAATCTGAAGTCATCACAATACGGGTTGGATGGAAGCATTTTCATATCCGTACCCATTATGATAATGAAAAGAAATATTTATCTTTTAAGGATATGGGAGTTTAGAAACTTTCAAAGACAAAATTTCTAAAAATTAGTTAACAGTTATTTAAAAACTCCAAGAGTTTCAGAGATGTAGATGCTATAAATCTGTCTTTTTGAATACGTTACTGGCCAGACAAACAAATAAAAATGTGTCATTGACATTTCGATTTATGTTTTGATAAATTATTTTTTAAAACAAGAAAAGAAAGAAAGAAACAATAATAAATACAATTAATTTGTATTATATAAATTTAATAAAATACAAAACTTGATTGTAACATGTATCATCTTTATACAAATATATATTTGTGTATATAATTTTATTTTAAAAAATTATCTTATATAAAAATGAGTAAGATAATGGAAAAAAATCGTGATCCTTACCTGTACTCAATAAACTAACAAATTTTTTTTTATTCTTTTTTATATTTTCGGATATGATACAGCTCGGATAAACATGTAAAAGAGTGCCATTGATAGCCCTATGTAGTATCTCATTGTAATTAAGTTTAGAATCGATGACATTAATAAAAGAAGTTCAGAATTGATGATAGTAATTGGCAAGTATAGTGAAATGGTAATTAATTTCTCAAACGAGGTTTTTTTTTTAAAAAAAAAATTTGGTCTCTAGTGTCTTGTCTTGTTTGACCAGGACAATTTAAGGAACTGTTTATTGATCTTAATAAAGTAATATATGTGGTTATTATATCTTCAATTTAAAATGATTAATTGGATAAAATCAAACTTCCACTGACGATTTCTGTAATAAAACTGAATAATCATTTTGATCGCTTCTCTGTATTTTTCAATATCATGGTTTTTTAACAATAATTTTTAAGATCTGTATTTGAAATTTAAATACTAATATTCAATATTCGAATATCTATGCAAATACAAATATGATTTTAAATTTTAATTATCTATATTCAAATAGCAGATATATACTATATAATTTAATACATATTACAAAAAAAATATTATTCACTGCTATAATTAGATAAATATTATAAACTTGAATATTTTTTAATAATATTTAATAATACTTTTTTAATAAATATCTGATCCGATTAGACCCATACTGTATTCATATCCATCTAATATCTCTATCTATATTTGTATCTGAAAAATAAAAACAGATAAAATTTTATATTATTATCTATGAGGTGATGATTATTCCATCTCCGAGTTATTGCCTTTCCAAACAAGACCTTGATAGAAAATAAAAAGTTTTGTCGGAGGTTGACACTTACTGTTATTTTGAAAACAAAAATGCTGTATAGAAAATAATTATTTGAAAATAGAAGAAATAATTATTTGTATGGGGCTTCATCTAGAGCCGGCTGTGGATTTGTTGTGGCCAGTAACAGTTTCGGTTTGTGTTGCTTCAAGTACTGTGCACTATGTCAGTATTTATTCAATCATAACTTTTATTCAGACTCTATTAGGTAAATTTTTTACTGTTAAAACATTTAAGACAGATTCTGTGATAAAATTCAAGGTTATAAATAGCGAACTATAACGTTTTTGAACCATAAAATTTTATGGGGTGTTATAGCACGCTATTCTATGCTATAGTGACGCTATATGAGTGTAGAGTCATTTTTAGGTTTAAATCTTTGATAAAACTTGAACATCTGTAACCTTTACTCGTCCGATAATATTGTTATGTTTCGGTTTTACTTGACTTCACATATTTTTTATAAGATCAGTGAACAGACGCTCGCTGACGTTTGTATTAAGATAAAAAAAGTACAAATTGACTTCACATCTTTGAAGTTTTTGTTGTATTTTAAGTTTGATTTAGAAGAAGACTCATCAAAGTCTTGCATGCAATCGAATTAATAAAAACAATAACTCATTTTAAGGAGTTAGGCTAATATGACATTGGTGTTATTTGAAACTAAATAACACCAATGTCATATTAGCCTAGCTCCATTTTAAGTGAGAAAAGATTAAACTAACCAGATTAACAAAATAAGCAGCAACCCATTCTAAGACAAATAGTTGATTTTATAATTAATAACTAGTCAAATATTGTGTAATTTTATTATACATCAAGCTATCCCGAGCTTAAATCTTTATTTGCCTTCAAGTAAATCAAGAACCCTAAGAGCTAGCACTTTATATATCAAAAAAGTTTTTTTTAAGTGTTCTATATAACTAGTTCTCACTTTCTTGAGGAAAATGTGAAACTAAAATGCTCTGAAATTTGTAAGTAAATTGAATACCACTGACCCGAAAACTCAAAGTATATTTGAAGTGGTTGTCAAGCATGCTACATGCACACGATGAATTGATAATTGTTATTCTACAAAGGTTAAAAGACTGTTTGATACAAAGCATGTCAAAACAGAACAACTAATATGAAATCTCAAGAATTTAATTCATACCAATAAAATAATAATACTGCGCAATAATTTAATTCCATGCCATTCTGACCGCCACATAAAAAACCACAAAACGGTTGCAACATGAGATCTAAGTTGATGCAGGCCGTTTTTTTGAATTAAATTTGAATTAAAATTTGAATTATGATAAATCCGAATTAGTCAATGCTCAACGGACAAACATCCAATTACTAATATTAGATTTAAAGAACAATTTGAAGTTATTTCTCCATGACAATTATTTTCCGAAAATTCGCATATCTGACCTTAAAAAATTCGAAATTTTATATTTGGCGAGCAGACAAAAATAGGCATTTTTGCACGAACATCCTTGCATTACATATTAATATAATATAGTAGACAGTAGTTGAGAGGTATGCAATGCACGTAGTACATTTTCCAAATTTATTAATAAACTGCAGATAATCGAATAAAAATTATGGTAAATACTTGATTACACAAAAATTATATAAAGAAGCATTTCAGATGAATTTTCATTTGACATTTTTTTTACTAATTTGCCTATACTGTATGAAACAATTGCAAAATTTTGAAATAAATAACTCGTTGTTTAGTATAATTACATTAATTTCAAGTGAAAACATCAGTTGCAACTTGCAAAAATAATTTCTCAAACTAAATTTATTTAACTATAATAAATGCGCGTGCATTACTTCAAATTTTGTCCCTCTCAGTTTCCATCGTAAGCATGCACATCAACATTAATTACGGCAACATCTGAAAAAAGATATTACCAAAAAAATACTGCAATCACAAATTGACAACAAATTATAAAAGCGAAGATATTATTCTATTGAAAATTAAGCGGAGAATCAATTCGGCATGCATCAAATAAATCCGGGTAAATATTATAACAGAGAAGTTTTAGCTTCATGCAGCGCACAGACTGTAGAATCGAAACAGCTATGCATAAGGTTCTCGCGCTGTATGAAGCCAAAATTACTCTGTTAAAATCTCTACCCAATGTTTCTGGTGTACATTTTTCTCACATTCTTCTAATTTGTTGAGGGATTTGGGATGTTAATTGGTAGCTGGGCCCACAATCACAGGACACAAAAAGGGACAAATTGACAACAAATTATAAAAGCGAAGATATTATTCTATTGAAAATTAAGCGGAGAATTAATTTGGCATGCATCAAATAAATTCGGGTAAATATTCTAACAGAGTACTTTTAGCTTCATGCAGCGCATAGACTGTAGAATCGACACAGTGATGCATAAGGTTCTCGCGCTGTATGAAGGCAAAACTACTCTGTTAAAATCTCTACCCAATGTTTCTGGTGTGCATTTGTAGCTGGGCCCACAATCACAAGACACAAAAAGGGACAAATAGACAACCTCTTTGTAGGTCTCCTCGGTTAAATTCACCTAAAGAGGGGTAAACTAAAGCCGTCTTGTTCCAACTTCCAACACAATTAGTCCTGTTTCTCTGTTACAAATTCCCTGATACATACTGTGTTGCAAGTCATATAACCCACTGTCAGCGATATCTGATAGGGTCGCATAGGAAGTTTGTAGTAGAGAAACCGGTCTCTTTTCCTTTCTCTTTTTTGTTTTACGTTGACCACAACTTTCACCCAACCCGAAAAGAAGTAAATTTTACAATTACACCCTCTTTATTCTCTAAATTTTACAATTTTACTTTGAAACTGGTTTCCCACAACAAATATTTTCAATGCGATGTTTATGGAAGAGATGAATTATATATAAGAAACTAATCCAAAGAAAGTAATTTCGCATAAATTCTTTGCCTTGTACTGTTGTACACGCAAAAGCAACTTGAGCTATAGAACAATGCAAAAAGCAAAACGTAGAAGGGTTTGAAAGAAAAAAACTTGAAACCAAAACAAATGAATAACAAAATGAGAAAAAAGAAATAAAGAAAAAACAAAAGCCCAAAACCAAAAAAAGAAAAAAAGAAACAAAAACATCACCCCCACCACCTCTCTCCCTCCTCTCTCTCTCTCTCTCTCTCTCTCTCTCTCTCTCTCTCTGCCTTGACCTTCCTCCAATTCCATTCTTTCCACCAATGTCGTCTCCTCTACGACCACACCTCCAATCATAAACCTCTTCGATATACATTACAACATACAATGCACGAGCAGAGCCGCGCCAAAGGCTGGGACCCACCACCTCCTGGCTCACAATCTCAGTCAATGACGCGGCGCCGCGTGTCCTTCTTCTCCTCCATGTCAGTGACCCCCACCACCGATGAAACCGACACTGCCACCACCTCCTCGTCTTCATCAACCTCCTCTGATGACCCAGACAATAGCAACTCATCATACCAAGTAGAAAAATCATTGCCCAATGGCGATATATATACCGGTCAATGGTGCA
Organism: Carex pumila; assembly: GCA_033356055.1. Lineage (NCBI taxonomy): Eukaryota > Viridiplantae > Streptophyta > Magnoliopsida > Poales > Cyperaceae > Carex > Carex pumila. Next base: position 589,737 of record JARJHM010000089.1, read on the forward strand.
GCGGTACACCCCACGGTACTGGCAAGTACCTATGGAATGATGGTTGCATGTATGAGGGAGAATGGCGCCTTGGTAAAGCAACAGGCAAGGGGAAATTCTCTTGGCCAAGTGGTGCCACGTATGAAGGTGATTTCAAAGAAGGGTACATGGACGGCACCGGTACGTACACTGGAGCAGCCGGTGACACGTACCGGGGCCTTTGGTCAATGAATTTAAAACATGGACCCGGGCGCAAGTATTATGCAAATGGTGATTTCTATGATGGGGAGTGGAGACAGGGCCTCCAAGATGGGAAGGGCCGGTACGTATGGCGCAATGGCACAGAGTACAATGGCGAATGGCATGCCGGGTTGATACATGGTCGGGGAACCCTGACATGGGCCAATGGGAACAAATATGAAGGCGGTTGGGAAGGCGGGTCACCATGTGGCAATGGGAGCTTCAAATGGGCTGATGGAAGTGTGTATGTTGGTGTCTGGACTGGTGACTTGGGTGGGGCCAGCCAAGGTGTGCAACAGAAGGGGGTGTACTACCCATCACCGGCTGCATCATCGCCAACCGCACGGGATCCGAGAGACTTCTTCAACATGAATTTGCCAGATTGCAAGATTAGCAGCTCTGGTGAGTTGGTCTCGGTATTGCCATCACAAAAGCAGTTAAATTGGTCGGGCAGCAGTGGGACGGATTCGGGCAATTGGAAGTCGCCCCGGTTGCAGCATTCACCAGTTGGCAGACGGCTAAACGGGTTGTCGGGCTCAACGGGGGATGGATTGACCATGTGGGTGGCAGATGGGGATGGGAATGGTATTAGCAGAATATCAGCTTCTGTCGGGGGTGGTATTGAGGATTTGCTTTCAGGGTTTGGGTTGGATGAGGCGTCGTCAGGTGTGGCTAGCACAGTGCCAAGCCGGACAGGAACACCTGAGATGAGGTGGGGCCCACCTCGGGGCCGCAAGCGGCAAGGAGAGACTATTTGTAAAGGGCACAAGAATTATGATCTCATGCTTAATTTGCAACTCGGTATAAGGTACGTTAGGCATTGATTTTTTTTTTTTTTTTTTTTTATATATCCTGTATGTGTGATGCTAGAGTTTGAATGTTTTATCTATGTTGGTGTTTTACTGGTTTGATTCTGGTCATGGACTAGCATATCATGTTCTAGTAACCTAACAGAACCATGAGCTGATTTCCTAAATGGTTTGTAAAATTGAGGAGTCTCTCTGATTTCCTATTTTCTTTGGGTAAATGGAACATAGCCTTTCAATTATAGTATTTCCTTGATGGTGATGCCGTCCGTATAAGTCCTTAAAAGTTTGTGTAGAATTAACACTTTAGCTTATTGTGGAATATTTGGGGCAATTTAGTGGGTTGGACATGATGTGAACTTTCATCTTCCTTTTGGCAAGTGTTTTGTCACGTTTTATGTCTAACATCAGATTCTAAAGTGGTAGATTGACCTCTATGCAATCAGAGTATCACTATGTGGAAAATTAGTTGGCATGCTCGCATTCTATCTTCTCTTGTCTACATTTGTTTCTTTTGACACATTTCCTTTTCAATTCCTATAATTGCATCCCATGAATTGCATGTGGTATGTCTTACATCATCACTAACCTAGAGGCTCCACCACATGAGAATATAATATAGAAATTATTAAATCCCTGGAATTGATATAATAATTTCCATATTCAAATTAACTTTAATTTGACATTCAATAGCCTACTTCAATTAATGTTTCACCTTTTTAATAATTGTAGTTTTTGTTTATTTTGCCAAAAGTAATTTGACATAATGTTAAACAAATAACTGTTGATTCTTCCTTGCTGTAAATAACACTAAATCTCAATGGGGTGTGTGTGTGTCATAGGCATGCTGTAGGCAAGCAGGGTCCGATTACATTTGATCTAAAACCGTCAGCTTTTGATCCGAGGGAAAAGGTGTGGACCAAATTTCCTCCTGAGGGGAGCAAGCACACGCCACCTCACCAATCGTGTGATTTCCGATGGAAAGACTACTGCCCTCTTGTTTTTAGGTGAGAAGAAAATCATTTAATACTACACCAGTTGGTACATACTGGTACCACGGCTTTGTAGCCTACCAGGTTTTACAGATATATTGCCATTTTATTTTCTAACCTGTGACATCATAGCATTACAAATTTAAAATGGAGATTCTACTTCTGAAAAAATACAATGAATTTCGTTACTTGTATGAGGTCAAAATGCCAGTCTATTTTCCCTGGATAATAGATTCTTCGTAGAGTAACATTTTATAAATATTTTCCAGGACATTACGGAAACTTTTTAAGGTAGATGCAGCTGATTATATGCTATCTCTTTGTGGAAATGATGCACTTAGAGAGCTTTCTTCTCCAGGAAAGAGCGGTAGTTTCTTTTACCTGACAAATGATGACCGGTACATGATCAAAACGATGAAGAAGGCCGAAGTAAAGGTACTGGGCTGTTTTTGCCTTTAGATTTGGTATTGTTCAATTTAATCTGTTTGAGACTCAGCTAGCACCTTTGAAGCTCAAATCTGTTAGTTGCATGTATTTTTCAACTAGTGCTAATCAGTAGTGGACATGAGTGTTTGAAAGAGGAAATTGTTTGTTATGAGAGACAAACAGTGACTACTCCAGTTGGTATTAGTTGGCAAAATGCTTGCTATCATTTTCAACAAATAAAAAATCGAGGTTTATATGGACAATGTTTCTTATGCTTGCCTTTTGCTTTATTTCATATAGGTGCTTTTGCGGATGCTTCCAGCCTATTACAACCATGTGCGAGCCTATGACAATACGTTGGTGACCCAATTTTTTGGTCTCCATTGTGTAAAATTAACCGGCACAAATCAAAAGAAGGTTAGAGAAAATAACTATATTTAACAAATTTAGAATACCACTCCCTTTCGATGTGAATATTAAATTGTAATGATTTCCAAAAGAAAAAAAAATTATGTGACATGATTGTTTCTTTTTGAGCTATTTAGACTTTGCTTCCTAGAATTTTAAATGTTGCACTGGTTAAAAGAATGCCATTTTGCAAGGCCTGACAAGGTCCAAACATGTTACAAAGAAATGATATCATATAGATTAGAGCAATTTCTTGTCTAGTTCCTTTCAAGTACTAGGATAATAACGAGTTATAAAACCCAAGGACCAAAATGATACTGTATAGGATAGCGACCATTAGAGTGAAGTACATAAATTATGCATTAAGAAGAGATTGGCCTAACATTTTGTTTATGTAACTAAAATAGGTTCGATTTGTTATAATGGGGAATCTGTTCTGTTCTGAGTTTGCAATTCACAGACGGTTTGACTTGAAAGGGTCATCACTTGGTCGTACCACTCAAAAGTCGCAATCTGAAATCGATGAATACACAACTTTGAAAGATCTTGACCTGAATTTCATATTTAGGTTGCGAAAGCATTGGTTCCAAGACTTTGTGAAGTATGTTTACTTATCTTTGTCTCATCTATTATCAATAATTATTCAGTTTATACAGAAAGAGTGCCAATTAGCCTAGAAGGTTCATTCAAAATTCCCTAACACAATTGCCCTTTTTTAAAAATTGAAAACAGATTTTGTTACTCATTGGCATTTTTTTTTATTGTATAGGCAAGTGGAAAAAGATTGTGAATTTCTTGAGCAAGAGAGAATAATGGATTACAGTCTTTTAGTTGGTGTGCATTTTAGAGATACACGAGAAAGGAACCTGATGGAAGGTCTGTATTGCAAAACAACAACTACTAAGTTCAATAAAAATCTGATTTTTTTTTTGAAGTATGCTAATTGATTACAATCTACTTGTATTAAATTAAAGGTTCAGTTGACATGGATCACCTACAGAGACAAACAACTCCTCGACTTTCAAGAGCAAGCATGGATCAACAAATAGACCCAAATAGGTAATAGTTGATGTGATAACATTTTAGTTTTTGCATATGTTTTACAAAATTTGTGGATGTCCTGAAATTATCTAAAAATGGAAAACCCTTACTGACAGCTAATCTTTTAGCTATATTTAGGTCGATTTATGTGTAAATCACCCACAAATATGGTTTTGTGAACAAACCAGCACCAATGGCTGGGTTTTAACATAAACCACACGAGAATCGCACATGGTAAAAATTTGTGCAATACCCTTGAAATACAAATACTAATGTATCTGGCTTTGCATGCCTTTACTCTTCGTCCCGGCAATTTGTAGCCTGGTTGGTATAATTGTTGTTACCACATTTTCATCTCCATTTTCCATAAAAAATTATGTGCTATAAATGGTCTTCAAGTCATTCTTCCACATGCCGCAATTGGCTCCTTTCACATGGCAAAAATTTGAAAACAATAAATGATATTGTTCTGTTGAAAGCTGGATCTCACTTAAATTAATTAGTGCAACTTACAGTAAAGCTTTGATTAAGCCCTCATCCTTAAGTAATGCTTCACAATGAACAAGGAAAGAATAATGTAAAATTAAAGGAGCAAAAAATCGGGGATTTGCAGTGAACAAGATACTTTTGCTCACAATATTTTGGCCTCGAGTAATTTGTTTCGTCAATGATTTCTCATTTTTAGGTGGGCCAAGTTCAGGTTCGGTACAAACATGCCGGCGAAAGCCACACTGACAGTGCGGAGAAACGAGAATGATTCGCAACTAATTGGGGAACCAACCGGTGAATTCTACGATGTGATTTTGTTTTTCGGCATAATCGATATTTTACAAGATTATGACATCAGCAAGAAGCTTGAGCATGCATACAAGTCCATGCAGTATGACCCGACCTCTATCTCAGCCGTAGATCCAAGGCAGTATTCTAGAAGGTTCCGCGACTTCATCTTCAAGGCATTCTCTGAAGACACATGAAAGTGTGGTTTCATGCAAGTTGAGATGAAGATTGTATAGGTCATTGGAGGTGCATCAGCAGGCTAGGGTGCAGATTTTGATGCAGAGAGTGGCCTGGCTTTATCGTAAATATAATTAGATAAGAAATACGTATACATATACGGCTAACTTATTTTGTGATTTAGTGATATAGGTGAAATTTTTTTTAACATACCGTTGGACTCATAGATAGAGATTTGTAAACAAGCGAGTGCGTAAAATCAGTCTTTGTAAATTGGCATGGCTGAGGGCAAATATTTAACTGACAGAATTTTTTATTTTTTTTTCCTTTTATTGCTTCTTTCCCCCTCAATATTTTGTAACCAGTTTTGTTGTTGTTTTAAATGTATCAGGATGAAGGTTCTTCATCTCCTGAGAAGCATTAAACAAATTGATATACTGTACATGATTATTGACCATTTATTTTATGAAAAATAAATGGTTCATTTGTTTTAAGTAGGCCCAATTATTTAATTTTCATTCTGCAAAATGAGAGCACTACTGCTTGTACATAATGAATTCCTAACGAGATAAATCAATTAAACAGTAACATAAAGAATTTACATCAAAACTCGGCCGATCAACAGCACAGACGATCAAGAAAATTAGGGGCAGAGGGCTGGTACAAGGGTACCGGACTGGTGCTGGTACGAGGGAACCGGACTGGTGCTGGTACTGGTACAAGGGTAACATACTGGTACGTGCTCGTAAAAGATACTGTTGCATTGACAGAGAGGTAAGAGCATACCGGACTGGTTTTGGCACGAAAGAGAGGTTACCCAAAACCAAAATCCTGCTGCTTCAACTCTTAAAAGTCTGTTTTGGTTTTTTCAGTTTTTCCCATTCAGGACCATTATTCTGTTTTATTTCCCATTTAGCTTTTATTCTTATTTTAAGCTCAATTGTTTTGAGTGCAGTGGACTTTTGTAAACCGTGGATACAATCTTTGTAACTGCAATTATCAATTTAATGTGGGCATGACAGGTACTGTACCGCAAATATCATCTTCCCATGATATTTTTGAATAAATATGATTTAATGCTAAAATCTAAGCCTGAGCTATGCTTTCTGCATAAACGTATATGAAATTTTTAATCAATAATTTACCAAAAGTTTTATAGGGGCGTGGGACTGCTGGTGCAACAAGAATCGCTCTGGAATATACAACTACGATGTTATTTGTTTATTTGTTATTAAATAATATATTATTGTTGAAAGCTATGATGATAGGTACATGTATTTTCGATTAATTGTGCGATCAATAGTGGTGTGCACGAACAAGAGCGTATTTTTTTTTCACCTCGAGGCCAGGATGAGCATGTTTGCACGAATAAGTACAAGAGAATTTTGCATGGAAGGAAAGAGAGAAAAAATGTTGTCATCGTCTATGCTTTCTCAGCTAGGAATTAGTTGTGCCTTTATATGCAATTTTACAAATTTATTTAGTAATAAGTCAAACAGTCAAATATGGATATTTTAAAGTTAATTTTTAATGTATTCATTTTTTTTTTTTACATTTTTGATGAATTGACAGTTTTACATCAAATGGTCTCTTGTTTCTAAGAGGATGTTGCCACAAATATATTAGTTTTTTACTTATATTCGAAATTGAATGTTTGTGAACGTGTGTGTTTACGGATGATGTGTAGTTAAGGATGACAATTTTTGCTTCTGTACATTCAAATTTTTTTGAGCTATTCGATGTTTGTGTTTGGATGGAGCAAGAATAGTACCAATCCGAGAATAGCACTATTTTTTTGAACTATTCGATGTTTGAATGGAGCAAGAATAGCACCAATCCACTATTCTTTATTTGTCTTATATGAGTTAGCTCACTATTCTACTAATCCAACAAAATGCCGGATTAGCTACTATTCTCAAGCTTGATATCAGCTCTATTCTTTGTTTCATCCAAACGTAGTGTTTAAATGCTCAGGAACTAAAATTCATGTTGAGTCCAAAGTTATCAAATATTTGAAACTGAAATAATTATTACTATTTATTTAAAAAACTGAAAAGAACAGAATCTGACTGACAATTGGAACAAGATCACGCTGCGACTTTTTAGAAGAACTTTTAAGATCTGTGGGTATATATAATGATACACCTATCACCTATCTGGTGGTTAGAACTTACAAAAAATATAATCGTATGTGATTTTGATGAGACACCTGTCTGTCTTCAATGACAAATGACAAAAAGGAGATCGATGAGATAGATTTCAGTAGTATACTATATACTATATAGTATATACCAGTACTGTACCTTGTCGGTGAAGACGTGCTATCTTGTAGAAAAGATTAAGCTCGTAATGGCAGAGACTAAGCTTGTCAAGTCTAAGAAAACAATAATAATAAAAAAGGTTGGATGGATTGCTCCTTAGGTTCAGTCGTTCAGGCTACTTGGTAGGTATTAAGGGACACCTAGCGAACAAATGGTGGTCTCTGCCTCTCTGGTACTTGCATACAATAGAGAATTAGTTAGTGGGTACTTGGTAGCTATAGGTTCAGGATTCTATTTCTTGCAGAACATTTTTTTTTTTTTGAGAGACAGATGCTTGTGGATAGGGGTGAAAACGGTATTGATATATCCGATTCGTATTCGAAAACTTAGATGTGGATATCTAATATCCGAATATCCGTGTGGATAAAAATACTGGTATAATTTTACGTTTTAATTATTCGTATCCAAATAGTAGATATATATCATATATTTTAATATATATTGTAAAAAATTTATGTTATTCACTATTATATTTAGATAAATATTATGAATTTTAATATTTTTTTTATATTATTTTCATGAACATCTGATCTGATCCGGACCCATATCTGTATTCGTCTGATATCCGCTCCGTTCTCACCCCTACCTGTGGTCTTGTGGAGCATCTTTGTTACATTGCAATTTATTGAGGATTCAAAGTTGCATTTCAAAAGGTATGTTTATTAAAAAGATTGCTTAGATGTTCCTATTTTGTGTCTCCATATTTAACAAATTAAAAAAAGTTATATCGATAATAAAATAACAAATAAACACTGTGTTGGGTCCGTATTATATGTATAATTTGAACTTCATTTAATTAGAAACAATTAAGAACACAAAATGTGCAAAATTTGTCTGGATTAAATATTTAGGGAGAATCAGTTGTATACATTTCCAGATCTTATATCAAAATTCTAACTACAATTTAACATTTTCATTTTTTAAAGTATGAGGGCCTCAATGAATACTTATTTGCGATAAATATACGGGGGTCAATTCTAGTTTCTTATTAAAAAAATGTACTAGAAAAAATGATAAAATAATATATTAAATAGCATAATTTTGTTAAAAAATATGCTAATGAAAATTGACCCCTATACACTATACTTAAGTCTGCCACTAGTTGAAAAGTATAATATAATCATATATATCTATTTCTATAACAAATGAAATATTATTGAAACTTTTAGCACTTAGCACGAGAAAAACTAATGGTATATATATAATTATAATAATATCTTTTTTCAGAAATGCAGCTCGTGGATCGATCAGGATCAACTTGTGACTCGTTCGGTTGCAACTCGATCTTAAATTTGTATGATAGTAGCTCAAATAAAGCTCATCGAGCTAAACGGGCTAAGTTAGTTCAGCTCGCTACGGGTTCAGTCCGATTGAGCTAAGATTCTAATTTGATCTCTTAATCTCAGCTCGCTCTACTTTCGATTGCTGTGACAAACTAATTACGAACATGGATCCAGTTCGTGATGAATCAGCTAGTTGCCATCCCTCAATATCGGATTGTAATTCAAAGTTCTAAATAGATATTATAGCGCTATAACTTTTAAGATTAAAAAAAAAACTATAACGCAACCATAGCTAGACTATTTAGAATCATTATAAAAGAAAAGCAGTTAATAGTATTATAGCTAACTATTTAGAACCGAGTTAGACAAATATGACACTAGTGTTATATCAAACTAAATAACATCACATCTTAAACCCTTAGATCTGTTTTAAGATTCGTAATATCTGCTTTTACTGTTCAAGCACTTTATTTTGTACGAATCTTAAAGCAGATCTAAGAATTTAAAATGTGGTGTTATTTAGTTTGATATAACACTAGTGTCATATTAGCCTAACTCTTTAGAACCTTTTGTCTGCATTAGTATCAGTTTAGTGATCTTTTAAACTTCGCACCTTATTGTTAAATTAAAAAGAAAAAGAAAATTAATTATTAGACAACAATTAAGAATACTGTTGGAATATATGCCACAGTGCGTGACAATTAAAAAAAAAAGTTAAGAAAATGTATTACTATTTTGTAGAAATAAACAAGCAAATGATCAACGGATCCGTTAATAAGAAGATAAGAGTTTACACAGTTTTAAAAAGAAAAAAGGTAAGCTGGATCAAAGCCCAATAAAGGCCCAATAAATGATAATATATTGGTAGTGATAGTTTACCCAACCCATTATCCATAATTATACTTACTAGCAAGAGAAAATATGTCACATGCTGTGATTATTTATCTGATTTGATCAAATTTTTTTAAAGTTATGTAATATGATGTGATTAAATAGTGACAGACAGACATATAACGTTAAGTTTTTTTTTATATTTTAATTTAAATTGTTAAAAATTCAGAAGAAGATATAAAAATATTAAAAATTCAAAAATAAATAGATAATGTTGCAAAGTTATTTTTCTGTTTTGAGGAACCGCCGGTCGACATTTGACATTATTTTAAAAATTTTAATTAGAAACATTCACTGAACTAACCTAGCTAGAGAAAAAAAAATCAGTACTACATGAATATTAGTATTACTAAATCTACACTAAAAGAGAAACCTAAATACTCTATGCGTATCAAAAAAAGCTGACAATCAATCAGAAAAAACTGGATATTCTATGTTTCATACTGTGACGTGATTGGTTCGTGTGATGTGTAACGTTACACGACACCCAAGTCACGTCACATAATCGACACACATAACGTAACGTGATTGATCACAGTGTGACAAATGTTCTTCACTAGTCCTGTACTGGCTTCTACATATCCCATGTTCTCTAGTCATGTTTAGTTTGTATTTCTTGTATTGATCTGTGTCTTAAAAGCATACGTACTAGGAAGATTTTGTAGCAGTCTATTATGTAACTTTGTGTCTTCGGACTTTGAATGACAAAAGAGAGAGAGAGAGAGAGAGATTTTGCAGCAGTCTGTTACGTAACTTTTGCATAGAGTTTTTTTTTTTTTGAATAAAAATAAGGATCAAGTCCTTATTATTATAGTAAGATCAGAAAATTACATTGTAATAGTCTTAAGACGAGAGAAATGGAATCAACTTTTGCATAGAGTTATATATAAATTATATATCATTAAATCATGAACATAATTCCACAAGAGAAACTATTTTTGGTTTTTGTGCCTTAAGTACTTGTGATCCTTTCGTCGATATGGTTTCCATGCTGGAAACTCATACAAAAATCAACAAATTTTGTAATTAAAAACCAATCTCAGTCAATGAAATGGGCTTATGCCTCTTTTAAAAAAAAAAAAAAATTCCACAAGAGAACCTCCGGTTTTTGTTTTTTTGCGAGAGTATTTTAAAAATATTTTCCTGTTAGTTATTGACATATACAAATACCATTTAGTAATTATAGTAATTATAGAAATAAATATAAATATATATTAGTTATTGACATTATACACATATGGTTCAATTCCATTCAAAATATGAAGATGTTCAAAACTATCCAACCCATCTTTTTAAAAAAAAATTTTAAGTCCGGATATCGAAATATGAATTTGAACCATACAGAGTATTTGTATTAAAAAAAGAAAGAACTGTTTTTTTTAGGTTAGCCTGAGACCTGAGCTAACGATTTCATTAATAAGGAAAAAGTTACTGTACAACACCACACATGCACACCAGCACCTATACATGAACTAAATTATATAGTAAATAAAATTGCCAACATTACACAGTACCAGTACCTGTTACAATGTTATAGTTGCAAACACTGTTGAATCTGATAAAGCGCATTTGTCTTCTCACCCGAGAAGTGCCTTCTATTCCTTTCTTTTCAGATCGCCCAGCAACCCCATACTCTCTTATTAGTGAAAGAACTGTTAGTCTGTTACTATTGAAAACAGCACATTAATTAATTGCATTTGCATATATATATATATGTTTCCTTCTGCTGTTATTTTAGACGTGAATATAGCATCTTATATATTTTGTTGGTCTGTATCTTTTGAACTAAAACAAACACCAAATTGGTTTAATTTGCGGCCGTCACAAAAGAATTATTCCAACATGATGTATACTTAATTGATGTCATCAATTTGAAAAGGCCGGTTTAATACCAACTTCATTTGAAAAGTGCCCACTTTCTATTTATATACTACTAATTAGTGTGCCTTTTTTTTAGTATAACCTAGCTAGCTTTGTTTTCCCTTGAGGAGCAATTTCAGCATATTGTTTTAGAAATTTAAGAGTCAGGACTTTGATATGCATATTATATATAATAGCGATTTGTGTTATAGATTTATATTTTGTTTATAAAGTTTAAACAGTTAATTTAAATTGTTTAATATGATCTCTGATAAAAAAAGTAATTGTTAACCAAAAAATTTCATCTTAAATTTATTTATTATTTGTTTAAAGGGCCGGAGTAGAAAATCTAAATATTTGAACCGTATACAGTAGTGATATTATACCTATCTAACAATATAATTAAAAAAAATATGAAAATTTGAGTTTGAATTATATTTTCATATGAAAATTAATTTGTACTATATGACATATTTGGACCATATAAAGCAGTGATATTCTATCTATTGAATATATATATAAAATTTGAGTTTGAATTATATTTTTATATGAAAATCATATATATTGAACGGTTCGATTAACCGCTTAGACTTTAAAAACAAAAATATGTATCCATATATAGCACATACCGATTTGTAATATGCTTATCCCCATAACCTCACTCAAAATTGTGTACCGTCATGCAAACTAAATATGAAACTATAAGTATCGATTACAACTTAATTAATTTGTACTGTAGACTGTTATTTGTTGAACAAATAAAGCAAGTGATTTTATGTCAATTTACTTTAGGCACAGTACAACTTTGATATGTCAAAATCATACTCTATACTAATAAGATATTTAAGAAATCCAATGATTAACTAACTGTACATGCTCAAAAGTAAAGTATCCAAATGCACATTGGGGAATTAATCTCAATAATTAGCACCATATAGAATGCAAACAGAACACTTGGCTTTCTTTTGTAAAACAAGTGGAGATTTTAATTAAATCCCTTCTACTAATTATTAAGCGTCGAAAATGACTAGAAGATATCGTCTACAGATCCTTCAAAATGGGTGCAAAAAATTAATCTATCAAATTAATCTTCTAATATGAATTGCACCCGTTTAAACTATCTTTCTCAGATTATGTAAACAAAATTGGATAAAGAAATAAAAGCATGAAATCAAAATTGAGGTACGTTGTCTCTCAAGAATTTCACAACACATGCAAGAAGGTACTTAGTGGTGTGAATTTATATGTACAGCTTAATTAATTCATGCATGTCACTGGATTTTAAGAATAAACATTTAGTCCAGTGACAAAAACACATATCTTTTATGTGAAAGATAATCGATTTGAAACCCACATAGTTGAATATTTTTTTGTAATATAAACAAAAATTTGAAGGAAACTGATAGACTAAACCTTTAACCTTTCATTTAATATATCACTAGATCTTGAACTGACCTCAAGGAAATTAATTAAACAGATAGTCCCAAATCATATTTCTAGCCAGGCCAGCTACTTCCTGTCCGGTCTAATTAAAGACATTTATCCAGTCCAATGATTAACTCTCTATATATATGCTCCCAAAATTAAGTAAGTAACAAAAATAAAGTATCCAAATTAATGTAGATTGAGGAATTAATCTCAATAATTAGCATGCACCAAAAAGATGCAAATAGAACACTTAGCTTTCTTTGTAAAACAAGTGGAGGTTATTAATTAATTAAATCCCTTCTACTAATTAAGGGTCGAAATGACTAGAAGAGCAAAAAATCCATCAAATTAATCTTCTAATATGAATTGCACCAGTTTAAACTATCTTTCTCCGATTATGTAGACAAAATTGGATAAAGAAAATAAAAGCATGAAATCAAAATTAAGGTTGTGTCCCTCAAGAATTTCACAAAACATGCAAGAAGGTACTTGGTTAATTTAATTTTGGTGTGAAATTATATGTACAATTTAATTTCATGTTACTAGATCTTGAACTGACCTCAAGGAAATTAACACAAGTTACATATCATATTTAGCCATGGATAACTAGCTAATACTTCCTCTTGGTGACCTAAAGACCTTCATCTGCGGCAACCGAGCCGGGCTAAGTTTTAACTTGTTCTTCTTGCTTTTCTCCTTGATGGTCTCAAGCCGAGGTGACCATGGCCTATCTCTGGAACCGACCAGCTGTGCGTAGTGCTTCTTCAGCTCTGGGGTGCTACATATCACCTCTTTTTCCCCGCAATTAACACTCGTCCTCTCGGTGTCTCGATCCGTGATAAGATTTATGATGAACTCGGGTTGCACCTTAATAACCCCCCTTCCATCGGCGCCACCATTTATGTAAACAAAAGCGCTGTTTTGACCCGACCCAGAAAACACCGGCCTTCTCGGGCTAGGGGAGAGAGAAGCGAAACAGGCAGCAGTTAACGTGCTGTCCTGACAGGGTAGGCGATCAACTGGCAGAACAAAATAAGTATTGCCGGGAAGGAGTTGATCTTCTAGAGAGAGGATTGGTAGCGGCCGGCCAATGAAGAAAGAGTCGGCGTGGCATATGACGCAATCCGGGAAGATGAACATGATTTCTCCGGCAGGACACTGAGCTGGTAGCAGCTGCATGGTGCCGCCCCAGAAGATGAGCTTGGCCGGGCCCGGCCTGGGGGGAAGAAAGCACTGGGAGGCTCCATTACCCATAGCTAAATTAGGTATCTGGAAGAAAAACCGGAGGAAGAGAGGGTAGTTAGGTTTGATTTTTGGATGATGAGTTTGGATGGTTTTGCTATATATAGGATGTATAGGGGGCTTTGACTTTGAATAGTCAACCCAAACAATTGAGATTTCAATGCTATTGGGTCGGATCCAAGAGGCATCCAAAAAGGTTTGTAATTTCTAATTATGTATATTTAAGATAAGAGGTTATCATTAAGAGATATGTGTATGTGTGTTGGCGCTTATACATATATATACATATCTACATATACATATATGTATATATATTTATACTAAATTCGACTTCTACTATGGATAAGGGTGGAATTGGTTTTCGGGGGGGGGGGGGGGGGGGGGGGCGGTGAGCCGGGGCTAGGCACCGCTCCCCATCAAACTATGAATGTTGAAATAATATATATATGCATCAATCATTTATAGAAAGTTGTTTACAAATGCATACTGATTACCATTACCCAAAAATTTCGCGCGCCCCCCTTCCCTCAATTTAAATCCTAATTCCGCTCCTAACTATGAATTTATATTTATATTTTTAAAATTTAAACAGTTGATCCAAACAATAAAACATAATCTCTATATGAAAATATACTTGTAGACCAAATTATATATTTTTTTCAAACTTTTTACTATTTGTTTAAATGAGTATGAATCATTTTTTTAATGATTCAAAATTTTCAAATTAAATGATTTTTTATATATCTAAAATTATAACAAAAGTATTATAAAAATGTAAAATTTGGTCAGTAAGTACATTTTCATATTGTGAATATTGGTTAGACAATTTAAATCAATTATTTAAACTTCAAAATAAAAAAATATGAGTCCATAGAACAGGTCGTTGTGTAATAACATATTACCATAACCTCTACTTAATATAAAAATAATAATTGTACATATATTACACCGCAAATATTTAATATGTAGAGAACACTCAAAATTATACTAATAAGTAATAATTGATCATGATAAAATAACTCCGATCAAATCTAGCGGGTCAACAGGTCAAGTGTGGTTAACGGGTTTGGTATATTGATCTAATTTGAAATGGATCCAATAGAGTCGGTGGTCAAAGTCGTGGCGTTGGTGTATGTATGTATCTCTCAACTTCCAATTGGCCACGTGGAGAAAATTCCAAACTAAAACTTTCATTAAATTACAGCACAACAAATCGCCTATTTTCACACTTTTATTTATAATCCTTAAAATAGAATTATGGCGATACAAGTAATGCAAAATGTTAGATATGCATATGATTCGCTGTAGTTGAGATTTTCTCGCTGTATTATTAAACCATTCCCACCAGTAGAATTTTTCTTCTTTCATTTTTTTTAATCTTTTAAATGAAAACAACGCAAAATTGTTGACCATGATTTACTTCCACTTGCACTATTTTATATGAGAAGGTTTTGTCATTTTGACGTTCATTGAGTTGGTCTTTAGATTATTAAAAATTCAACAATTCACATATTTTGTTCACATATTTTTTTTTCCATTTTGATTTTGACATCGTCATTAGCTAGACTGCAAATGATATATGTCATTTTTTTTGTCTCCATCATATTTCTATTTTTAAAAACTTTAATAACTGAAAATCTAAATTTTAAAATCAAAATAAAACCGTTAAATTTGATCTATTTTATTTTTTCTATGTACTTATAAAAATTATCACATTTCATTTTTGTTTAAATGCGAATAAATACGTTGAAAATCAACATTTAGAAATTATCTACATCAGTGTGTTTTTTACAAGCTCTTTATGACAACCAAAATAAAATTGAAATGCTATAATTTTTTACACATGCATAGATAAAATGATATAGATCATATCCAACGATTTTATTTGGACTTTTAAGTTTTAAATTTTGAGTTATTAATGTTTTTAAAAATAGAGACACGGCGGAGGTATTTGAACCCTCATATTTTGAGTTATTAACGTTTTTGGAATTTTTTTTAGATTTATTGAAAATCGTTATTTTTTTATGGTCCAGATTTGCTGAAAACAACAATTTTTAATAAATCTAAAAAAATAGTAAAAAAATTTCAAAAATGTAAAATTTGGTCTCCAAACACATATTAATATGGAGAATAAGATGAACGGTTTTGATCAACCGTTAGAATTTTGAAAAGTCAAATATTGAGCCATTGTACGGAGGAGGACTATGCTACGCACAGCATGCTAGCATATTTCTATGTATATTAAGAAAACCGGCGGACATATCTTTTCATTGTATATTTATGGACAATCTCTGTAGATTTACCTTTATATCGTATCTAGTTTGGTTGGTCGATCATAATTTATCCTGAAAATTTTCATTTCTAACATTGTATGTGTAAAGTACTAAGTATGATTAAATTAACAATAATATATTTGTTAATGAGTAAATAGTTCATTCCCATAGAAAAAGTTTTAAGTTTCTGCATCAGTACTTGCACACATAATATGTATAATTACTTATTGGAACTTTTATACAACAATAACAATAGTTTCAAACAAATTGGTATAGACTAGAAATAATTCCTAATCAATTTTGAATTTCATTTTCATAAATGAATCCTAACCAATTTTGAATTTCATTTCCATAAAAAGACTATTTTTATCTATTAGACTATCACAACCCTCTTTCTTAACTTAAAATATACTGTACAGGAACTGTATATTTTTCATACAAACAAAAATACAACTAACTAAATCTAACTAAGATTTTCTTCGTTCTAAATCAATAATATAAAAAATAAATATATATCTATCTATATATAGAGAGGGGGAGGAAGGAGTCCCTTAAAACATTGGTAAGTTACAATATCTTATAATAATTTGATTTTACAATTTTAAAAGTCTAAACAGTCGATTCAAACCGTCCAACACGATCTCTATGATAAAATGTACTTGGATATCATATTTTACATTTTTTTTTAAATTTAGAAAATTGTTGTTTTTAGACAATTCTGAGCCACTGAAAAACAACAGTTTTGTAAAATACATAATAAATAGTAAAAATAATCCAAAAAATGTAAAATTTGATCTCCAAGCACATTTTAATATAGAGATCGTGTTGGATCGACCGTTTGATCTTTAAAAATTATAAAACCGAATTATTGTAAGAAGTTGTAACTTAGAAATGTTGTAAGTAGAATCATTCCTCATACACACACACACACTCTTATACACACATACACATACAAATATACACATATACATATATGTATACGTGTGTGTGGTTGGTTTATTGTGTTTCATGAAGTAAATGACATATTTTACTTTGCGCTCGTATTTTATGATTTAAATGTTCAAACAATCAATCCAAACTGTTCAACATGATCTTCATATTAAATTGTTCAGGGAGAACAAATTTTACATTTTTTGGAATTTCTTTTTATAATTTGGAAAATAGCTATTTTCGATGGTCCAGATTTTCTAAAAACAACAATTTTAAAAAATTCTAAAATAATAGTAAATTTTTTTTAAAAAAATGTAAAATTTTGTCTCTAAGCACATTTTACTATGGAGATTATGTTGAACAGTTTGGATCAAACTTTCGGACTTCAGAAAGTTAGATACGATTGAGCGTGAAAACACGTCCTTTACTTCATAAAGCATGATAGTCCAACTCTCTCTTTATATATATATAAAGAGTAAGGCTTGGGTGCTATGGATAACATAACGTCATTCGTACTATGGTCTCAAAAACCTATCGCATAAACTTCAAATTTTGATTTAAGTAACACAGTAAATAGGTTATATGATGAACTTGTTGAATACCAATTTTTACTATTTTTAATATTTTTTATTATTATTTTTATTTAAGAAAGATGGTCAAAACTGATCTAAAATATTGATAATTTTGTTTTTATTTTAAATACTACAAGTTCATTATATAATCAATTTGCTGAGCTACTTAGATAGAAATTTGAAGTTTATATGATATATTATTGGGACCGTATCGCCTTAATTATGTAGCACTCAAACCTTACTAATAAACAAATATATTATTTTTAATATAAAATCAAGAGATTTAGTATTCTCAAATCGCTACGCCCGTATTAGTCAAACATCCGCAAAGGTATTAATGTTTTATAGTCCCATAGGCAAGAAAGAGCATTTAAGAGGGATGGATTGGAAGTTGGAACAAGTCAATGGTGTATATCCATCCATGACCATGCATGAATAATGAATTCATGACATAGACACTAAGGTCGGCTCTGGAAAAAAAAGAAGAAAAAAAAAAAACGTGATTCTCGTAAATGCCCCTAACATCAGGTAATTAAGAAGTTCAATCAAAACCGTGGAAGACAACTTTCAGTTCACCGACCCCCACACAAAACAAAATTTCTAAAAAAGCAATACTTGTCTTATACTTCATTAGTGTATCAAGTGGCGGAGCTAGTGAAGTCACATAACTAGAGTAAAGGAAAAATTAGGTGGCTTCAAATTATTACCCAACCCACACGGAGCGGATAATATATCAAGTTGTATAAAAAAAATTAGATATGGATATTTGATATTTGAATGTTGATGCGGATATAAATATATACATAAAATTATTTTAAATTTTAGTTATTTTTATTCAAATAATATATATAGGAATATGCTAGCATGCTATGCATAGCATAGAACCCCTCCATGCAACGGCTTGGATTTCGAGTTTTCAAAATCCTAATGGTCGATCCGAACCGTTCATCTTGTTCTCCATATTAATATGTGTTTGGAGACCAAATTTTATATTTTTTGGAATTTTTTTACTATTTCTTTAGATTTATTGAAAATCGCTGTTTTCAGCAAATTTGTACCATAAAAAAACAGCGATTTTCAATAAATCTAAAGAAATAGTAAAAAAATTCCAAAAAAATGTAAAATTTGGTCTCCAAACACATATTAATATGGAGAACAGCGAATACCAAGCTTTTAATGAATAGATTTTGAAGTTAGTGTTATATGGGTTGAAATGACTTTGATATTATACTAGCAAGACATAAGACTGGCAAAAAAACTCATGGCTCGTGGCCCGCTTGGTATTCGCCCGTGACTCAATCGGTAACAGCTCGTTCGTTAATGGATCTAGTTAATATTAGCTCGCTCGCTACATACTCGAGCAAGAATTAATGAGTTTGAGTTTGGTCTGGCTCGGCACGAGCCAGCTCGGTCGTTAACGAGCTATTTAATATACATAGTTTAATAGTTTAATCGGATCTATTCATTTTAGATTGAGGATATCATGGTTTATGGATGTTATAGCCAGCGTTATGGCAATTACACTTTGGACTGTGTTTAAGTTGATTGGTAATTTTATATGAAATATGTGTGAATTAATTATAAGCAATTAAGTTAATTTATATGATTTTGTTTGATTTGGTATGCATGAATTTATTATGTGAATATATTTGCATGAATTTAGGATTTTGATATATTTGTATGTATGAATTTAGCTATAAACTTAATTTATAGTAGTTGATTTGCTTAATTACAATTGAATTAAGAGTATTATTTAGTAATTAGTCATATAAATATTATTTTATTTTAGCCATAATTAGTTGATAAAATGTGTTATGAAAATTTAAGATATAGTAGAAAACAAAATATACAAATTTATAAATCTGTCAAACTAATAACGAGCTAACTCGGCTTGCTTGAACAAGCCATGAGTCAGTCTTGAGCAATAGTTTTAGCTCGGGACCTAAAATCCAAACTCGCTCGATCAGTTTGATTCACCAACAAGCCGAGTACGAGTATGGCTTAGCTCGTTCTTTAACAGCTCGTTGCCACCCCTAACGAGACATACTATATCTAAATTTTTATTATTTTGATATTAAATTTTTAATATCAAAACTAGTTTTGATATTTTTTTTATTAATATTTATATGTTTTTTAATAAATATCTAATTCGATATGTATATGTATCTATCTAACATCTTATCATCATCCGTATCTAAAAAAAAGAGAAACAAATACGGATATGATTTTACCACTATCTGATCTGATTCGTTTTCAGGCTTTGCCCAAAATATGATTTGATTGGATGAAATAAAATTGAATGAATGAAAATATTTTCTATAGAGCTGTGTAGAGTATTGATTGTTCTTTGCTTTTCTTTTTGTTGCTGTTGTCATGGAATAACCCAAGTTTATAAATTAATTTCCTTTCATTCATGATTTTGCACGTGATGAAACTATGAACAAATTAGCTGTGCATGTTACACGTGATATAAATGTTAAGAATATAGAATCAAATGAGCACCTACTTTTATAGTTCATATTGTTTTATTTGGTAACTAGTTGGTTAACAGTTGGTAAAACACTTTCCGTCTCTTAAATTTAATTAGATAATTACAAGCTTGGAATGATAAGAAAATTTATGTTTCTTGTTTTTTTTAGCATGAGACGAAACTTAAAACCCTTCTAATAACATGAATTGAATTTTAAATATGTACTTTTTCATGAGTAGGGTTAAAATACACTATTAGTTTTGTGCTATAATCACGTTGCACGTCTTTTTCTCCGTTTTTAAAGTTTGAATAATTGCTCCAGATCACTCAATGGGATCTTCATATTAAAATGTGTTTGGCGATTAAAGTCTATCTTTCTTGGAATTTTTTTATTAAATTTTTTGATAGGTACAAAATCATTGTTTTAGATGATTCATAGTGATTTTGTACCTATTTAAAAAAAAATAGTAAGAAATTTTTTTAAAAAAATGTGGTCTCCAAGCACAATTAATATGAATATCACGGTGAACAGTTTAGATCGACTGTTCGAACTTTAAAAACAAAGATAAAGATGTAAAGTATAATTGGAGCATCAAACAAATGATACATTTTAACTCTACTCATTTTTCATATAAAAATAATATCTTAGTTACTTTTCTTAGTGTTGCTTTTCTATGTTGACTATATACTGAATATAAAACATGTAATTTTTCATATAAAAAAATAATATCTTAGTCACTTTTGTTACTGTTGTTGCTTCTTTTTCTATATTGACTAAAGAAGTAATTAATCTCTAGTGTGTCTTGAAACAAAGTATAAATAATTAAATAAAAATAGAATTTGGGTCTTTCTTTAGACTATTATTTTGTCAGGAAAATACTTTTAACAGCAATTAGTCAATTACACATTAATTTTGTCAAAGTAAGCATCTGGTAGCAATTACAGGAGCACTACCAAGGAAATCCATCTAGTTATATTGTGCTCATTTACATAGTGACACATGAATAGTTCCAGTTTGATTCCGCAGGAATAAATTTTCGTGATTCGAGAATAATTCAGATATGATTCAAAAATGATTTGGTGTCACAAATAAAAAATAAACCTCAAAATAAAAATAAAAAAAACTTTTTCGTGTTTTATTCGCGAATAATTCGTTATTTGTATCTTATTCATAAATAAAACATATTATACTTTTCTTTACATTTTATTCTATTCGGTATTTGATATGAAAACGTAAAAAAAAAGAAACGCAAATTATTTGCGAATTTATCACAGAGTTGTATCACTGTGTCGTTTAGGCATTTATTTCTTGATAATTATTCTAGTAAAAAAATTTCCGAAACTTATTTAAAATATAGAAGTCCGCTTTATAATTCGTACAATTTAAATTGTAAAGTCCAGATCTAATCTGATCTTATTAGAAAGTCCAAGGCACAAAGTACATGCGTTATGTCACATGTTAGAAAAACTCTAATTTTTTGGTCAACGCAAGTCATATCATCTCAAGTCATTCAAGAAAACTGTAACATTACACGCCGATTTTTTTATTTATATCCAAAATTTAAATTGAATTTCAAAAATTAACCGAACCGGCTGTTAAATTTGAAATCTACCCAAACCGGTTAACCGTTAACCGAACCAATGGGTTCGGTTAACCGTTAACCGAACCAAGGGTTCGGTTAACCATTTAGCAAACCAACGGGTTCGGTTAACCGTTTAGCGAACCAACGGTATGGGTTCGGTTAACGGTTTAGCGAACCAACGGGTTCGGTTAACCGTTTAGCGAACCAACAGTGAGTTACACTATTTTCATAAATTTTAAACTAATATAAACCGTTTTTGATGTTTCTAATTATTTCTAAACCAATTTAGATTACCTAAATTTTCTAAACTATTTTACACTATTTAAAAATTTTCTAAATTATTCTAGACCGTTTTCGAACTTTTCTAAATTATTATCGACTATTTTGGAACTTTCTAAATTATTCGGGCACCAGTTTAAAATTTTCTAAATTATTCTACACTATTTTACAACTTCCTAAATTATTTTTCACCATTTTAGAATTTTACAAATTACTAATTACTCTAAACCATTTTGAAATTTTTCTAAATTATTCTACACTATTTTGGGAGTTTCTAAATTATTTTTCACTATTTTGGAATTTTACAAATTACTCTAAACCATTTTGGAACTTTTCTAAATTATTCTAAACTATTTTGAACTTTCTAAATTATTTTTCACCATTTTTGGAATTTTGCAAATTACTCTATTTTGGAACTTTCTAAATTATTTTTCACCATTTTGGTATTTTACAAATTACTCTAAACTATTTTGGAACTTTTCTAAATTATTCTATACTATTTTGGAAGTTTCTAAATTATTCGGGCACCACTTTAAAATTTTTCTAAATTAATCTACACTATTTTGAAACTTCCTAAATTATTCTACACTATTTTGAAACTTTTCTAAATTATTCTACACTATTTTGTAACTTTCTAAATTATTCAGGCTGCTATTTTAATTTTTTCTAACCGGAGATATTTAGGTAAATAGAATAATTTAGAATAATTCAATACTTTTTAAACGGTCTAGAATAATTTAGAAAAGTTCCAAAATAGTGTAGAATAATTTAGGAAGTTCCAAAATAGTGTAGATTAATTTAGAAAATTTTAAAGTGGTGCCCGAATAATTTAGAAACTTCCAAAATAGTATAGAATAATTTAGAAAAGTTTCAAAATAGTTTAGAGTAATTTGTAAAATACCAAAATGGTGAAAAATAATTTAGAAAGTTCCAAAATAGAGTAATTTGCAAAATTTCAATATGGTGAAAAATAATTTAGAAAGTTCAAAATAGTTTAGAATAATTTAGAAAAGTTCCAAAATGGTTTAGAGTAATTTGTAAAATTCCAAAATAGTGAAAAATAATTTAGAAACTCCCAAAATAGTGTAGAATAATTTAGAAAAATTTCAAAATGGTTTAGAGTAATTAGTAATTTGTAAAATTCTAAAATGGTGAAAAATAATTTAGGAAGTTGTAAAATAGTGTAGAATAATTTAGAAAATTTTAAACTGGTGCCCGAATAATTTAGAAAGTTCCAAAATAGTCGATAATAATTTAGAAAAGTTCGAAAACGGTCTAGAATAATTTAGAAAATTTTAAAATAGTGTAAAATAGTTTAGAAAATTTAGGTAATCTAAATTGGTTTAGAAATAATTAGAAACATCAAAAATGGTTTAGATTAGTTTAAAATTTATGAAAATAGTGTAACCCACTGTTGGTTCGCTAAACGGTTAACCGAACCCATACTGTTGGTTCGCTAAACGGTTAACCGAACCCATACTGTTGGTTCGCTAAACGGTTAACCGAACCCGTTGGTTCGCTAAACGGTTAACCGAACCCGTTGGTTCGGTTAACGGTTAACCGGTTTGGATAGATTTCAAATTTAACAGCCGGTTCGGTTAATTTTTGAAATTCAATTTAAATTTTGGATATAAATAAAAAAATCGGCATTACACGTCTACTTGAATTATTTCAAAGAACCTTTGTTTATTCATAATTTATTAATTTTATATTCAACTACATGGAGAACATGAAATATTTTTTACAATAACTTATGAAAATGGAAGTTCTAACGTATATCCAACATTTATGCGGAAATTTTTATTAATATCCTAAAAAAAATTACGAATCTACCTGATTTTTTTTTTTTTTTCAAAACTGCCCCACCTGCCTCCTAGTGGGGCGGTCCACTCTGGATTTGACCGCCTCCCAATGGGGCAATCCAATTATTTAACACCCCCTTGAAGTTCATAATAACATATTTACCCTTCTAAATTTCAAGAACTCCCAAATTTACCCATTCTATGTTTTTTCTATTTATACTCGTATATAATTCACAAAATATACCTAAATATCACTGTATAAACGTTAGAAGTAGAGAAAAAGTAAATATCACTATATAAGCATTATAAATACATAAATTACACATTTGCCCTCGGATTCCGACAAATTTAGAAGATGGACATTTTTTTGAAACATGCTACATATTTTTTCAATTTTAATAAAGGATAAAATGAGTATTTTTTTTCAATTATAAATGAGTTTCAATAAATAAAAAAGACAATAGAATTGGTAAATTTGTGAGTTTCTGAAATTTAGAAGAGAAAATATGATATTAAGAACTTTAGAGGTGGGAATGCTTAATTTTAAAGTTTTTGAGGAGATATGAAGACTTGATTGCTTGATGGGACTTAATTTTCTAAAACTTTTACACGAAACCCCCCAAAAATAATTTGAGAGTCAATCTAAAATTTGATTAATCACTCAACATAAAATCATCCAAACTCTGTTAAATTTTTATAAAATTTATATTTGATGGAAAGCTAGATATCTTTTAAATTAATCCAAATTTAATGGACGAGCTACTTAAGAAATGAAAAACACATTATCATTCTATTTTTTTAATGTGGTTAATTTTTTTTTAAGATATCCAATGAATATACATAAAAGTTGGAGAAAATATATTTTGAATTTATTAATTATATTAGCTTAAAATTTTCTGCATATCATTATCAGCTATATAATTTGAAAATAATTTTCAGGTTGAGCATGCCAAGTTTATGCCTTGGTGTTTAAAAATTAATTTTTCCTAAATCAATTAAAATTTTGATATATCAAATTAAAAATGGAGCTAAAATATGCAAAACAAAGACCAACTATTATTATTGCATCATTTGGAGACAATCTAATATATAAAACGCAAAACACCGATGATGGTTGGATCTTAGAAATTGTTTTATCTCATTTTTTTTAAGAGTCGAACTATGGTGCTATACATATATAGTGTTGTATTGTACTACGTTCTTTTCAGTTATCGGATTGACTTTGAGATTCGTGCAAGACTTGATTGCTTGATGGGACTTGAGACTAACGGAGAAAAAAAAAACATTTAAAACTTGCTCTCCGACTCTCCATAAACATAAAAAATGAACTATTTGTTCTAAAAAAATGATTAGATATAATACCAATATTTTTGTTAAACAACCATTTATTTTATACTTTTAATAACTAGTAGAATAAATATTTTATAAATATAAATAACAATAAAATGAATAAATTTGTAAGTTGTTAAAGTTTAGAGTTATTAATATGTAATTTTGAAGTTTAGAAAAGGAATATAAAATTTTGAAGTTTTTGAGGGGTACACGTAAAATTCTCCCGAAAAAGAAAACAGAGAGAGAAAATAGTCTCTAACAAGTATTTTTTTTTTTTTTTAAAAGAAGAAGAAAGAAAGAACGAACCTGCTCGTCTACCTTTTAGTAAGTCAAATTAAGATAACGCATATACAATTATATATAAATCATTGCAATAAAAAAACAGTGCTAAAGTACTTTGTGACGATACAGAGTTATCAAGTTAACTTACAATTCTACATATATTTATGCAAGTAACTATCACTGAACAATCCCTAGAAAGGGCATTTTTGACTTTTCACATAGTGCGTACTTAGAAGTCGTATTCAGCAGATTCAGCTTACTGAAATTTCTACCTATGAAATTTTGGAAGAGATCAAAACTTAAAAAACCTCCAATGTCACATTCTGTAGTAACTAATTAATGATTAATTTAAATGTACCTGTTAACAACCTGTTTGGCAATTAATGATTAATTAAAAATTCTGAATATATCACAAAAATGTTATTAAATTATAACTCGAGATAATTTATTTAAAATATTACGTACAAAAAATGAAAACAAAAATTGTAATAATAAAAAAATGAATCTCTCCTTAAGATTAACAAATACAATGAGCCCCCAAAACACTTTTTTATTCTTCTCTTGAGTGAGCTTTTGGAACGAAACTTGAGTCTGAATTAATGGGGGCAAAGCGTTCCTATGAATTGAATTTTTTATTTTTATCTTTTTAAATTTTTAAATTTTTACAAAAATATTACTATTAGTTCCCTCATAAAATGAAATTATATAACACTTATTCATTTAGTCTTTAATAGTGTTTAAATACTCGGTTTAGTTAAAATCAAATTTAAATAGTCAAACCAAAATTTTATTCGGTTTTCAAAAGTCTAACTGAATCAACCGACTAACAACCGAACAAAAAAAAAGCCAAAGAAAATTTCAATTTGTTTGGTTGACCGAAATAAGAGATATTAAATTTTAAAATATCAAAAATACACAAATACATTTAATAATCATAAAAAAAATATCAATTGAATTGAAATAAGAGATTAACCTGAACGAAATATAAAAAAACTGAAATAATTCAAGTAATTTTGATGAAGTATAAAACAATGGAAGTTTTTAAACTAATTAGAGACGAAGAATAATTGGTGCAGCTCACTGATGTATTTTTTTTTTTTTTCTCCTTTCTATTTTCTGTTTTTCTCTTCTTCTTTTTTTTTGTAAATACTCATAAATACTCATGTGGTTACTACTTAAAATTCATAAATTTTGTATTCAATTGCAGTTAATAAAAAATAGAAGCACAATTTCTATTCTTCTTAAAAAAAAATTAATTTGTTTGATTGAACTAAAATAAGAGAGATTAAACCAAACTAATTAAATATAAAAATTATGAATTACAACCGAACCGAACCATTTAAACAAAAAATAATTGAACTATTTAATTCAAAATTTGTCGGTTTAATCGAACAACAAATATATAAACCGGATCCAATAAATACTCCAACCCGTTTTGACCATTTAAACAAAAAAAACATTAACCATGTACTTAATGTTTCCATGTCTTGACCATTACTCTTTTTTCCGCACCAGGTTTATCTTTTTGTTCGTTGCGTTGATGATTGAACGGTAGCATTTCATTTGTCATCGTCAAATTAAAAAAAAAGGAACTTAAACGCTATTTGCTAATGTCATATATTATAATTCATAAACAAAGGAGAAACAAAATTAAGAACTCTAGTACATAGATTTGCCAGCTAGGATGTAATGGAAGGCGCTATTTTTTTTTTACTGGATTTATTTTACTTATTTTATTGTAGCATTTGTTGTTTGACTTTGTAAGGTGTTTTCATTTCGGTCAACAATTATTAATTAAGTGTTTATTTTGACTAAAAAAATTGTATTTTGAAGTGAATACATGGAGTGTATATTATATATTGAGGCGTGACATTCTGTATATTGCTATTATCTAGAGTCGTTATCAAGATTGAAAAGATAAACCAACAAAAAATATATATAATAAGTAATTTGGGTATTATAATTGAAATATAAGTGCTATAGCCTTTGAAAATCAGAAGAAGGCAGACCCATATATCAAAATCCAATATAAAAAAGTTCGTTTCTATTACAAGGTTACTATTGTTGTTTATCGCATTGATTGCTTTTGTTAATCATCTATAATTTTAATAATAATCCGTACAATATATATATACATATATATATAAATTTAAATTTTATACAAAATCCATATTTTTAAACGTACTCGCTGGCAAATCTCTGCAACTTGCAAGCGCTTTTTCTATCAGATCAGTTTAAATAACAGATTTTGAGCCTAGCATTGCTAGTTTAATGCAGTACTTGGCTCGTTTTTGTTTTTAAATTTACTTGTTTGAACTGTTGTTTTTGTTGGGTATTAAATAGCCTATATATTATTTGTTATATATATTGGCTGTTTTCTCTTACGCATGTAATGGTGACAATGGATTATTGCTACCAATAACAAAGACCTTAATTGTAAGATGGTTTTCTTTAATGAAATCAGTGGGCATGATCCTGCACTTTATCTAAAAAAAAAAGAGAAAAAAGATGCAACTAAGTGGTTTAACTATAGTAAATAGTACTGGAAATCATTAACAATGATATTTTTTTAGTTGTTATGCATTATGGTCAGCTTAGACCTACAGATGCCTACTTGGTACTGGTACAAAGATGCACTTTTAGACTCTTGCAAAAGAATACAAAAAAGGGCCCACATGCGCAAACGAGACGCAATTATTTCCACAAATATGTACAAACTGCCTGCCAACACGAAAAATCATTGCAAAGCTGGATTATTTTTACCAATATATACATGATTTTATGATTTCTGTTTCAGAATTATTCAAGGATGGTAAACGAAAAGACTCCCATCAGACCTCAACCTCAATTCTCTCTGCAACCTACAGACAGAAATATCATGAAAGATCCTCATAAATACATGCTAAGTATGTGTTTGATCCCCTAATGTGACTCAAATTTTGAGTTTAGATCCAGATCGTCCAATCAGAATTTGCACGAGTATTAAAGGGGCCCTGTGAATTTCCAACTTGGTTTGGATTTGTCTGGGTTCTGATCGGACAGTGATCCAAACTCAAATACTTTGATACTTTAGGTGATCTGGACCTAGTGCATAATGGGGTTTCATTTTTTTTATTTTTTAGTCATCTTCTTACCTCCTTGCTACAACCGATTTACAAATCCTGGAACTTCAAACTGTGAAAAAAATAATAATAACCTCAAGCTAAACAACAATCTGATTTTTTTTATTTATCTTCTTTTAAAAATATTAACTAAATAACCACTATTTTGAAAAAATTTCATATTTACCGGGACCGCAGTTTTACACTAGAGACCCAGCAGGTCGGTACCGCAGTTTAGAACTGCGGACCCAAATTAATGCACTTTTAATATCATATTAAATGCACTGCTGGGTCTGCAGTTTAAAACTGCGGTTCTGGTAAATATGGTAATTTTCCAAAACAGTGGTTATTTAGTTTTTTAAAGATTGTAAGTTTAAAAATTTCGGAAACAACAACAGGGGTGGTACAAATATAAACTGTTAAGTAATACTGTAATAGTACCTCCTTGAATGAGTACACATCACTGCCCCAGAGCCATGCATCACACCCAGCATCTCTTGCACCCCATATATCATTCCTTCTATCATCTCCTACATGTACTGCTTCATCTGGTTTTACCCCAAGAAGGTCACATGCCTTCAGAAATATCATGGGGTTTGGTTTTTCAGCAGCCACCTGATCACAGAAATGAATATGCACCCACCTTAAAATTGGCAATTCAGGGGAAAATCCCTACCGCTTCCATTTTCTTCATTTAATTTTTGACTGTTTTTGTTTTTAAGCAAATTACTCATCAGACCCGAGTAAACCACATTACTAATATAAAAACCTAAAGAAAGCAAAACATCAAAGAGAAGAAAACAATACGATCTTACTGGTACAATAACACAAGCAATTACTGCTCAGTATGACTGAGCACATTATCAGTTCTTCTTAAGACTTCTCATGCTCATTTTTCATTTTATTTAATAAAAAGTACCAACTAAAAGAAAAAAGAAATTTTACTTCTTGGGTTTCAACACTACCAATACAACTAAAGCATGATACCAGCCTACCAAAGAAATATGCATTTCAGTTTATTCTCAACTTTTCCAACTTCTATTGAATTCAGTATTAGTAAAGATAAATAAAGGTAAACATCACTCAACATCCGCATGATTCTACTGGTATACTAGTCAAAAGGACCAAAGGAAGGAGTTGGTACTACCTCCGCAGAGACTGCCATGGCGTCGAACCAGTGGTCACAATTCAGGGCTTGTAAAACAGGTCTAAGCCGGGTGTCAAAATTAGACACGACAGCAATCTTCACACCAGCTTTCCTCAGAGCACTAAAAACTTTCTCTGCTTCTGGGTCACATAGCCGCCATGCCTAATTGAACATGAAAAGAATTGTCATTATACGTTGCTTGATATTGGGTTATAACCAGATGTGTAACTGAAATTTCAGGAAACAATTTCCAGCAAAGAAAAGTGTATCAACTGCAGCATCCAACTGTTGCTATGTTACTCGCTAACAGAGGTATAGCTGAAAGTTGGCATTGGATGTATGCTAATATTGCCTCAAGCAAAAAGTACATCTATAAACGGTATAGTTTGTGCAATTAACCCTAAATTTTATTCCAATTCTGTCTCCCTCTGACCTCAACTGTTATGAAGCAGTAAACAGAACAGAAGTAAACTTTCAATAAAGAAAACGTTGAGAAGGCATTTACAATAAAAGAAACATTCACAGAAAAAAAATATAATATCAATGAAATAACTCATAAGCTAACCTTTTCTGTAGTGTAATAGTGATAAAGCTCCTCAAAGTACTTTGTATCAGAGCATCCTGTCGAAGAGCTGACGATGTATTGCCAAAATGGCCTACCATCATCTACATACCTGGAATCAGTATTAGAAGTTCACAGTGTGCAACTCATTTCCATGTGAAAATGAAAAAAAAAAAAAAAATACAATTTTGCATTCGACTAGACAAAATGACATGACATCGTGGTACTTCGTAAAGGATCTACCTACAGGTATTGCTCTTAGTTCCTAAACATCCAAGTTATAGATACTTCAATTGAGACATAAATCCGGCATAACTCCAGTTGGGGCAATTTGGTAATATGTTAATTTAAGGGATACATTTCGGAAGGTAACATGAACATAGCCACATAGACCGACATGAAAATGTTCACCAAAGTTTTGATGTGCAAATATAAAGAAATTTAACAAGTGTATCAACTTCGAATACTCTCAATGTTTTCCTGTATTAACAACGAGCAAAGCTAGTGTGTGCTATGTTCACCAAAGGACTTGGTGAGCACTACTCAAAAATCTATCAGACTGACTTCCAAGAACAAATCCAAACTGTTGAAAACTGACATACTTTAAAAGTGATGCATGTAGATGCAAAAATTTGAAATTTTCGAACTTATTTAGTACAAAGTCAAGCGATTAAAAAAATGATGAAAAATTGAGTTTTTTAAGTTATTTTTATACATTCATTTTTAATCATTTTTTTTTCTAACTGCTTGACTTTATACTAAATAAATTCAAAATTTTCAAATTTTGCAAGTACACGCATCACTCGTGAAGTATCTTGATTTCAACAGTTTGGATTCGTCCTTTGAAGTCAATTCGATACATTTTGAAACTTATGTTCACCAAATCCTCTTAGTGAGCATAACACACACTAGCTTTACACTATTAACAACCATCAGAATCAACAAATAGACAAAAATTCGGGAAACCAACTTATAAATATCTAAATAATTGAACCAATTAATGAAAACATGACAACGATGACTACGTTTGGCAGGGGAAAGAATTAGTCAATTTAGAAGTATGGTCATTTGGATGTGTTTGTGTAAGCTTTGAACAAGTAAACTATATATCTGTCATGCATTTAAAGCCTCCAAACCAAAAGTACAATGGTAGAACAAATTTTATTTAAAGAAGTATATATTTTGTTAATGCAGCCGCACAAAACATAAGATACATATGCAACAAAAATTGTATGTTCGTTGCATGCCAGTAATAATCTGACCCAGAATCGAATTCTAAACAGCATCAAAATGATAATAATGATCTATATTTGCCGCTTTCATTAAATTTTAATCAAACACAAAATATGTAAAAGTAGAATAATTATCTGTAGGAGAAAGGTAAAACCTGAAAAGAAAAAAAGTATACCTTAGGCGTGATCTGCCCCAAGGCTGCTCATATATATGCCCATCGGTACCTGCTCAAGATCTCGTCCTCTGAGTAAGATACACCGTATTTCTCGCCTATATATTGTTCTATAAATCTACAACAAAAACAATTTGGAGAAAAAATAAGCACAAACTAAATCCTAATTAACCATACTTCAATAATACAATTTATTACTAAAAATTGTGATGGAACAAAGCAGTATTTAGCTGGATTTGATTCTTATGCACAATATATTCATAATTATCTATTTAAGGTATGTACAGAAATTGGTAGGTACATGTGTACTTATTACTAAAAATAAGCCTGTATACAACCAGCAGAAAAATTTTCTCTCCTAAATTAATAATTTTTTTTATATTTTTAAGATATATCGCTTGTCTTGATAATGGTCAGTATCAATCTTAAATCTCTTTACCAGACAAAATCGCACTAATTAACCATAAGGTTAAAGAAATCCAATGATAAACTAACTGTATGTGCTCAAAATGACTAGAAGATATCGTCTACAGATCCTTCAAAATGGGTGCAAAAAATCCATCAAATTAATCTTATAATATGAATTGCACCCATTTAAACTATCTTTCTCAGATTATGTAGACAAAATTGGATAAAGAAATAAAAGCATGAAATCAAAATTAAGGTTGTGTCCCTCAAGAATTTCACAACATGTACAAGAAGGTACTTGGTTTTGGTGTGAAATTATATGTACAAATTAATTTCATGTTACTAGATCTTGAACTGACCTCAAGGAAATTAACACAAGTTACATATCATATTTAGCCATGGATAGCTAGCTAATACTTCCACTTGGTGACCTAAAGACCTTCATCGGCGGCAACCGAGCCGGACTAAGTTTTAACTTGTTCTTCTTGCTTCTCTCCTTGATGGTCTCAAGCCGAGGTGACCATGGCCTGTCTCTTGAACCGACCAGCTGCGCGTAGTGCTTCTTCAGCTCTGGGGTGCTACATATCACCTCTTTTTCCCCGCAATTAACACTCGTCCTCTCGATGTCTCGTTCCGTGATAAGATTTATGATGAACTCGGGTTGCACCTTAATAACCGCCCTTCCATTGGCGCCACCATTTATATACACAAAAGCGCTGTTCTGACCCGACCCAGAAAACACCGGCCTTCTCGGGCTAGGGGAGAGAGAAGCGAAATAGGAAGAAGTTAACGTGCTGTCTTGACAAGGTAGGCGATCTACCGGAAGAACAAAATAAGTATTGCCGGGAAGGAGTTGATCTTCTAGAGAGAGGATTGGTAGCGGCCGGCCAATGAAGAAAGAGTCGGCGTGGCATATGACGCAATCCGGGAAGCTGAACATAATTTCTCCGGCAGGACGCTGAGCCGGTAGCAGTTGCATGGTGCCACCCCAGAAGATGAGCTTGGCCGTGCCCAGCGTGGGGGGAAGAAAGCACTGGGAGACCCCATTACCCATGGCTAAATTAGGTATCTGGAAGAGAGGGTAATTAGGTTTGATTTTTGGATGATGAGTAATTGGATGGTTTCGCTATATATAGGATGTATAGGGGGCTTTGACTTTGAATAGTCAACCCAAACAATTGAGATTTCAATGCTATCGGGTCGGATCCAAGAGGCATCCGAAAAAGGTTTGTAATTTCTAATTATGTATATTTAAGATAAGAGGTTATCATTAACAGATATGTGTATGTGTGCACGAGCTTATACATATATATACATATCTGCATATACATATATGTATATATATTTATATTAAATTCGACTTGTACTATGGACTTTTATTTTTATTTTTAAAATTTAAACAGTTGATTCGAACAATAAAACATAATATTTGTATACTTGTGGACCAAATTATATATTTTTTTCAAACTTTTTACTATA